>CM066044.1:224397804-225057179 GCA_033557465.1 Ichthyophis bannanicus | reverse complement strand
CAGCTGCGGTACTGTTGGTCCAATGGGCACTGGTACCGACATCGACACCGATGCCGGTACCTACACCGGTACATACGCCGGTACTGGTACCGACGATACCGGTAACAACGGTACCGGCCCCGGTGGGAATTCTTCCCACGCCATCTTTGGCTGGAATCGATAGATTGGTACTGGATCAGCTTGGTACCGATTTCGATCGATACCAGGACTGTGCTTTGCATGAGCATCGTGGTCAGGAATACTTTGAATCCTCCAATTCTGAAGACTGACAATTCTGCTGGTACTAGAGGGTTTCTCCCAGAGGATCCCTCTTCTCCCCAACGTAGAATGTCACCTCCAGAGGACATGTCTTTTCAGGATTTTATTCGTGATATGGCCAAGGGCCTTTCAATCACGGTAGCTCCTGAAGAGGAACCCAGAGCAAAGGAATTGGAAATTCTCCAATATCCTAAAGCTCCAAAGTAGGCAGCCACTCTGCCCATCCATGAAATTCTGCATAACTTGATGCTCCGAATGTGGACGACACCTCTGATTACATCTTCTCACTCTAGGAGACTTGATACTATGTATCGAGTTCCACCATGTCCTGGATTTCAAAAGACTCAGCTGCCACACCATTCAATGGTGGTGGAGTCAGCCATGCGTAGGATGAAAAGTGCAAAGAGGTATGCATCCAATCCTCCAGGTCGTAAATGCAGGACTCTGGACGCTCTTGGGCGCCAAACCTTTCAGGTTTCCATGCTTTCAGCTAGGATCAGTTCATATATACTGTATATGGGAATGTTCCTCAAGGAAGTTACAGGAGACTTGGAGCTTATGAGCCCATTTCTCCCAGATGACAAGACAAAAGACTTTCTTGCTTTAGTTAAGCATGCTCAAGATGTCTCCAAGTTTGTAAATCGTGCAGCCTTTGACTGCTTTGAATGCATCAGCAGAACCTCTACTATTGCCATTGGTGCACGACGGATTGCCTGGCTTCAGGCATCAGACTTGGAGAATTGGGTACAGGACAAGTTAGGCAACATTCCTTGCATGGGAGAGGATCTCTTCGGCAAGAACTGGCAGGAAAAGGCTAGCGAGTTGGATGGTGACAATACTACTCTAGATAGATTGTCGAAATCTACACCCACTCCAGCCAAAAAGAAGTCTTATAAAAAAACCCTCTTTCAGCAAAAATAGGAAATTTTATCCTTCCTATACCCAGCAGAGTCAAACTCAGGGTCAGGTTGCCCAAAAGGGACAAACTAGACAGCAAAAGAAGCCAAAAGGGCCCAGAGCCCAACCAGCTCTGCAGGTTCAGCCCCCTCAAGGGCTTTGACTCCTTTCTAGAGAGCTTAGCCTTCCTGCCTCTGAGGGGTCCCCAACCCCCAATATCCCAGGCAGGTTATGCCACTTTGCCAACAGATGGCATCAGATAATAGCAGAAGATTGGACTTTGTCCATTGTAGGAGAAGGGTACAAGCTTCATTTTCACAGCATGCCCCCTTCTACAATTCTAAAGCAATTCAATTCTCAAACCTCCGCAAACAATCTGCTAGATCACGAGGTCTCAACACTTCTTGCCCAAGGGGCAATAGAGGAGGTACCCATTCTTCAACAGGGTGCAGGGTTCTACTCCCCCTATTTTCTTATTCCAAAGAAAACAGGAGGACACAGACCCATTTTAGACCTCAGAGAATTGAACAAATATCTGTTTCAAGAGAAGTTCAAAATGATTTCTCTAGGAACTCTTCTGCCATACCTTCAAAGCCAGGATTGGCTTTGCTCTGAGCTGAGAGAACACCAGATGTAGTGCAAGAGATAAGGGTGTTGGGGCCACTTGGCAATAGTGATCATAGCATGATCACCTTTGATTTAATTAGTGGAGGAGGGATAGTAAGGAAATCCACTGTACTACCCTTTAACTTTCGAAAGGGAGACTATGATAAAATGAGGAAAACAGTTAAGAAAAAACTAAAAGGAGCAGTTGCAAAGGTTAAAGACGTACATCAAGCTTGGGTGTTGTTGAAAAATACTATCTTGGAAGCCCAGACCAGCTGTATTCCACGCTTTAAGAAAAGTGGAAGGAAGTCCAAAAAACTGCCAGCATGGTTTAAAGGTGAGGTCAGAGAGGCTGTTGCCAAAAAAGCATCTTTCAGGAAATGGAAAAAAGAGCCAAACGATGAAACCTGGAAACAGCACAAGCACTGGCAAGTCAAATGCAAGGCATTGATAAGGCAGGCAAAGAGAGAATTTGAGAAGAAGCTTGCTGCGGAAGCAAAAACTCGAAATAAAGACCTTTTCAAGTACATTCGTAGCAAAAAAACTGTGAGAGAGTCAGTTGGTCCATTAGATGATAAAGGGGTTAAAGGAGCACTAAGAGGCGACAAGGCGATAGCGGAGAGACTGAATGAATTCTTTGCTTCGGTCTTTACTGAGGAAGATGTAGGGATGTTACCCATGACTGAAGTGGTATTTAAAGGTGTGGAAGAATTGAAGGAAATATCGATACATCGGGAAGATGTCTTACAACTATTAGATAAACTGAAGAGTAGCAAATCACCTGGGCCGGATGGTATACATCCAAGGGTGTTGAAAGAACTGAAATTTGAGATTGCAGACCTGCTATCAGTAATCTGTGAACTATCATTAAAATCATCTCTAATACCTGAGGATTGGAGGATCGCCAATGTAACACCAATTTTTAAAAAGGGTTCGAGGGGTGATCCTGGAAACTACAGACCGGTGAGCCTGACATCAGTACCGGGAAAAATGGTAGAAACCATCATAAAGAATAAAATTACTCAGCATGTAGATAGTCACGACCTAATGGGAGACAGCCAACATGGCTTTAGACAAGGAAGATCTTGTCTTACTAATCTGTTATGTTTTTTTGAAGGAGTGAATAAACAGGTGGACAAAGGTGAGTCGGTTGATATTGTGTATCTGGACTTTCAGAAAGCCTTTGACAAGGTCCCTCATGAGAGACTTTTGGCAAAACTAAAGAGTCATGGGATAGGAGGCAGTGTACTATTGTGGATCAGGAACTTGTTAAAAGATAGAAAGCAGAGGGTAGGGCTAAATGGCCAATTTTCCCAATGGAGAAAGGTGAATAGTGGTGTACCCCAGGGATCTGTGCTGGGTCCGCTGCTTTTTGACATATTCATAAATGACCTGGAAAGTGGAATAACGAGTGAGGTTATCAAATTTGCAGATGACACAAAACTATTTAAAGTTGTTAAAACCCAGGAGGATTGTGGAAAATTGCAAGAGGATCTTGATAAATTGGAAGACTGGGCATCAAAATGGCAGATGAAATTTAATGTGGAGAAGTGCAAGGTTATGCACCTAGGGAAGAACAACCCAAACTATGGTTACACGATGCAAGGTTCCACATTAGGAACCACCACCCAGGAAAAAGATTTAGGCGTCATTGTGGATACCATGTTAAAACCCTCGGCCCAGTGTGCAGTGGCGGCCAAGAGAGCAAATAGAATGCTAGGTATGATAAGGAAAGGAATGGAAAATAAAACAAAAGATATTATAATGCCCCTATATCGTTCCATGGTGAGACCGCACCTTGAATATTGTGTGCAATTCTGGTCGCCGTATCTTAAAAAGGATATAGCGATTTTAGAAAAGGTTCAGAGAAGAGCCACCAAAATGGTAAAGGGGATGGAAGGCTACTCCTATGAAGAAAGGCTAAAAAGGTTGGGGCTCTTTAACCTGGAAAAGAGACGGCTGAGGGGAGATATGATAGAAGTCTATAAATTAATGAACGGAGTGGAACGGGTAAACGTAGATCGATTGTTTACCTTATCAGAATATAGAAAGACTAGGGGACATGCAATAAAGCTACAGGGTAAACTATTTAAGACTAATAAAAGAAAATATTTTTTCACTCAACGTGTAATCCAACTCTGGAATTTGTTACCGGAGGATGTAGTAAAGGCTGTTAGTGTAGCTGGGTTTAAAAAAGGTTTGGACAAGTTCCTGGAGGAAAGGTCCATAAACCATTATTAAGAAGGGACCCAGGATATCAATGCTTGAACCAATACAAGCATTGTGGAACCTGTGTCCCTTGGGGAAACTGCTAGGTAAGTATGACCTAGATTGGCCACTGTTGGAAACAGAATACTGGGCTTGGTGGACCTTGGTCTGACCCAGTATGGCATATCTTATGTTCTTATGTTCTCTCTAGACTTAAAGGAAGCATACACTCACATTCTGATCCATCCAGATCACAGGAAATTTTTACGATTCCTTTTCAGGGGAAAACATTTCCATTACAGGGTTCTTCCCTTTGGTCTAGCTTCAGCACCAAGGGTATTCACGAAATGCATGGCAGTAGTAGCTGCATTTCTACGAACCCTGGGGATATTCGTCTTCCATTACTTAGACGACTGGCTCATTCGAGCCCCTACAGTTGCAGAGGCCAGCACTGCACTGTCTTGCACATTGCGAATCCTCCAATACTTGGGGTTGGTAATAAACTTCCCAAAATCCCAACTTGTTCCTTCCCAATGCCTGGAATTCATAGGGGCTTGTCTAGATACCAGACAAGCAAAGGCTTTCTTTCCACAGGCCCGGTGTCTTCGCATGATGCAACTAGCTTCTCAAGCAGGAGGGAAATCCTCCCTAACTGCTCGAGAGCTACTACAGTTGCTGGGACATATGGCATCCACAGTTCATGTAGTCCCATATGCTCGCCTCCACATGCGAGCAGCTCAGTGGACTCTATCCACACAGTGGACACAGGCCAGAGGTCATTTATCGGACAAAATAATAAACTCTCAACGACTAATTTTGTCCCTTCAATGATGGCAATCCCTAGAAAATCCAGAATCTCCTTTTCATCAACCCCTTTTTCAGGCCACCCTAACAGATGCATTGCAGGTGGGTTGGGGAGCACACCTGAATTATCTCTCTACCCAGGGAACCTGGACTCCACAGGAGGCTGGTCTACACATAAACCTCCTGGAATTAAGAGCAATCTGGCTCGTCGAGTATTCCACGCCCAGCTCAGCTACAAGACAGTCCTAGTCCAGACGGACAATCAAGTAGCAATGCTCTTTGTGAACAAGCAGGGCAGGACAGGCTCTGTCGTTATGCAACGAAGCTTTACGACTGTGGGCCCTCGCCAGAGAGTATCAAATTCACCTTCTAGTGGTATATCTTCCAGGCATTCAAAACCTTTGGGCAGACAAACTCATTCGAATACTTCTGCCTCACGACTGGTCCCTCCACCTAGTCCAGGTGGCAAAGATATTTATTCTCTGGGGCACTCCAGTCATAGACCTCTTTGCAAGTCCACTGAATGCCAAACTTCCCCGGTTCTGTTCCAGGATTCCGGCTCACAATTGTCAGACAAGGGATGCCTTCCTCCTTCACTGGGGTCAGGACTTCCTTTATGCCTTCCCACCCATTCCCCTCATCCCCAAAACACTCTTCAAGCTTCAGAGAGACAGGGGTCGCATGATTCTCATAGCGCCACAATGGCCACGCCAAGCGTGGTATCCCCTGCTTCTACATCTCTCTCAAGCTGCACCTCTGGAGTTAGGGCATGCTTCATATCTCCTTTCCCAAGAGAACGGGACGCTATGGCACCCGAATCCCCAGTCCCTGCATCTCACAGCATGGTTGCTGAAGGCTTAGACCTCCAGGATTTCAACCTGTCCCAACAGGTAAAGGATATCCTTCAGGCTTCTAGGAAACTTTCCACAAGAAGATCTTATGCCTTCCGAGTTTATTTATTTATTTATTTATTTTATACACATTTATATACCGCATCTTCCAAAGTTCAGTTGCGGTTCACAGAGAACAACAATTAACAAAGCAAGTTTGTTTTACAGGGAACGTCATATTATAACAGAACATATTTACAAGGAACATCATATTATATATAGAATATACAATATATATACAAGTGGAAACGTTTTACTATATGGTGCTCCAAGAAGGGATTAAACCCCCTTGGCATACCCTTAGAATCGATACCAGAGTATCTCCTTCACTTATCGAATTCTGGTCTAAAGACCAATTTGATAAGAGTCCATCTTAGTGCAATTGCAGCTTCTTATAAGCCTCTGAATGGACCACCAATTTCCTCTCATCCACTTATATCCAGATTTATGAGAGGTCTTCTATTAACCAACCTCCCATTAAGCCACCACCGGTGGCATGGGATCTAAATCTAGTTCTTGGGACCTCATGAAGCTGCCTTTTGTGCCTTTAGCCACTACAACACTTAAGTTTTTGACCTGGAAGGTCATCTTCCTAATTGCAATCACCTCTGCACGTCGCATTAGTGAACTGCAAGCTTTAGTGGCTAATCCTCCTTATACTAGGTTTCACTATGGTAAGGTTGTTCTTAGAACTCATCCTCGCTTTATGCCAAAGGTGGTTTCGCCTTTTCATTTAAATCAATCAATTTATCTTCCTATATTTTTTCTGAGGCATCACGCCTCTAATGCAGAAAGAAACCTTCATACTTTGAATTGTAAAAGGGCCTTGGCCTTTTATGTACAGAGAACACAGCAACATAGAAAGTCCTCGCAACATTTTGTAGCTTTTGACCCTAGTCATTTGGGACAACCAGTCTCCAAAAGAACTTTATCTAAATGGATTGCCCAATGCATATCCTTTGCTTATGAGAGTAAGGGTCTTCCTCTTCAGGACCATGTCACAGCTCATAACGTGAGAGCCATGGCAACTTCCATGACTAATCTCCATTCTGTGTCTATCGATGACATTTGTCGAGCAGCCACCTGGGCTTCGGTACACACCTTCACAGCCCACTACTGCTTGGATAAAGCCTCCCATCGGGATGCCTTCTTTGGCCAAGTTGTTCTTCAAAATCTCTTTCAGACTTAATTCAACTCCTACCCACTAACCCTGGTGGAATGCCAGAGATCCATGGGAGGAAGGATTCCCACCTTTCCAGGGTGGCACCTTCCTGGGGCTATCTCCCTGGCATCTTCAGCTAGGGAGTCCCCATATGTGAAGACTACATTCCTGCTTGTTCCTGGAGATAGCGTAGTTACTCAACTGTAACAGGTGATCTCCGGGAACAGCAGGAATTTAGTCTTCACAATCCACCCACCGCCCCTAGGAGTTGTCTCTCTATCTCTGTCTCTTTCCTCTCTTCCTCTGTCCTTTTCAGTCAGCTACAAACTTAACTGAAGAGGGACAGTTGGGAAAGGCGGGAAGGCAGCGCGCATGTGCTGAGGGATGCTCCCAAAAGCTTTCCTATTGGACGCTGGGGAGCGTTCCCGCACAGGCTCCGTCGGTACCGACGATACCCATATGTGAAGACTAAATTCCTGCTGTTCCCGTAGATCACCTGTTACAGGTGAGTAACTACGCTTTCCCTATAAGGGTTCTGTGCAGCCTCCAGCCAGCTAAAATGTCTGTCTTCAGCAGATGGAGGTGGTGTAGTTTTTGTGGTTTGGAACTGGACTGAAGAGGCTGAAGGAAGGCTCAGTTTTGGGCTTTTGTTGTTCCCATGAGAACCTGAGAAAAGTGCAGAATCTGGTGGGCTCAGGTCCTTCCCCCTTCTACTGACTTCTCCAACAGAGACATGGCTTGACTAACTCTGAGGTAGCTCCTCCTCCCAGACCTTTGAGAGATGGCTGGGGATTGAGATAGCAGCTTTGATAAAGCTTACTTAAGATAAAAAAAAAAAAACCTTTCGAGCTATTTGTTTTCACATTTCCAGATCCAACAAATTGTCATTTCTTAAGATCGATGTAAAGGAAGAGTTGGCCTTATGTTCTTGAGATGCATATGGCTGCGCTTATCTTCCTTTCGAAGTTGCCTGGAAGACACATAGTTCCCCTTCTGTATGTAATTGTTTTTTTGAAGGGGGCTGTCCATCAGTATTCTCTACTCTGTCCTGATGGTTCAGCATGGAATTTTCTTTTTGTTCTTTGAGTGTTTAGCATTAAATCCTTTGAACTTTCTAAAAGGGTTCCACTTCATGATCTTACCTTAAAAGTGGTTTCTCCTGGTTGCTTCTGTTCAGACAGGAGACTTTGGGTTTCAGGCTGTATTCTGTAGAGATGGTGCAGTTTTCATAGAAACATGACAGCAGAAAAAGACCATATGACCTATCCAGTCTGCCCTTCCATACCAGTTACTATAATTCTTTTTTTTTTCCTTTAGAGAGATGATCTTCTTGAATTCAGATATTGCCCTGGTCTCTCTATCTCCACTGGGAGAGACCAGGGCAAGTATCTGAATTAAAGTAAGCATGGGACCTCTAGATAGGATTGTGGTCAAGTATGTTGCTTGCTATGTCCTTTGGCTGTCTGTCGAGCATTTTTGTATTTTCTGGTAGTGACCAATTGTTTTTCTGAGGTTTGAATGTTGGTTTATGTTTTGTAAGTGCAGAGACAAAAGAAGCAGCCATGCTGCTACCTGTACTCGTTGAGTTCAGGGGTTCCTCCTGTCTGCTGCTTTTTCAGGTGAGGAGCTCCATGTCGGTCATTGCAGAATTCTCCTAGAGATTTTTCAACCTTTTGGGCACGGTCACCTTTGGTTTTGGCTGTGGAGAATGGTAGGGTAGCAATGTGGTTGTCTTAGATTTCTTCTCGCTATACTATCAGCTGGTGGTTCGTGCTAGATAATATACTCCCTTAAGACTAGGGGTGTTTAGAGTAGGGGTGTCTTCAATTCATCCAATATGAAGTGCTTTGTTACATGCCATGAATTCTGGATTGGTCTGGTGGTCAAAAAGGATGGAAAATATGTTCTTACCTGCTAATTTTCTTTCCTTAAGTCCAATCAGACCAGTTCAGAGTCCAAGAAGTGGTGTTTACTTTGTTTCTATATTTTGTAGGCTAGTGACCCTTTGGAGTTGCTTGGTATTCCTTGGGTATCTGCTTTCCAATTTTATTTTCCAGATTTCCTCCTCCATGAAAACTGGGGTTTAGGGAGTTTCCTTCATTGCTTCATTACAGAGCTACTGGAGAGCATGTGGCTGCATGGTGCCTCTTTTATAGGGCAGAGCTCACAGTTCTTGTCTGTCTCTATCTGCTGGCTGATGGGTATAACTCATGCATTCTGGACTGGTCTGGTTGGAGTTGAGGAAAGAAAAATAACAGGTAACAATTTTTTCCGCCTTATCTTCAGGATGGTATAAATCCATTTGGATGGACTGGTTTGGCAGGATTCAACAAGAAAATTAACTGGTAAGTTTAAATGTCATGCTGGTATTTAAGACTGGAGTGGTACTTCAGCAACTGTTAGGCATTCCATAAAAAAACCTGACTGTTCATGCTTCACTTGTCCCGAGTGCTAGCAATATGCAGGCTGTCCTCCCCCAAGTGCAGCTCTGCTTCCTCTAACTCCTGCATTAGATGAAGGATAGAAGGTCTAATTTTCTCTTTATGTATTTTTTTTAAGAACATAAGAACATAAGAAATGCCATACTGGGTCAGACCAAGGTCCATCAAGCCCAGTATTCTGTTTCCAACAGTGGCCAATCTAGGTCATATGTACCTAGCAGTTTCCCCAAGAGACACAAGTTCCACAATGCTTGTACTGGGTCAAGCATTGATATCTTCGGTCACTTCTTAATAATGGTTTATGGACCTTTCCTCCAGGAACTTGTCCAAACCTTTTTTAAACCCAGCTACACTAACAGCCTTTACTACATCCTCCGGTAACAAATTCCAGAGTTTGATTACACGTTGAGTGAAAAAATATTTTCTTTTATTAGTCTTAAATAGTTTACCCTGTAGCTTCATTGCATGTCCCCTAGTCTTTCTATATTCTGATAAGGTAAACAATCGATCTACGTTTACCCGTTCCACTCCGTTCATTAATTTATAGACTTCTATCATATCTCCCCTCAGCCTTCTCTTTTCCAGGTTAAAGAGCCCTAACCTTTTTAGCCTGCCTTCATAGGAGTATCCTTCCATCCCCTTTACCATTTTGGTGGCTCTTCTCTGTACCTTTTCTAAAATCGCTATATCCTTTTTAAGATACGGCGACCAGAATTGCACACAATATTCAAGGTGTGGTCTCACCATGGAACGATATAGAGGCATTATAATATCTTTTGTTTTATTTTCCATTCCTTTCCTTATCATACCTAGCATTCTATTTGCTCTCTTGGCAGCCGCTGCACACTGGGCCGAGGGTTTTAACATGGTATCCACAATGACGCCTAAATCTTCTTCCTGGGTGGTGGTTCCTAATGTGAAACCTTGCATCGTGTAACCATAGTTTGGGTTGTTCTTCCCTAGGTGCATAACCTTGCACTTGCCCACATTAAATTTCATCTGCCATTTTGATGCCCAGTCTTCCAATTTATCAAGATCCTCTTGCAATTTTTCACAATCCTCTTGGGTTTTAACAACTTTAAAGTGTTTTGTGTCATCTGCAAATTTGATAACCTCACTCGTTATTCCACTTTCCAGGTCATTTATGAATATGTCAACAAGCAGCGGACCCAGCACAGATCCCTGGGGTACACCACTATTCACCTTTCTCCATTGGAAAAATTGGCCATTTAGCCCTACCCTCTGCTTTCTATCTTTTATCCAGTTCCTGATCCACAATAGTACACTGCCTCCTATCCCATGACTCTTTAGTTTTGCCAAAAGTCTCTGATGAGGGACCTTGTCAAAGGCTTTCTGAAAGTCCAGATACACAATATTAACCGACTCACCTTTGTCCACCTGTTTATTCACTCCTTCAAAAAAACATAACAGGATTAGTAAGACAAGATCTTCCTTGTCTAAAGCCATGTTGGCTGTCTCCCATTAGGTTGTGACTATCTACATGCTGAGTAATTTTATTCTTTATGGTGGTTTCTACCATTTTTCCCGGTACTGACGTCAGGCTCACCGGTCTGTAGTTTCCCGGATCACCCCTGGAACCCTTTTTAAAAATTGGTGTTACATTGGCGATCCTCCAATCTTCAGGTATTAGAGATGTTTTTAATGATAGTTCACAGATTACTGATAGCAGTTCTGCAATCTCATATTTCAGTTCTTTCAACACCCTTGGATGTATACCATCCGGCCCAGGTGATTTGCTACTCTTCAGTTTATCTAATAGTTGTAAGACATCTTCCCGATGTATCGATATTTCCTTCAATTCTTCCGCACCTTTAAATACCACTTCAGTCATGGGTAAGATCCCTACATCTTCCTCAGTAAAGACCAAAGCAAAGAATTCATTCAGTCTCTCCGCTATTGCCTTGTCGCCTCTTAGTGCTCCTTTAACCCCTTTATCATCTAAAGGACCAACTGACTCTCTCACAGGTTTTTTGCTACGAATTGTTTTTATTATGGTTTTATTTGAATTGTAGTTGCATGCTGTAATGGACAGTTGGTTTAGCTGTGAATACAATTAATAAGTATGTTTAAATGGGGGGAAAAAAGCCACTGAGAGCACAAACTGCTTCAGAATAAGATTCCTCTCAGCTAACCTTTCATCCATTCCCTTATAAACTTTTAAACTCCATTGTTTCTCTCCCAGCTTGATCCTCCACCTCTTTCTGTCTCTCCTCTTGAAGATCTTGTATTCTCCAGACCCCTCTCCTCCATTTGCTTGTGTCACTTTTGCTGGCTCACAAAGCCAGAAGGGTTGCTTGTATTTAGTGAGCTTTCAAGCAAGATTGTGGAGGTTTAGTTCAAGTGGTTGTGGGGCATATGACACCCCTTTGCTTTTTACATTGATTTCAAGACCCTGACATTTTTTTATTTATTTAATGGGGTTTTTAATACTGCTTTATCATTTTAGTCAAAACGGTTTACATCGTAACTTAAACTTGGTATTGTACATTAAACAGGGATATCGATAACTTGGATTCTTCTGAGGTAATGTAGGGGTAAGTGACTTGCCAAAGGCCACAAGGAGTGCTAGTGGGAATCAAACCCTGGTCTCTTGGTTCCCAAGCAAGTGCTGTAACCATTAGGTGGCTACTTCATGACTTGCCATGCTGAGAATCTGGGGTTAGAGGAGTCTTCACTGGTATGGAAAGGTCTCCTGTGTGTTCTGTTTTTGTGGGTGTTTTTTTTTTTCTGTGCTCCCTGGTGCTAATGTTCAGTAGTCCCTTTCTCAGTAACTATATACTTCCAGTGCTTAGGTTCATCTGCATAGTAATATACTCCCTTCTTTATTCTCACTGCTGGTAGATGACAGTTTCAGCACTGGAGATATCGATCTGAAATGCAAGGAGCAGGTGACAGACAGTGACAGTGATGGCATGTCAGGGGATGATCTAGGAGGCAAGGTAAGAAGGTGGGAGGAGTCTGACAGCAGAGACTGGTACAATGTACTGTGCTTGGATGTAGTCCAAAATATGTAATTTAATATTTTATTGAATTTTTCAAATATATCACAAGTTTACACACTTGTAACGGGGGACACTTCAGAAATAACAATAAAGTAAAAAGATGCAAGCAAAGATTTTCAAGTCCAAAATATGTAATGTCTTGTGTGGCACTGGACATTCTTGTAGAACATAATTAGATATTAGTTTGCTTCAATTAATCTGTAGTCTAATAAGTTGCTTCCTTTAATTCACCTGCACTAAGCTCATTACATAACATAATGTGATGGCATTGCCTTGTATGATAAGTCATGCTATTAAGCAGCATTACCGTTTATAAATTTGCTTTTTCTTGAAAGTTCAAAGTGACGTATAATATATTCGGTATATAGTATAATAAATAATGGGCAATTTTTGGCATAGCATTTAAAACATGTTCATAAATAAAATCTCACGATTAATATTACTGTATAACATAATATGATTGTTTAAAAATAATATGATCATAAATATCCTGCCCTGGAATTGTAATGCTGATAATATAAAACTTTATCCTATGCAAAACAATTCCATCCTAAGTTATGTATTAAAATCATAAAATTGAACATCATTCCAGAAAAGACACTCTTTATGGATTGTATTCTGATGGATAGTGCTCTCATATACTTAGTAAAATTACAATTATTTCTCCGGGAACAAGCAGGAAGTCAGCCCTCACATATGGGTGACGTCGACGCTGACAGAGCCCGCGTGGAGCAGATCCCCCAGCTTTCAAAGAAAGCTTTTGGGAGTTGCTAACACGCATGTGTGGTCCTCTTCCCGCCCAAAGGAGCTATCTTGCTCAGTCTCCTTTTTTCCACGGAGCCCATCAGACGTAGTCTGTTCTTGGCCTGGAAAAAATTGAATTTTCTTCTTGCCTTACTGGCTGTTTTCCAGTTAGCACCGGTAGGGTCGGCCCTCTTTTTTTTTTTTTTTTTTTCTTTTTCCTTTTCTCTCTTCTTTCAATTTTTTCTTTTTGGGCATTTCCGCCCCTGTTTTCCCTTGCTGGCAGCCCGAAGGGTCTTCAACCTTGCTGGGGTCCTTTTTTCCCCCCATGGCTACCAGTGGGCTCAAAACGTGCGACAGGTGCGGGAAAATTATGTCCCTCACTGACATGCAAGACTGGTGCCTCGGCGTGGACCACAACCCAGCAGTCTGTGGCCTCTGCAAACTGATGTCCTCGAAAGCCTTGAGAAGCCGCCAGCAGCAGCATGGAAAACTTCTCCCTGATTCCCCCATGCCTTTGAAAGCCAGGACCTCATCTGAAGCCTCCACACCTCGGGAGGAGCACTCCGAACCCGAGCGTCGTCCGGGGACCTCAGAGAGGGGGTCCCCCTTGAGGGAACTGAAGAGAATGAAAAAATCCTCGACTGCTGCGTCTCTGGATGGTTCAGAACAGCCAGGTCCCTCGCGGTACTGTTCGCAGAGCCCCGAGTGCCGGCCCGAGGTGTCGGAGAAGGAGTGCCCAGCCAAGCTTCCCTGGAAGGATCTGGCTACGGACTGGCCCCGGCAAGCTCATCCTATCCTAGTCGAGGACTCCCCTCCAGAGGAACTGGCTTTGGGCCAGAGTACATCGGTGCCCGAGCCATATGATGCGGAGCCTCCAGAACTCATGCCCAGGATGGTGTCTTTGGAACGCAGGATCACTGCCTTCCTGAAGCAGCAGCAGCAGGTGCTGGTATCCAGCACATCTAGTTCCTCCACCCAGACCACCGGGGGTTCGACGTCTAAGTTGACCCCGGAGGCCGAGCCATGGGGTGCCTGTGGGATAGGGTGATAGTCACCAGTCCCCTGGCAAGACTCCCTTGGCTGCTAGTAGGGATGCCTTTCCAGATCCCCACACCTCAGAGAATCCTCACGATGGATGCCTCAAAATTGGGGTGGGGAGCCCACTGCAGCGACCTCTGCACTCAGGGCACTTGGTCACTGGCAGAGAGCCTCCAGCAAATCAACCTCCTGGAGCTCCAGGCTGTTGCCTTAGCCCTCTGGTATTTTTGCCTCCACCTGTGGGACCAACTGGTACTGGTCTAGACCGACAATTAGATGGCACTGTTCTACATAAACAAGCAAGGGGGCACGGCGTCATCCCTCCTTTGTCAGAAAGCAATGGGCATCTGTAGCAACAATGGGATGCTCCTGTGGGACGTATACCTCCTGGGCCAGGACAGTTCCTTGATGGACCGGCTCAGCCAGGTAGTCCAGCTGCTTGAGTGGAGGCTGGACCCTAGAATTGTCCACCAATTATTCTGGCGCTGGAGGCTCCCACAAATGGATCTCTCTGCCAGCCCAGCCAATGCCCAGCTGCCCCGTTTCTGTTCTCTGCAGTCGCACGTTGCCAGGGTGGTGGCTGATGCCTTCCTGATATCATGGGCAGAGGGTCTC
Organism: Ichthyophis bannanicus; assembly: GCA_033557465.1. Taxonomy (NCBI): domain Eukaryota; kingdom Metazoa; phylum Chordata; class Amphibia; order Gymnophiona; family Ichthyophiidae; genus Ichthyophis; species Ichthyophis bannanicus. The sequence continues at coordinate 225,042,493 of CM066044.1, read as the reverse complement.
CTTTGCGCTTTCCCATCTATGCCCCCGATTGCCAAAACACTCTTCAAGGTCCAATGCGACAGGGCCACGGTAATCTTATTAGTTCCATGGTGGGCCAGGCAGCCATGGTTTCCCTTGCTTCTCTGCCTGTCCATAGTGCTTCTGGTTCCCCTGTGGTGCGACCCAGGCCTACTGACGCAGGGAGAGGGCTCTCTCTTGCACTTCAATCTGGGGTCCTTGACACTCATGGTCTGGCTGCTGAGAGGAGGGTAGCCCTGGCTCCTTTCAACCTCTCTACAGAGGTGGAGGAGGTGGAGAAGATGCTCCTGGTCTCCTGTAAGACCTCCATCCATCAGGCATATGCCTTCACATGGCGAAGGTTCTCCTGGTGTGCAGAGAAGCAGATCAACCCCTTCTGCTCCGCCCATCTGGTGCTGCAGTATCTGCTTCACCTGTCTGAGACAGGTTTGAAGACTAACTCTGTTAGGGTGCACCTCAGCGTGCTGGTGGCGCACCACCTTCTCATAGAGGGCAAACTCCTCTCTACTCACCGTTAGTGGCTTGCTTCCTGAGAGGTCGTCTCCTCTCAAAGCTTCCCATCTTCCCCGGCGGCGGAGTAGGACTTGAACGTGGTACTCTTAAAGCTTACCATGCCACCTTTTGAGCCTCTCAGCTCCTGCCACCTTAAGTATCTCACTTGGAAGGTGGTGTTCCTTATGGCACTCACGTCTGCTCGCCGACTCGGCATGTTCCAAGCATTGATGGCAGACCTACCGTATGCTAGGTTCTGTAGGAATAGGGTCGTGCTGTGCACACACCGAAGGTGGTGTCCCCATTCCACCTTAATCAGCAGCCCCATGCCAGCAGGGTGGAGGCTGTCCTTCATACACTGGACTGTAAGCAGACACTTTCTATCTGCAGTGCACCCAGGGCCACCGCTGAGCTTTTCAGCTCGTTGTCTCCTTTGACTCAAGTTGAATGCGGATGGTGGCCTCTAAGTGTATCCTGTCCACCTGGGTAGCAGACTGCATCACCTTTGTCTATGAGCAGGCTGGTCTCTCACTGGAGCGTCATGTCAAGGTGCACAGCATCTGGACAATGGCAGCCTCTGTGGCAAATCTGCGTTCCGTTCCCTTGTCGGAAATCTGCTGGGCCGCCATCTGGTCCTTTGTCCATACCTTCGCAACTCATTACTGCCTGGAGAGGGTTTCCCATTGGGACAGTGCCTTCAGTCAGCAGTACTCAGTCATTTGTTCAGAGTGTAGGCAACTCCTGTTCTCCAGCCCTTGCTTTGTTCAGGCTGCTAGTTATCTGGTACGTTGCTGGACACGAGTCGCTCGTGGTCTGTCTTTTGACTCAGTTGCTGCTGCTCACGGCTCACCTTTTCTGGTTACCCGTGGCCTTTTACAGGTGTTTTGATAGCCTGTAGCTGGGGAGTCCCATATATGAGGACTGATTTCTGCTTGTTCTCTGAGAAAGGGTACTCACCTGTAACAGGTGTTCTCCAGGGACAGCAGGAATCAGTCCTCACAACCCTCTCTCCTCCCTGTGGAGTTGCTGTTTTGCTGTTTTGTTTTGTTTTTTTCTTTGCTGCCTTGTGCTATGATAGTGTATTGAGGCAAGATGGCACCCTTAGGTAGGAAGGGGGCCACATATGTGTGGTATATCTCCCAAAGGCTTTCTTTGAAAGCTTGGGAGAGATTACCGTGCAGACTCAGCTGACATCACCCATATGTGAGTACTGATTCCTGCTGTCCCCGGAGAACACCTGTTACAGGTGAGTAACTATGCTGTCTTAACGTAGACACAATCTGATTGGCAACTTAAGGCAGTTGCAGATTCGAACTGAAGAGATCATATTTCTCCTGTATTAATGCAAGTACCCTGGCTGTAGTGTTTGATCTGCTTATAGCAGCTGGAAATGGCATAAATGAGCTCTTCTTTCCCCTTGTACAGACTCACAACCAGAAGCTGTTCCCTCCTGCCCTTCGATCCTCATCTCACTCTGGAAGCTACACCCTCTGTCGCACGCCTGGAGAAGCAATGCCAGACAAGCCCCTGCCACTGAGAGCAGAGAGCAGCAGGCCTTCGGAGGCAGGTATAGCACAAGGCAGTTCCCTCGTCCAGAGCATGGAGCAACCACAGGCATCTGGCAGAGTCTGTAGCACTTTCCAGCTGACTCCAAGCAGTTTCAAGCCCAGCGACCCACGTCAGCCTGTCAGACTACAGAGCCCTACCCCGAAAAGCTCCAACGTGCGTTTTACCATGGCAGATCCCAGTGTGGCGTACAGGAGAAAGAGGCCTGAGAACTCTGGACAGAGATCAGTAGCACCCCCTAAACCAGAGGACTGTGTGGGTGGTGGCACTACATTGCACTACAGTGGACAGTCTGTCATCGCTTCCAGTGTGCCGCAAGCACTGGTTCTGCCTAGCATTCATGGAACTAGCAGCAGCACTTATCTATCTTCCTTAAGTAGTGCTCCTCACCGGCAGCTAGTGGCTGCAGATGGCACTGTGAACATGCTAGGAACCATCAATTGCACGCAGTCTCCCTCATTAGGAAGCGTACTGGTTACTAGTCAGAGTCCAGGATCCTTGGGAGAAGTGGCTGCACTGAAAACAGCATCTACCATGGTGACCAATGTGGTAAAGTCCGTCAGCAGCACACCTGTTCCAATTGCTAGCAGGCCCTTCCCTGCCACTACTGCAGTGCCACGCTCCAGCAGTGTTGGGGAATCTGGCCTGCTTGGACCCCTGGAGGTACAGCAGCAGTTTTCAATGCTAAGCAGGATTACTGGGAGTACTGGCAGAACGGACATACCCATGGCTGGCAGCCCAGGGAATGCTGGGGCCATGCCAATTGGACGGATCTCTGGTTCTCCTCTACCGTCTGTGGGAATTGGGGTGGTGTATGCTCCAGGGACAGACAAGAAGCACCTACAAGCTCTGGGACCTCAAGCTACTGCCTCCCCTCACTTGAAGCCCCAGGCAGCGCCTGGGAATGTGGTGACAAATCTGCTTGTAGGAGCATCGAGTTATGGGCAGCCAACATCTAGTGGAGGAGGAGGTGCTATGTCCGGTACCATTCAGCCCCCCGTCACTGTCTTACCTTCTGGGACCCTTGCCCAACAGCCCCCATTGCAGTTCATTACCCAGAATGCAACAGGAAGCCAGAATGGACCAGTGCCTCTCAGCATTCTGCAGCCACAGCAGCTTCTCTCCACACCTCCTGCCAAACCAGGTGGCATTACCCAGGTGCAGTATATCTTGCCCACCCTTCCCCAGCATCTGCAAGTGGCTGGGAGCAAGGTGCCTGGAGCCTCCGCCACTGCCAGTATCCACTTCACCCTTCCTCCTGCCAATGGGAAGGTCATTGCTGCCGCAGCGCCTCAAGCCATCCCCATTATACAGCCATCTCCTGCGGGCAGCCCTAGCCTCACTGTTGTCTCAAGTGTCACCAAAGGTAGGTCAGTGGCTTGCAGAGAATCTCTATGCTGTTAGTAAATCTGAGGAATGTAGTTATACTTGTAAACAGCCTCCTTTAAATAAAGGTCTGATCTCAGGCAGTTTGAATAGGAGGTGTCTGTGTGTGTAGGGGTGGGAGTTGGAGGGATGGATCATGTGAACAAGCAGGTGCTGAAAGGTCAACCGACATGAAATGTCTGATAGCTGGGGAGGAGGTCAAAAGATGTGTTTTGAGCTGGGAGATAAGGATAGAACTGAAGGAGCAGGGTGATGGGAAGCCCATGTGCTGGGGAGGATCAGGAGTAGCAAACTGATGGGGACTGTGAGGAGCCAGGGCCAAGAAGTGCTTGCATTTGGGGAGGGGGCTGGGTGGTAGCAGAAACACGTGTAATTCGGAGAAAGTTTGGGGGGGGATAGAAGAGCCAGGAGAAGTTGGAATAGAAAGTGCCTCTGCTGAGAGATCAAGCATGTAATAGCCTCCACAGAACCATTTCTGGAACTTGACCCCTTATTAAACCCTGACTTTGCTGGGTATGTATTGGGTGTTTGTGTTCACAGATGTTTACTGTCTCTGAGAAATTTCTCTCATCTTCAGCCCAATCAGCCTCACCTGTTGAAACCCCCTCCCTGGGCGGCTCCGCTCAGCTCCTGTCTGGACAGGTGCTGCAGCCACCTGGACTCCTGTCAGCCAGCAGCCAGGTGCAGGGCAAGATGCTGCTACCCGTGGCAGGAACACATGTCACAGTGCGAGCCGGTGCTACTGGGCACTTGCCTCTGGTTGCCTCTCCATTTCCAGTGCCCTTACAGAATGGAGTACAGCCTGCAAGCAAGGTGGGTGTGCGTGTGACTGAAAGGTGTGTGTGCATGTGATTATGAGTAGTGTGGACCACTGTGAAACAGGATAAGAGAGAAGTTATTTACTCTTTTTAACATCTTATTCAGTCCCCTAGTGACCTTTATCCAGGAGGCAGGAATCTGTGCATATTACTGTGCTGATGATGATCTATTTATAGCGTACATGATCCATATTTCCCAGATCTGACCAAAGTTGTTACCTAGTTGGAAATTAACCTGTCTTGGGGAAAATTTGGAACTACTAAATGTTTGGCATGCTTATTTTTAAAGCCCCTTGTCTATGCAATGCTTTCCCCTTCAGCTATGTTTGGAATCATTCTATAAAAAATTCAGAGCTGGTCTGAAAATACATTTTCCAGCTGGACCAGTCCAGACTAGTGGTTATCTCCCCCTGCCAGCAGATGATGGGAGACAGAGAAAAGAAAGTAAAACTATGCCGTGGTACATGCCAAGGATTTGAGTCAGACTGCTAGAATGGGGTTACCCTACAAAGGTGATACCTAGAGCCTATAAAAGAGCACATTACTCTCATCGTGAATGGCACTTTATTAATGCTTCCCCTTCTAGTGTATCTGATAAAGAGGTTGAAGACCAGCTAGTAGGAGTGCTCCTGTACATGATCAATGTGACTCAAGTAACCTCGCTACTTTGCAAATATTGGCATGTTTTGTCTTTGCACAGCAGCTTTCAAAAGGATTTGACTATTGAGTGCACTAGAGGCCGTAACATTCGGGGTATACTTGTACATGCTGCAGGTATCAATGATCGCAAGAACACTGGTCATCCTGATCCCGGTCCCTACCCTTGTTTAAATTGCAAATTTTGTGAACTTACTATTATGGGCTCCCCTTGGTATGATCCAGCTACTGACAAATGCCATCAAGCCAGGTGGCATACTGCATGCTCTTCAGAATTTTTTATCTATATGCTCATATGCCCTTGTGATTTAAAATATATTGGTTGGACTATTCGTCCTTTGAAAGCCTGTTTAGGTGAACATTCACGCAGACTATTTCGACCTTGATCGTGGCTTCATTTTCTTCAATTCTGTCATAAGTTTTGGGACTTACGATGACAGGCCATTGAGTATGTACCACCTGATCCTTGCATGGGTGACTGAGAAGCCCGTTTACAATCACTTAAATAATTTTGGATATTCAGGTTATGGACAGTAACACCCATGGCTTTGAACCTTGAATTGGATTGATGGAGTCTTCTGTGACTGATTCAGCGCCCACATGGTTATGGTTTTCGCTGTGTCTCGTGCAATAGGTGGCGGTCCTTTTTAGCTATTCATTTATATACACCAATGGTGTGTGACATCAAAGAACAGCCGAGTATTATGTTGGACTATCACTTTGAGCGTGAGCGTGAAGCCCCATAAACCGCATGAGGCAGAGCTCATTGATGCTTAGATCATGCTTGAAACGCAGTGCTGTCTGGATAGGAAACTTTTCGTTAGCTCAATGTTTTTCATCTAACAAGCTAAGTATTACAATTTCTTGCTAACAGGAGAGAGATTTTAAAGTTTGCACTTATATGCACATTATTCACATTGATGAAAAAGGAAAATTTGTGCCTTGAGGGTTTTTTTTTCTCTTAACAGTCTAATATACTAGTCAATCAAGTAGTAGTCTCATTTTTGCTTGACCTTTTATATGGTGATATCACCACTGGCATAAAACCTAGCACAGCCAGAGGGAGCCCTTGGTGTTTTCTGAGTCGAGCAGATGGTGGTTTTCTTCTGTTCCTGAATTCTTCCAGAGAGTCCTATAGCTCCTGCCCAGTCAGCTTCTGGGTGCCATGTACCTCGGCCACTTTAGTTCTCAAGGATTGTATGAGATACCCTTTTCTGGTTTATCTGTTACTTTGGGGCTAGCTGCTGGCTAGAAGAGCCAGTGTAGCTTGGTGGGGGCATTGGATCACTAGGAACCTTCTGAGTTACCTGTAGCTGTCTATTTTTTCTTAAAAAAAAAAAAAAAAAAAAAAAAAAAGGGAGGAAGAAAAGAAATAAGACCAAAAGTCATTCTTCTACACAGCTCCGTATAGCTCCTTAGCACGTTGCTGATCCAGCGTTTCCTCTCTGCACCCCCCCCCCCACTCCCCTGTGATCCCGGGAGACCGCAGCACTGAGTCAACAAAGGATCGCTACTTGAACTTTGCTGGCAGCAAAAAGGGGCCACTGCACCTAACCGTAGGTGTTTGCTACAATCCCGCCTTTCCTGCCCGTTGTCCCCGGACTGTGAAGGCCATGCACTATTTTTACATCTTTAAGGCCTACAGCTCTTGGCCAGTTTGAGACTGGTTTCAGTACAGCTTGGCTGGCCAAGACCCCAGGCAGTATATGAGATATCCCTCTGGTGGTTTTCTCTCTTCATCCTGGGGCGAGCGAGCTCCTGGCTATGAGAGTCAGTCTAACTCTGTGCATTAGGATTAACTCCTGCCTCGATGCCCTGGTGCCTCAGCTGTAGTAAGCAGCGACGGTTCCCTTGTTGATCATGTCTGTGCTGCTTGCACAGCCAATATGGGGGAGACTTCTGCCACTTCAGTGTCCTTGATAGCGGTTCCGGCTCCCGATGCTGTAGAGGCTTCATTGCTGCCTTCCACATCAGGGATTAACAGTGTGTTTTTTCACAGGGCGCCCTCCGCTCCTCCCTCTTCTCCAGGCAGACCTGCTCTTCCTGCGATGCCGAATTTCACCACAGCACCGGCTCCTATAGCTGATGGGGGAGTCTGCTCTCCCTCTGTTTCTACAGTTGCAGCGCTCCCAGCCACAGCAGTCAACTGTTTCAGCCACAGTGGCTGTTGGACCCCACAGTGGCAGAGTTTTCTTTCATCTTCCAACATGCGTTGGGGCTATGGAAGGGGGATTAATACCTTGCTTCCTCTTGGCCAGGCCCATCTTCTGCCGCTCCTCTGGTAGCCCCTGCAAGTGATCGAGACAGCAGGATTCTGGGAGGATCCACAGCCTCCTCCAAAGTCCCGTATTGGAGCGAGGCGTAATCTGTCGGCAGTGAGTACCCTGAGGACATTTCCCATGACTACTCCAGTTCAGCTGCCTCCAATGCAGAGGAGGGTGACCTCTTGCAGGGGAAGGACCATAGTGACTCGCATGGTGTGTCTTGGTTGCCGAGAGGAGATCCCCCTCCCCCCTCGATTGTCCAGATTGTCACTGAACTGCATATTCCAGATCTCTGGAGCGGCCCCGACTTCCTCCACTTCTGATCCCGGCATCAGGGGGCCTTCTAGAGTTTTTCTTTTCCCACCGGAGTATCTAATGCGCCCCTCAAAAAGGCCAGCGATTGTGTCACGTTTATGCCTGGTCACTGGCAGCCTTGGAAAGTGGTTGCGATTTCCCAGGATTGACACCTTGATCACAGCGGTCACCAAGCATTCCACCATTCTTGTAGGAGGTGGAGCTGCCCTTAAGACTGCCTTCTCTGTCTCTCTAGCTCTTCAGGTGATGATGTGGGTAGGCCTTGGAGCATGTGCTATTCTCCGCTGGGTTCAGCTTCTCTCCAAGGATGAGTAATCCTGCCTTGACTCTTTTTGGTGGCCGCTTTGATGGATACCTTTTATGATCTTTTACACCTTTCCACATGGGGCGTCGCAGTGGCGACTGTGGCTCGGTGCGGGCTATGGCTCAGAAATTGTTTGACGGACGTTGCATCTAAGGGACGCTTAGCCAAATTGCCCTTTAGGGATGAGCTCCTGTTTGGCGAGGACTTCGGAAAGTTAGTCAAGGACCTCGGCAAGGTGAAGCCCCTGCGTCTGCTGAAGGATAAGCTCAAAGGTTTCCTCCAAGCACTCTTCTTTGACATTGGAGGCGTTATCTTTGCTGCCAAAGTTCCGCGATTCTTGTTGGCATCAACCGAATAAGCAGACAACCTCCTTTTCTGGAACCGGATCCATCCCAGTCCTTTCAAGGTGGACACCAGGCCTATTCACAGACTTCTGTGATGGGAAAGCCCTCTTCCTCCCGCCTCTCCCGCTGACTGTTCCGGGGCCCATTCCCACCTCCCGCAAGTGGGAGGCTGTCTGCAACAATTTTATCGCGAATGGGCCCATCTGATGACAGATCACTGGGTGCTCAATATTATAAGACAAGGATATGTTTTAGAGTGCACTCGAGGGGGGTCAATCGCAGCTTGAGAGTTCTGCGGTTCCACATGTGTGGTTGGTTATACACGCAATTCCTTGCCTCCTTGGATTTGGCGGAGGCCTATGTTCACATTCCCATCCGGGAGGATCAGCAGCGCCCTCGCTACAGCCACAAAATGTCAATATTAAAACAGTTATATTGGCTTCCTATCAATAGCAGAGTGAAATACAAAGTGGTGCTGACAACCTTCAAAATAATCCTACATCTCTCAGCCAATACCCAACAGTTGCTGATAGCCAAGCCCCAAAGCCAAAGATCATGCAGAAGTACCAATGACACCTGCCTTGTCATACCCATAGCATTCACCAGCGCCACTGCCACCATCTCCAGCAGAGCATTCTGCTTCTACGCTCCAACAATCTGGAGCTCTCTCACAGACAGCGGAGAATTCCGCTGAAGGTTAAAGGCACTCCTTTTCTTGGCTTACTTTGGATCAAACACTTAATCACTCCATGGACCTAACCACCCCACTAACAAATTACATATACTTATTCCAAACTCTCCCCTTTACCTACTTCACCCAGTACCATGTATCATAGTTTCTCATATATTATGTCTTACTGCTATATTGTACTAAGTGTTCGAGAGTTTAACTTGTACAGCTAATTTAATTTTATTTATTTATATTGTTCCATGTAAAGTTCAAGTTTGCAATTAGTTCCATGTCAATCACCGTGACTCGTAGATATGGTGGTATAAAAACGTTGTTAAATAAAAAGATCTCTGTGCAGCCCCGTAAGAAGGCCCTCCCTTCTTCCCGAGGAAGAAAGGAGGTTTTGGCTATTCTTCACAGTTCCAAACCACCTTGGCCCTGCAGCGAGGCCAACAGCACAAGGGGCAAGATGACAGCCCCAGCAAACAAGACCCCCATGTCCCAGGTTCTGGCCCCGGCTCTTCCTTGGGGGAGCTTTTCACTATTTGAATATGACCTCCTCTCCACCAGGAAGTCCAACAGTCCACAGGGTGGCATCTAGCCATTTGCCCACAGGCGGTCCACCATCACCACCGATTCCTGGGTACTACAAGTGGTCAAGGAGGTCTACCTCTTCCACCTGCAATGTGCGCCACCCTTGTACTTTTCAGGAGAGCCCATAACACCTCCACCAGATTTTGCTCCTCACCAAGCTCGCAGGTCTCCTCGACAACAAGGTGGTGGAACCAGTGCCCAATTATCTCTAGGGCACCGGCTTCTACTCCAGGTATTTCCTCGCTCTCAAGCGAACAGGGGGCCTCAGGCCCATCTTGGACTTGCAGGACCTGAACAGATTTCTGATAAGGGAGAAATTCAAGATGCTCTTCCTTGGAACACTGCTTGCCATATCTCCAGCAGGGAGACTGGCTATGCTCCTTAGATGTGAAAAATGCCTATACACACATCCTGATCCATCCCAGCCACCGAAAATACCTCCACCGTTGTGGGAGGAGGTCACTACTAATACAGGGTGCTGCCCTTCGGGCTGGCCTCATCGCCAAGGGTCTTCACCAAGTGTCTAGCGTTGGTCGCAGCCCACCTTAGTCTCCAAGGGGCCTTTGTCTTTTCCTACCTGGACGACTGGCTCATAAAGGGAGGCACAACTGCAGAGGTGCACCAGGCCACCGGGTGTATCATCCATGCCCTGCAACACCTGGGGTTCATCATAAACTACCCCAAGACCCACCTCCCCCTGGCTCAGTGCCTGGAGTTCATAGCGCTCAGCTAGACACTCTCCAGGTGAAGGCCTTCCTCTCTCAGGAGAGGTCAGGGGGCTAGCTGAAGAGGTATAACACCGCAGGTCACTAACTGCCCAACTTCTCCTTCGTCTGCTAGGCCACATGGCCTCTATAGTCCATGTGATACCATACGCCCGCCGCCTACACATGACACCGGCCCAGTGGTGCCTTCATTCTCAATGGACACAAGCCACGAGCAGGCTTCGGGACAGGGTGAGAGTGACCCACCAGCGGGTGGACTCCCTCAACTGATGGCAGATGCCCTGCCACTTCAGGCTGGGATGCCCTCCCAGGCAACAACACCCCAGAGGGTCCTCACCACGGACACCTCCGTGCTGGGCTGGGGAGCTGATTGCGAGGACCTCCGCACACAGAGCAGCTGCAGATCAACCTTCGGGAACATAAGAACATAAGATATGCCATACTGGGTCAGACCAAGGTCCATCAAGCCCAGTATCCTGTTTCCAACAGTGGCCAATCTAGGTCGTACGTACCTAGTAGTTTCCCCAAAAGACTCAAGTTCCACAATGCTTGTATTGGGTCAAGCAGTAATATCCTGGGTCCCTTTTAATAATAGTTTATGGACCTTTTCTCCAGGAACTTGTCCAAATATTTTTTAAAAACAGCTACACTAACAGCTTTTACTACATCCTCCGGCAACAAATTCCAGAGTTTGATTACACATTGAGTGAAAAAATATTTTCTCTTATCAGTATTAAATAGTTTACCCTGTAGCTTCATTGCATGTCTCCTAGTCTTTCTATATTCTGATGATGTAAACAATCGATCTACGTTTACCTGTTCCACTCCACTCATTAATTTATAGACCTCTATCATAGCTCCCCTCAGCCGTCTCTTTTCCAGGTTGAAGAGCCCTAATCATTTTAGCCTCTCTTCATAGGGATATCTTTCTATCCCCTTTACCATTTTGGTGGCTCTTCTCTGTACCTTTTCTAATAGTGCTATATCCTTTTTAAGATACGGCGACCAGAATTGCACACAATATTCAAGGTGCAGTCGCATCATGGAATGATAGAGAGGCATTATAACATCCTTTGTTTTATTTTCCATTCCTTTCCTTATGATACCTAGCATTCTATTTGCTCTCTTGGCCACTGCTGCACACTGGGCAGAAGGTTTCAACATGTTATCCACAATGACACCTAAACCTTTTTCCTGGGTGGTGGTTCCTAATGTGGAACCTTGTATCGTGTAACCATAGTTCGGGGTTATCTTTCCTAGGTGCAAAGCTTTGCACTTGTCCACATTAAATTTCATCTGCCATTTGGATGTCTAGTCTTCCAATTTATCAAGATCCTCATGCAATTTTCCACAATCCTCTTGGGTTTTAACAACTTTAAATAGTTTTGTGTCATCTGCAAATTTGATAACCTCACTTGTTGTTCCCTTTTCCAGGTCATTTATGAATATGTCAAAAAGCAGTGGACCCAGCACAGATCCCTGGGGTACACCACTATTTACCTTTCTCCGTTGGGAAAATTGGCCATTTAACCCTTCCCTCTGCTTTCTATCTTTTAATCAGTTCCTGATCCACAATAGTACACTGCCTCCTATCCCATGACTCTTTAGTTTTGCCAAGTCTCTGAGGGACCTTGTCAAAGGCTTTCTGAAAGTCCAAATACACTGTCAACCGACCCACCTTTGTCTACCTGTTTATTCACACCTTCAAAAAAGCATAACAGATTAGTAAGGCAAGATCTTGCTTGTCTAAAGCCAGGTTGGCTGTCTCTCATTAAGGCATGACTATCTACATGTTCAGCAATTTTGTTCTTTTTGATGGTTTCTAACATTTTTCCTGGTACTGACATCAGGCTCACCGGTCTGTAGTTTCCTGGACCCCTGGAACCCTTTTTAAAAATTGGTGTTACGTTCGCCATCTTCCAATCTTCAGGTATTACAGATGATTTTAATGATAGTTTGCAGACCTGCTATTAGTAATCTGTGATCTCACATTTCAGTTCTTTCAACACCCTTGGATATATACCATCTGGCCCAGGTGATTTGCTACTCTTCATTTTATCTAATAGTTGTAATACATCTTCCCGATGTATTACATGGAATTTCAATCCATAGAGATCCTACAGCAAATTTTGTTTCCTGCAAAACTTTAATCCTTTGTGACTCAATGCTCTCTCTAACATAGAGTGCAACCCCTTCACCAATTTGATCAGTTCTACCATTGCGATATGGTTCGTACTCAGGTATCAGTGTCCCACTGGTTTCTCCTCCTCCTACCATGTCTCTGAGATACCAGTCGTATCTAACCTCTCATTTAGTGCTTTATATTCTAACTCTCCCATCTTATTTTTTAGACTTCCAGTATTTGCATAGAAGCATTTTAGAGATTGTATTTTATTCATATTAATCTGGCTATGGGTAGACAGGGGTAATTTGGAATCTTTAAGCTCTGTCTGCTCCGAACTCAAGGGCATTTGGGCTATTTTGGTCTTTATTGGAACCTCTCTGTTGATATGCCCTAACTTCATTCTTTTGGTAGTATCCTTCAAGGATACATTGTTCTGAACCATGCGCTCTTGGGTGACTGTCGGCTCTCCCCTATTATCTAGTTTAAAAGCTGCTCTATCTCCTTTTTAAAAGTTAATGCCAGCAGCCTGGTTCCATCCCAGTTAAGGTGAAGCCCATCCCTTCAGAAGAGCCCCTCCTTTCCCCAGTTCCTAACAAATCCAAAACCCTCATCCTTGCACCATCGTCTCATTCACGCATTGAAACTCCAGATCTCTGCCTGCCTTGTGGCTCCTGCGCGTGGAATGGGAAGCATTTCGGAGAACGCTACCCTGGATGTTCTGGATTTCAACTTCCTACCTAAAAGCCTAAATTTAGCCTCCACAACCTCCCTACCACACTTTCCTATGTCATTGGTACCGACATGTACCAAGACAGAAGACTCCTCCCCAGCACTATCTAAGACCTTGTCTAGGTGGCGCGTGAGGTCTTCTATCTTCGCACCAGGCAGGCATGTTACCAGGCGATCCTCACGTCCACCGGTAGCCACCCATCTGTCTACATGCCTAATGATCAAATCACCAACTATAACTGCTGTCCTAACCCTTCCCTCCTGGGCACATGGCCCGGGAGAAACTTTCTCAGTGCGAGAGGGTTTTACATCACCTGGAGGACAGGTCCTAGCTACAAGATCATTTCTTGCCACACCAGGGCCATGCTGTCCTGTCAAGTGACCTCTCTCCTCCATAGCAACAGGGATGCTGCCAGACTGGAGTTGGGACTTTAGGACTATATCCCTGTAGGTCACATCTATGTACCTCTCTGTCTTTCTTATGTCCTCCAAGTCTGCTACTCTAGCCTCCAGAGATCAGACTCGTTCCCTGAGAGCAAAGAGCTCCTTGCACCTAGTGCACACGTAAGACCCCTCACCAACTGGGAGAAAATCATACATGTGACACTCGGTGCAAAAGACTGGAAAGCCCCCATCTCGCTGCTGGACTGCTGTCTGCATTTTAGTTTAGGTTGTATTTCAATATTTAAGTTCTTTACTTACTAAGGGTTGCTGGGGATACTTATGCTAATAAAACTGGACCTAATACGTTTAATGTACTTTGTTCACCTGAAGCTTAATTAATCTCAGGTCCTTAATGTATGCCTGATGAGGATAAATAGCTGCACCTGAGAGTGAATATGGCACCTCCTTTCCTTTAAGTGGTTTAAGCAGCTATGAAAAGCTGGCTGCTACACAGTACCCTGTCCTGTGCTTCTAGGGTAATCTGTGACCAATTTCCAGGGGGGTCCCACAGCAAGAAGTCTTGGGTTCTAAAATTAACTAGAAAGCTCTCTTCTGTGTTCTAAATTTAAACTGAAAGCTCTTTGCTGCTACTAGGGCCTGACTGATTTAACAAATACACTGGGTTCACAGATTAATCAGCTTTAATTTAAAGAATTCTTTTTTCCTTAGCGTCTCTCTAGTCCAGTCCCGGAACCATAGAGTTGTGAACCTCCACCAGCAGCTTTGGAGACTGAACATCTTCATCTCTTTGATCATCCAGCTATATGCAGCCCCAAGGACCGCCCACACATCAGTATCTCAGTCTCCAAGCAGCTTGGAAGTCAGAGCCCAGAACTGGGCTCCTTAGGAACAAATAAGCAGAGCTTTAGTATTTTATTATTTTCTAGGTTTAGGTGCTGGGCTGCTGCTGTGGAGGAATTCTTTGGCTGTGTCCCTTCTGCCTTTATCTGATCTGTTTTTTTCTCTCTTTCTCTCTGTCAGTCTCCCCATAGGTCAAACAAGCAGGGGAGCTGCAAAGGACACAGGTCTCCTTTCTACCGAACCCCCTTGGTGGGTGAGGAGAAGGTTGAAGGCAATTAACTGCAGCAATTAAATACAGCAGTAGGCTCTGAGGGTCCCCTAACTGATTTAGGGGTTCCCCGAGCTGCCCTGAGCGGTTATTAACTCTGATATTGACTCTGATAACTGCTACTCAGAGCTTGTGGCAGGCACGCTGGGCAGCACTCACAGAATTTTGACCCCCCCCCCTCCTCTCCTGTGTGTGGGTGAGTAGAGTTTGGGGCTTTTTATTTCTAAAGGCAGTGATAGAGGCCTTGGGGTAGCCTGGAATCAGCTCTGGGGAGTTTGTTTAGACCTTTTGGGTATCTTTTATAGTCCTTTTTTTGGCGGGATCGGGTCCGGCGGCCATTTTGGATTTTCAACGTCATTTTTTCTTCGTGTTTTTTTTTAGGGATAGGAGCTTCGTTTTTGGATTTTTTGGTCAGATATCAGCTAATTCACCCCAGCTCTATCTAATCCTGTGATTTGGAGTGTTTTTGAGCACTTTTAAAATCGAGATTTTTTTTTTCTGCTCTGTTTGCTTCAGCAAGGTGTCTCTGCTTTGCTAGTAGAGGGCTGTGTGCATAGGCATGCCTCCTAGTCCTCGGTGTCTGGTTTGTGGAATTCGTAGAAGTAGTAATTTGGAAGCCAGAGTCTGTGCTGCTTGTTCTGCTGTGGGTGCTGTCATGGAGCATCCGCTGGAGGGCTCCAGTGCGGATCTCCCTCCTGTCTCTACAGAAGGGACATCAAGGCAGGCAGAGACAGTCCTTGATCAGGGGATTTCTGAGGTGCCAGAGCGCCTGTTGGCGGGGGGCGTCCAGGAGGGATCCCTGGGAATTCCACCCACCTTTTTCTCTCTCATGCAGGAGGCTCTGGCTCTCTTGCAGCCGGCCGGGTGGAGGTTCGGTCCCGCCCCGCCGTGGGCTAAAGCGCCCACTTTCAGTAGAGGGAGACACCGGTCCACAAAAGAAGAGCTGGCCCCCGAGTGTTGCGGATTCGGCGCCTCCTGGGAATGAGTTCCACGAGGGGCTGGGGGAGGCTCTCGGGCTAGAGTCTGCGGAAGATTTAGAAGACGGCGAGGAGTTTGACGACGAGCAGAGTAGTAGAATAGTGCGTGTATTTCGTAAAGAGGAACTTCCGGCACTGATTGCCGAAACCCTCAAAGTATTGAACATACCCGTGGAAGATTCCGCTGCGGAGGACCAGTTGGAGGATCCCTTGATGCAGGCGGTGCGCACTTCCCACAGAGTCTTTCCGCTCCATAGGGTTTTTAAGGCTATGATCCAGGAGGAATGGAACAGTCCAGAATCCGCCTTGCGCGGGGCTAGACTGTTGCCTAAGTTGTATCCTCTATCGGAGGCTGATAGAGAGCTTTTTCATTTGCCGAAGGTGGACGCGGCAGTTTCCGCGGTTACTAAACAGACTACTATCCCGGTGGAAGGTGCTGCGGCGTTGAAGGACGCACAGGATAGAAAGGTCGAGAGCTTGTTGAGACAGGCGTTTGATGTTTCTGCCCTGTCAATGCAGGCGGCGGTGGCCGGGGCCTGGGTGGCGCGCGGCTGCCTCCGCTGGTCTCAGCAGTTGCAGGGGCCCCAGTCGGCGGAACAGGAGGCCGCGGTGTCCAGATTGGAGTCTGGTACCGCTTATTTGGCGGATATCCACTATGACCTCATTAGGGGGTTGGCTAACGGCATGGCATCGGTGGTAGCGGCGCGTCGTTCTCTTTGGTTACGCAATTGGGCGGCTGATGGTTCTTCTAAAGCTCGCCTTAGTAAGCTGCCGTTTAAGGGCAGGCAGTTATTTTGAGAGGACTTGGATAGGTTGGTAAAAGATCTCGGGGATTCTAAGGGGGGTCGGCTTCCGGAGGATAAACCCAAGCAGGGGAAGCCGACCTTCACCTTCCGGGGGTCTCAACAGTCCTTTCGGAGATCTCGTGCCTCCCGCTTTGGTCAGTCCCAGCGTTCCAGATACCCGGGGCGCGGACAGAGTTTCCGCGGATTTCGGGGGCAGGTAGAGGTTTTGGCTCCTTCCAGGCGCAGGTCCCCAAAAAATCACAATGAAGTGAGGCCGGCTTCGGTGGCAGTGATCCCCGTAGGGGGCAGACTACGGGATTTCTACCCTGCCTGGGCCGCTATCACATCCGATCAGTGGGTGTTAGAAGTGATACGAGAGGGATATGCGCTCGAGCTGCATCGACCGGTGCTAGATTCCTTCGTTATGTCCCCGTGCTCCCTGGAAACGAAGAGCCATATCAGATACACTTTCCCGGCTGCTTCGGCTCCGGGCAGTCGCCCCCGTGCCGGAGGGGCAGTTAGGGTCTGGTCGATACTCCATCTACTTCGTGGTGCCGAAAAAGGAGGGCACCTTTCGACCAATCCTGGATTTAAAGAGAGTGAATCGGTGCCTCCGGGTGTCGCATTTTCGCATGGAAACGCTGCGCTCGGTCATAGCGGAGGTCTGCGAGGGGGAATTCCTAACGTCCCTAGACCTTACGGAGGCCTATTTGCACATTCCCATTCATCGGGAACATCAAAAATATCTGCGGTTTGCACTGCCGATGGGCCATTTTCAGTTTCAAGCCATGCCCTTCGGCCTAGCGACGGCGCCACGGGTCTTCACGAAGATCATGGTGGTGGTAGCGGCGTTCCTGCGGAAGGAGGGTGTCCTCGTGCATCCCTATCTCGACGACTGGTTGATCCGGGCGAAGTCGAGGGAGGAGAGTCTCCGTGCGACGGCGCGGGTCGTACAGATTTTGCAGTCGTTAGGCTGGGTGGTCAATCGGGCGAAGAGCAGCCTTCTTCCCTCGCAGACCTTGGAGTATTTGGGGGCGCGTTTCGAGACCGGCAACAGGAAGGTTTTTCTCCCAGTGCACAGAGCGCGGGCCCTGAGGCGGCTGGTGGAGCAGTTTCTAGCGAGACGGTCATCCTCGGCTTGGCAATACCTTCAGCTTCTCGGCACGATGGCGGCGACCATCGAGGTAGTTCCGTGGGCAAGGGCGCACATGCGGCCCCTGCAGCGAGCGCTGCTGCGTCGATGGTGTCATCAGTCCGACTCGCTAGCTCGTCAGTTAGTTTGCCCCTTGGGGGTTCGGCGCAGCCTTCGCTGGTGGTTGCGTAGGCGCTCTCTGGCAAACGGTATGCCCTTGGAGTCTCCCGTCTGGCGTCTGCTGATGACGGATGCCAGTTTGAGTGGCTGGGGGGCTCATTGCGAGGGTCAGATTGTTTAGGGCCAGTGGTCCTCGCGGGAGAGCCAGTGGTCCATCAACCGTCTGGAAATGAGAGCCGTGTGGTTGGCTCTGACTGCGTTTCAGCCTTGGCTGCAGGGAGCGGCGGTCAGGGTGCTGTCCGACAATGCCTCCACGGTAGCCTACATAAATCGCCAGGGAGGCACAGGCAGCGCGGCGTTGGAAGCGGAGGCGGATCTGCTTCTAGAATGGGCAGAGCGGCATCTTCAATGTCTGTCGGCCCAGCATGTCACGGGGGTTCACAATGTGGAGGCGGACTTTCTGAGTCATCGCAGAGTAGACCCCGGAGAGTGGTCTCTACATCCCGAGGTATTTGCGTTGCTGGTCCGTCGTTGGGGTCTGCCGATAATGGACCTCATGGCGACCTTCGAGTCCGCGCAGGTCGAACGGTTCTTCAGCAGGCGTCAGGAACGCATGTCGGAAAGCCTCGATGCATTGGCGCAAAGGTGGCCAAGGTACGGGCTGCTCTGTCTTTCCTCCGTGGGCTCTGGTGGGTCGCCTGGTGCAGCGGATCGAGCGGCATCCGGGTCCCGTGGCTCTGATTGCCCCGGACTGGCCTCGTCGGCCTTGGTATGCGGATCTGGTGCGGTTGAGTGTGGCCGATCCGTGGCTGCTTCCTCCTCGGCCGGATCTCCTTCGGCAGGGGCCGCTGCAGATGCCTCAGGTGGCTCGATTCTCGCTTACGGCATGGCTATTGAGAGGGCGCGAATGAGAGCCAAAGGTTATTCTCCGGAGGTCATTGCTACCTTGTTGCGGGCGCGGCGTCGGTCCACATCGCTAGCGTATGTCCGGGTCTGGCGTATTTTTGAGAGCTGGTGTGCGGATCGTGAATTGCGGCCTTTGCGGACCTCCGTTCCTCAGATCCTCTCCTTCTTGCAAGCAGGGGTGGACAAGGGCCTGGCGGCCAGTTCCTTGAGGGTACAACTTGCAGCTCTTGTGTGTTTTCGAGGCAAGGTTCAGGGCCAGCTATTGGGGTCCCATGCTGATGTGAAGCGCTTCTTGCGAGCGGTGTTGCTTATGCGTCCTCCGTGCAGGGCTTTAGTTCCCTCGTGGGACTTGAATTTGGTGTTGAGGTCTCTGGTGGCTTCGCCGTTTGAACCCTTGGCGCAAGCTTCGTTGAAGGACTTGACGTTGAAGACGGTGTTTCTGGTGGCGATCTCGTCAGCTCGCAGGATTTCGGAGTTGCAGGCTCTTTTGTGTAGGGAACCCTATCTGTCTTTCTCGGCCGACAAGGTGGTATTGCGACCAGTTCCCGCGTTTTTGCCTAAGGTAGTTTCGGCGTTTCACATGAATCAAGTGGTGTCTCTCCCGGTGTTTGCCAAGGAACGGGGCAAGCACGCGGATAACTCCTTGCACGCGTTGGATGTCCGTCGAGCGCTTCGCCGGTATTTGCGGGAAACGGCGTCCTTCCGTAAGTCCGATCGCTTATTTGTCGCCTTTGGCGGTCCGCGCAAGGGGGAAGCGGCGTCTAAGTCTTCCATTTCCCACTGGTTGAAAGAGGCGATTTTGTCGGCATACCTTTTACACGGCAAGGTGGTTCCTGCCGGGCTTCGGGCTCACTCGACTAGGGCGCAGGCGGCGTCTTGGGCAGAAGTTAGCTTGGTGCCGGCGGTGGATATTTGTCGGGCGGCGACGTGGTCATCCTTGCACACCTTTGCTAAGCACTATCGTCTGGATGTGCAGGCGGCGTCGGATGCGCGGTTTGGCTCTTGGGTGCTTCAGGCTGGACTAGCGAGGCCCTCCCGTTGAGATATACTGCTCTGTTACATCCTCTATGGTTCCGGGACCTGACTAGAGAGACGCTAAGGAAGAGTAAATTAGACTTACCTGCTAATTGTTGTTCCTTGCGGAACTCTAATCCAGTCCCGGATCCCTCCCTGTCTCTCGGTTCTCGCTGCCAGCCAAGAAGATACAGTCATTATAGGAGTCTGCCAGGGTTTCTGTTCTCTATGCTTTTGGTCAGAGCTCCTCTGCTTGCAGCACGCCTTAGTTCCCTTTCGGGGCCAATTTGGAGGGTGAGCGGTGGCGCCTCTTGTTGCTTGTGTTTTGCGCAGGGGTCGCCACGGCTGTTCTGGTCCACCTTCCCGTAGGCGGGAGATTGTTCATAAGAAATACAAAAAAAAAAAAAAAAAAATTTCGCTAGTAGTGGGATCTTTAGGGTCAGGATCCTTTTTTCCACTGTATGGTTATATCTACTTATTTGTTGCTCTGCTTAGTATGCTTTGTCAATAGGTACTAATGTGTGGGCGGTCCTTGGGGCTGCATATAGCTGGATGATCAAAGAGATGAAGATGTTCAGTCTCCAAAGCTGCTGGTGGAGGTTCACAACTCTATGGTTCCGGGACTGGACTAGAGTTCCGCAAGGAACAACAATTAGCAGGTAAGTCTAATTTACTCTTTCCCAAGATTTAGAAAAATTCCCTGAAGTAAATACTTACAATTGCAGAGATCTCTCCAGAAGCAGCAGTCCCCTTTTGTAGTCCGGGCAATATTCCTGGCTCTCTGAAACTTCTGCCACCGGCTGCAGCACAAGTCGCAATGTTCTCTGTGAACACAAGCAAGGGGGCACAGGGTCGTACTCCTCTGCCAGAAAGCAGTAGCCCTCTGCTAATATGCAGTGCACAACAGAATGCCCCTCCTATGACCCCAGTGAACTGGAGTGCCCAGTGACTAAGCAAACTGTCTGGTCATGGAGCACCGTGTCAGAGCCATTGTTACTTCTGTGGCAAATCTGAGTTCCATACTTGTGATGGAAATCTGCCAGGCCGCCACCTGGTCCTTGGTCCATACCTTCGCAGCTCACTAATGCTTGAAGGCCTCTCCAGTCAGGCCATACTCCGTAATCTCTTCAGGGTGTAGGCAACACCTGCCCTACGACCTGTCTGCGTTCAGGCTACCAGGTGCTGGTTCTCCACCAGACACCTGGGTCTTGTGAGAGTCTCTCCATTGGGACTTAACTGCTGCAGCTCACAGCTCACTTCTCTGGTCACTGTGGCATTTTGTACAGGTTCTCGGTAGCCTGTAGTTGGGGACTCCCATATGTGAGGACTGACTTCTTGCTTGTTCCCGGAGAAAGCATAGTTACTCACATGTGTAAGGTGTTCTCCGGGGACAGCAGGAGTTGGTCCTCGCCATCCTCCCTCCTCCCCTTGGAGTTGCTACTGTATTTTAATTTGTCATCTTAGCTATGTCATTAGACTGAGGCAAGATGGCACCCTTGAGTGAGAATGGGACCACACATGCATGGTGCATCTCCCAAAGGCTTTCTTTGAAAGCTGGGGAGATGCTTCTGCTTGGGCTCATTTGGCACCAATGTCACTCATGTATGAGGACTGATTCCTGCTGTCCCTGGAGAACACCTGTTATAGGTGTGTAACTATGTTTTCTCCTTCATGCAGCACCTCAGTGCCTCAATGAAACCTTCATTGTCACTGACAGCCATTCAATCCTCAAGAAGCACAAACTATCTATGGGAGAAGCATTGGCATCAGGGCATTGAAGAGTCCCGACACTGGAGCCTGCCCGGCCGTTATCACAGCCTCTGTTCGCAGAAAGTCATCGGTGAATAGATTTGCTCACAGTTCCGATGGGGAAAGGAGAGGAGTTCAGGCTGTGACTCAGAAATACTTTGACTTCCTCTCTGAATCTGAGTACAGATGAGAATGTGAGGGACCCCCTTTCCATACCTCTAGTCAGTAGAAATCTTGACTTCATGTACAGCCTTCAAAAGGCTCCTGGATTTGAGAAGCCCGAGCTTCCTCACCACTTGGTGGTGGTTGAATCAAAAAGCTCCAAGATGTACTCCTCAGTACCTCCCAGGGAGGGAGGCTTGGACATTGGGTTCTTTTGGGAGGAGAGGTTGTTGGTATTTTTTGTTTGTTTTTTTTTCTTCAGAACTCCATGTTCTTGGCTCGCATTTCAGCTCCTTGTGTATTCACCAAATGCCTTGCCATGGTAGCAGCATTTCTATTCAGACTGGGAGCACACATTTTCCCCTACTTGGATGATTGGTTGATCAAGTGTACCACTCCAGAAAGAGTTTTGGAAAAGACACAAATCACCATTTGGGTGTTGGAACTAATCTCCAGGAACAAGCAGGAATGTAGTCTTCACATATGGGTATCGTCGGTACCGACGGAGCCTGCGCGGGAACGCTCCCCAGCGTCCAATAGGAAAACTTTAGGGAGCATCCCACAGTGCCTGCGTGCTGCCTTCCTGCCTTTCCCAACTGTCCCTCTCCAGTTCTTGGTTTTCCGCGGAGCCGACAGGTCGCACATCCTGTCACCGCAGAAAACATTCCCTCCTTATTCTTCTTTTTTGTGGTCGCGTCTGCCTTCCCTCGACGCTACACCGGTACCGCCGGTTCTTTCTTTTTTTTCTCAATAAACCCCCCAAAACAAAACCTTTCTTTTTGGAGTCTTTTCCAGTAATTTTCTCCTCAGGTGCCACGCGCCATTTTGGGCACTAGGCCCAACTTTTTCCTTCAAAATGGAAAAACCCGCTTCGGGTTTTAAAACGTGTTCTAAGTGTGGCGGTACCATCTCTGTCACCGACACCCATGAGTGGTGCCTCAAGTGTTTAGGTCCTGACCACTCTATTTCAGAGTGTGTTGCCTGTGGGATGATGTTGAAAAGGGGCCGGCAAAACCGAGTTGCTAAACTTAGCACCCTTTTTCCCTCCGATGCAGCCTCCGTGGCATAGACGTCTTCCAGGGCTTCGTCTTCCTCCCATGGATCTCAGGTAACTAAACATAAATCTAGCCGGTCCTCAAAGGGTAGATCTCCTTCTAAACATCGAGATGCCTCTGGCGTTGCCCTTGAGGGACTTTCACCGGCAAAATTGCCCCGGTGGGAGGCTCCGGCTTCCAAAGCACTAACGGGGCTCCAGGATGTTCTTGAAGTTTCAACCTCGGCAGAACTACTGGTGCCATGCTCTGGGGTGCCGGCCCCTTCATCCGGCACCGATACCCCAGCATCGGCAGCGTCGATAGACCAGAGATTCTTGGTTATTGAACGCAGTCTGGCGGCTCTTCTCATGGCCTCGATGCCTCTGAAACTGCTTCAGACAACTCAACCGGTACCGACTGCATCAACATCGGCAGGTATTCTACCAGGACCGAGTCATGCGTCTCTATCTGGCATCAACAAAAGTCGGTACCGGACCACTTTGCCGACTTAGATAGGTACCGGTACCGTGCCTTGCACGATCACCAGGATTGGAGATACTTCAAATCCTCGTATGAGTCTGAAGACTCTGAAAGCTCTACCGATACCAGAGTACTTCTTCCTGAGGATTCCTCTTCTCCTCAGCGTAGGATGTCTCCACCAAGAGGATATGTCCTTTCAGGATTTTATCAGAGTTGTGGCCCGAGGTCTTTCAATCACAGTGGCCCCTGAAAAAGAGCCTAGGGCAAAGGAATTAGAAATCCTACAATGCCCTAAAGCTTCCAAGGAAGCAGCTACCTTACCTATTCATGAGATCTTGCATGATCTTATGTTAAGGATGTGGGAAACGCCTCTAACCACATCTCCTCACTCTCGAAGACACCATGTATCGAGTTCCTCCTTGTCCTGGGTTTCAGAAGACTCTACCACACCATTCCATGGTGGTGGAATCAGCCATGAGAAGGATAAAGAGTGCAAAAAGGCATGCATCTAATCCTCCAGGACATGAGTGTAGGACTCTTGACACCTTTGGACGTTGATCCTTCCAGGCTTTCTGCTAGGATCAGTTCCTATATCTTGTATATGGGGATGTTCCTTAAAGAGGTCACAGGAGATTTAGAGCTTATGAGCCCTCTCCTTCCTGATGATAAAAGGCAAGATTATCTTGCTCTTGTCAAACATGCTCAGGATGTTTCCAAGTTTGTGAATCGTGCAGCCTTTGACTGCTTTGAGTGCATAAGCAGAACCTCTGCCATTGCCATAGTTGCACGTAGGATTGCCTGGCTCCAGGCATCTGAGTTGGAAATTTGGGTACAGGACAAACTAGGGAATATACCTTGCACAGGAGAGAGTCTCTTTGGCAAGAATTGGCAGGAAAAAGCTAATGAGATGCTGACAATATCACTTTGGATAGATTGTCTAAATGTACAGCTGATCCTGCGAGGAAAAGATTCTCTAATAAACCATTCTTCGGTAAGAAGAAAATGTTTTATCCCTCCTATACCCAGCAGGGGCATCGTTTAGGTCAGTCTGCCCAAAAGAGACAGCAGCAACAACCTAGGCAAAGAAAGACAAAAGCAGCTAAGCCTCAACAGGCTCAGCAGACTCAGCCTCCACAGGGGCTTTGACTCCTATCTAGAGAACTTTGCCTTCCTGGCCCTGAATGGCCCAGAACCCTCCACCATCCCAGGAAGGTTGTGTCATTTTGCCCCCAGATGGGGTCAGATAACAGGAGAAAATTGGACTCTATTTATTGTAAGAGGGGTACAAGCTTCATTTCCTCAGCATGCCCCCTCCTAAAATGTTAAGACAGTTTAATTCTCAGACCTCTCTGAATGACCGGTTAGGTCAAGAGGTCACTGTGCTCCTTGCTCAAGGGGCAATAGAAGAGGTACCCATTCCCCAACGGGGTACAGGGTTTTACTCCCCCTATTTCCTTATTCCAAAAAAAAAAAACCAGGAGGACACAGACCTATTTTAGACCTCAGAGAATTGAACAAATTCCTGTTCAAAGAGAAGTTCAAAAAGATTTCTCTAGGAACTCTGCTGCCATACCTTCAGAGTCAGGATTGGCTTTGTTCTCTAGATCTCAGGGATGCGTACACTCATGATCTCATCCATCCAACTCACCGAAAGTTCCTTCGCTTTCTGTTTCAATGGAAGCACTACCAATACAGGGTTCTTCCTTTTGGCCTGGCCTCTGCACCAAGGGTGTTCACAAAATGTATGGCTGTGGTGGCAGCATTTCTCCGCACCCTGGGAATATTCGTCTTCCCTTACTTAGATGACTGTCTCATTGGAGCCCCTTCAGAGCCAGAGGCCAGGGTTGCTCTCTTTCGCACAGTGCGCATCCTTCAGTATTTGGGACTTGTCATAAACTTCCCAAAATCCAACCTTGCTCCCACTCAGTCCCTAGAGTTTATAGGAGCTCTGCTGGATACCAGACAGACAAGGGCCTTCCTTCCACAGCCCCGCTGCCTTCGCATTGTGCAATTAGCTTCCAAGCAGTGCTAAAACCTCACCTCACTGCTCGGGAAATGTTACAGTTGCTAGGCCACATAGCATCCACCATGCATGTGGTTCCTTATGCTGGCCTCCATATGAGGGCAGCCCAGTGGATTTTATCCACTCAGTGGACTCAGGCATCAGGTTGCCTGTCAGACAAAATAGCAAACTCAGATGGCCTTATTTTGTCCCTCCAATGATGGCAGTCACCCCAAAACCTTCTGGTGGGGTCTCCTTTTCAGCAACCCCCACCCCAAGCCACTCTAACAGATGCTTCACAGGTGGCTTGGGGAGCCCACCTGGAAGGCCTCTCTGCCCAGGGTACCTGGACTCCACAGGAGGCCTATCGACACATCATTCTCCTGGAACTCAGAGCATTCTTCCTTGATCTTTGAGAATTCCACACCCAGCTCAGCTACAAGACAGTCCTAGTTCAAACGGACAATCAAGTAGCCATGTTCTATTTGAACAAGCAGGGCGGAACAGGCTCTCTGTCTCTCTGCAGCGAAGCTTTGCGACTATGGGCACTCGCCAGAGAGCTTCAGATTCATCTCCTTGCGGTGTATCTTCCAGGCATTCAGAACTCTTGGGCAGACAGACTCAGTCGAGTTCTGCTTCCACACGAATGGTCTCTCCATGCAGACCAGGTGGCCAAAAGTTTTCATTTTTGGGGAACCCCGGACATAGACCTCTTTGCAAGTCCGCTGAATGCCAAACTTCCCCGGTTCTGTTCCAGAATTCCAGCTCAGGGTTGTCAGGCCAGGGATGCTTTCCTCCTCCATTGGGGTCAGGACTTCCTGTATGCCTTTCCATCCATTCCACTAATTCCCAAAACCCTGTTCAAGCTTCAGAGAGACAGAGGCCATATGATTCTCATAGCTCCACGTTGGCCACGGCAAATGTGGTACCCTCTGCTCCTACATCTCTCTCAAGCTCCGCCTCTGGAGTTAGGATCTGCTCCAGATCTCCTTTCTCAAGAGGATGGGATGCTGTGGCATCCCAATCCCCAGTCTCTGCATCTCAGGGCCTGGTTGCTGAAAGCCTAGAACTTCACGGTCTTAACCTTTCCCAGCAGGTAAAGGATATCCTTTATACTTCCAGGAAGCCTTCCACAAGATGCTCTTATGCATTTAAGTGGAAAAGGTTTACCATATGTGCTTGCAGAAGGGTC
The DNA here is from genome assembly GCA_033557465.1 of Ichthyophis bannanicus. Classification (NCBI taxonomy): domain Eukaryota; kingdom Metazoa; phylum Chordata; class Amphibia; order Gymnophiona; family Ichthyophiidae; genus Ichthyophis; species Ichthyophis bannanicus. Next base: position 225,016,420 of record CM066044.1, on the reverse strand, counting down.
TTAACCCTCTTGCGATACCTCTGGAATCATTACTGGAGTATCTCCTTCATTTATCAAATGCAGGACTTAAGACCAATTCAGTGAGTTCATTTGAGTGCTATTGCAGCTTCTTTCAAGCCTCTAAATGGACAACCTATTTTCTCTCATCCTCTCAATGCGAGATTTATGAGAGGCCTTCTTTTAACTAAGCCTCCCATTAAGCCACCACCGGTGGCATGGGACTTAAATCTGGTTCTTGGGTAGCTCATGAAACCTCCCTTTGAACTATTAGCCACTATCTCTTTGAAATTCCTTTCCTGGAAGGTCATCTTTCTTATTGCAATCACATCAGCATGTCGCATCAGTGAATTGCAAATGTTGGTGGCTGATCCTCCTTATACATGGTTCCATCATAAGGTAGTCCTTAGGACTCATCCACACTTTATGCCAAAGGTGGTGTCACCTTTTCATTTAAACCAAGCGGTTTACCTTCCTGTATTCTTCCCAAGGCCTTATGCCTCAAATGCAGAAAGGAATCTTCATGCTTTGGACTGTAAAAGCGCTTTGGCCTTTTACTTGCAAAGGACACAGCAGCATAGAAAGTCCTCTCAACTCTTTGTTGCTTTTGATCCTAGTCATTTGGGACTTCGTCTCCAAAAGAACACTGTCCAGCTGGATTGCACAGTGTATATCTTTTGCCTATGAGAGTAAAACCTTCCTCTTGAAGGCCATGTCACAGCTCACAATGTGAGAGCCATGGCAGCCTCTATGGCTCAACTTCACTCTGTGTCTATCGATGACATCTGTCGAGCAGCTACTTGGGCTTTGATTCATAACTTCATAGCCCATTACTGCTTAGACAAGGACTCCCGCCGGGATGCCTTGTTTGGTCAGGCTGTTCTTCAACACCTGTTCCATACTTAATCAACTCCTACCCACCATCCCTTGTAGGATGCCAGAGATCCATGGGGGAAGTGGAGCCCTTTCACAAGGGCACACAACTTCTGGGGCCTTCTCCCTGGCATATGTAGCTAGGGAGTCCCCATATGTGAAGACTACATTCCTGCTTGTTCCTGGAGATAGCATAGTTACTCACCTGTAACAGGTGATCTCCGGGAACAGCAGGAATTTAGTCTTCACAACCCACCTACTTTCCCTAGGAGTTGTATCTTTCTATCTCTTTCTCTTTCTGTCTTTCCCTCTCTTTTGTCTCAGCTTTAAACTCAATTGGAGAGGGACAGTTGGGAAAGGCGGGAAGGCAGCACGCAGGCGCTGTGGGATGTTCCCAAAAGCTTTCCTATTGGACGCTGGGGAGTGTTCCCGCACAGGCTCTGTCGGTACCGATGATACCCATATGTGAAGACTAAATTCCTGCTGTTCCCGGTGATCACCTGTTACAGGTGACTAACTATGCTCTAGTCTAGGGCTTGTTGATTTTATCCCAAATCTCACCTCTGTCTCACCTACAATTGGAATTCATCAGAACTCTGCTCGACATGACTCTGGTAAGAGTTTAGCATGAGTTTGTCTCCTGCACAACAGACTATCCAGTCTAACAGTAAAAGTACAAGAGACTCAAATGAGTCAGCAGGTGACAGCTCTCACCATGTTAATGTTACTAGGCCACATGGCTGTGATAGTATGTGTAGCACTCTTGGAACATCTCCGTATGAGACAAGCTCAGTGATTCCTGAGTACACAGTGAACCCAAGCCACAGGGAACCTCAGATGTTCTTTCAGACACCATTCCACTCATTCAGTCTTTGGACTGGTGGATTATTCATTACAGTCTGGCAAAAGGTCTTCCCTTTCAAATTCCCTCTCCATAGAAATTGTTGATGACAGATGCGTCTGAACTGGGATGGGGGTCCCTTCAAGAAAATCTCCATCAGATAAACCTCTTGGAAATCGGAGCAAGAGCAGATGCTCTAAGGCAGAGGTTCCCAACTCCAGTCCTGAAAGGCCAAACACCATTCAGGTTTTCAGGCTGTCCCTAATAAATATGCATGAGATTCATTTGCATGCATTGCCCCCATTTTGCATTCAAATGTATCTCATGCATATTCATTAGGGACAGCCTGAAAACCTGAATGGTGTTTGGCCCTCCAGGACTGGAGTTGGGAACCTCTGCTCTAAGGGCTTTCAAAGATCGGTTGCCCAATCAAATTGTTCTGATTCAAACAGACAATCAGTAGTGATGTTCTAAGCAAGCAGGGAGGAATGGGATTGTACCTCCTGTGTTGGGAAATGGTCTGGTTGTGGAATTTCGTGGTTTCTCATGGGATGGAGTTGAGAGCTACCTACCTGCCTGGCGAACAGAACTCTGGCAAACAGACTGAGCGGAGTCCTTCAGCCTCATGAATGGACCCTGGACAGGGATGTAGTGCAACAGAGCTTTCAAGAGTAGGGCACTCCCTCAATTAGGCCTTTTCACAGCTCCTCAGAATGCCCAGGTGGATCAATTCTGCTTTCCTTCTCGATTGGGTGGGGGGAGGGTCTTCTATATACATATCCTCCAATACCTCTTATTGCTAAGAAGTTCAAAACAGACAAGACAAGACTACGATGATTCTCGTTTCTCCTTATTGGCTCAGACAGCCATGATTCCCTCTTCTGGAACTCTCCATTTTGGATCCAATATGTCTTGGGCAAGCACTGGATCTGATTGCAGGTGAATTGGAACTATGTTGTATCTCAACATCAAGTCCCTGGCTCTCACAGCTTGGATATTGAGAGGCTAATGTTGTTCGCTCTGTCTGCCAGCTGGCATCACCGTTGGCCTCCAGAAGGGCCTCAACAAAAAACTATTCTTTCATGTGGAAGAGGTTTGGTGTGAGGAACGCTCCATAAATCCTTTTGCCTGCCTTATACTGCTTGAATATCTTCTACACCTCTCAGAGGCTGGACTCCAGTCAAACTCCATAAGAGTTCACCTCTGTGCAGTTGGAGCATATCACTGTGGAGCAGAGGGTAAACACATCTCTGTACAGCCATTAGTTGTTTGCTTCGTGCATCATCGACGTCTTCTCAAACCTCCCTTTAAGCCACCCCCACAGTATCTTGAGACCTCAGTGTTGTGGCACAGCTGATGAAAGCTGCTTTCGAGCCACTCAGTACTTGTCCTCTGACATTCGTGACCTGGAAAATAGTATTTCCAGTGGCAGTCACTTCAGCATGTAGAGTGAGTGAGCTTCAAGCCGTAATAGTTCTTCCCCCTTTTACAGAGTGGTCGTTCATACTCATCCCAAGTTTCTTCCAAAGATAATTTACAGAATTTCATCTTAACAAGTCAATCATCCTTCCAACGTTCTTTGCAAAACCCCATTCTCACAAGGGGAAAACTGTTCTACACATGTTCTGTTTGGAATGGACTAAAGCCCATAGAAAGTCCATCTAGCTTTTTGTTTCTTTTGACTCTAAACAAGATAGGGATTGCCATGCATCTCTTTCACTTATGACAAGGCATCCTAAGCCGTAAGGGTCATGTCGCAGCTCATAAAGTCAGAGTCATGGATGTGTTTATGGCCCATTTGTGCTCAGTCGCCACAAAAGAGATTTGCAAAGGTGCAGTGTGGACTTCAGTCCAGACAGTCTCATCTCACGACTGCCTGGATGGGGATTCCCATGTGATAGCAGTTTCGGCCAATCGGTTCTTTGAAATCTGTCGAAGGAGTAGAATTCAACGTCATTTCTCCTAGGCCCATTTCTTTCTGTTCAAGCTACCTTAAAAAAATATTACAAAACATATTGCCTTCAAAAATAATTCTACTGTTGCCCCTTTTTACTTCAAGGTAACCTATAGTTAGGGAGTCCCATACTTGAGGACTTTTTTCCTGTTTGTTCATGGAGAACCAAGGTAGTTAGTTATTCACCTGCAGCAGGCATTCTCTGTGGACAGCAGGAAAAGTCCTTACAGTTCTCCCACCTCTCCTCAGAGTCAGGGGCGGCCCAAGGGGGGTGCGGGGCCATGTGCGGAGACTCGGTGCGGGGCCTCATTTGCATAAGGGGCCTCATTTGCATAAATATTTGCATAATGTTACCATACACGAACTTTTAGTAAACATGCCTCTTAATGAGTGTATGAATAAAGAAAGACTAAAAGACTTCTACATTACTATAATCCAATACCAACCGCCAGGCACATTAGGAACTACTACAAACACTGCCCATTTAGAACCCATAGCAAACCCGCCGTATCCTAACAGCACTACCAGGACTCATAAAGCACCATACCCTAACTATCAAAAGGAAACGCTGCAAATATTAAACCAATACATTTCAGAGAACAACAATACATGACCTACTGGGGAAAGAGAACAAGTGGCAATGTCAAATAGGAATTACATAAACAGAATACCTCAGCTCAGTTACACATGCAGAACATAGACCATCACCAAACAAGGAATCACAATTTAGAAACAGGAAGACAATAATTAAACTGGGAATCCCAAAAGCCAAACTTGGAATGTACAACACTGTAGAAAATAAAACTATACATTAATTTGCTCTTGTACTAAACAAAGCGCAGACGTTAATGATGCACATTTCCCAGAGCTGACATATTCCAATTAATAAATTCAAAATAAAGAGATATTTTTCTACCTTTTGTGCATTTTTTTTCAGCTGCAATTGCTCCAGCCACTTTCTTCTGGTTTCTTCGTGTCTTCCGCTAATTCTTCATCGTCTGCTGTCCATTTGTCTTTTCTTCTCTCTTCTAGTTTTTTTCCATTCTCTCTCTACATCTGCTTTAACATACTAATCTTTCTCCTTTTTGCTCTTTCCTCATTCCTATTTCATCCACTCAAATTTTACCCCTCCATCCTCAATCCCCACCTACTCTCCCAATATCCGGACAATTGTAGATTTGTCTTCCCTCCCACACAAAATATTTTTTCCCTCTCCATTTCACTCTCCCAGCTCCATCCCATTCTAATCCTCCCCCAACATCAGCTCCATTCTAGTTCCAGTCCCACCCAGCATCCGCTCCCTTCTAGTCCCCGCATCAGCCCATTTCCAGTCCTAGCCCCCCATAAGCCCATTTCCAGTCCTAGCTGCCCCATCTAGTTGCAGTCCCATCCAAGTCCCTCCATCAGCTCATTTCCAATCCCAGCCCCCATGAGCCCATTTCTAGTCCTTTCCTAGCCCCACCATCAGCCCATGTCAAATCCTAGCTCCCCTCCACTCAGCCCATTTCCAATCCAAGCCCCCCATGAGCCTACTTCCAGTTCTAGCCCCTTCATGAGTCCCTTTCAATCCAAACCCCCACCTCAGCCCATTTCCAAGCTTAGCACCCCCACCAGCCAATTCCAGTCCTATTCTAGCCCATCAGCCCATTTCCTGTCCTAGCCCCCCCCTCACCCATTTCCAGTCCTAGCTCCCTCCCCCTCACAACCCATTTCCATTCCAAGCCCCCGTCCCCATCAGCTATTTGCAGTTCAAGCCCTCCTTCCACTCAGCCCATTTCCAGTCCTAGCCTCCTCATAGCCCATTACTAGTCCTAACCCCCCATCAGCCCATTACGTCCTAACCCCCATCACCCTATTTCCAGTCCTAGCCCCCCATCAGCCTATTTCCAGTCTTAGCCCCCCTCCCATAGCCAATTACCAGTCCTACCCCCCATCAGCCCATTTCCAGTCTTAGCCCCCCATAGCCCATTACCAGTCCTAGCCCCCATCACCCCATTTTCAGTTTAAGCCCCCATCAGCCCATTTCCAGTCTTAGCCCCCCATAGCCCATTACCAGTCCTAACCCCCCCATCACCCTATTTCCAGTCCTAGCCCCCCCATCAGCCTATTTCCAGTCTTATCCCCCCCCCATAGCCAATTACCAGTCCTAACCCCCCCCATCAGCCCACTTCCAGTCTTAGCCTCCCCCCCCATGGCACATTAAAAGTCCTAACCCTCCCCCCCCATCAGCCCATTACCAGTCCTAGCCTCCCCCCCCCATGGCCCATTACCAGTCCTAACACCCCCCCATGGCCCATTACCATTCCTAACCCCCCCCCCCCATGGCCCATTACCAGTCCTAACCCCCCCCCCCCCGGCCCATTACCAGTCCCAACACCCCCCCATCAGCCCACTTCCAGTCTTAGCCCCCCCATAGCCCATTACCAGTCCTAACCCCCCCTTCAGCCCATTTCCAGTCCTACCCCCCCACGTCCAGCCTTAGCCCCCTCCCCATAGCCCATTACCAGTCCAAACCCCCCCATCAGCCCACTTAGCCCCCCCATAGCCCATTACCAGTCCTAACCCCCCCATCAGCCCACTTAGCCCCCCCCCATAGCCCATTACCAGTCCTAACCCCCCCCCCCCCCATCAGCCCACTTCCAGTCTTAGCCTCCCCCCCATGGCCCATTACCAGTCCTAACCACCCCCCCCCGGCCCATTACCAGTCCTAACCACCCCACCCCCCTGGCCCATTACCAGTCCTCACCACCCCCCCCCCATCAGCCCACTTCCAGTTTAGCCTCCCCCTCCCATCAGCCTACTTCCAGTTTAGCCTCCCCCCCTCCCATAGCCCATTACCAGTCCTAACCACCCCCCCCCCCCTATCATTCCAAATTAAAATAAAAAAAAACCCAAACCGGCTGCTTCTGCCGCGGCAGCTTCAAGAGCTCTGCCGCGGCAGCATCAAGAGCTCTGCCGCGGGGCCCCCCCCTGCCCGGCAGAGCCTCCGTGCATCTTCAGCTCTTCACGTCCAAAACGCGGGCTTTTTTCAGAGCCGCGAGAGTTTCTTTTCTCGCGGCTCTGTTAATCCCGCCGAGGGTGATGGGAAATCCCATCAGCCCCGCGGGATTAAGAGAGCCGCGAGAAAAGAAACTCTCGCGGCTCTGAAAGAAGCCCGCGTTTTGGACGTGAAGAGCTGAAGATGCACGGAGGCTCTGCCGGGCAGGGGGGGGCCCCGCGGCAGAGCTCTTGAAGCTGCCGCGGCAGAGCTCTTGAAGCTGCCGCGGCAGAAGCAGCCGGTTTTTTTTTTTTTTTTTTTTTTAACTTGGGATGCTTAAGAATGTTTTTTGCGCGGGGCCCCCTGAAACGCGGGGCCCTGTGCAAAAAACATTCTTGCTCAATGGACGGGCCGGCCCTGCTCAGAGTTGAACTCTCCTCAGCTCTTTAATTAGACTGAGTGTAAGATGGAGTCATGGTGGCAGGTGGGAAGATGTGCGGTGCAGGTTTCAAAAGCTCCATTGAATGACATCACCCATACAACTGGACCTTTCATGCTATCCATGGAGAACATCTGCTACAGGTAGTAGCTACCTTTTATAGCTATACTGTAAACTTTGTATTAGAAGTGACCGACCAGGAAAAAGGACCTAGACGTCATGAACAATACATTGAAATCTGCTCAGTGTGTGGTTGCAGCCAAAGAAGCAAATAGAGTGTTAAGAATTATTAGAAAAGAAATAGAGAATAAAATAAAGAACATTGTAATGCCTCTGGGGGGGGGGGCGTCATATCTCAAAAGAGATATTAAAGAATTAGGAAAGGTACAGAGAAGGGCTACCAAAATGATAAAGGATCAACGACTCTTCTATGAGGAAAGTCTAAAGATGTTAGAGCTCTTCAGCTTGGAGAAGAGATGACTGCAAGGGAGATGTAATAGAGGTAAACATGAATTGATCGTTTACTCTTTCAAAAAGTATAAAGACTAGGGGACATACCATGAAGTTACAGAGGAATACATTTAAAACAAATAGAAGATAATATTTTTTCACTCATTGCATACTTATGTGCTGGAATTTGTTTTTGGAGGATGTGGTAAAAGCAGTTAACATAGTTGGGTTAAAAAAAAAAGGTATGTACAAGTTCCTGGTGGAGAAGTCCTTAACCCGTTACCAGAGTATACTTGGGGAAAAGTCGCTGTTTATCCATGGGAGTAAACAACATGGAATCTTGTTCCTTTTTGGAATCCTGCCAGGTATTGTGACCTGGACTGGCCACTGTTGGAAACAAGGTACTGGGCTTGATAAACTCTAGGTCTGACCCGATATGGCAATTCTTATAGTCCTGAGTGATCTGAAAATCTACTTGTTTTCAGCCCATTATCTTTATCTTTATTAGTAACATTTGATATACCGCCTATTACTGAGGTGTTAAGGCGGTGTACAACAAAGGTTAGGGCTGCAGGAAGAATATAGAAAGAAGGGAATGCCATTGAATTGATAGGAAAGTAATTAGAAAGAAAAGAAAGAAAGACAGCAAAGGACAGATGACAAAACAAAAACACCGGGGATGAAGAACACATGAAGGGATTGGGTGGGCCAATGAGGGAGGGCGGGATTATGATGGACAGGATACCTGGGCTGCTAGGCAGTTGTTGACAGAGTATATTTGACAGATTATGGATGGATCGGGGGGGGGGGGGGGGAAGGTCAAAAGCCTGACAGAAAAGGTAGGTCTTGAGAAGGGCCTTAAACCGAGGAAAAGATGCTTCTGTACGGAGAGAGTGCGGGAGAGAGTTCCATAGAGTGGGACTTGCAAAAAAAAAAAGGCAGCGTGACGGGTGGATTCAAGGTGGGCGTGAGTGGGGGATGGCAGGAAGAGGCGATTGCCGTGTGCAGAACGGAGCAGACGGGGAGTAGGTTGAAGATAGACAAGATCAGCTAGATACTGGGGAGTGTTGGTGTGGAGGGCCTTGTGAGTAATGGTGAGGAGCTTGTTAAGATATCGGACCTTGATAGGGAGCCAGTGGAGGGAGAGAAGGCAGGAGGTGACATGATCTCTGGGGGAAGAAAAGGCAGCTGTGTTTTGGATTAGTTACAGTCTACGAAGTTGATATTGGGGAAGACCAGCGAATAGTGAATTGCAATAGTCAAGCCGAGTGATTACCAAAGAAAGGACAAGAGTGGTGAGGGATGGAAGTGGAAGGAAGGACCGAACAGCCCTGATCCTGCGAAGATGGAAAAAGGAACTACGCACCACTCCAGAGCTGTGCTGGTGAAATGAGAGTGAAGAGTCCAAAGTGTAACGCCAAGATAACGGAGAGTTGAAGCCAAAGGGATTGGTGAGTCGGACATAAGTGGTGTCAAGGAAGGGGAGGGGGCACCAAAGGTGAACCAAATAGCTGCTGACTTAGAAGAATTGGCGTTAAGGAAATTGCTACAGAACCAGTCGGAGATGGAAGTGAGACCGTTGTTGAGGAGAGAAAGATCTGGGGCTGAAGGAGATGTGTGGTGAATCAGAAGGATATCATCCGCAAGAAAATAGGCAGATAGACCAGTTTGTTTTATGAGTAAGGCAAGGGAGGGGGGCAAGACAGACATTGAAAAGGAGCGGTGCAAGAATGGAGCCTTGAGGTACACCGCAATGTTGAGGGAAAGAGGAGGAAGAGGTGGAGCCCAATTGGACAGCAAAGGTTCGGGAAGAGAGGAAAGACTGGAGCCACTGGTGGACTATACCCTGAATACCAAGATCAGACAGACGGATAAGAAGGGTGCGGTGATCAACGACATCAAATGCAGCGGAAAGATCCACGGAAACAGCGATGGAGAAATCACCCCTATCGTGGGACCGGTGCAGTTCATTAAGAAGTGCCACAAGGATAGTTTCTGTGCTGTGACCGACCCTAAATCCTGATTGCCGGGGGTGTAGGGAGATGGTGGAGTCGAGGTGTGCAGTAAGTTGGTGAAAGACGAGTTTTTCGAGGACTTCTGAAAGGAAGGGAAGGTTGGAGACAGGACGCCAATTTGAAGGTACAGCAGGGTCAAGGGTGGCTTTCTTGAGAAGAGGGCGAACTAACGCGTGTTTCCAAACAGAGGGGAAACAACCGGAAGTGAGACTAGAATTAATAATGGTGAGGGCATAAGGGATAAGTGTGAGTGAAGGGTCAAGGAGCCAGGAAGAAGGTAATGGGTCGAGTGGACAGTTAGTTTTATGGAAGATTGAGATTGCTTTGGTAATCTCAGTAGAGGTAATGGGTCGAAACTTGCACCATGTGTGAGGGAATGTGTGGGTGGGTACCAGGGAACAAGTAGGGGCTGGCATAGGAGAGACAGGGGAAGGAGAAAGAGGGGGGGTGGGCAGGAATCAAATGTGGCGCGTAGGATCTGGATCTTGAGAAAAAGGTGGCAAGAGTTGTAGGACTAGGAGCGGAGGATAGGGATGATGGAGAGGGAGAGGCCAAGGCCGAAGAAAGGGAATTCAAGATTCAATAAAGCTGTCGAGAGGAGTTGGAGTAGGATGTGATAAGATCTGAATAGGATTGTTTAGCAGTAGTTATCATAGAACGGTAGAACTTTTGAGTGTGGCGGAAGACAGAGAGAGAAGCATCAGACGGATGCTTGCGCCATAGCCGTGCTGTGCGACGGAGATAAGAACGTTGCAGGTAAAGGCCGGAATGGAACCAAGGGTGATGTGAAGAAAGATGAGTGGGGGCAGGACGAAAAGGGGCGATGGAATCGAGAGTGGAGGACAAGGTGGTAGTCCAAACACCGACCTGTTGGTCTACAGAGAGAGAGGGAAAGTCGGAGGAGAAAATAGACTCAGCTGGAGGGAAACGCTGTAATGTTGCGGGGGTAATACGCCGTATCAGACGCTGGGGGGGGGGGAGCGGATCTGCGAGGGGTGCTGGGGATGGGGAAAAGGAAAGGGAGAAAAGAATACAGCTATGATCAGACCACGGGAGAGAGTGGTGTGATATGGGCTGGTGAAAATGGGGAGGAATCTGGGGTAAGAATCAGGTCAAGAATGTGCCCTGAGGTGTGGGTGGGGCAGGTCACATACTGAACGAGGGAGAGATCACTAAAGAGAGAAGAGAGCGCTTTATCGCGTTGCCTTGCCTGGGCATTAAAGTCTCCCAGAATGACGAGGTGGGGGCATAAGAGAACAGTTTCTGAGAGAGAAAGAAGGAGAGAATCCCAAAGGTCAGCGCATAGAGATGAAGGCGCGTACAATAGCAAGAAATATATGGGTGTAGAGGAAGTAGTGCGGAAGAGAAGGGATTTGGGATATTGGGGTGGAGGTGAAACAATAGAGAAGGGAAGGGACAATCGATGAATGACTGCAACTCCCCCCCTGTACGATGTAACCGAGGGGTATGGAAGGCAGTATAACCAGGGGGGAGGCATTGGTGAAGAAGGCCATCCTCCCCATCACTGAGCCAGGAGCCAGGATTCCGTGATGAAAAGGGCATCAAGTGAATGCTGGCTTAGGAGGTCATAAATCAAGTGCGTCTTAGTGCGTAAGGACCGGCAGTTCAGAAGGGCGAGTGAAACCGTCAAAAGTGACAGACATGAGGAGGCAGACTTGGGAGGATGGGGAGGTACGTGACTGGGCTGGCAAGGGAGAAGATTATGTAAGTTGCGGGCGGTTGCCCCACTGGATGGGAGGAGAATAGGAAGAGGGCGATGACCCCAAAGCACGGGGATGGCAGCCATAGGACGTAGTGTATGAGTGATGAGAAAAACCGGTGAATATGCTGACAAAGAGGAAGAAGCAGTCCTGGGGCCGACAGCGGGAGTAGCCAATAGCGGAAAATAAGAGGACTGAGCAAGGAGCAATAAACCAAGAAGCATTAGGGGATGAATGTATGGAACAGCAGTACTGGAGAAACACAGCTGTAAATATGTGCTCCTTTGGCGTGCCGCCGCAGCGTGGGACGCTGCCGGTCTGATATTTGAAGGGAGCGAAGTACCGGGAGGCGGAGCTGGCACAATGCAGGGAGCCGGGAGACAGAGCAGCAACACGGGATCTGGATGCTGACGTGGACTTTCTGTGGTGGCAAAAAACTGCAGCGCAGACCGGGGGATCAAACTCATGACCCTTGGGAGTGGAGGCTAGAGACTTGCAACTGAAGCCACTTGAACACTACAGTCAATGTAGAAGCTAGCAAATAGTTATCCTCTAGGCAGCAGTAAGAGAGAGATGCCCCTGGAGAAGCCTTACTGGACCAGCATTTGGTTTCTAATCAAGGGGGCACACCTTACTGGTCCAGTGGGACCACCTCCAGGGGCATATCTCTCTGCTGCTGTCAGGAGGAAAACTATTCACTAGTTACTCTTTTCTGTGCAGTTCATGTGTTTTCAGTTGTGTCTTAGATTTTGATCCATGCTGATTCTGACAGCCAGAGTGGTGCTTTCATAGAAAGGTGCAAGACAGAATCACTTGACCACCGATGCTGAAAGTTTTTAGCATCTGAACAAGCCTATTCCTGCCTTACTGCCAATTCCCATGGCTGTCATTAATCTATGACCAATGCCATTTCTCTCTTGAATTTCAAAGGGCGAAAAGCTTTCTGTAAGCCTCAAAGGGAAAATGAGTTGAAAATTATCAGGCTTAGAGACAGAGAGAAAGCAAAGAGCACACCTGGGCTTCTTACACTGCTGTCATCAAAGAACATTAATTACAGGTAAAGAAGTATGATCTACTCACACTTTCCTAATCTTCATGCTCTTCTGCAGATCATTCAGATTACACCGATGCCAGTGGTCCACTCACAGTCTACCTCTCAGAGTGCCTTGGTGCCTCCTGTGAGCCCTGCTCTCCAGAGCACAGTACCTGTAACCATGGCAACAGCAGCAATGATGGCTACCACTACACAGCCACAGAAAGTCATCCTACCTTCATCAACTAGGTAAAGTTTCACTTCAGCTAGTGTCTCCCTATTGGGATGTATCACACTTCATAGCTGTTACTGTGGCAGGTGAAGGCCTGTGATCCACAGTGTCTGACATAAGCAGGCAGGCCTAACTAGCTTGACCTGTAAATGAAGCCTGTGAAGAGGCTCATAGGAATTACACATCCCCCAACATGCTGCTATTGTAGAATTAGAACTCAGTAAAAGTATTGGATTAGCTTAGACAAGCAGAACTGAAAGATGGAAAAATACAGAAAAATATGTTTAAAAGCCACTGATAAGAGAATACAGCTGTAAGGGATTTAATTAAAACTGCTGACAAAGGTTACAGAGCCCTACTTCCCCGCACGTACTAACTAGCCCAATGGCCTTGGAAATAGGAAAGTAACAAGTTGGTGAACTGGCCATTGTAATTGGGACTAGAAGGGGGGTGAGCAGGTGCTGAGCCCACTCAAAGAACATAATTGGATAATCATATCAGTACCGGGACCAATACAAGGGGTACGGGAGGTTACCGGGACCAATGAAATGTTTTCCTATACCTAGAATGGAGCAAAAGTCTATAAAAGTTGTTGTATTGCCAGAGAACATTGCTCAACCATTTTGAATTTGATTCTGCTTGAGACTTGTGCACAAAAAAATGATTTGGACCTTCTGAACAGACTCCTGGTATCATTGGTTTGTCTGCGCTCTGCTGCTACATTACCATGTAAAAGTACAACATTCAACCTTGTATAGCTTTTCCCAGTCAGCCCCTTTGATATGAACCAACTTTCACTGTTTCTTTTCCCTTCATTTTTTTCTTCTCAGGATCACATATGTACCATCTTCTGCAGGTCATGCTCTCCCTCTGACATCCAGCACTTCCCATGCTCCACTTGGTGCTCCTGGTACCACTGCAACATACGTGCAGTCCACACTGGGTCCTGCATCCATGGCTCTGGGTTTCACTGCCAATGGACAGGCCATTGTGCAGCCACTTCTGGCAGGTAAGGATGGTATGTGCATGTCAAGACAAAGGTTGGGGGTCTTAATAAAGTTTTTAATACGGGCACGTGGTGGTGTGAGATCAGATGAAAGATTGAAATAATTGGTATGTTGTGTTGTAGGTGGGATAAACAAACTGTGCCATTAGACTGGATGCATAGGTCTCCATAGTGTTTGACACGAGGGGCTATAAAGGGTTGATCATGGCCCATTGTAGGGTTGATCGTGGCCCATTGTAGGGTTAAACTAAGTACAAATCAGATCAGTATAGGGTTAATATTAATAAAATGCCCAAAAATGTCCAAATTGTACCCTCAAAGAACAGTGGTGTTCCAAAAAAATGTTTTTTGTCAGACCATCAAACACACTAACAATCCATTTTGTCAACATACTGCATAGTCCATTTTACTTTTATTATCAAAATACTAAAGCAGTCCATTAACAAATGTGCCAGAATTGAAATGGTCTTAAAATGCATTTTTAAATTTGAGGCACTCTATAAATCAATGCAAACAACATAGTACTGTGTTTCAAACCTCTTTCAACAAACAGGTTCTGTGTCAGGGAACATAAATATGTAGCTGTCTCTGCATATCCAGCTTCAGTTCTATTCATGAAACACAGCTTCTGATGACTTCAAATAAATGGTGGTGGCATTCTTGTTGGAAAATCCCAATAGAAGTGGTTCCACCCAAAAGACAATTGCCAATCTCAGCCTATTCCCATGTGATAGATCATCCATTCATCATATCAGAAAAAAACATGCAGTTTCTCTGCTGACCACTGAGCCATACAGTTTTTAAAGCGAAATTCAAGAGAGCATCCCGATCACCACCTTGCTCACTTGGCATCACATGATCAATGACTGTCCTTCGTAGTTGTCCAAAGGAATGGGAACATTCCAGATGTTCCAAAGTAAATGTTGTGATATTCTTAGTAGTAAGATGAGACTTAAGTTCTTGAAGCCAGACCCAAATAGTCTGTCTTGTCCAACCAACATATAATCATGGACGGGCATATCAAAATATGTAACAAATATACATATTTAGCAGATCTATACTTTAAATATGTATATGTACTGATCCTGCAGCTTTGGTCTCTTTTGTAACGTCTTAGCATGCAGCTTCTGTAATTACTTGATTTGTTATTTTCAACTCCTATTTGTAGTTAGCCTGCTGTTCAGTCAGCTTCTGTGCTGTTGCTTCAAAATTTGATTTACATATTTCCTGGATATTTTGAATGGAATGCTCCCCTATTATTGTGGGCTTCTGTCTTGTTTGTATTAGATTATTTGCTTGTTATATATTACCAAGAAGTTGGACTTTTCTCCGGGAACAAGCGGGAAGTTAGTCCTCACATATGGGTGACGTCGGCATCGACGGAGCCCTCGTGGAAGCATCTCCCCAGCTTTCAAAGAAAGCCTTTGGAAGATGCCACCACGCATGCGTGGTCCCCTTCCTGCGCAAGGGTGCCATCTTGCTTAATCTCCTTTTTGCCGCGGAGCCCTTCAGATGTTCATTTGGCTTGTCCCTGGAAAAAGTTGATTTTTTTTTCTCCGAATTTCATACTCTCCTCCGGTATCACACCAGTAGTCTTCCCGCCACTGACCTCGTTGCCCTGGCGTCGAGTTCGGGTCTATTTTTGTAGTTTTCGTTCTTCTTTTTCTTTGGCATCTTTGTGCCTTTTTTCCAACTGGCAGCCAGGAGAGTCTTCAACCTCGCAGGGGTACTTTTTTCCCCCCCATGGCTACCAGTAGCTTTAAGAAGTGTGATCGGTGCTCTAAAATTGTCCTTTCTCCAGGACCAAGCAGGAAGTCAGTCCTCACATATGGGTGTCATCGGCGCCGATGAAGCCCCAGTGGAGCATTTCCCCAGCTTTCCATGAAAGCCTTTGGGAATGCTGGCACGCATGCGCGGTTCCCTTCCCGCCTAAAGGTGCCATCTTACCTCAGTCTCTTTTTTTCCAAGAAGCCCATCGGACATGTGTCCTGTTCTCCCGGATAAAAGTGATTTTTTTTCTTCGGTGATTTTCGCTCTTTTTCTCTGGTTCGACGCCGGTTCCCCTCCCGCCGGGTTCGGTACACCGGTATCGAGTTCGTTTTTTGCCCTTCGTGGCTGGCGTTCGCGCCCTTTTTTCATTTTTCGCTGGAAGGCCGGTCTTTTGACCTCGCTGGGGCTATTTTTTCCCCGATGGCTTCCAGTGGTTTCAAAAAGTGTGATCAGTGTAAGAAAATTGTCTCTCACCGACACACACGACTGCTGCCTTCGGTGCTTCGGCCCTGACCATGACCCAAAGTCGTGTGGGCCATGTGGGAAGATGTCTTCCAAGGCATTAAAGAGTTGACAGCATCAAAAGGAAAGGTTTTTCTCGGACTCTGCCTCCGGCTGGGCCCGGACCTCGTCTGAGGCCTCAACATCTCGGGATTCCGATCCCGAGCGCCGTTGAAGCTCCTCGGAGAGGGGGTCCCCCGACTGGGAACGTAAGAGGAAGAAGCGGCTCGCGAGGGCGGTGTCGGAGGAGGTCCCTGGTCCCTCGAGGGCCAGGTCTAAGACCCCCGACCGCCGTCCCGGGCCCCTGGACCAAGAGAAGCCTGCCAGAGTTCCTCGCCTGGAGCCGGAGTCTGCTGGACACGTAAACCCCATAGTCCTCGTGGACTCTCCTCCCAGAGAGCCGACGTCGGGCCCGGCGCCGCCGGGCTCGAGTCAGTGGCTGCTGCGTCTCCCGAGCTGAGTCTCAGGATGACAGCCTTGGAGTGCAGACTGTCTGCCTTCATGGAGCAGCAGCGGGCACTGATGGCCAGCCTGCCTGGTGCATCTGCCCCGACCACCGGGACGTCGACTTCGAAGTCAACCCCGGAGACCGAGCTGATACTCGAGACCCTCGTGGCTCGAAGTCGTCCTCAGTCGAGGTCTCCCTCGACCTCCCTTCGGGACCAAGGGTGTCGACGCCGGTGCCCCTGGCGTTGGGGCGGGTGCCTCGGGGCCCCGCGGGGTCGGACCCTGACTCCTCGGACGAGTCCGCCTGGGAGATGGATGACGAGGAGTCTCCTGATACTTTTAAGACTCTGTGCGTCCCGTCGGACTCACCGCAGTCTGATCCCCGGAGTAGATCCCCTCCGGAGGGACACTAGGTTCTCGGAGTTCGTCCGGGATATGGCCGCTGCCTTGGCTATCCCTGCCGATCCCGAGGAAGAGCCTCAAGCCGAGGAGCTCGATGCTCTGCAGTACTACTCTCCTCCAAAGGAGGCCTTTACTGTCCCAGTTCCTCCGATGCTGGACCGGCTCCTCTTCCGAATGTGGGAAGCCCCGGCCTCGGCGCCGGTTCTGAGAAAGCGAGTCGATTCCATTTATCGACTCCGCAAAAGCCCTGGTTTCCAGAAAGCACAACTACCACACCATTCCATGGTTGTGGAATCGGCCATGCATCGTCTGAAGAGCCAGAAGATGCACTCAGCGGTGCCCCCCGGCAGGGAGGCCCACAGCCTCGATGGCGTCGGTAGGAAGTGCTTCCAGGGGTCGATGCTTGCTTGCCGTGTCCAGTCTTACCAGCTGTACATGGGCATGTACTTGCGGGACCTGGCCAAAGAACTGGCCGGCTTCTCTACTGGTCTCTCCGGGGAACCCTTGCAGAGATTTCAGACCTTGTCCTCGGGGATTTGGGAATGCTCGAAGTTGATTTCCCGCGCCGCCTACGATGGCTTCGAGGCTTCGGCCCGAGTAACGGCTGCCGGCATCGCGGCTCGACGCCAGGCGTGGCTGCAGTCATCGGACCTCGACCCATGAGTTCAGGACAAGTTGGTCGATGTCCCCTGCCGAGGTGAGAACCTTTTTGGCAAACCCGTGACCGAGAAGGCCGCTCAGCTCGAGACAGAGCACCTTACCCGGACAAGGCTGTCGAGGAAGACCTCTGCCCCTTCACATAAGAAGAAGGGCTCGGGTAAAAAGCCCTTTTACCCGAGGAAGGGCACTGACTACAAACAGTACCCTCAATATCAGACTGCCCAACCTGCCCCCCAGGGTCAGCAAGCCAAGGGCCAAGGTAAATGGACCCAGTAGGCAGAGGACCCCCAAGCCTCAGGCCCCTGCTACCACTCAGCAGGGTGGGGATTTTTGACTCCTTGAGCGTAGCCTCTCCTCCATTGCTCTCCCCACCCTGCACAGGAGGTCGCCTCGCCCTCTTTGCCCACCAGTGGCTCCTTATCACTGGGGACAGTTGGGTGCTGGACATAGTTCAAAATGGCTATGCCCTCCATTTTCACCAACTGCCACCACCATATTTTCCAGGAGAGCCTCCAAGGCCTCCCCTGCACACAGACCTCCTGCTACAAGAGCTTCATGGTCTGTTGGTGGACAGGGCGGTGGAGCCTGTGCCTCCCCACTTGCACGGTCACGGATTCTACTCCAGGTATTTCCTGATACCCAAAAGAACCGGTGGCCTTCGACCCATTCTGGACCTCAGAAACCTCAACAAGTTCCTAGAGAAAGAAAAGTTCAAGATGCTTACCTTTGAAACACTTCTGCCCTACCTCCAGCAGGGAGATTCGCTATGCTCCTTAGATCTAAAGGATGCGTACACTCACATCCTCATTCATCCAGACCACAGAAAGTACCTCAGGTTCATTGTGGGAGGAAACCATTATCAGTACAGAGTACTGCCTTTTGGCCTGTCCTCCGCTCCCAGGGTCTTTACTAAGTGCCTGGCAGTGGTTGCAGCCTACCTGAGAAATCAAGGCATCTTTGTCTTTTCCTATCTGGACGACTGGCTCATCAGGGGTCAGACATCCCTGGAGGCCAGACAAGCCACCCTCAACACCATTGCTCTGCTCCAAAGGTGGGCTTTGTCATAAACTTCGCAAAGTCCACTTTGCTCCCCTCCCAGAACTTGGAGTTCATAGGGGCAAGGTTGGATTCTCAACTGGCAAAGGCATTCTTGCCAGAAGACAGGGCTCAAAGGCTGATGGACGTGGCAAAGCAGTTTCTGAACAGGTCCCTGGTCTCCGCCAGACTCTGCCTCAGGCTTCTGGGTCACATGGCTTCAACAGTACATGTGACTCCCAATGCCAGGCTCCATATGAGGCCTGCACAGTGGTGCCTTCGAACTCAGTGGTCTCAAGCCATAGTCCCCTTACGAGACAGAATAAAGGTGTCCAAACACCTTTTGGCCTCCCTCAGCTGGTGGCTACATCCACCCAATCTACTCAAGGGAATGCCCTTCTAAATGCCAGAATACTCAGTGGTCCTCACCACCGACACCTCTCTGAAGGGCTGGGGCGCTCATTGTCTGGACAAGTGCACCCAAGGCCTCTGGTCTCCCTGGGAGGCAGCCCAACAGATCAATCTGCTGGAACTTCGAGCTATCCGCTTGGCTCTCAGAGTTTTTTCTCCAGCCCTGGCTCACCGCTCAGCCTTGATTCAAACAGACAACCAGGTGGCCATGTTTTATGTGAACAAGCAGGGTGGCACTGGGTCCCAGATCCTTTGTCGAGAAACTCAGGACCTTTGTTCCTTTGCCCTGAAGCACCACATGCTTCTCAAGGCGGTGTACCTCCCAGGCCAGGAGAACTGCCTGGCCGACCGGTTGAGCAGGATTCTGCAGCCCCACGAGTGGCAGCTGCATCCCTTGGTAGTTCAAAAGATCTTCCTGAAGTGGGGTCTCCCTTGGATAGATCTTTTTGCCAGTCCACTAAACAAGCAGCTACCCAAGTTCTGCTCCAGGCAACCACATCCTTTGAGGATCGCACCAGATACTTTTCTGATGTCCTGGTCTCAGGGCCTCCTATATGCGTTTCCTCCCACGCCCTTGGTGGCCCGAACTCTGTTCAAGATTCTTCGGGACAAGGCCTCGGTCCTGCTGGTAGCTCCCAGATGGCCGAGACAGCCTTGGTTTCCTCTTCTGCTTCAACTGGCAGTGGATCCCCCACTGCCTCTGGGGTTGCAACCCGACCTTCTCTCTCAGGAGCAGGGTTCCTTACTACACCCCAATCTCAAGACTCTCAATTTGATGGCCTGGAGGCTGCAAGGGTAGTCTTGGCTCCCTGGGGCCTGCCTCAGGAAGTTGAGGAGGTTGTCCTTGCCTCTAGAAAACAGTCCACTAGGAAAGCCTATGCTCTCAAATGGAAGAGGTTTTCTGTGTGGTGTCAGCTACGTACAGAGGATCCTTTCTCCTGTACTGAGCCAGTAGTGCTTCATTACTTACTGCACTTATCAAATCAGGGACTTAAGTCCAATTCTGTTCGGGTCCACCTCTCAGCTTTAGCTGCTCACCACTCACTGGTGGAGGGACATTCTTTGTCAGGTCACCCCTTGGTGTCCCGCTTTCTCAGGGGCTTGCTTTTGCTCAAGCCCCCCATCCGTCCTCCTGCTCCTGAGTGGGAGCTGAATGTGGTCTTGCAGCAACTGACTCGCCCACCCTTTGAGCTGATGGCTACTTGTCCACTGCGCTTCCTCTCCTGAAAGTCACTCTTCCTGATAGCCCTTACCTCGGCTAGGCGAGTGAGTGAGCTTCAGGCCCTGGTCTGTGATAGGCCTTACACCAGGATTTATAGGAACAGGGTAGTTCTCAGGACTCATCCCAAGTTCCTCCCTAAGGTTGTCTCCTCCTTCCACCTCAACCAGGAGGTGGTTCTTCCAACCTTCTTCCCTAGGCCTCATGCAATCCAGGCTGAAGCAGTCCTGCATACCCTGGACTGTAGGAGGGCCTTATCCTTCTACCTTGACCGTACGCAGGGGCATAGAAGGGCTACTCAGCTCTTCGTATCCTTTGATCCCAATAAGTTGGGTTGGCTGTGTCCAAGTGTACCTTGTCCATCTGGGTGGCTTACAAGGCAGCTGACCTTCCTTTGCAGGGTAGGGTCACGGCCCATCGTGTCAGGGCAATGGCTGCCTCAGTGGCTCATCTCCGCTCTGTGCCCTTGGTAGACATCTGCAGGGCTGCAACTTGGTCTTCAAGCCAGACGTTTGCAGCCCACTACTGTCTGGAGAGGGAGTCCCGTAGGGACAGTGCTTTTGGCCAAGCAGTACTCCGGAATCTTTTTGAGGTTTAGGCAACTCCTGCCCTCCTCCCTCTGTTGGGCTACCGGTGGAGGTTGTGTCCTTGAAAAGCCTTTCTTGCTGCTGGGACTAGAGGGCGTTCTCTTGTTCAGCCTGGGTTACTCGGTAGCCCGGAGCTAGGGAGTCACCCATATGTGAGGACTGACTTCCTGCTTGGTCCTGGAGAAAGAGTAGTTACTCACCTGTAACAGGTGTTCTCCAGGAGCAGCAGGAATCAGTCCTCACAACCCTCCCTCCTCCCTTTGGAGTTGCAGTTGTACATAGTTTGTGTTTTTACATTTTTGTGTGCTCTTCTTAGCTATGTCATTTGACTGAGGTAAGATGGCACCTTTAGGCGGGAAGGGAACCGCGCATGCATGCCAGCATTCCCAAAGGCTTTCATGGAAAGCTGGGGAAATGCTCCGCTGGGGCTTCATCGGCGCCGATGACATCCATATGTGAGGACTGATTCCTGTTGCTCCTGGAGAACACCTGTTACAGGTGAGTAACCACTCTTAACCGACACACACAACTGCTGTCTCCGCTACATCAGGCCAGATCACGACCCAGCAGCCTGTGGTCTCTGCAAAAGGATATCCAGCAAGACCCTCAAGAGCCACCAGCAGCAACATGAAAAGTTTTTCCCAGAGTCCCTGGCGCTGCCAAAGGCCATGACCTCGTCTGGGGCCTCAAAGCCTCAGGCGGAACTTCCCGAACCCGAGCCCCTTCATGGGACCTCAGAAAGGGGGTCTTCTTTAAGGGAACCCAGGAGGAGGAGGAGGAAGAAACCCTTGAAGGCGGCATCGTTGGACAGTTCCGACCAGCCGGGTGCCCCCTGGTCCTGCAGTCCGAGATGCTCGTTCGAGATTTCAGAGGAGCAGCAGCCTGCAAAGGTCCCCTGAAAGGATTTGACCGTGGACAGGCCTCGGTCCCCAGACATCATCCTCATCGAGGATTCCCCTTCAAGGGAGCTGGCATCGGGCCCAAGTCCCTCGGTGCCCACCCCGAAGGCTGCAGCCTTCTGGTCTGGAGTCCAGAATGGCAGCCTGGAGCGCAGTTTGTCTGTCTTCATGGACCAGCAGCGGGCGCTGTTGTCCAGCAACTGGTTCATTTGCCCTCGATGTCCATGACGTCCCTGGAGGCTGAGCCAATACTTGAGGTCCTTCGGCCTCGAGTTGATCCTAGACAGAGGTTGCGATCCGAGTCTCGCTCAAGAGGACTGCGGTCATCCCCGGCAAGTATGCTGGGCACCGGCTGCAGAGCATTGGGAGTCCCGAGGCCCATGAAGCAGCCCTCCTTCGTGTCCTCGACAGATTACTCCAAGTGGGAGACGGAGGACGAGAAGTCCCCCGATACCCATCGCAACTGTGATGTCCCATCTGATTCTCCCATCTCGGAGCCTCGACGGCGGTCCCCGCCGGAGAATATGGGCTTCCTTGATTTCGTCAAGGATATGTTAAAGGCCCTGGTGTTCCCTACGGAGTCAGAGGAGACCCTTGAGCAGATGAGTTGGAAATTCTCTAGTATGAGGCTCCTCCGTGGAAATCGCTCACGGTTCCCATCTCTCCCATACTGGAATGGCTGATGCTTCGAATGTGGGAGATACTGGCTTTGGTACCAGTGGTGAGCAAACAGCTTGACTTGATGTATCGAGTCCGCCAGAGCCCGGACTTCCAAAAGTCACAGCTGCCACATAACTCCATGGTGGTGGACTTGGCCATGCGCCAGCTGAAAAACCAGAAGATGCACTCTTCGGTGCCCTCTGGCAGGGAAGCCCACACCTTGGACGTCCTCTGCAGAAAGTATTACCAGGGCTCAATGCTCATCATCCGCATCCAGACCTACTAGCTGTACATGGCATGTACCTGAGAGACCTTGCGAAGGAACTTGCTGGGTTCTCGACTGGTCTCTCCAAGGAACCCTTGCAGCAGTTCAAGAACCTGGCCAAGGCTGTCTGGGAATGCTCCAAATTCATGTCTTGAGCTACTTACGACTGGTTCGAGTCGGCGGCTCAAGTAGTGGTGGCTGGCATCGGTGCACGTTGCCAAGCTTGGCTACAGTTGTCTGACCTCGAGCAGTGGGTTCAGGACAAATTGGTCGCTGTCCCCTGCAAAAGAGAGAACCCAAGACTGACAAGGCTGCCAAGCTGGAGACCGAGTTCATGACAAGGACTAGGCTCTCCAAAGACCGCTGCCCCTCTCTGACGGAAGGGCTCAGTTAAAAAGTCCTCTTACCTGAGAAAGGGAGCTGCTTACAGAAACTACCCACCTTTTCAGGCCTCCCCTACAGGGTCAGCAGGCTAAGGGACACGGGCATGGCCCTCATAAGCAGAAGGCTCCAAAACCGCAGGCACCGGCTCCGGCCCAGCCAGGGGGTAGTTTTAGGCTATGCTCAAGGGGTCAATCTTCCCCAAGGAGATCAGCAGTCCACAGGGGGACGTCTGGCCTTCTATGCCCAGAAGTGGTTGACCATCACCACTGACTCCTGGGCACTTTGGGTAGTCAGGGAGGATTACCTCCTCCATCTGACTCAGATACCTCCCCCTTATTTCCCAGGAGAGCCCCTTTGGTCTCCTCTCCACTGGGATCTTCTACTGAAGGAGTTGACGAGTCTTCTCGAGGGCAAAGCGGTGGAACCGGTGCCCCACCATCTCAAGGGCAAGGGGTTCTACTCCAGGTACTTCATCGTGCCAGGGGGCCTAAGGCTCATCCTCGACCTGTGCAACCTCAACAAATTCCTGGTGAGGGAGAAGTTCAAGATGCTCTCCCTTGGAACATTGCTGCCATACCTTCAGCAGGGCTATACTTCTTAAACCTCAAGGATGCTTATACCCCCATCCTCATTCACCCCAACCACAGGCAGTACCTGCGGTTCATAGTGGGGGGGGGGGGCAGGCTTTTTCATTACAGGGTGCTCCCTTTTGGCTTGGCCTCTGCCCCAAGAGTCTTCACAAACTACCTGGCAGTCGTGGCCACCTTCCTCCATCTCCAGGGGGTCTTCGTTTTTCCCTACCTGGATGACTGACTCATAGGCATGGCCTCAGAGGTGCAGCAGGCTACCGTGCACACCATCCAGGTCCTGCAGCACTTGGGGTTTATTATAACCACCCCAAGTCTCACCTCCTCCCAACACAGTGTCTGGAGTTCATTGGGCAAAGATCAACACTCTCCAGTCGAAGGCATTCTTGCCCAGGGACCGGACCGGGCCTCCCATTTCAGGACTCTGGCTCGGGACATACAGTACCTTCTCGGGCACATGGCCTCCATGGTCCACGTCACCCCTGATGCTCACCTCCACGTGAGGGTGGTGCAGTGGTGTCTCCAGGACTCGTGGTCTTAGGCCACGGGTTGCCTCCGAGACAGTCTCTGTGACCCGCCAGCTGGTGGCCTTCCTGGTCGGTGGTAGTCTCTCCAGTATCTCGAGGCGGGCATGCTTTTTCAGGCCCCACGCCCCTCAAGGGTTCTCACCACAGATGCCTCTGTGCTCAGCTGGGGAGCCTGCTGCGGAGATCTCCGCACCCAGGGCAACTGGTCACCAGACGAGAGCACCCAGCAGATCAACCTCCTGGAGCTCCGAGCCATACACTTAGAAACATAAGAACATAAGATATGCCATACTGGGTCAGACCAAGGTCCATCAAGCCCAGTATTCTTTAGAAATATGACGACAGAAAAGGACCACATGGCCTATCTAGTCTGTCCTTCCATAACAACTACAACAGTCCCCTTTTTACCTTTAGAGATCCTCTGTGTTTGTCCCATGCTTTTTTGAATTCAGTTACTGTCCTCATCTCTACCACCTCCACTGGGAGACTATTCCACAGATCCACTACTCCTTCCGTAAAGAAAGATTCAGGAGTGATATGCGGAAATATATCTCCCTTCACCCTCATCCCATGTCCCCTCTTAGCAGAACTTGCTTTCAATTGAAAGAGGCTCTCTCCCTGAACATTTATGCCATGGAGGTATTTAAACATCTCAATCATATCACCTCTATCCCGCCTTTCCTCTAAGGTGTATGTATTAAGATCCTTCAGTCTGTCCTCATGCTTTATAATGAAGACCACTAATCATTTTAGTAGCCACCCTCTGCAACGACTCCATCCTGTTCACATCCTTTTGAAGGTGCGGTCTCCAGAATTGCACACTGTACTGCAAATGAGGTCGCACCAAAAACTTATACAGAGGCATTATCACCTCCTTTTTTCTGCTAGCCATTCCTCTCCATATGCACCCAAGCATCCTTCTAGCTTTTGCCGTCGCCTTTTCTACCTGTTTAGCTACTTTAAGATCATCAGACACAACCACACCTAGGTCCCGCTCTTCTTTAGTGGACAAAAGTACTTCACCCCCTATACTATATTGCTCCCTTGGATTGCTGCAGCCCAAATGCATGACCTTACATTTTTTAACATTAAATCCCAGCTGCCAAATTCTAGACTATTCTTCAAGCTTAGCTAGATCCCTCCTCATGTTATCTACCCCTTCCTGGGTGTCTACTCTATTGCAGATTTTGGTATCATCCGCAAAGAGGCAAACCTTATCTGAAAACCCTTCCGCTATATCACTAACAAAGATGTTAAAAAGAATCTGACCAAGGACAGATCCCTGGGGCACACCACTGATAACATCCTTCTCCTCAGAGTGAGCTCCATTTACTTGTACTCTTTGTCGCCTCCCACCCAACCAATTTTTAACCCAAGCAGTAACTTTAGGGTCCATCCCTAGGGTACTCAGTTTGTTTATAAGTCGCCTGTGAGGAACAGTGTCAAAGGCTTTACTGAAATCTAAATACACCACATCTAGGGCTCTCCCTCGGTCCAACTCCCTGGTCACCCAGTCAAAGAAATCAATCAGATTTGTCTGACAAGAGCTGCCTCTGGTGAATCCATGCTGCCTCGGATTCTGTAATCCGCTGGACTACAGAAACCTCACTTTCCTTATCGTTCCGACAGTTCAGTCCTCCACCTCTGGGTTGTGCACCTCCTCCTGCAGCTGGAGACTGGACTTGTCAAAAAGCTGACGTCACTGGATAAAGTCTGGTGCACACTCCACTTCCCTCCAGTGTGTCCAGTTTCCATGCAGCAGGTGGACTAGTGAGCCTAGGTGCTGGGCTCACTTGAGGAACTTATAAGGAGCCTTAGGGTAGTTTAGGGGAATTTTTGATTTTCTTTCCCACTGCCTTTATTTCTTTGGGGTTAGCTACTTTCCCTTTAAAAAACAGAACAAAAAACAGTACTCCAGAGACTCGTGAACGAGCACTGCTTTAAGTGCCGGTTCCTGCCTGCCCCTGATCTCTGGGGCTATGGGCTCATATTCAGGTCTCTCTCCCTGGACTGCACGGGAGAGAGCTCTTGAGCAGGACCGAGGCGGCGTCCTTGTGGGGTCAGGGAGCCGGCCTGCGCTTCTGGGCAGCAGCGGTTTCACGGGCGGCTCTCTAGCGGGAGACTGCTCTATTGCTCAGCAGTCCCGCCGGCTAGAGCCCCGTGGAAGACACGTGAGTTCTTCTTCTTCGGGCATTGTTCCTTCCCGAGGGGTTGGGGGATTTGTTGCCCTAGTCCGCGGCGGGGTGGAGAGCCTTGCTGGGTTGCTCGGATCACGAGGCGTGTTTTCGCGCCCTTTTCGGCCGCGCTTAGGTGCCGGCGGCCATTTTAGTTCCGAGAGTGTTTTTCTTTTTTCGGAGCGGTCCCGTTCTGCGGTTTGCAGGGGGGGCTCGGCGGCGGAGGCGCTGCGCTCCGGCTTGCTTCGGTCGCTTAAGTTTTTTTCTTTAACTTTCTTTAATTTCTTTAAATTTCTTATGTTTTGTTTTTTGGCAATTTCTCCCGGGCCGTGTCTGTGAGCAGTTTCCTTTCCCGGGAAGGAGGGGGGTTTCCCTTCATGTGAACCTTCCTTGGAAATTTAATTTTTAGCTCATCCAGTCACAAAAAAAAAAAAGAAGAGGCTAAGACATACCGCAGAGCTACTGAGCCCAAGTCTGCCTGTCTGGGGCTACGATGACTTCCCGACCCCAGTGTGTCCTCTGTGGGTCTTGCAGGGGTACGTAGGCAGAATCCGGGGTTTGCAGAGCTTGTGCCTCGGGGTCTGCGAGCATGGAACGACAGATTGAGGCCAAGCCGTGCCAGGATAGCCTGCCGGCGGTCGCGCTTCCGGAGGAAGACTTGGCCATGGCTTCCTCGTCGGGAGCTACCCAGGAGGCTGGTTTTCCGGCCACGTCTCCGGCCATCGGGTCTCCTGCCCCGGGCGGGGGTTTCTCCCCCGACTTTATCTTGCTCATGCATCAGGCCTACTGCAGACACTGCCAGGGGTTGTCACAGGAGCCCGGGGATAAGCTTTTGGCCGTCCCTCCGGCCTCAGTGGCTGGTGGCCCCTCCGTTTCCCCTAGGCCCTCTAAGAGATCTCGGTCGGGCGACCTCTCTCCTCCCTTCAGGGAGGTGATCGCGTCTGATGGGGAGGACTGCGATTTAGAGGCGGAGCTCGAGGATCTCGAAGAGGGGGAAATTCCAGAACCGGAGGATCAGGCCAAAATTATTCGGATATTCCGCAGGGAGGAGCTCTCTGCTCTTGTTACAGAATCCCTTCAAATGTTGAACTTGGCAACGGCTTCTCCGGCGGAGGACGTGGGGGTGGAAGACCCCATTATTCAAGCGGAGCGGCTCACACAGGTGGTTTTTCCTGTCCACCAGGTGGTGGAGAAGATGATCCAGGATGAGTGGGATCAGCCGGAAGCTGCCCTCAGAGGTATTCGGACGATGAACCGGCTTTATCCTTTGGCCGATAAGGATAAGGAACGTTTTAGATCTCCCCGCATTGATGCGGCGGTCTCGGCGGTTACCAAAAAGACCACTATCCCGGTAGAGGGTAGTGCTGCCTTAAAGGATGCGCAGGATAGAAAGGTGGATGGACTTTTGAGGCAGTCCTTTGAGGCTGACGCTCTGTCCTTACAAGCTTCTATTTGTGGAGCTTGGGTGGCCAGGGCGTGCCTCCGATGGTCCCAGCGGCTTCGGCAGTCTTCTGGTTTGGACCAGGAGGGGACGGCAGAGCTGGACTGCTTGGAATCCGGTACTGCGTACCTGGCGGATGTCCACTATGATTTGATCAGGGCTCTCGCTAATAGCATGGCTTCCTTGGTGGCGGCGCGCCGCTCACTTTGGTTGCGGAGCTGGGCGGCCGATGGTTCCTCCAAATCCCGCTTGAGTAAGCTGCCATTTAAGGGCCGGTTGCTCTTCGGGGAAGATCTGGATAAGCTAGTCAAGGATTTGGGGGGAGACCAAGGGCGGCAGGCTCCCGGAGGACAAACCTAAGCCGGGGAGGTCTTCAACCTCCTTTCGGGGTCAACCCAGGGATTTTCGACGCTTTCGGACGTCTCGGCTGGGTGGCGCCCAGAGAGGTAGATTTTCGTCCAAGGGCCAGACTTTTCGTGGCTTTCGAGGAGCGAGCAGAGGGTTTGCTGGATCCTCTTCCTCCTCCTCGGCTGGCAGAAAGCCCCAATGAAGGTTTGCGGGTCCCGGTGCAAAGCCCCCCGGTGGGAGGAAGGCTGCGGGAGTTTCTTTCTGCTTGGACCCAGATCACCACGGACCAGTGGGTGTTGGAGATCATCCGCGATGGCTACGCCCTGGAGTTCGCCAGCCCTGTCCGCGATTCCTTTGTGATGTCTCCCTGCAGAAACCAGGTCAAGGCCTTGGCGATTCGTCAAACTCTCGATCGTCTGCTGGACTTGCAGGCCATCCGGCCGGTGCCGTTGGCAGACTACGGCTTGGGACGGTACTCAATCTATTTCGTGGTGCCCAAAAAGGATGGGTCACTTCGCCCCATTCTGGATTTGAAGGGCGTAAACTGTTGTCTCCGGGTGCCCCATTTCAGAATGGAAACTTTGCGTTCCGTAATTGTCGCAGTGCGCAAGGGGGAGTTTTTGACTTCTCTGGACCTCACGGAGGCGTATCTGCATATTCCGATCAGGGACAGTCACCAGCGGTTTCTGCGGTTTGCTCTCCCCTGGGGGCATTTTCAATTCCAAGCGTTGCCCTTCGGCCTCGCTACGGCTCCACGTACTTTCACCAAGCTTATGGTGGTGGTGGCGGCGGTTTTGCGAAAGGAGGGCATTTTGGTTCATCCTTATCTCGACGACTGGTTGATTCGGGTGAAATCCGCAAACGAGAGCATGCGAGTGACCACCCGAGTGGTGCAGTTCTTGCAGCATCACGGTTGGGTGGTCAACCCGGCCAAGAGTCAGCTTGTACCGACCCAGGAGCTCGAGTACCTGGGGGTGCGGTTCGACACTTGCTCGGGGTCGGTGTTTCTCCCCCCTCGCAGGGTCCTGGGTCTGCGCCGCCTGGTCAGCCGGTTTCGCGCAGCCCCGGCTCCCTCGGCGTGGGAGTACCTCCGCCTGCTTGGAACGATGGCTGCGACTCTCAAAGTGGTACCCTGGGCTTGGGCTCACATGCGGCCCTTGCAGAGGGTGCTGCTCCGTCGCTGGTCCCACCAGTCAGACTCATTGAGCAAACGTCTTCCCTGTCCCCAGCGGGTCCGGCGGGCATTGAGGTGGTGGCTCGTGCTGCGTCTCTTCAGGCGGGCATGCCTCTGGAACAGCCCGTCTGGGTTTCGCTAATGACGGACGCGAGTCTCGCGGGCTGGGGAGCCCACTGCTGCGATCAGTTCGCGCAGGGGCGGTGGTCCACCCAGCACGCGGGCTGGTCCATCAATCGTCTGGAATTGAGGGCGGTCTTGCTGGCGCTCCAGGCATTCGAGTTCTCCGTGATCGGCCGGCCGGTCAGAGTGCTGTCCGACAACTCCGCGACGGTGGCCTACATCAACCGTCAAGGGGGGACCGGCAGCGTGGCCATGGAAGAGGAGGCGGAGTTGCTGTTCTCCTGGGTGGAACAGCGTCTTCCCGCGCTCTCCGCGGCGCACATTGCGGGGAAGGACAATGTGATGGCGGATTATCTCAGCAGGGTCCAGGTGGACGCGGGGGAATGGGAGCTCAATCCCCAGGTGTTCGCCCAGATAGTCCGTCGCTGGGGGCCCCCGGTTATGGATCTCATGGCTACCTTCCAGTCCGCGAAGGTGGGCAGATTCTTCAGCAGGCGGCGGGAAGGATGTCGGAAGGGATCGACGCCCTGATGCAGCGATGGCAGAGTCACGGCCTTCTCTACGTTTTTCCGCCGTGGGCTCTGATAGGACGCGTGGTGCAACGGATCGAAGCTCACCCCGGGAGGGTGTTGCTGGTGGCTCCGGACTGGCCGCGCCATCCGTGGTACGCGGACCTCGTCCGTCTGTTGGACGGCGACCCGTGGCGTCTGCCAGCTTCCGAAGACCTCCTTCTCCAAGGTCCTCTTCGCATGACTCACGTGACTCGATTCTCGCTTACGGTTTGGCCATTGAAAGGGCAAAGTTGAGAAAGAAAGGATACTCCCGTTCGGTGGTGGCGACGCTGCTGCGCGCCAGGAAGAGGTCAACGTCCCTGGTTTATGTTCGGATTTGGCGCATTTTTGAGGATTGGTGTTCGCGGCGGCAGGTTCGCGCGGCTACGGCCTCCGTGCCAGTGGTCTTGAGTTTTTTGCAGGACGGTTTCGATAAGGGACTGGTGGCTAGCTCCTTGAAGGTCCAATTGGCGGCGCTGGCCTGCTATAGAGGTAAGATACAGGATGTCCCGTTGGGAACGCACCCGGATGTGCTGCGTTTCCTGAAGGCGGTATCGAATCTGCGTCCTTGCCGCCGGGTTATGGTGCCTCCTTGGGACCTCAACCTGGTTTTGCGAGCGCTAGTTCGGGAACCCTTTGAGCCTCTGGGTTCGGCGACTGTGAAGGACCTGACCTTGAAGACGGTGTTCTTAGTGGCCATCTGTTCTGCGCGGCGCATTTCGGAGTTGCAAGCGCTTTCGTGCAAGGAACCCTTTCTGGTTTTTTCAAAGGAGAAGGTGGTCCTGCGTCCCGTACCTTCCTTTTTGCCTAAGGTCATCTCTCCATTTCATCTTAATCAGTCGGTCTCCCTCCCGGTGCTTTCTTCGGGAGGGGATTCTTCTTCGGCGGACCCGTTACGTCGGTTGGATCTTAGGAGAGTGTTGCGGCGTTATTTACAGGTGTCCGCGTCTTTTCGTAAGTCGGATCGTCTGTTTGTGCTGTTCGGCGGGCCTCGCAAAGGTGAGGCGGCAGCTAAAGCTTCCATTTCTAGATGGATTAGAGAGACCATCGCCTCGGCGTATCTTCTTCAGGGTCGAGTGGTGCCCTCGGGTTTGCGGGCGCACTCTACTAGAGCGCAGGCAGCCTCTTGGGCGGAGTTCGCTTCCGTTCCTCCGGTGGATATTTGCAAGGCGGCCACATGGTCTTCTTTGCACACGTTCAGTAAACATTATCGTCTTGATGTCCTCGCGGCGGGGGATGCTGTTTTCGGTTCCGCGGTTTTGCGGGCCGCGATGGACGTCCCCTCCCGTTGAACACTGCTCTGTTACATCCCAGAGGTGGAGGACTGAACTGTCGGAACGATAAGGAAATGATAATTACACTTACCTGGTAATTGTAGTTCCTTGAGTGAGGACAGTTCAGTCCTCATTCCCGCCCAGGTACATTGAGAGATGTTTTTTCTTTTGGATCGCCTGCGTCAGTCTCAGGTAGGTCCGTTTTCTTTTTGTCCTGTTTCTGTCTGTCTTTCTCTCTTCTTGCTCTGAGGGTGGCTGCAGGAACCGGTACTGTGCAGCGTTTCTTCCCTGTCGGGGTTACGTTTGTAGATAGTTATGATATTCATTTTTGGCTACTTATTGGTTGCTCCTTTGAGTGTGCTTTGTCAATAGTTCACTGGAGGTAATTGGAGTGTGCACCAGACCTTATCCAGTGACGTCAGCTTTTTGACAAGTCCAGTCTCCAGCTGCAGGAGGAGGTGCACAACCCAGAGGTGGAGGACTGAACTGTCCTCACTCAAGGAACTACAATTACCAGGTAAGTGTAATTATCATATTTTCTATTTCAGCAGCGTTTCCAATAATTTACTCACCACTGAAGTTAAACTAACTGGCCTGTAGTTTTCAACCACATCCTTACTTCCGTTTTTGTGTAAAGGCACCACATGAGCCTCTCTCCAGTCCTTAACCCTGCAAGTCTTCTGACACCATCTGCAACACCAGCCGGTGCTGGTCCAGACAGACAACCAGGTGGCGATGTTCTTCGTGAACAAGTAGGGTGGCATGGGGTCCCCGTGTCAGGAGGCACTGGTCCTCTGCTCGTACGCAAGTCAACAGGGTATACTCCTGCAGGCAGTGTACCTGCCAGTCCAGGACAACCTGCTGGCTGACAGGCTCAGCTGCACAAGTGGCAGCTGGACCCCCAGGGTAGCTAGTCGGTTTTTCCAGCTCTGGGAGGAACCCATGATGGACCATTTCGCCAGCCCAGACAACTTTCAGTTGCCCCGCTTCTGTTCCCATTTGTAAATATACAAAAATATATTTTTGGTCGTTTCGGAGTAATACAACTAATGTAAAAATAAGCCAAATCACTCCACTTCAACCTATGGCTGTGCTTAGGGTACTGGTGGTACTTGTGGCCATGAAATTTCTCTATCTCCCAAATGTAGTCTCAGCTCAAAACGGCACTCGTGGTCATTATGCTGAATGAAACACTATTAGCGCTTTGATAACATCAATGACTACTGGGTTTAATGGCTTCCAACAAGTGGGAGTTTCTTTATCTATTTTTTGCTTTAATCTTTTCTTTTCATTTTCTTTCTTCTTCCCGATACACCAGTGTTCAAACCCTTTCTTACTTATACGTGTGGTTAAAAATGTAGAGAACGGTAGAACAAACTTAACTTTCGCCGTAAGACTTATTCAACTCAGCTCTCTGGATCTTAACAATTCTCCATACGCCTCATTCACTCGGCGCCCTCGCGTTTCACTCCTCTACGGAGTTTCATCTGGAGAATCTGAATGTAAATGGAAAACATTGATTGAGAATTTTCTAAAACTATATACAGTCAAACCTCGGTTTTCATTTGCCCCGGTTTTCATACGCTTCGGTTTTCAACGTCTTTTTTGACTGAGATTTTGTCCCGGTTCTCATACATCGCTTCGGTTTTCAACGTCTTTTTTGACTGAGATTTTGTCCCGGTTCTCGTACATCGCCTCAGTTTTCGTAAAGTACAGTACTGCAAATACATACACCCTCGCGCTGCACACCGGTCTGTATACACTGCCAGAACGCCCTCCTGGTCCCGGCAGCACTGCCCCCCGGACTCACCGATCGCCAGCGTGATGAGAAGCGAAAGCCAGCTGAGCACGTAAATGAAACACATCCTCGAGCCTGGTCAGAGTTAGAGAGGCAAGGATTGCGCGGAGAGGAAGGCCCCGATCTCGTCCACCACCTGCCCGTTCTCTGGAGCGCCCCCTCAGGCTTGGAGGTAGCAGGGAAGAAAAGCTATCAACATAAGCAGGAGATGTTGCATGAATGTGGGAGGCAGTTCTTTCTCTTGCAGGGTACGTCTGAAGCTATATCATTAAGATTTTCTGCCATTCTGAAGCATTGAGCAGATAATGTAAAGGTATTTTAATGGGCTGAATCCAATGTGATTCCGAAGAGAGCTGGGCACAGCAGCTTGTCAGGGGTGGCTAAGGCCAGATGCTAACATACTGTACTGTACAGTACTGTACTTAGCTTGCTTTCAGTGATGTTAAATGTTCATTTATCCATTTCATTAGTCAATTATATTTATTTCTCATTGTTTTCTGTATGTAAAAATATAGTTATTCTCTATAAAATGTATTTTTTGTGAATATTTTTGGGTGTCTGGAACAGATTAATTGGATTTACATTATTTCTTATGGTAAATATTGCTTCAGTTTTCATACATTTCGGTTTTAGTCAGACTTTTTCGAACGGATTTATCATGAAAACCGAGGTTTGACTGTACCTGAAAAATATGCTTAAAAAATGCCTGTTTTCCCTTTCTGCAAAACCTGTCTCCATACTCACTAATAGTTGCTGCCCACTTCTCTCTGTATAAACTCTGATTTCTCTTTGTCAAAAAACGCCGCGCATGCGGCCTGGACATCTCTTCCTCCTTTTATACTTGATGCTGATTCGTCAATGAAAACCTTATCTGCATACTTGCCACTCGACTGAGGCATTTAAACCTGATGGTTGTACCGTATTCACCAAAAAAATCCATCGCTGCTCATAGAACAGTAATGTTTCATCTAAGGTTCTACCCTTCCTTGGCTTATTTATTTGATCTATACAAAAGCAACGCAATTGTGAATATTCATGCCCCGATTCTACACAATGCTGAACCAGGGGCGCTGTCATGACTTTGTTTAACAGGCGACTTTTATGTTCTTGCATACGGAGTCTGAAAAGTCGACTGGTCTTTCCTATGTACAATTTCTTGCAAGGACATCTGATGGCATACACAACCGAAGTTGTGTTGCAAGAGGTTGCTCTTTTTAAAAAATATGTTTTTCCTAAATACTCAAATTCAGTGAGATTTTCTGTAATCGGACAAATTGTACAGTGACCACATGCTGTATGTCCCCTATTCTGTAACACCGTATCCTGTATTGAAGGGGAGCAGATGTTTGTCGGGCTCAATTGTTCTTTTATGTTATTGTTCCTTTGCCACACACATCGTACTGTTTTTTTTCAACCAGTCCTGGAATCGTTCGAACTAAATAAAGATGTTTTTTAACTATTTTCTGGATTTTATAGCTCAAAGGTGAGAATCTCGTAATCAGGTTTACACTATCTGCCTCTTTTCTCAAATTGGTATAATGAACCAAATTCAATAACCAAGTTCGGTCATTATTCGATGCCCTCTTGTAAGCTCTCTTCGAGATATGTTCGGGGTAGCCTCTCGCTGTAAAATCATTGAGCAGCTGTTGAGACTTCTTTCTGAAGTTAAAGATGAGAACTGATATTATCTCTAGGGCTGATAAAGGAGGGGCTATAGTCATTCAGAGTAGAAGTGACTATATAGGGGAAGCGAACCGCCAACTATTGGACAAACAAGTGTATCAATTGTTATCCAAAGATCCAACCAGTAATTTGCAAGACATCATCAAGGAGGAGACGACTGCCGCATTAAAACAGAAAATAATCTCCAAGAAGGAGATGATTTTTTTGAATGTACCAGCGCCAGTTACAGCTTGTTTTTATACGGTACCCAAAATACATAAAAATTTACAAAAACCACCAGGCAGACCAATTGTATCAACTCGAGGATCATTACTGGAGCCACTTTCCATATATTTGGACTCTTTTTTGAGACCCTTACTTAAGGATATACCATCATATATTCGTGATACCTCCCATTTTTTGGAGAAATTGAATCAGCATACTCGATGGGCGCTAGATCCGGAGGTTTTATTAATGACTTTGGATATAACCGCATTGTACACGAGTATACCTCAACAGGAGGCAATAGCCACCATTAAAAAATCGCTATATAACAGGGGCGATCTTTCCAAAGTCCATATTTCGTTCCTGACAAGTTTATCACATTTAGTTATTACTAAAAACTTTTTTCAATTTGAGAAAGCAGTTTATATGCAGACGTTGGGAATAACAATGGGGGCTTCTTGCGCCCCTTCGGTAGCTAACTTATTCATGAGTGATTTTGAACAGCAGTGGCTTACAGCGTTTCCATGGAGTCATCAAGTTAAAATGTGGACTCGCTTTATCGATGATATTTTTATACTGTGGAAAGGCTCTGCAGAAACAGCTAATGAGTTTATTGCCTGGCTCAATAGTCGGAGTGTAGCCATACAGTTTACGTCCACGATTGATCCAATAGGTATAGTTTTTTTAGACCTGTAAATAAAAAAGAGTCTGGAAGGCTGGGTGACTACTGTATATAAAAAAACAGTTACCCGTAATACATTTTTGCACTACACTAGTGCCCATCCAGTGCGGTTAAAGAACAGCCTCCCTTTCTCCCAATTTTTGCGATTCCGGCGAAATTGCTCTGAGAAGTCTGACTTCAGAAAGAAGTCTCAACAGCTGTTCAATGATTTTACAGCGAGAGGCTACCCCGAACATATCTCGAAGAGAGCTTACAAGAGGGCATCGAATAATGACCGAACTTGGTTATTGAATTCGGTTCATTATACCAATTTGAGAAAAGAGGCAGATAGTGTAACCCTGATTACGAGATTCTCACCTTTGAGCTATAAAATCCAGAAAATAGTTAAAAAACATCTTTATTTAGTTCGAACGATTCCAGGACTGGACTCATGAAATTCGTTGTATCAAAAACCTTTTACAATTCAGGAAAGCCGTGAAGCATCATTTATTCACAAAATTCTACCCAGAAGTGACCCCGCATGTCCACTCAAACAA
Organism: Ichthyophis bannanicus; assembly: GCA_033557465.1. Taxonomy (NCBI): domain Eukaryota; kingdom Metazoa; phylum Chordata; class Amphibia; order Gymnophiona; family Ichthyophiidae; genus Ichthyophis; species Ichthyophis bannanicus. The sequence continues at coordinate 224,980,540 of CM066044.1, read as the reverse complement.
CAGACCTCCAACGTGCACTAAACACCATATTACCTTAATTCAACCAGAAAATGGTTAAGCTCCACGATAGCTCCACATCCTCTGTTGATTCCCACCTCATACATAAATTACGCAGATAATATCCACTTGAGCTAACATATTTATTTATTTAGTAAAAACATATACATATATGATGTTGACTGTACATAGTTTTACCTGTTAATCCATGTTATATATTCCCATGTTCTATGTAAACTCAATGTTACTTGCATACATTGTTGTATATTTTGTTCAATGTACACCGCACTGATCTTAATAGCGCGGTATATAAGAAATGTTAAATAAATAATAAATAATAAATAAATACGATGTATGTGGCAAAGGAACAATAACATAAAAGAACAATTGAGCCCGACAAACATCTGCTCCCCTTCAATACAGGATACGGTGTTACAGAATAGGGGACATACAGCATGTGGTCACTGTACAATTTGTCCGATTACAGAAAATCTCACTGAATTTGAGTATTTAGGAAAAACATATTTTTTAAAAAGAGCAACCTCTTGCAACACAACTTCGGTTGTGTATGCCATCAGATGTCCTTGCAAGAAATTGTACATAGGAAAGACCAGTCGACTTTTCAGACTCCGTATGCAAGAACATAAAAGTCGCCTGTTAAACAAAGTCATGACAGCGCCCCTGGTTCGGCATTGTGTAGAATCGGGGCATGAATATTCACAATTGCATTGCTTTTGTATAGATCAAATAAATAAGCCAAGGAAGGGTAGAACCTTAGATGAAACATTACTGTTCTATGAGCAGCGATGGATTTTTTTGGTGAATACGGTACAACCATCAGGTTTAAATGCCTCAGTCGAGTGGCAAGTATGCAGATAAGGTTTTCATTGACGAATCAGCATCAAGTATAAAAGGAGGAAGAGATGTCCAGGCCGCATGCGCGGCGTTTTTTGACAAAGAGAAATCAGAGTTTATACAGAGAGACGTGGGCAGCAACTATTAGTGAGTATGGAGACAGGTTTTGCAGAAAGGGAAAACAGGCATTTTTTAAGCATATTTTTCAGGTATATAGTTTTAGAAAATTCTCAATCAATGTTTTCCATTTACATTCAGATTCTCCAGATGAAACTCCATAGAGGAGTGAAACGCGAGGGCGCCGAGTGAGTGAGGCGTATGGAGAATTGTTAAGATCCAGAGAGCTGAGTTGAATAAGTCTTACGGCGAAAGTTAAGTTTGTTCTACCGTCCGCTTCTGTTCCCGGCAGGCCCACCCCTCCAGGGTGGCAGCGGACGCATTCCTTGTCTCATGGTCGAAGGCCTTATGTACGCCTTCCCTCCTACGCTGCTGATCACCAGGATCTTATTTAGGGCACTCCACAACAGGACCTCGCTCATCCTGATAGCTCCTCGGTGGTCCAGGTAACCATGGTTCCTGCTGCTCCTCCAGTTGACAGTGGAGACCCCCATTCCCTTGGAACACCCCAGGATTCCTATCTCAGGATGGGAGCTCCCTCCTGCACCCCAACCTGGGGTCCCTGTCGTTGACAACGTGGCGGCTGAGAGGGTTACTCTGGCTTCTTTTAATCTTCCGGTTGAGGTGGAAGACATTATGCTGGCCTCTCTCAAGACCTCTACTAGAAAGGCTTACGCCCTCAAAGAACACAGGTTCTCAGTTTGCTGTGCTGAACATGGGGTTGACCCTTTCTCCTGCCCAGTGGCACTGGTGTTACAGTACCTTCTCCACCTCTTTCAATCCGGGCTCAAGTCTAACTCTGTCAGAGTGCACCTTTAGTGCTCTGGCGGCGCAGCACCATCCGGTGGATGGTGAGCCCCTCTCGGTCCAGCCTTTGGTGACTATTTTCTTCTGGGCCTGCTGTTATCAAAGCCTCCAGTTTGCCCTCCAGCAACCGAATGGGACCTCAACGTAGTGTTGGGGCAGCTCACTCGCCCACTGTTCGAGCCTCTGGCTACCTGCCACCTTCGCTACCTCTCTTGGAAAATGGCTTTCTTGGTCGCGCTTATCTCCGCTCGCTGAGTTAGAGACCTTCAGGCTCTTGTGGCGGAGTTACCTATACCAGGTTCTATAACAGAGTGGTGCTTTGCACCCACCCCAAATTCCTGCCGAAGGTAGTATCGCCCTTCAATCTCACCCTGGAAGTGGTGCTCCTTACCTTCTTTTCAAGACCTCATCCAGTCAGGCGGAGATGATCCTTCACACCTTGGACTATAAGAGGGCTTTGTCCTTCTATATCCATCACACTCAGGACCACCGCAAAGCTTCTTAGCTTTTCATCTCCTACGACCCCTGTAGGCTGGTGAGGCGGTGACCAAGCATATGCTGTCCACATGGGTTGCGGACTGTACTGCCCTCGCTTATGAATAGGCGAGACTCCTGCTGGAAGGCTGCGTCATGGTGCACCATGCCAGGGCCATAGCAGCCTCGGTGGCAGACTTGTGCTCTGTTCCGATGGTGAACATCTGCCGCGCTGCCACCTGGTCTTCAGTGCATACCTTCGTAGCCCATTACTGCCTGGAAAGAGAGTCCTGACGGGACAGTGCCTCTGGCCAGGCTGTGCTCCATAACCTTTTTGGGGTTTAGGCAACTCCTACCCTCCGACCCTTCTGTGTTCAGGCTATGGAGTGCTGGCTTCATCGGACACAGGGGTCTTTCTGTGGTCTGTGTACACGGACTAAATTGCTGCTATTTTTGCTATGTGCTTTCGGTAGCCTGTAGCTGGGGAGTCCCATATGTGAGGATTGACTTCTTGTTTGTTCCCAGAGAAAGCGTAGTTACTCACCTGTAACAGGTGTTTTCTGGGGACAGCAGGAATTGGTCCTTACAACCCTCCCTCCTCCCCTTGGAGTTGCTCCTTTACCATCTCTTATTCTTGCTGTCTTTTAGCTATGTCATCTGACTGAGGCAAGATGGCACCCTTGGGCGGGAAGGGGACCACACATGCATGGTGACATCTTCCAAAGGCTTTCTTTGAAAGCTGGGGGGATGCTTCCGTGAGGGCTTAGTCGGTGTCACCCATATGTGATGACTGATTCCCCAGAGAACACCTGTTACAGGTGAGTAACTACGCTTTCTGTTCAAGTTTGTATTACTTGTATGTTTTGTAAAAAATCTGATTAAATAAAAAAAACATAAATAAATATATATAAATATTACATATTGTGAATGGTAGGTTGTCTGAAATTTAGCACAAAAAATATTTTGAAGATATGGGGTCGCAACATTGATCACTCAGACATGTACATCCTCCATTGCGACACGATATTTTAAGAGAAGGATTGAAGGCAAGATGTTTGTGGGGATTGAAGTCACGGTGGTTGCAAAAGAATATCTGCCCAAGAATGGAGAGGCCCGGTGATCCTTACAACTTAATTCTAGGGCGTCCCTCCAGTCCAGTCCAGTCCAGACAAGTGAGTTATGCTCACCAACCAGCAGGTGGAGACTGAGAAAGACGCTCTCTTAGATCTGTACAAATGGCCTTGCTCACTGAACTGAGCCAGTATTTTATCAGTCTTCAGCAGATGGTGAGCATAGCCTGTGCTGAGGTCTGCGGAGCCTTAGAGCAGGGTATTGCTAGGCCTGGGGTGCAGAACCCAGAGGTTCAGAGTCCCTCCCCTCTCTCCCCACTCTCCCCAGTAGCCCCCTCTGGTAAACTCACTCTTTTCCCTCTCCCTAACTTTTGGGAGGGGGCCGGAGGTGGAAGCACCTGTCTCTTTAATTCTGCCTTGCCAACGTTAAAAAGAAAACAACCCCCCCCCCCCCCAAAAACAACACAGACAATCTGAGGCAGAGCTGAGTGAACGGCACCTGCTGAATTGGGGAGCCGGTTAACTTCAGTCCCCAGTGGAGGGGGTAGGTGGGTAAGTTCTCTGGAGACCCTGGAGTAACTTTCACTTTTCTTTTTTCTTTACTGTGGGAACAGCCTTTTGCGCAATGGCTGCATGGAACATGTCCGGTATGCACTGTGTGGCAGCCATAGAGCACAGCTGTCTGACATCAGGCTGTGCCGTGGCTGCCAGAAGACAAGTGAATTAGTGGAGGGGGACCTCGAACGCCCAAGAGGATTCTGATTTTGGCAGGGCAGATGTGCAAAGCATTGTGGTGGCCTCTGGGGATGGCAGCGGTCCAGTGGTTTCAGTGGGAACCGCTGCCATCTTGAATGACTCAATGCAGCTGTCTAGGGCTAGCTTGGGACCTCTATCTTTGCAATCTACAATAGATTTTCCCCCGAGTTTGTGCTGCTCCTTCATCGGGACTTCCTGATGAAGCAGGCTGCAGGAGACACATTCCCTGAAGCCCCTTTGGAGCAGGAGTGGGGGCAGGCATCTGGGAAGCGTTTGCATTGGGATTGCACGAAGGAGGAGCCAGATTTCGGCTCAGTGACGTCCTTGGAGTCTATAGATCCCTGGCTTAGAGGGTCCTGTGGGGGCTGAGAATCTGAAGGACATCTACTGAGATGAGCTTGTGGCACTCATCATGGCGTGTCTCACAATTCTGAGGATAGCCAATATGGGGCTGTGCGCTCCAGAGTCATCAGAAGACCTGGTTGAGGGTAGCTGTAAGTCACTTAACCCTCCATTGCCTCAGAAAAATCCAAGTTATCAATGTCCCTGTTTAATGTACATTACCAAGTTTAAGTTTCAATGTAAACCACTTTGATTGAAATGATAAAGCGGTATATAAAACCTGTTAAATAAATAAATCTGTAAGCTCTTTGTCTTTTCCAGTCCACAGGCTGCTATGATTGATGAGGAGTGGAGCACTCCAGATGCAGGGCTCCATGTGGGGTGTAGTATGGTTAGACTTGACCCTATCCCGCCTGAGGAAAAAGAAAAGCTGCGCCTACCCAAGGTGGATGTCTTGGTGACAGTGGTCATGTACAAAACTACCATCCCGGCAGAGGGGTTATAGTTCTCAAAGACCTATAGGACTGGCGCATGGAGGCCCTGCTTAAGCAGGCTTTTGAGGTGTCAGCGCTGGTCCTGCAGAGGCGTATGTGGCCCGTGCCTGTCTCCTCTGGTCACAGGGCCTGCAGGAGGAGGTGGGCTCGGGAGTCCTTGCCCGGGTGCAGGATACTCGCTTGGAGTTGGGGACTGCCTTTCTTGCAGATTTACTCTGTGACCGCTAAGAGCATGGCCACAGTGGTGGCTGCATAGTGCCTCCTGTGGCTGCACAACTGGTCGACTGACATGGCCTCTAAGACGAGGCTCAGTAAGCAGGCAGGTTGTTCTTTGGGGAAGATTTGGAGAAACTGGCCAAGTCCCTGTGCGAGTCTAAGGTGCCTCGACTGTCAGAGAACATACCCAAGGCGGGCAGAGGCAGCCCTGTTTGGGGCCATGGTAGGGAGTTCAGGGGTTCCACCCCTCTTGGACAGCTAATCTGCAGAGAATTTGGTTCTTCCAGCATGGCTCTTCCTTTTGAGGGGGGCAGAGATGGCCAGGGGTGCACCTCCGTTGCCTCGGGTGCAGCTGAGCCCACACAGTGAGCTTTGGTCTGACTCAGTATGGCATATCTTATGTTCTTATGTTTTGTGGGCCCCAGTGGGGGTGCAACCGGTAGGTGGTTGCCTACGGAACTTCCTTCCCACCTGGATCCAGATTACGTCAGACGTCTGGTTCTTCAAGGTAATTCGTGAGGGCTATACCCTCAAATTTGCCCAGCCCCTGGCAGACCTCTTCATGTTCTGTCCATTTGGATCAGCCTGGAAAGTTTGGGTGATGGAAGAGATGCTCAAGCGCCTCTTGCAGCTTGTGTGAGTGGTCTTGGTGCCTCTGGCTGTGTGGGGCTCCAGAAGGTATTCCATCTACTTTGTGATGCCCAAAAAGGAGGTGTTCTGGCAACCCATCTTGGAGCTGAAGGGCATTAACAGGGCTCAGAGTCGCACAATTTCACATGGAGACTTTGCGGTCAGTGATCATGGCAGTGCGCCAGGGTGAGTTTCGTACCTCCTTGGATCTGACAGAGGCATACTTATACATCCTGATGAGGGCATAGAACCATTGTTTCGTTCACCCTTTGCTTTGCGGTGCCCAGAAGGCATTTTTAGTTTCAAGCATTGCCCTTTGGCCTGGCCACGGCCTCACGGGTTGTCACGAAGATCATGGTGGTGATGGTGGCACACCTTTGCAAGCACAGAGTCCTGATTCATCCGTACCTGGATGACTGGTTGATCCAAGGAGAGTCAGTGCTCGATGGAGACGGTGGTCCATTGTCTGCAGGAGCTGGGCTGGGTGGTCAATTTCGGTCAAGAGCCAGCTACAGCTGTCACAGACCCTGGAATATCTAGGAGCCCGCTTCGACACATGCCGGAGCATGGTCTATCTCCCGAAGGTATTGGGCCTTTGCTGGACCCTGTGGCCTGGGACTATATCCAGGTGCTTGGCTACATGGTGGCCTTGCTGGAGCTGGTGCCTTAGGCCCATCTCCTTATGAGGGCTCTTCAGGTGCATCTGCTCTCCTATTGGTCTCCTTTGGTGCAATCCAAGGAGGTCAGTTTTCTCCTGTCAGGGACAGCCTGGGCGAGCTAGCGATAGTGACTCGACCTGATGAACCTGGGGTTGGGGATGCCCCTGGAGACTCCGGACTGGGTAGTGGTCACAACAGATGCGAGTCTGTCTGGCTGGGGCAGCCACTGCCTGTTGCACTTGGCACAGGGCCAGTGATCTGCCGAAGAAGAGCAGTGGCCATTCAGTTGGTACAGCAGAAAGCAGGTGCAGATCCTGTCTGATAGTGCCACCTCTGTGGCTTATATCAATCACCAGGGCAGTATGTGGAGCTCACTGGTGCTGGCAGAAGCAATACCACTCCTGCAATGGGTGGAGGACTATCTGAGGGCTCTCTCGGCGGCACATGTAGTTGAAGCAGCAAATGTTCAAGCGGATTCCGTGAGCCACCACATTTTGGATCCGGGGGAATGGTCCCTCTCAGAAGCGGTATTCCAGTCACTTTATTTATTTTATTTATTTATTTAACAAGCACTTATATACCGCAGCTTCCAGAGATCAGCTGCGGTTCACAATTAAACAACAGTCAACAAAACATTGTTTGTTTTACATGAAACGTCATAACTATATACAATGTAAAGTTAATAGAGAATGCTAAACAGTTTGGCACAGAACAGTGCAACACTATATACATTATATATACATATACATTTTATGTGAGGTATAAACATAATGAGTGGTTCAGATTCATGTGGGTTGGATTATCTTTTCTGTTATAGTGAGATGTTGATCAGAAAGTTATAGAGAGATGATGGTTAGATAGAGATTAGCCATTATCTAATTCATTTGGGGGTTGGTCTATGCTATTGTAGTGTATTGTGAAAAGGTGTGTTTTCAATTTTTTGCGGAATTCATTAATCTCTGTTAACATTCTTAGTTCGATAGGGAGGGCATTCCAGGCTATTGGGGCTGCATGTGAGAACGCTCTGTTTGTTGATTTATTTGATTTTGTGAAGTCTTTGGGGGTTTTGAGTTTGTTCCGTTGAGCTTTTCTTTGAGTAGGTTTTGGATGTTCTTTGGTAATTAAGTTACTTAATGTGTCAGGTGCCATATCAAATAGTGTTTTAAATGTAGTTATTAGTGTTTTGTATTCTATCCGGCTTTGAATTGGTAGCCAGTGAAGTGACGCTAGTATTGGTGTTATATGTTGATGAGAGTGTGTTTTCGTTATAATCCTCGCTGCTGAGTTTTGTGCAATTTGCAGTCTTTTAATATTATTTTTTGATGTACCTAGTAATATAAGGTTAGCAAAGTCAAAGTGGGGGGTTATTGTGGCTTGGATTATACTGATGAAATCGTGTATGTATACAAGCGGTCTAAGTTGTTTAAGTGTTTTGAGTTTGAAATAAATTTTCTTTGTGGTGTTCCTGATATGAGTATCTAATGTGAGATGTTTATCTATAATGACACCTAAGTATCTTACTTCATTTTTTATTTTAATTTCGTGGTTTTGAAGAGTTATATGTGTTGGTGGGGTGTAATCTTGATTTTTAGTAACTATTAGATTTTTAGTAACACTTGTGGAACGCTGGGGTATATTGGCCATGGTGTGACTAGAGAACGCCAAATCACCCCGCTTTTTTTCAGTTGCCAAAAGTTCCCAATATCTGAGGGCCTCTATGCTCTAGTACAGCTGTGGCCTCGGGCGGAACTGCTGTCTGTTTTCCCACCATGGCTTCTGATAGGGCAGGTGTTGCAGTGCATAGACACATCGTGGGTGAGTGCTGCTGCTGATTGCACCAGACTCGTCCAGCCGGCTATAGTATGCAGATCTGGTGTGACTCCTGGTGGAGAAGCCTATTCATCTGCCGGTGGTGCCAGATTTTCTGACATGGGGACTGGTGTGCATGCCAGCGATGGATCAATTCTCGCTTACAACTTGTCTTGAAAGGGCTTGGCTGAGTTGCTGCGGCTGTTCTGTGCAAGCAATTGACAGCATTTTGTAGGCCCAGCAGCCTTTACCTCTTTGTGCAATGTGTGTGTTCGGAGGATCATTGAGGATCACTGAGAACGGAACCTGTCCCCTTGGGACTCCCGTGCTGACCATTTTGGCTTTTTTGTAGTTGGACTTGCGAAGGGCCTGGCATTTGGACTCATGAGTCCAGGTGTCGTCCTTGTCTTGGTTTTTCAGCCAGGTGCAGGGTGTGTCCTTGGCATCCCACCCTGACATGATCCAGTTCCTGCGGGAGGTCAAGCATCTACGGCCCCTAAGCCGGCTGCTGGTTCCTCCCTGGGCAGCCCGCCTTTTGAGATCCTTAAGTCTTTGACCGAAGCCCCTTAACATGAAGGCCGTCTTTCTTGTTGTCATTTGTTCCGCCCATTAGATTTTGGAGATGCAGGCTTCCTTCAGGGAGCCCTATCTCATTTTTTCTAAGGAAAAGGTGGCCCTATGGATGGTTCCTTCCTTTCTGCTTAAGGTGATATCTGATTTCTGTCTCAATCGTTGTTGCCCTGCCCTCATTCTTGGGGCGGCAGGACTCTCTAGAGGCCTCCCTCCTGCACAAATTGGATGTTCATAGCATCCTAAAGCAGTACCTGATGGTAATACAACCATTTCAGCGCTTGGAGAGAATGTTTGTCCTCTTCGGTGGGCCCTGGGAGGAGGAGGTGGCCTCTAAGGCCTCCATTGCCTGTTGGATCCGGGAAGCGATTGTGTCCGCTTATCTGGTGGTGGGGTGGCAGGCACCCATGGGCCTCTGTGTCCATTCGATGAGAGCTCAGATTTCCTCCTAGGCTGAAGTGGGGAGGGTTCCTCTCCTGGACATCTTTCGGGCAGCCACTTGGTTGTTCTCCATGCCTTTGTGTGGCACTACTGCCTGGATGTACTGGCGAGACAAGATGCCCGTTTTGGTGAAAGGGTGCTGTGAGCCAGGTTTTCGGTTCCCCACCCAATGTTAGTACTGCTGTGCTACTTCCCACTTGTCTGGACTGGATTGGAGGGATACCCTAGAAGGTGAAATTGGGCCTTACGTGCTAATTTTCTTTCCTGTAGTCCCAGTCCATTCCAGGAATGTTAGTGAGTTGGGCATGCTACTTGAGAGTTTTCAGAATGAGGTGTGCTTATGTTAGTTTTGGGTCTGGTAGTTCGGGTTCCTGTGTTCGGTCAGTGCATGTTCTTTCATGAGGTTATTTGCATAACAAAAAAAAAAAAAAAAAAAGAGAAGCACAACAAAAAAATAATAAGAAAATACAATTGAAGAAACGAAAAGGAAATTGTTGCAACCCCTAAGTCTGTTCAGAGTGCAGTATTTGGGGGCAAGGCTTTGCGGGGCAGGTATATTCCGCAAGAAGAGGCTTGCTCTCATGGTGGAGGGGAGAGCTCATGCCTGGTGGAGAATGGGAGTTTTGGGGGCTTTGTTTTTTGGTTTCTGCTTGGTGAGTGGCAAAATACTGGCTCATTTCAGTGGGCACTGGCTATTTGTACTGATCTGAGAGAGTGTCTCTGTCTCCACCTGCTAGTTGGTGAGCATAATCCACTTTTGCACTTGTCTGGACTGGACTGGAGGGACTACAGCAAAGAAAATGAGCAGGTAAGGCCTAATTTCACCATCTCAGCAGTTGTAAATTTATCTTCAGTTGAATTGTCGGCTGCTCGATTAACTGTACTTAATTTGGGCTTATCTTTTATTCTGACTCCATTTATAATCCATTCAAGATGAGGACAGCACTTTTTCGGTTTCTTTTTTTTGTAAGTTACAAATTATATTGTATATGATTAAACATTTTTTTTTCTACCAGATGACTTGATGGTACATCCACCATCGAAATGGATAAAACCGGGTGTATTAACCTTTCAGAGATTGGTATTCCAAGATGTTTGGAATACTCCTATTGCTTTGAGCAGCTATGATGGAGAGTGATACATCATGTGATACTGGGTGGGCAAGGTAGTGATCGGGATGCTCTCTTGAACTTCACTTTAAAAACTGTATGGCCCAGTGGTCTGAACACAGAAGTTGAATGGTTCTCTCTGTTATGATCTGATATGATGAATGGATGATGTATCATGCAGTGATTGGCTGGAGTATTTTTGCCACTGTGATTGGCTGGTTGTTTTTTGGGTGGAACTACTTTTATTGGGAGTTTCTGCCGAGAATGCTGCCATCATTTATTTGAAGTGATCAGAAGCTTTGAGTGTTTCAGAATGTAAGTCTACTTGAATGAGATTTAAATTGGATACGCCAAGACAGCTAAGTATTTGTTCCCTGATGCAGAACCTGTTTGTCGATAGAGATTCTAAACATGGTGCTATGTTGGGTGCACTGATTATAGAGGGGCGTCCTAAATTTTTTTTTTATAACTTTATTTATCAAATTATAGTACATGCCAAGAACAACCAACCAGGAACCTTCGACAGGGTGTACTCTGATCCCCGTCGAAAGGCTTACAAGTTATACAAATATGGCACAGTACAAAACCAAAAACATTCAAATTATTACATGTTTGTTAACTAAAACAGCCCCCCCACCTACCCTCCCCCCTACCCGTCACCAATCTGATGTCCTAACCCGCCTCACTCCTTCACCCATCTAGCTCTCCCCCCCCCTCTCTATATATCGCCATTATCACTACCCTTCCCTAACAACCCACATTCAATATTTCATTACGACATAACGGGCCTAGGTTTTGGATATATGGTTCCCATAAGCGGAGGAAATTAGACCACCTCTGCACATTACCCCTTGCCCTCCAACGTTCTGCCAACATCAGTTGATGAAAACTATTACGCCACTCCCAAAGGATGGTGGCGTTGGCTCTCGCCACCTGCGAAGAATGGGGCCTTTCCCCACCAGACAAGCCTTACGAACCCAAAGCCTAAACCATCTTCCCTGGGGGAGGTCAGTATGTAGCTGGTCCAAAACCACCAACAAGCCCGACCAGGGAACCCTCTGCTGTATCAGCTCAGAAATCCATGAACCAATCTGTCCCCAGTATGGTCTAATAAACTTACACTCCCACCGCATATGCAATAAATTAGCTAAAGGTTCCCTGCACCTAGGGCAGCTCCCATCTACAGTAACATGACTACGCAACGCTCTTCTGGGGGAGAAATACGCTCGTGTAATACACTTAAATTGAATTTCTCTCCAACGCGCCCCTTCCGCCAACTCTGTGATTCTCCCCAGTGCCTTTTGAATGGAACCTGGTACGACCTTCCGCTGCAACTCTAAAGCCCAGGCCCTTTCCACTCCCCCATAGTCCGGTGCAGCTCTATAATCCGCAATCCACGCCTTCAGCCTGGCTATTGTCAGAGGACTCTCCCCTCCCAGGTCAAAAAATTCTAAAATCTGTGCTGAGCGGTCTACCGCGAGCTCTTCAGCCGGCAATCCGGCCACGTAATGAGCCAGCTGCAAGTAAGTTAAATAATGATTGGGCCGCAACTCATATTCACCTCTCAGTAAGGGGAACAGTTTGCATTTATCAGACAAATCAACTACGTGTCCTAAATTCCGAATCCCCCTGTCCGTCCAGGTTCAAAACATACTCTATTCTGAACCTGGAGTAAAGCACACATTACCACGTAACGGTATCCAACTCGACACCATCCAATTTCGTTTCCAATAAACGTTGAGTTGTCTCCATGTACGACGCAAGGAATTTAACAGTCCGCTCCGCTTAATATGAGAGGGCAATCTGGTACTCTCCATATGTAGTACCGCTAGTACCTGGTGTGGGGCCACCAGGGCTTCTTCTAATGCCCTAGGCGTGTAAATTTCTGTGCCCCCCAACCAATCACCGATATGTCTTGCCTGACATGCCAGTGCATAAAGCCAAAGGTCCGGTAGACCGACACCCCCTGTCCTCCAGGCACCCATCAACCGATTCAAGGGAATACGGGCTCTAGCCCCCTTCCACAAAAACCTTTGTATGTCCTTCTCCAAGTCACGTAAATCTCTTCTCCACAATCATACTGGGAGAGTCTGCAACCAATATAGAATCCGTGGGAGGAGCACCATTTGTACCGCGGCGACTCTTCCCAACAATGATAACGGAAGAGGAGACCACGCTCTCAACTGATTTCGCAATCTAGTCCTGACTCTCTCCAAATTACTGGTATATAAAGCTTGTGGGGACATGGTGAGTACAATGCCCAGATAAAGAAATTGGTTAGCAGCCCATTTCAGCAGAAAGTCCCCCCCCCCCCCATTGCCCTTGAAGCTTCCCAGAGACATCTAACACCTCTAATTTATCAGTATTAATACGGAGTCCGGCAAAACAGCCAAACCGCGTGAATTCCGCCATCCATCGAGGTAAAGACTCTCTTGGGGCTAGCAGATGGACCAGGAGGTCGTCCGCGAAGGCTGATACTTTGAAGCCCTGTCTACCGATATTCACTCCAACTATACCGGGATCCAATTCCATCCGCCGGATTAGGGGATCCAACGATAGAACAAATAATAACGGAGATAGAGGACACCCCTGTCTCGTACCACGCCCCAGGGGAAAAGGCTCAGATAATATCCCATTACACAGTACCCTTGCCGTCGGGTCAACATACAAGGATTTCACCACTTCACAAAAAGACGGCCCCAGCCCATAAAGCGGCAGCAAATGATGTAGATAATTCCAATTGAACCTATCAAATGCTTTGTCAGCGTCAAAGCTGACAAGCAACGACTGCAGGTGCTGCTCCTGCACCCACTCCAGGGAAGCCACAATCTTGCGCACATTACGTACCGCATATCACCCTGACAAAACCTACTTGTGATTCATGAACCAGTGCGCCCAGCACATCCACTAAGCGCTCCGCCAATATTTTGGCTAGTAACTTTGAATAAAAATTCAGCAAAGAGAGAGGTTTGTACGAGGCTGCCTGGGTCAGGTCCTTGCCGGGTTTCGGGATTAACACAATATGAGCCTGGTTGGTTCCCCAACGCGAGGACCCCATTTCCCTTCGTTGAGCAAAAGTAGCTACTAATAGGGGACCCAGCAACTCTGACAAAAGTTTGTAAAATTCAGCCCCGAACCCATCAGGGCCCGGAGACTTATAACAACTCGCCCTCGAAATAGCTTGTTGCACCTCCGAAAGAGAAATTGGCTGCTCCAAATCCGTACTCTGTTCCACGCTCAATTTAGGCAAGGTAAGGTCCTGCAAATACTCCTCCATTCTAATGGGGGACCCCGCTTCCGCAGTGTGTAAGTTCTGAAAAAATCTTTAAATATGGCCACTATTTCCCCCTTCTCCTTTCGAAGAGACCGCTGGGCATCGCGAATAGCCACCACCATTTTCCCCCCCCTTGGACCCTTCAGACACCGTCCCAGTAATTTACCAGGTTTGTCCCCAAAACAGTATAATTTATATCGGTAATACATCAGCGATTTCTTCGCCCTCTGATGTAAAAGCTCATTGAGCACCACTTGTGTTTCCCATAACGTCTTCTTATTCTGTATGGTGGGATGAAGGGCCTGAAGACGCCACGCCTTCGTTACGCAATGATCTAATCAAATAATCTGTTCTGCCATTAATCTCCTTCGCCTTGCCACATACCCAATTATATCTCCTCTCAAGACCACCTTGGCCGTTTCCCATACCAATTCAGGATCATCTAAATGGCCTTGATGATTCACCTCAAAATCCTTCCAACGCTGACAAAGAAACTGGATGAATTGAGTATATAATTCTATGGGGAACTGCCAAATACGGGTATAGGTATAGGTATCCCCCCTCCCCACCCAATGCAAATCCTCCCAGATTAGGGCATGGTCAGGTATCTCAATGGGGCCAATTTGTGCGTCCCCCACAAAGGCAGAAAGACTCTCTGAGACCAGTAAATAATCTATCCTGGCGCTGGTACCATGTGCCCTGGACTGGTGGGTAAAGTCCCTCTCAACCGGATGCAACAGCCTCCAGGGATCTACCAGCCCGAGTCTCTCCCGAAACCTATGCAACACACGGGCAGTCGCATTCCTTCCCCTCGAGCCGGCCCCCTTAGAAGTATCCAAATCAACATCAAAGACCCCATTGAAGTCCCCCCCCCCCCCAAGGATCAGCGGCAGCTCGGCTAATTGGTCCACTTTTGCTGTAAAGCGGTTATATAAGTCCTGATCTAATGTATTGTGGCAATATAGGTCGCCTAGAATTGCCGCCTTCCCCTCTAATATTCCTTGCAACAGCACATAACGTCCATTAGGATCAGCGACCTCTCGGTCCAGGGTGAAACGCACCCTTTTATGGAACAAAATGGCCACTCCTCCCTTTTTACCTACCGCGGGGGCTCCCCAGACCTGACCCACCCACTCCCTACACAATTTGTTATGCTCCTCGGCTGTCTGGTGGGTTTCCTGTAACAACGCGATGTCACATTGCTGTCTGGCCAGTGCTTGCTTTCAATATTTTATACCTCTTCACTGGACTGCCCAGTCCGCAGACATTCCATGAAATTATCTTCAGAGTGCCGCTACAGTGTCAGCTGTCCATTGCAGTAGTAGGAACTTATTTATGAAAGAGGCCCCCCCAGCCTGGAACCTCTCCATATATCTTCCACCCCCATCTAATCTCTGCCTTCCAAGGACTTCAGGTGTACAACCCCCCCCCTCCAAATTCCCTCCATCTCATGCCTTTAACCAATACCTTGCCCCCCCCTCCTTCCTTCCCCTCCACTGCCCACCCTGCCAACCTCCCCACCCTGAACCCCCCCTCCCCCCCCCCCACAAATCTCCCAAACTCTGCCAACCTCCTCTCCACACAGTCATGGTAAATGTGACCGGGCTCCCCCGCTCCCCATCAACCCAGACTGACCTCCACCCCCCAGGCTTACAGTCCCCACAACCCTCCATACACTACTATTCACAAGTATAGATAGGCAGCCAACATAAATCAGGAAGCTGACTAATAGACTTTAACAATAAACTGCATTTATATCCCCTTAAAACAATATTCAAACAGGCCTAGCTTATAGAACCTTCTGTAATCTGGAAGTCCATCTGAAAGGGAGTAAAGAGACAAAGGAATTTTTGTGTCCCATCCCCCTTCCCCCTCTGCCACTTCAGCTTTCCAATGTAGAGTAATGGACAACTTACTCCACCTTAACAAAGAAAGCCCGTTCATCATGAGCCTTAATATTTTGCCACATTATGCACACACAAGCCTTATAAAAGAAACCTACTATAAACAATAGGAAAAATAATAAGACACAGGTCCCGACCACCACTCCCCCTCTCTCCCACTCCAGGGCAATCACCACCATGGCTCATTCCAGTCGTATCCTCCAGGGTTCTCAAGTAGGCTCCTGTCCCCGGGGCACAGACTGTTTCACCAGCTGTGTAACAAAAGGAGCGGCCGCCTCTGCCGATTCAAAGACCCGTCGTCCGCTCCCATGCACCACATGCAGCCGCGCCGGATACTGCACGGAGAAACTAATGTTGGCTGCAAGGAGTTGTTGACATAGTGATGCATAGGCCCTACGGCGTTTGCTCACTGCCGCTGAAAAGTCCTGCGTGATTCGAATCCGTGCATTGTCGTGTTCTACTGTGCCCCGCTTCCGGGCTTCCCGCAGGACAGACTCCTTTTGTGGAAAGTGCAGGTATTTCGCCAGCACTATTCTGGGTCTAGGGTCCTTTGATATTTTGGGGCCTACCCTATGAGCCCGCTCAATGACCACTGGTGGGGTTTCTCCTCTTCCCTCTCCCAATAGCAGTGCTGAGAGAGATTCCACATAACGCCGTAAATCTTTATCCCCCACAGAAGCCGGTACCCCCAGGAATCGAAGGTTGTTACGCCTCGAGCGATTCTCGAGGTCTTCCAGCTTTTCCTCCTGGGTTCGTAGCGCCGTTTTCACCAGTAGAAGCTCCTGTGAAATCTTATCCACTTCCTCCTCTGTGTGGGCGATGCGGGCTTCCGCCTCTTGCATGCGGGTCCCAAAAGCATCCACTGATGTCTGCAGCACATCTAGTTTACTCCGCACCAATTCAAATTGGACGGAAAGTGCCCCGGATACCGCCGACGAGATTTCATCAACTGAGACCACCAACACCTGAGTCTTAACAGCCCCAGAGCCAGGGGGAGACTCCGCCATTTTCTGGCCTCCCATCGTGCGGTCCTTCTCCCACCTCGCGCTTCTCGGTACTGCTGCCATCCTCCGCAGTAGGGGACAGATAGAACCCGCTGCTCTCCAAAGCCCTGGGGGAGTTGTTTGATCGCTGCTGTGCCTCCGAGGAGGCACTATGTTACTGTTTGGAGCTAGGGAGCCCGGAGCTCAAGAAAAGTACGTCTTCCTTAAGCTCACCACATCACGTGACCTTGGGCGTCTTAAATTTAAAAATGTGTTTTAAGACTGTTTCAATTCTGGCATATTTGCTATATACTGTTAATGGACTAGTTTAGTATTTTAATAATAAAATTAAAATAGACCATGTAGTATGTTGACAATATGGATTGTGTGTTTCATCCAACAAAAGGATTTTTTTGGAATATTACTGTTCTTTAGGGTGCAATTTGGACACTCTTAGACAATTGACTGGCATTAGCAGACAAGTGCTGTTCAGTTTTAGATGGGGGGAAGAAAGAAATGCAGGGTCAGACTGGAGCAGAGACAGGATTCAAGGATAATGATGTCTGAGGAGTTCTGGGATTTCTCTGGAGATGAGCAAGGGGGATGGAGGCACAATGTAAGGTTGACATCCATGATGGAGCTGTTGGTGCTGGGCTTTCCTCTGAGCATGTGTGCTCCTTCTTGCTTCGGCGGTCCCACACAACATTCAGCAGTCTCTTCATACCATGCTAGGGTGCTGCACGGCTCTCCCCGTCTCCATCAGGTGTACCACTGTGCCTTCACGTCCCTTTCTCCTATGAGCTGCAGATCATCACCAAGCCTGCTGCACCATGCTGCCATTGCAGAGAATGAACAAAAAAAATAAAAATCAAATACATCTAGGAAAATAAGATTGTCCTGCAATGAGCCCGACCTGCCCCTCAAGGCCACTTCCAACCTGAAGCTGCCTCCGCTACTCCAAAGGAAAAAAAGACAGAACAAGGAACAAGCAGCAAATGCCTCTACCAGGTTTAAAAAAAAGGCAGGCAGATCCTGCAGCCAACCTTGCTATGTTTGCCGCCCAGCGATCTTCTCCAGCTCTGCCCCCATCCAGACCAGACAAGGCATGTTCAGGGACGGGGCAGGACAGACAGCCATGCCATTGGAGGTAGACTTCCTTCTTGTTCCGGCACATTCAGGGCCAGCCCAGAGCCTATCTATGCAGACCTGTAGCTTCACCCCACACGGATCCACCCCCTCACTACTGGCTTTGCACTCCCACAGAGGCCATTCGGGAATAAAGTGCTGGCAAAAATAACAAGCACTCAGAGCAGCACTCTTCAAGGCTGCTCCTGTCCTTCACAAAAGCAGCTTAGCCTCAACCCCAGGTAAGTACAGGTAGGAGGACGGACCCCTCCAACACAAAGGACACCCTCCCAGCAGACTCGAGAAGCGCCAGGAGACGCCTATGCCCATCCTCTCATTACTACTACTGCTACTTATAGTATCATTTTATAGCTCTACAAGGCATATGCAGCGCTGTACAGACACATGTAAGAGAATGGTCCCTGCCCATAAGAGCTTAGTCTAGTCAAG
The DNA here is from genome assembly GCA_033557465.1 of Ichthyophis bannanicus. Lineage (NCBI taxonomy): Eukaryota > Metazoa > Chordata > Amphibia > Gymnophiona > Ichthyophiidae > Ichthyophis > Ichthyophis bannanicus. Next base: position 224,962,458 of record CM066044.1, on the reverse strand, counting down.
ACAATACAACTGGGGACTAGGATAGATCTAGGGGAATGGCAAGGAAACACATAGGAGGTGAACAGGAGACTCGGGCGATCAGGATCCAAAAGCAATCTTGGAGCCTCCACTCCTCCCTTTGAACGTGGGCCCTGCAGCCCAGACTTCAGCCTCATCTCACTACTCTGGCGTTTTGTCCAGGATAGTGACGCCAACCTTCACAGTGACTTTTCCCTAGAGCAGGGGTGGGCAAGTGCGGTCCTGGAGAGCCGCAGACCAGTCAGGTTTTTATGATGTCCCTAATTTCCATACAATGGAAGGCAGTGGATGCAAATAGATCTCATGAATATTCATTAGGGACATCATGAAAACCTGACTGGTCTGCGGCTCTCCAGGACCGGACTTGCCCACCCCTGCCCTAGAGGAATCCCCTTCCTACAATGTCCTGCCTGACCACTGGGACTCCCAGCCCTGGGTCTCCCTCCTTAGTTGATTGGCAGCCACCCCGGCCTCTAGAGAAGGATACTGCTTCCAACCTCAGCTAGCCTACCAAAGCCTATGGGATATGGCTTCCTCCTTCATAGCTGAGGACCTTCCACAACCTCAACCTCGCCAGGAGTTCTCTGAAGAACATTTGTATGATTACTTCTACTCCAAGTTCCTGCAAAAGATCTCACAGGGGCGTGCCCTCAATGAGACCTAGACTCTTACAAACAAATGGGATTTCCAGTCCATACTCCGATCTTGCAGCACTCCCAAGCAAGTCATACTCCTGCCAGTTCACCAGCTTCTACAGGACCTTAAATCCTCCATCTGGAAGACTCACATCTGTGCATGTCACTTCGCGATGTATGGACCTCAAATACAAGGCACTCTCAGCTCCAGGGTTTGATCAGCAGCAATTGCCACGGCAGTTGTAGTCTGAGGCAGTCCTAAAGAAATCAGAGTTCAAAAGCAGTAGTGCAAACACCACCTGGAAAAGGAGTAAAGGACCCTGGATTCCATCAGTAGAAAGATCTATCAGAATGATCTGCTAGCTATTTGACTCTTGGCACATCAACTTCAGATCCTGCACTACCACCATTGATCTCCTCTTACAGCTGGTTATTCCTGGTGGCTCTGCTGTAGAAGACCTAATACAGTTACAGGACAACTTGCACGAATCCCTATATCACATCAGCCAGCTACCTATGACTCATACGACTTAGTCACTCTGTCAGCAGCCACTGTCATTTCATTGTGGTGCAGTGTATGGCTGTGCATATCTAGTCTTCGAGAAAACCTTCATGACAGTCTAGCAGATGCATCCTGCCAAGGAGGCAGTTTATTCGGCTCCAGAATACAGGAGGCTGCTTCTGAAGTCAGACCATTTCTCCATGGTGAGAGAGCTCGTGGCTCAACCTCTACAGAGTCCATATCGAAATCCTGCTGGGGGTAACCTTCCCAGTTTTGTCAGGCATACTATCAGTACTTCCTCGCTGAATCGGCATGGATAGAAATGCTGGACTGCATGGACTGAACACAATATTCCAAGTGAGGCCTCACCAGCGACTTGTACAGTGGCATTAGTACCTCTTCCTTTCTGCTGGTAATTCCTCTCTGTATGCAACCCAGCATTCTTCTGGCTTTTGCCACGCCTTGTTGCACTGTTTTGTCACCTTGAAATCCTCAGAAACGATGACGCCGAGGTCCTCCTGGTCTGTGCACACCATCTCTCGCTCCCTATCATGTACAATTCTTTTGGATTTCTGCTTCCCAAGTGCATGACACTGCACTTCTTTTACATTAAATCTTAACTGCCAAGCATTAGACCTTTCTTCCAGCTTTTGTAGAACTTTCCTCATGCTCTCCACTCCCTCAGGGGAGTCCACTCTGTTGCAAATTTTGGTGTCATCTGCAAAAAGACAGACTTTTCCATTCAGTCCTTCAGCAATATCACTCACAAATACATTGAACAGTACCAGTCCCAGGACCAAACCCTGGGGCACACCGCTAATCACCTTCCTTTCATCCGAGTGAGTTCCGTTTACTGCCACCACTTGTCGTCTGTCACTGATGGTAAACTGAACTCGCTTGGATGAAAGCCTCGCATATCTTCATGAAGTGCCTCGCGGTGGTTACAGCTCACCTAGAGCAACAGGACCCCACTGTGTCTACCCTTAGCTGGATGACTCTCATATCTATCGCCTCCTGAAAGCAGGTGGTCCACACCATACAAAGCACTGCTCAAACTCTGCAGGTGCTAGGATTTGTGGTAAACACCCCAAAATCAGAGATGGAACCCTAACAGGTACTCTATTTCATTGGAGCACGCATACTGTAGACAGCATTGCAGCCAAAGCATACCTGCCAGACAGGGCACTAATCATTCAATGCCTCAGCACCAGAATGGATCACTGCCAGTCTACCTCTATGCATTCCATCCTTTTAGCTCTTGAGTCACATGACAGCTTCCATCCATGTCTTGCTAGCCCAACTGTGCATGTGCCCCTTCAGTAGCATCTCAAGCCAAACTTGGAACCAACATTCCTGATCATGTCCCCAGTCTAGTCCCGAAACCTCTGGATTGCCCATCTCATCCAGCAGCTTGGAGACTGAGAAACTACTCTTTTTTTTTTTTTTTGTGACATCACCAGTATATCTCTCTGGTGTCCGCCCCTTGCCACCAGTTACCTCAGTCTCCAAGCAGCTGGATAGATGGGAGCCTGGTGGTTCCGGGCTCACTGGAGAAACAATTGAGGATGGCTAGTTATAGTCTATTTTTAAATTTATTTTTTTAAATCTATTTTAAGTCTTTGGGGTTTTTCTTTCATTAAAGGAGGCCTGTTTCTTTAAGAGTCTGTGACTTGACAGCTTACAGCAGCCCGACTCTTTCATTGTTGGTTTAATCCCTCCCCCTCTACATAAGAACATAAGATATGCCATACTGGGTCAGACCAAGGTCCATCAAGCCCAGTATTCTGTTTCCAACAGTGGCCAATCTAGGTCATATGTACCTAGCAGTTTCCCCAAGGGACACAGGTTCCACAATGCTTGTAGTGGTTCAAGCATTGATATCCTGGGTCCCTTCTTAATAATGGTTTATGGACCTTTCCTCCAGGAACTTGTCCAAACCTTTTTTAAACCCAGCTACACTAACAGCCTTTACTACATCCTCTGGTAACAAATTCCAGAGTTTGATTACACATTGAGTGAAAAAATATTTTCTTTTATTAGTCTTAAATAGTTTACCCTGTAGCTTCATTGCATGTCCCCTAGTCTTTCTATATTCTGATAAGGTAAACAATCGATCTACGTTTACCCGTTCCACTCCGTTCATTAATTTATAGACTTCTATCATATCTCCCCTCAGCCGTCTCTTTTCCAGGTTGTTTTTTTTTTTTTTTTAAATTTTATTTTTTATTCATTTTGAACACAGGTAGCAACAGTATAAACGGTCATTAACATAGCAGGATCCAAGCAGATGCTATTAATCAAAATAACAAAACAATACAATAACTTTAACAAGACAATACAATAACTTTAACAAGAACCAGTATCAGTCCATGCCAGCACGCCGCGCCCCCCCCCCCGCTCAATGTGGTTGTAGCAGGTACCATTCCACAAAGTAGACTCCACCAATCGCCTTCACTAAACATAGCTTTGCAGAGCTGTCCATTTCTTACTCAGTTTACCAGACCATGGGTTTTTAACTATATAAAGTTCTTCGTAGGTCTTGTGTAGGATTAAGAGACTCCACCAATGCTCAAAACAAGCTTTGTCAAGATTCTTCCAGTGTATTAAAACTATTTTAAGCGCTATCCCGAGCATTAAGTCCAGTAGTTGACTATCCCATTTCATCAAAGTAGGTTCCAGAGCTATGGATTTATATATTACTATCCGATAAGAGATAGGAGTTTGAAGGTTAAGGATTTGTGATATGCGTTCCCATACTCTATTCCAATATATTTCCAGGGATTTACAATGGAACAACATATGCGCCAGTGTCCCAATATCCATGTTGCAGGACCAACATCGATTTCCCTCCTGCAGTGTCCATTTCATTTTCTTAACCGGTGTAATATTTGCCCGATGTGCTATAAAGTACATAGATTGTGTGAGAGACGCAGCTCTTGTGATACGTATTTGAGTCCCCCAAAAAGTGTCCCAACTTTCTGGAGTTATATCATTACCGGTTTCAGTAGCCCACACCGACTGTATCTTAGTGCATATCTTGTCACTTTTGGAACGGAGAATCGCTACACATCTCGAAACAGCTTTAGCATCTGTTTGCAGTTCTTGGAGCTTCTGTCGCAATGGCCATCCGGTACGTATCAAGACCGGTGACACTCCCGCTTTGCTCAAGCAGTGTCGAAGCTGGCACCATTGGAAATAGCATGCGTTAGGCAATCCAAATTCCGTTCTTAAACTGTCAAAGGTTTTAAAAGCATTTCCACTGATCAGTTGTCCGATGGTTATAAGATCCTGTTCCACCCATTTTTTCCATAAGACAGGCTTCCCTCCAATGATAAAGCGCGGATTCAGCCACAAGGGCATATCTGCGGTGAAGTCTTCACCTCCATCGATACATGATGCCAATAGTCGACAGGCAAGCTGTGTTTCCCGCATAATAGCATTATGTGGTGTAGTCAGGTCTACCACTGTGCCAACCATCAGCCGTGCAGGCAGGGGAGAATGTAAAGCACGCTCCACATTCAACCATCTAGGCCCCTTATCCATGTCTTCAGTGTCGACCCATTGAGCACCCTGTTTCAAAATAGAGGCGGTGTGCAGCCACCCGAGATCTGGGAAATGAACACCTCCTTGCGCTCTAGGCAACTTCAATTTCCACGCGGCTATTCTAAGTACTCAGTTGTTCCATAAGAAAGCTATCAGCTGACTATTTATTTTCTTATAGAAAGCTGACGGGAATCGCAGGGGGATCATGCTTAATATATAGCTGAGTTTAGGTGGTAACATCATTTTTATCGTCTCTAGCCTGCCCCACCAACTCAAGTGTAGGGGGGGTCCACCTGCAGACGTTATGTACGATTTCTTGACACGCCCTGATGTTGAGCGCTATAGTCTCATCCAAAGTGGTACCATAGGTCACTCCCAGATATCTAAAGGACGACTTCTCATATTGAAAGGGATATCCACGCGCCATTTCTTCGCTGACCCGATCATTCAGAGGAATGATTGTTGTCTTATTCAGATTTACTTTATATCCAGATATCGCTGAATAAGTATCTATAAGCTGCAGTGTTTCAGGAAGGTCTGATGGTTGCAGGAAAATGAGCAGGTCATCTGCATATGCTGACAATTTACAGGGACCATCAGCTAACTCAATTCCTTTTATGCTTTCCTTCTGTCGGATCGCTATCAGCAAGGGTTCCAGGGCTAAATTAAAAAGCATCGGGGACAGAGGGCAGCCCTGTCTGGTTCCTCTTTGCAACTGAAAGGGGGCTGAGAGGTGTGAGTTAACCGCTATTCGAGCTGTGGGTTTGGTGTATAACAACTCAATGCTTTTTAGGAATTTCTCTCCTATCCCAAACCAACGCAGGGATCGAAATAAAAAGGACCATTCCAGTCGGTCGAAGGCCTTTTCGGCATCCAATGCTAACCCTATCAGGGGCTCGGCCATAGTTTTGGCAGAAGTCAGTACATGCGCCAATAGTCTCCCATTATCCGTAGTGGATCTATTTTGTATAAATCCGCATTGATCTTCATGTATCAAAACCTTTAAGATCCGTCCTAATCGGTTAGCAAGCACTTTAGCATAGATCTTATAATCAGAGTTTAGGAGGGAGATGGGTCTGTAGTTCTCTATCTTTTGTGGATCCCTGCCCGGCTTCGGGTGAATTACCACCACGGCCTCTGCTAAGGTACCAACCTCTGGGGATTCATCGTGCAGGCCACTGTAGTAGATCTGTAGCATGGGAGCCAATTGAGTATGATATTTATTATAGAATTCCAGTGGGATGCCATCTGGACCAGCGGCTTTGCCACGGGCCATCTGCTTGATCGCATCCTGTATTTCGGTCACAGAGATCTCTTGTTCCAGCGTTTGGCTTTGATGACTGGTCAGTGTGGGTCCTACTATATTGGAGACAAAATCTTCAAAGGCTTTGTCACTACATTGGGTATCCGATCGGTACAATTCCTCATAGAATTCCTTACAGCGGTCTAGTATTTTATCAGGTCTCAACAGAAGGCCCCCGGTTTTATCTTGCATCGCTGCTATAGAGGTCTTGCAGCTCTTTGGTTTGAGTTGCCGAGCTAACAGGGATCCAGAGCGGTTGCTTTCATAGTAGTATGTACTACGTTGTAGCTGGACACTACTTGGTGCTTCTTTGTTGAGGATAGCATTATATTGGTATCTCAGTTTTTGGAGTCTAATCAATATCATTGAGTCGGCCCTTTTGGTAAGTAGTCTTTCCCCGGCTTTTATTTGGAGTTCCAGCTCATCCTTTTCCTTTTTCCTGGCTTTACGCCGCCTAATGGTATAAGTGGTAATGTGAGCTCGCATTGTCGCTTTAAAACCTTCCCACCAGCTCCAAATGGAGGTATCAGCGGGTGTGTTATACTTAAAATAGGTCTCAATTTCCCCGGTCAGTAGATGTATGAGGGAGTCATCTGCAAGCAGGGATTTATCAAATGTCCATCTAGGTGGAACGTGTTGTATACATTTGGTATCCAGCACTAGGGAGATAGTGGCATGATCCGATACCGTTGCAGCATATATCTCTGCGGCCAGCACTTGTTGCATCATCTCTGTAGACAGCAGGAAGAAATCGATCCTTGTTTGGGTGTTATGGGGGATAGAGTAAAATGTATAGTCTCTTTCTTGGGGATGAAGTAGTCGCCACGGGTCTACCAAATGGAGCTCTGCTATGATTCCTTTGAGAATCGCCTGTGATTTGACTTTGTCTACAGCTCGATAGGGTGTGCGATCTAACAGTGGATCCAAAATGACATTAAAGTCGCCCCCCATTATGATATTGGTGTGAGCTGCAGCTGTAACTTCTTTAGCTATCAGTTTAAAGAAGTTAGGATCGTCCAGGTTGGGTGCATAAATATTAAAGAATGTATAGAGCTGTTGATTTATTTTCATGGTCACTCTGGCCCATCGACCCAGCGGATCAGTCTGTGTGTCTGTAATGGCAGGTTGCAGGAATTTGCATACTAATATTATTACCCCCCCTTTGCGTTGTGTGGAAGAGGCCGAGGCCGCCACCTGAAAGTATTTAGAGGTTACTTTCTGAGATTCGGTATCTGATAAATGCGTCTCTTGCAAGAGGCAATATCCGCTTTTTTTTGTTGACAGTACGCTAGGATCTTCTTTCGTTTGACAGGGCCTGTAATGCCTTTTACATTCAATGAAAGTATTAGGAGGTCACCAGACATCAGCACTGGAATGGACTATCTTATAGGTGAAATCTATCGAATGGATAGGTCTGCTTTGCACTTGCACTTTTGTGTATGCGGAGGGCTTTGCACTGGACTGGACTGACACATTTAACTGCACAACTGGCAAACATAGTTCGCTAAGGTGAACACAATCCACTTAAACAGAAACCAACCCCGACCTCCCATTGCCACCCATACATTTTAACAGAAGTATCTGGCTATTAAATCTAATTAGAACAACAAAAATGCAGTCAGTGAAGTGTTTATCTAGGCTTAAAGGCGTTCTAAAATTTGCGAGAACGCACGGCCGCACCCCCTGAATGTATGTTGAATTCTCTACGCAGTGAGAGTGACCACAATAATGACCTCAGGTTTCCATTCCACATTTTTCTTGGAGGAAAGCTTTCAATTTTTCAGCTTCAACAAAATTCCTCGTTTCATTATGTAGCGTGACCCGCATGGTTCCTGGGTAGTACAGCCCGTATCTTGCCTGTGCACTTTGCAGCATGGGTCTGCAGGCCAGCAACGCTTTCCTCCGATCTACCGTCTGCTTGCTCAAATCTGGATAGAGTGCCACTTTGTATCCTTGAATTTGCAGCGATCCAGCTTTCCGTGCAGCTTGAAAAATCTGTAGGACCTGTGGGTATCTCAATACTTTCATGATGAGAGGGCGTGGGTATCGGGTATTTTCAGCCTTGTGTGTGGGGATTCGGTGGGCCCGTTCCAGCTCAAAAGGCCTTGCAAAGACAAGCTGCAGCATCTCCGGCAAGATTTTCTCCAAAAATCCGATCGGATCGGTCCCTTCGGCGCCTTCAGGGACTCCAACTAGTCTGATATTATTTCTACGGGCACGGTTGTTTTGATCTTCAATCTGACTTTCTATGTGCCTAACTCGTTTGACCAGAGGGCCCAATTGCTCTAATGCAGCGCCATGCTTTTGAGTTTGCACCTCAACTGCGCTAAGTCGAGTGGTGATGGTGAGGAGTTTCTCTTTTACCTCCATTAGATCTTCCTGGATCATATTCAGTGAACTAGAATTAGCTGCAATCATTTCTTTAACGTATTTCAACTCCTGCAACACTTCGCGTAGGCCACCGGTAATCACTCCCTCCTTCTCTCCCGCGGCCATTTTCTGTGGGGAACCTACTTCGGGTTTAGATCGTTTTGCTGCTGAGACGGATCCCTGCTGAAATTCCAGCCGGGCCGGCTTCAGGGACGCCATCCAGCAATATTCCAATGTTAGTGATGTAGGAAGGGGGTACAAGCATCAATTTAATGCCGAGATATGTTCAGGATTCTTGGGCAGCAACGGGAGCAAAAATTCAGGCGTCCATTCTGTTCAGTGGCAAGCTCCGCCCCCCCCTCTTTTCCAGGTTAAAGAGCCCTAACCTTTTTAGCCTTTCTTCATAGGAGTATCCTTCCATCCCCTTTACCATTTTGGTGGCTCTTCTCTGAACCTTTTCTAAAATCGCTATATCCTTTTTAAGATATGGCGACCAGAATTGCACACACTATTCAAGGTGCGGTCTCACCATGGAACGATATAGAGGCATTATAATATCTTTTGTTTTATTTTCCATTCTTTTCCTTATCATACCTATTTATTTATTTATTTTATTTAACATCTCTTATATACCGCGCTATTAAAATCAGCGCGGTGTACATCGAACAAAATATACTGCAATGTGTACAGGTAACATCGAGTTTACAGAGAACAAGGGAATATAAAACATGGAATAACAGGGATAACTATGTACAATCAACATTATACTATATTTGCTAGCATTCTATTTGCTCTCTTGGCCGCTGCTGCACACTGGGACGAGGGTTTTAACATGGTATCCACAATGACTCCTAAATCTTTTTCCTGGGTGGTGGTTCCTAATGTGGAACCTTGCATCGTGTAACCATAGTTTGGGTTGCTCTTCCCTAGGTGCATAACCTTGCACTTGTCCACATTAAATTTCATCTGCCATTTTGATGCCCAGTCTTCCAATTTATCAAGATCCTCTTGCAATTTTCCACAATCCTCTTGGGTTTTAACAACTTTATATAATTTTGTGTCATCTGCAAATTTGATAACCTCACTCGTTATTCCACTTTCCAGGTCATTTATGAATATGTCAAAAAGCAGCGGACCCAGCACAGATCCCTGGGGTACACCACTATTCACCTTTCTCCATTGGGAAAATTGGCCATTTAGCCCTACCCTCTGCTTTCTATCTTTTAACCAGTTCCTGATCCACAATAGTACACTGCCTCCTATCCCATGACTCTTTAGTTTTGCCAAAAGTCTCTGATGAGGGACCTTGTCAAAGGCTTTCTGAAAGTCCAGATACACAATATCAACCGACTCACCTTTGTCCACCTGATTATTCACTCCTTCAAAAAAACATAACAGATTAGTAAGACAAGATCTTCCTTTTCTAAAGCCATGTTGGCTGTCTCCCATTAGGTCATGACTATCTACATGCTGAGTAATTTTATTCTTTATGATGGTTTCTACCATTTTTCCCGGTACTGATGTCAGGCTCACCGGTCTGTAGTTTCCCGGATCACCCCTGGAACCCTTTTTAAAAATTGGTGTTACATTGGCGATCCTCCAATCTTCAGGTATTAGAGATGATTTTAATGATAGTTCACAGATTACTAATAGCAGGTCTGCAATCTCATATTTCAGTTCTTTCAACACCCTTGGATGTATACCATCCGGCCCAGGTGATTTGCTACTCTTCAGTTTTATCTAATAGTTGTAATACATCTTCCCGATGTATCGATATTTCCTTCAATTCTCCGCACCTTTAAATACCACTTCAGTCATGGGTAACAGCCCTACATCTTCCTCAGTAAAGACTCTCCTTCCCCTCTACCTGTTCCAGCCTTTCTGAGTATTGGGGCTAGCCGGGACCTGACGGTTCGGAGGCTGTTTCCGGTGGCAGTGGAGTGCTGCTACTCAGCTTAACGGGGGAGAGCTAGCAGGTCTGAATGCAGAGTCTGCCAGTGCCGCGCAGAAGTTGTGCCTGCCAGCGCGCCTGGTGACTCTTTCCCGCCGCCCGCAGCCTGCTCAATGATTTTTGGAAGACAGAATGTTTGATTGGGCCCGGAGTGGCTGCCCGTTCCAGGAGCTGGTGGACGACGCGATTAATTGCAGTGGGCTGCTCTCTCACCTCAAGGCCTTGGAGGTAAGCGTTCTGGACATCAGCGTAGGTCTTTTTTGCTCGCGTGGTTTTGGCGCGCTTTTAGCTGGTGGTCGGACAGTAGGCCCAGAACAGTTGGAATTTCACAGTAAATAGATTCTTTGCTGGTACTCCTTTATAAAAAAAAAAAAAAAGAACGGAGTATCTCTATATAGTGCTCGTGGTTTGTTTCCAGACATTGGGTTTTGGTCTAGGTGAGGGGATTGGTTGCTTTTTGCGCTCTAGGTGGCCGGACACTGCGGTTTGTTAAGGAGCCTCATATAAAAAAAAAAAAAAAAGGGAAGCGGGCAGTGTTCAGCTCAGCGCTTCTGGGCGAACAATGCTTTCCAAGGCACAGTGCGTAGTGTGCGGTGCCAAGAAAGTCTCCAGCGCAGAGGTGGGTAAAGCCTATGTGGGGGAGGCTATGGATTTCGACTTGGCTCCAGCACTTCAGGCCAACACTCAGCAGGGTGTTTCAGAGCCCTCGCCCCTCTAATCACAGAGTTAGTGCAGGAGGAACCGACAGCTGGTCCCTTCTCCGGCATGGGTGCTCTCTCCTCTCAGACGGCTCTCCCGACAGACCTAACTACCATTTTTTCGCAGCAGTTCCTTACTCTGCTTCAGCAGACGGTTTTGGGCAGTGCACTGCAGCCGAAACTGGCGACGGAGGGCAAAAGTGCAAGAAAGTGTCCAGTACCTTCGCGATTGGAGGATACCCCGAGCGGGGGCAAGAAACCCCGTGTTGAGGGGGAGTTGAGAGACCACTCTGAGGCTTCTGAGGGTCCGCTGTCTGATGAGGAGGATCTCAGCTTGACCTTAGATGAGGAACTGGAAGAAGGTGAGATCTCGGAGAGGGAAGATCAGGCTAGGGTTGTCAAGAGTCTTCAGAAGGGAGGAACTCCCTGCTCTCATTGTTGAGACTCTAAAGGTACTCAATATGCCCATGCCAGGGTCAGCGGAGGATGATACGCTGGAGGACCCCTTATTGCAGGTGTTCAGGAAGACTCAAACGGCCTTCCTGTTGCACAGGTGTTTCAGGAAATGATTCAAGAAGTGTGGAACGTCCCGGAGGCACCTTTGAAAGGGTCCAGAGTTATGGGTTGGCTGTATCCGTTGTTGGACCAGGATAAGGAAGTCTTTAAATCACCGAAGGTGGACGTGGCCGTTTCAGCAGTTACTAAGAAGACGACTATTCCGGTGGAGGGCAGTGCGGCCCTCAAGGATGGTCATGACAGGAAGTTGGATGTTTTGTTAAGGCAGGTCTTCGACGTCAATGCACTTTCTCTGCAGGCGGCTGTCTTCGCTGGGCTCAGCAGGTCCAAGAGGGGCAGCCAAGTGCCTTGGTGAGCGAGGCTTCCCAGTTAGTCAGATGCGGCCCACCTGGCGGATATTCATTATGACCTTATGAGAGGTCTGTCTAAGAGTATGGCGTCAGCGGTAGCAGCGTCACAGTATCTCTGGCTTTGCAATTGGGCGGCGGATAGTTCCTCTAAGGCTAGGTTAAGTAAGCTGCCTTTTAAGGGTCGTTTGCTGTTCAGAGAGGACTTAGAGAAGCTGGTGAAGGATCTCTGGGAGTCCAAAGGTGACAGGTTACCAGAGGATAAGCCCAAACCGGCTCGGGGTGCTCCCGGGGGCAGGGGGCACTTTCGGGATTTCCGTCGTTTCCGGTCCCAAAAGTTCGCTTCAGCGCAAAGGGGGCGTTTTCCCTTTAGAAACCAGGGGTTTCGAGGGTTTTGCGGGACGGGGAGGGGTTTCGGTCCCTCCTCCTCCTCCGTCTCTACTAACTTCAAAAAGTCACAATGAGATGAGGGGGACCCAGGCGCCCCTAGCCCCGGTAGGGGGCGTTTACAGGAGTTTTATCCTGCCTGGGTCCAAATCACCTCAGATCAATGGGTCCTGGAAATCATTCGGGAGGGCTATGCTCTGGAGTTCGTGAGGACAGTGCGGGAGACCTTCGTGCAGTCTCCCGGCAAGTCAGTAAGAAAAGTGTGTGGCACTGCGGGAGACGGTGCAAAGGCTGTTGGACCTCAGAGCGATAGTCCCCGTGCCCTCAGACCCATACGGATGCGGTCAGTACTCCATCTACTTCGTCGTTCCAAAAAAAGATGGAGGGGTTCGGCCGATTCTGGATCTCAAAGGGTGTCAGTCGTTGTCTGCGGGTGTCGCATTTTCACATGGAAACGCTGCGGTCAGTAATAGTGGCGGTGCAGAAAGGCGAGTTTCTCACGTCCCTGGACTTGTCGGAAGCATATCTTCATATTCCCATAAGGATGGATTATCACAAGTTTCTGAGATTCGTGGTACCGTTCGGTCATTATCAATTCCAAGCGTTGCTCTTTGACCTAGCTACGGCCCCGAGAGTCTTCACCAAGGTTGTGGTGGTAGTAGCAGCAGCGCTGCGCAAGGAGGGCATTCTCGTGCATCCTTACTTAGACGATTGGTTAATTCGAGCGAAGTCGCACGGTGAGAGCAAGAGAGTCACGGTTCAAGTGGTAGCGATCTTGGAAAGCCTTGGGTGGATAGTAAATCGGACGAAGAGCCACTTGTGGCCCTCCCAGAATCTGGAATACCTAGGAGCTCGCTTCGACACTCAGATAGGGAAAGTGTTCTTAAAAGGGCAGAGAGCACAGGTTCTGAGGAGTCTGGTGGGGAGTTTCTTGGCAACCAAAGCCCCCACAGCGTGGCGTTACCTACAGTTGTTGGGCACCATGGCGGCGGCGATCGAGACCATGCCGTGGGCGAGAGCTCACATGAGGCCCTTGCAGAGGGCGTTGCTTTGCCGGTGGTCGCCTCAGCTGGATCCTCTCTCCCAGAAACTAGTCTGCCCAGAGGGGACTCGTCAAGCGCTGAGCTGGTGGTTGCGTCCCGGTTCGTTGGAGCGGGGGAAGTCCCTGGAGGCCCCGGACTAGGTGGCAGTGATGACGGACGTCAGTTTGCTGGGCTGGGGAGCGCATTGCCAGGGCAGGTTTGTGCAGGGGCTTTGGAACTCTCAGGAGCGGTCGTGGCCCATCAGCCAGTTGGAGTTAAGAGCGGTGTATCTGGCAATGCAGGAATTTCGATTCTTCCTCGGAGGGAAAGCGGTCCGAGTGTTGTCCGACAACGCGACGGCAGTTGCCTACGTCAACAAGCAAGGAGGCACCAGCAGTGTGGCGCTCGAGGCCGAAGCTGAAGTCCTGTGTGGCTGGGCAGAGGTAAATCTCTTGGAACTGTCGGCAGCACATGTAGCAGGAGTGGAAAATGTGGAGGCCGATTTCCTCAGCAGGGTGATGGTGGACCCAGGGGAATGGGTTCTGCATCCCGAGGTCTTTGAGATGATGGTCCGCAGGTGGGGATCGCCGGTCATGGATCTCATGGTGACCTTCGCCTCGACAAAGGCCAGTCGCTTCTTCAGCAGGCGCAGGGAAAGGATGTCGGAAGGCTTGGACGCCCTCATGCAGGTCTGGCCGGAGGGCCAACTGCTGTACGTCTTTCCTCTTTGGGTTCTGATAGAAAGGGTACTTCAAAGAGTAGAAAAATTCAGAGCGCAGGTAATACTAATAGCGCCGGATTGGCCTCGTCGTCCCTGGTACGGAGACCTATTGAGGTTGTTGATACAAGGCCCTCTAGTCATACCGCACGTGGGTTGGTTCTCTCTTACGGCTTGGCTCTTGAGAGGGCTTGGCTGAGCTCCCGGGGGTACTTGGCGGTGGTTATTGCTACCTTGTTGAAATCCAGGGAACGGTCTACTTCTCTGGCGTATGTGCGTGTCTGGAGAATCTTTGAGGTGTGGTGAGGGGCAAGGAAGTGCGAGGCGTTGACGGCTTCTATTCCCCAGATCTTGGAATTCTTGCAAGATGGTTTCGACAAAGGGCTAGCGGCGGCCTCCCTGCGTGTGCAGGTGGCGGCATTGTCATGTTAAAGAGGCAGATTGGCAGGCCAGTTGCTCGGAGTTCAACGCAATGTGAAGCGCTTCTTGAGGGCGGTCTCGCTGCTTAGGCCACCGTCCAGGCAGGTTTTTCCTAAGTGGTGTCTTCCCTTTGTCTTGGAGGCCTTGGAACGAGCACCCTTTGAGCCGTTAGCGTGTGCGTCGCTCAAGGATCTCACTTTAAAGGTGGTGTTCTTAGTGGCAGTCTGTTTGGCTAGACGTGTGTTGGAATTGCAGGCTCTCTCTTGCAGGGAGCCTTATCTCTCTTTCTTTGTGACTAGGGTAGTTTTGAGGACAGTTCCGGCGTTTCTTCCGAAAGTGGTCTCGGCATTTCATGTGAGCCAGGAAATTTCCTTGCCGGTCTTTGCAGCGGAAAAGGACGATCCTTCATCAAGGAGACTGCATCTCTTGGATGTCTGGCGGGCTTTGAAGAAGTATCTTAGCTGGACGGCAGCTTTTCGAAGGTCAGATGGGCTTTTTGTTCTCTTCGTGGGTCCGAGAAAAGGAGAGGCGGCTTCTAAGGCGTCGATTGCGCATTGGATTAAGGAGGCTATTGCGTCAGCCTATGTCTTGAATGGCAGAGTGGTGCCGGAGGGATTAAAAGCTCACTCCACTAGGGCTCAGGCTACTTCCTGGGCAGAAATCCGGTTGGTTCCACCGGTGGAGATTTGTAAGGCGGCGACGTGGTTGTCTTTAAACTCTTTTGTTCAGCATTATCGCCTGGATGTGCAGATGGCGGAGGAGACCTCGTTTGGGTCAGCGGTTCTTCAGGCTGGCTTGCCAGGTCCCTCCCGTAATTGAGTTTTTTTCACTGCTCTGGTACGGACCCAGAGGTTTCGGGACTAGACTGGGGACACGATCAGGAAGATGAAATTAGACTTACCTGCTAATTGTTTCTGGAGTGGAACCAGTCTAGTCCCATATCCCTCCCAGCGTTCTTGGGCAAAGAGCAGCCTGAAGCATCTGCGAGATTCACAGGTAAGATATCTTTTCGTTTCACTGATTCAAAAAGTAAAAAAAAAAAAAATATGAAGGAAAGTGTTAGAAGGATGGTTGAGCACATCGGTTTCTGTTCAGGCTTGCTGTTCTTTCTGGGGGTGAAGGAGTGGCCTGTTCAAGCTTTCAGTTGCAGTATTGGGGGGGGGGGGGGTTTGGGTCCTCTATCACTGTTTGCGAGCTATTTTAGCTCGGGTTAGTTTACTATGGTTACTAAATTCTTACTTGTTTCTCTGGTGAGTCTGCTTTGTCAATAGGGTACTGGTGGCAAGGTGCGGATGCCGGAGAGATATACTGGTGATGTCACAAAGAGGAGTTTCTCAGTCTCCAAGCTGCTGGATGAGATGGGCAACCCAGAGGTTTCGGGACTAGACTGGTTCCACTCCAGGAACAACAATTAGCAGGTAAGTCTAATTTCATCTTCTCGTCTCCTCCGCACAAGGCTCCTCATATTGGTTCATGATCGTCATGTCCTCCGAAGATCGCTCCACTGGTGGGCCATGCTGTTAAATCTGAAAGAGGGTTGCCCATTTCAGGGCCTCTGCACCAGCTTATCCTACCCATTGATACCTCCAGCTGTGACCGGGGAGCGCACATGCTGCATCTCACCACCCAGAAACTGCAGTTCGCCCAGGAGTGTGCTCTGCATATCAATGCTTTGGAGCTCTGAGCAGTATTCTATGGATTCACCGCCTTCCAGCACGGGGTTTGACAAAAGATCATTTCTCATGCAGACCGACAATCAATTCACAATGTTTTACATCAAGCTGGGGGAGGGTATCCATATCCCTCAGACTGTGCTGGAAAGCCACACAACTTTGGTTCTTTGCCCAGTCCCTGGGTACCACATTAAGAGCAGCCTATTTGCCTGGAACTTGGAACCAACTGGCCGATACCCTCTGTCAACTTGGATCCGCATGATTGATTCCTAAACCATGTGGTCCTCCAGCGATTTTCCACAGGTGGGGACATTGGTATTTGCCACCTTACTTTGGTGGCAAACTAGTGCCTGTAACATTGGGGGGGGGGGAGTGCACCCTTGTGCCCCCCTCCAAACTACACCTATGGGTGGGGCACCCCAGAAGTGGACCTCTTTGCCTCTGCTGAAAATGCAAAATGCTCGCTCATCTGCTCCATCTGGTTCAGCCCGTATCATTAGGCGCACACAACCTTTGCTATCTCCTGGGATTGTGGACTCTTGTGTGTGTTTGCCCTCTTCCTCTCCTAACTTGGGTCCTGCTCAAGATAAAGGAGGACACGGCAACCGTTATCCTAATAGTCCTGCACTGGCCCAGGCAAGCGTGGTTCCCATACCACCTTGCCCTGATGAGGAGCTGTCTATCCCACTTAGAAGCAACCCCTTCCTTCTCATCCAGAACCATGGCCAGCTGCTGCATCCCAACCTCAGGAGTCTTTTTCCTTAGCTGCATGGAGAGTGACCAAGATGTGACACCAGATAACCTCCTCTGACAAAGTACTTGCTGTCATTTCAGCATCCAGAAAATGAGCATCACAGCACTGCTACCAAAGAAAAGGGTCCCTCTTCGCACACTGGGCCATGATATAGCACTTAAACCCCGTGTCTTGTCCCATCATTCAGATTCTGACCTACCTACTGCACCTGTCCCAATCAGGACTGCAGACCAACTCCATGAGATTTTATCTTTCTGCCATTGCAGCTTCCCATAATCCCTGTTAATGGATGCAGCAAGATGGGCTTCCCAGCAATTACCAGATTCATGAAAGGACTTGTGAACACAAAACCCCTAACTAAATCTGCTCTGGATGGGACCTCAATGTAGTCTTCTCCAAGCTCATGATACCACTCTTTTGAACCCTTAGTCAGCTTCTCTGAAGCACTTCACATGGAAGACTGCCTTCTTTATAGCAGTAACCTCAGCAAGAAGAGTTAGTGGATTTCGGGGTCTGGTCCACTACCCTCTGTACACTGTTTTTGCAGAACAGAATAGTCCTCCACACCCACCTGAAGTTCCTTCCCAAAGTCGTCTCCAGCTTCCACCTCAACAAGAGCATCATCTAGCAAACCACCTTCCTGGGACCGCATACAAGCTCGCCTGAAAAAGCCCTTCACTGAACAATCTGACTTCCGAACTATATTTCAAGCCTTAACCCTACCCCACCTCGACTATGCTAATGCCATCCTTCAAGGCCTCCCACACTCCACCTTAAACCCTTTGCAACTTGCCATGAACACCACGGCTAGAGTCCTCTACGGAGCATCAAGAAGGGACCATGTAACACCTATCCTGAAGCAACTCCACTGGCTCCCCATACATGGCAGACTACTGTTCAAGACATTATTACTCACCTTCAAGGCCACTAAGAGCATCACTTCCTCCTCTCTAATAGACCTCATTCAGACCGTTCCACCCAACAGATCCAGGAGAACAATGTCAACTAATGTGCTAGTAATCCCGAAAGCAGCAACTAAATGCTTATCAGTGACATCTAACAGAGCCTTCAGCTTCTATGCCCCTAAGTGCTGGAACGCCTTACCTCCAGAGATTCGGGCTATCACCGACCTATCTCTTTTCAGAAAGGAACTCAAAACCCACCTTTTCCCCCAATACTACTAGACCATCCAGCCAATTTTGAACACTACCCAAACTAAGAACAATTCCTGTTGTGTATATACATGTAAATACTCATGTAAATAGTTGCAGTAATATCTTCCCCATGTTTTTCCAAGTTCGCTGACCTGTTCTATGTAAAACCAAACAGTTGTTGTTCTGGTATGTTATATTGTGAACCGCGCTGATGCTGAATAGAGCGGTATATAAAAGCCTGTAATAAATAAATAAATAATAAATAAATAAAATCTGGGGCATCTGGCATCCAAGTAGACAATTTCTTCTTGGATAGTTGACTGTATCTCTTTCTGCTACAATCAGACTCAAGTGCCACTCCCTGGACGCATTGGACCTCACAGTTTTTGAGCCACAGCTGCCTCCATAGCCAGTTTAGCCTCATACTCTGCATAGAACATTTGCAGAGCGGCCAGGTGGACATTCATTCAAACCTTCACCAAGCACTATAGCATTTATGACTCCTCCACACAGGGCCCTGCTTTTGGCCAGGCAGTCCTCTGAAACCTGTTTGTGCCATGATCTCAGTACTGCTCCTCCCAAATTGAAACCTGGGTTGCAAAACCACACTCTACCTTAATGCGGCCCTCATCTCTTGTGCCTGCATCCCCCTGCTTGTCTCCAGAGAAAGTGTAATTGCTTACCTGTAATAGGGGATCTCCAGGAACAAGCAGGAATGCATTCTTGACAATATAGGTGATGTCCCCAAACGGAGCCCATGTGGGAACACTCCCCAGCATCCATTAGGAAGCCCTTGGGAGCATCCCTCTGTGCATGCCTGCATGCCTTCCCAGTGAATTTCCTCCATCTTAGTTTTTCCGCTGAGCCTTATGAACACTTGCCATGTTACCGCAGTTAAGTTTTTCTATTTTGTCCTTTGGGTGCTTCTCTTTCTTATTTTGCCTTCCTGTCTTATCGGTACTGTTGCTTGTTGACATCGGTGCCATTTTTAGGCACTTTTATTTTTTATTTTTTACCTCTCAGTTCCCGTGGCTTTTTTCGTCAGCCTAGGCCACCATTGAGTCTTTTGACTTGGCAGAAGCTGTGTTTCCTGACATGGAGAAGCCAGCCAACATTTTCAAAAGGTGTACTAAATGCAATGGTATTATTTTGGCCACCAACAAGCACAATTGGTGCTTACAATGCTTGGGGCCCACCATAACCCGGACTCTTGTAATCTGTGTCAGCAAATGACCAGGGCAGAGTTGAAAAGCTGGGAAAAACAACGTGAAAGTCTTTTTGGATCTGACTCATCAGCCTCAGCATGCTCTTCCTTAATGTTGATGCCTTCTCCTGTTCTTCGCACGGTTCCTGCGCTCCCTCTGAATCAAAAGGTCATGGTAAGAAACAGCCAGCCACTGAAGCCACATTGGCTTCTCAGCTTTTGATATCAAGGATAAAAGAGATGGCTGAGGGGAGTTATGATACAAGTCTATAAATTAATGAATGAAGTGGAATGGGTAAACGTAGATCAATTGTTTATGCTTTGAAAATATAGAAAGGTTAGTGGCATGCAATGAATATACAATGTAACCTATTTAAGACTAATAAGAGAATTATTTTTTCATTCAATGTGTAAACAAACTCTGGAATTTGTTACTGGAGGATGTAGTAAAAGCTGTTAGTGAAGCTGGGTTTAAAAAGGTTTGGACACGTTCCTGGAGGAAAGGTCCATAAACCATTAAGGGGACCCAGGAAATCCACTGCTTGCCCCAATACAAGCAATGTGGAACCTGTGTCTTTTGGGAAACTTCTAGGTACTTGTGACCTAGATTGGCCACTGTTGGAAACAGGTTTCTGGGCTTGATGGACCTTGGTCTGACCCAGTCTGACATATATTATGTTCTTATATTATGCTGAGTCCCAGGATCGTTCCTTCAGACATTGACATCGGCGCTCCCCTCGATGAGATTCCGATCCTGAGAGCCGAGAGCAGCCAGCTAAGCAACCCTGGTGGGAGAAATCCATCTCCAAAGCACTAGAGGGGCTCCAGAGTACTACCCAGGCTTTAACCTCTGGAGAGCCTCCGGTTTCATTCTCTGGTTCAGTGGTCCAGATTTGTGCTCCGGAGTCCAGCCAGACCACCTCAATCTCCCTTGAGCAGCAAATACTGACCATCAAGAGCAGTTTGGCTGCACTCCTGGTGTTATCCCTTATTGTGGCCTTGCGGCCCTTAGGAGCCCTGGAATTGGGCATCTCAAAGCCCTCAGGTACTCGGGCCTCTATACTGAGCCTGGAACTGCTGTCTTTGGGACCTTTGGGGTCAATGCCGAGCCTGGAACCAGCCGAATCTGATTGGTTCCAAGAGGAATAGGCTTAAAGTGTCTACGGTTCTGATGTCTCTGGGCATCGGCATAGAAATCGTCCTTTGACATTGGATTGGAACTGGAGACGTGATAGTGACCATCACTATTTTTACTTTCTTACAGATTCTGATGCCTGCAAATCTGAATCCGAATCCCTGGGTTTCCCAATGCACTGAGATCTGCCATCGGACAGTCACTGCCTCATGAGCCTTGGCGTTCCCCACTGGAGGACATGTCCTTTTAGGACTTTATCCATGACATTGCCAGAGCTCTTTACATCTCTGTGGGCACCGAGAGAGTCAAGGAGCTGCAGATACTGCAATATCCTTCGATGCCGAAGGATGCGGCCACTCTCCTGGTCCATCATATTTTACAGGATCTCATGTTTCAAATGGGACTGGACACCATGAATGGGGTCCCTGATTCCCTGGGCTTCCAGAAGCCTCATCTCCCACACCATTCTGTGGTGGTTAAGTAGGCCATGCGCCAGCTCAACAGTACTAAGAACTACTCTTCAGTTCCTCCTGGGAGGGGATCACGTACTCTCGATGCCTTTGGCCATCAATGCTTCAGGCATCAATGTTTGCTTCCTACACAAATTCTTATGTGCTGGATATGGGCATGTTTCTCAGAGACATTGTCAAGGAACTAGACGATTTCTCTGCTGTCATTCCTGCAGACAAGCAAGAGGCCTACAGAGCCTTAGTTAAGCATGGTCAAGATTGCTCTAAATTCATCACTAGAGCAGCTTTTGACTCTTGAGTCTACCAGTAGAGCTGCAGCAGTGGGAATTGGGGCCAGAAGACTGGCTTGGCTACAGTCCTCTGACCTGGAGCAGTGGGTCCAAGAACAAGCTAGCGGATATTCCTTGTAGAGGTGAAAACCTCTTTGGTAAGGGCTGGTGGGAGAAAGTCAGTGAAATTGAGACAGAAGAACTTACTATGAAGCGTCTCTCTCGTAAAACAGCTGATCCTTCCAGAAAGAAGACCTCTGGAAAGAAACTTTTATCCTAAGAAATTTTACCCCTCTTATCCAACTTATACACCCTATCATGCCTATCAAGCTCAGCAGAAACCTCAGGCTCCTCGCCATCCTAAGAGGCCTAAACCATAACCAGCTCCACTGCCCCAATCTGAAGCTAGTTTTTGACTCCTCCTAGAGAACATGGCCAATCTTCCCCTGAAGGAATCCCAGCCTTCTCACATTGCAGGCAGGCTGGTCCACTTTGCCCACAGATGGCCCCTCATAACATCAGAACCCTGGACTCTACAGGTCATCCTCAAGGGCTACCTTCTCCATTTTGCCCAGTTACCTTCTCCCTTCTTTCCAGGGGAATATCCCTTCTAGACCTTCTCCATCGGGCTCTCTTCATGCAGTAAATCACCACCCTTCTAAAGGAGGGTGCCATCGAGCTTGTGCCCTGCACAAAAGAGCGATTGGAATTCTACTCCTGGGATTTTCTCATTCCCAAAATGTTGGGGGGAGGGGGGTCCATCCCATTCTAGGTCTCTGGAACCTAAACAAGTTTCTAGTACGGGAAAAGTTCAAGATGATTTCTTTGGGAACCCTACTGCCCTACCTTCAGAGGAACAATTTGGCTCTGTTCTCTTGATTTAAAGGATGCATACATGCACATTCTCATCCACTCATCTCACAGGTGGTACCTATGCTTCATGTTCGATGGCGGACACTACCGATAGCGAATCCTACCCTTCAGGCTGGCATTCGCCCCAAGGGGGTGTTCACGAAATGTCTAGTGATAGTCGTGGCCAATCTCTGCACCATAGGCATCTTCATCTTCCTTAGACGACTGGCTCGTCAGTGGCAACTTGCCACGCATGGTGCATCTGCTCATCACACTATTACAGTGCTCCAACATCTCGGTTTTGTCATATACTTTCCAAAGTCGCACCTTTCTCCTACTCAGAATCTGGAATTCATAGGTGCCCTTCTCGATATGACTCTGGCTTGGGCTTTCCTGCCTGAAGACCATCTCAAACGCCTCAAAGTTGGCAGGCCTCATTCAGTGCAGCTGTCACACCACAGAGCGAGGTATGCTTCATCTCCTCAGTCACATGGCATTCACAGTTCATGTCGTTCCCTGTGCTCGTCTCCACATGCACTAAGCGCCTGGACCCTCTCCCTCCCCCCAGTGGAAGCAGGCAACTACTGCCTATGAGACAGAATGGTAGTCACCGCACTTCTAGTAAACTCCTTTCAGTGGGGACGCTTTCCTCAAAACCTTCGCATAGGGTTACCTTTTAGGATGCCTCCACGTCAATGAACCCTTGCTACAGATGCGTCCAAACAGGGATGGGGGGGCTCATTTGGACGCCATGGGGATGCAGGGCCTCTGGTCTCAACAGGAAGCCTCCCTTCAAATCAACTTCCTGGAGTTGAGGGCAATAACCAGTGTCCTCCAGATGTTATCGCATCAGTCCTCCATCAGTTATCTCATCAGTCAGTCCTGCTTCAGATGGACAAACAGGTTGCCATGTTTTACGTGAACAAACACGGAGGCATGGGCTCCCTCCTATGCAAGGAAGTGATTTGCCTATGGTCATTTACCCTGGCTTATAGAATGCTCCTCCGAGCCATTTACCTGCCATTACAACAGAATGTTCTTGCAGACAGTCTTTCGGGTCCTCCAATCTCACAAGTGGACTCTTCATCAGAGAGCAGTCGCTCACATCTTCAAACTGCGGGGTATTCCACAGATCAATCTCTTTGCCACTCTGCTCAGCGCACATCCCTCGCTTCTTCTCCAAGGTGCCACCTCCACCACATCGATCCTCGGATGCATCCCTCCTCCATTGGGGAATGGGTCTGTTATATGCTTACCTGCCCATTCTGCTCATAGCCAAGATGCTGTTCAAATTGCAGGCCGACAGAGGCACCATGATCCTGGTAGCCCCTTTCTGACCCTGGCAGCCGTGGTTCCCCCCTCTTCTTTGTCTAGCTCAGCATCGGCTGCTTTCTCTGCTGTGTGCCAGACCTGGTCTCGCAGGATCGTGAGGCGTTGCTCCACCCCAGTATCCAAGCGCTTAGCTGCTGAGAGGGTAGTACTTTTAGACCTGAATTTATTGGATGTCATAAAGGACATTCTTCTGGTGTCCCGGAAGGGACTCCATGAGACACACACATGCCTTTAAATGTGCAGGTTTGCTTGTGGCTTGCATAGCACATCCTCAATCCTTTCATTTGTCTGGTGGAGAGTCGTCTACTGTAGCTCCTCCACCTTTCTTCAACGGGACTCAAACCTAGTTCCATTCATGTCCACCTCTGTGCCATTTTGGCTTCTCATCGGGGGATTGATGGAAAGCCCATTTCACACATCCACTAGTGGCCCGCTTCATTCATGGGCTCCTATTAATTAAGCCACCAATTTGTCCCCCACCCATTGCCTGGGACCTCAGTGTGGTTCTTGACTAGTTGCTCAAACCTCCGTTTGAGCCTCTAGCCACTACCTCCCTCAAGCTTCTCACTTGGAAGGTTTCCTTCCTAGTTGTACTTACATCGGATTGCTGAGTTAGCGAGCTACAAGCTTTGGTTGCACATATTCCCCCTATACACGTTTTCATCATGATAGCGTAGTTCTGTGAACACATCCACGTTTCCTTCCAAAGGTTGTATCTCCCTTCCATCTCAATCAGTCTAATTTTTCCCACCTTTTTTCAGAAGCCACATGCGTCTCAAGCAGAGGCGACGCTTCATACCCTCGACTGTAAGCGATTTGTTTTTTTTACCTTGACAGAACCAAGGCACATCAAAAAGCTTCATAACTGTTTGTTTCTTTTGACCCCAGTCACCTTGGCTTTCCTGTAACTAAACACACTCTCTCTCTTTATAGCAGACGTCATATGCTTTGCATACACTCAAGTGGGTCTGACATAGGGGCATGTCACCGCCCACAGTGTTTATTCCATGGTCACATCTGTTTCCCCCTTATGCTCCGTCTCTATAACGGAGATCTGCCGTGCTGCCATATGGTCCTCCATTCACACCATGGCAGCCCACTACTGTCTGGACAGGACTCTCTCGTAAGGACAGTGACTTTGATCAAACCATCCTCCGGCACCTCTTTGGGACTTAGCTATACCACCTTCACTTCGGCCCTCTGTTCATCCAGGCTTCCACCGCTATCAGCTCGAGGAATGTGTGCTGGGGATGCAGTGTCTCCTAGATCCCCTGGACTCTCCATGTTGTTCAATGTTTTTTTCCCTTTACAAAGGGCAATGCTCCTTGCTGTTTCTGGTAGCCTGGAGCTAGGGAGTCCCATATGTGAAGACTACATTCCTTCTTGTTCCTGGAGATAGCATAGTTACTCACCTGTAACAGGTGATCTCTGGGAACGACAGGAATCAGTCTTCACAACCCACCTTCTTCTCCAAGGAGTTAGACTTTTTTTTTCCTTTTTTCTCAGCTATATACCTCACTGAGGAGATTCACTGGGAAGGCTTGCACATGTGCAGCAGGATGCTCCCAAATACTTCCTATTGGATGCTGGGGAGTGATCCTGTGTGGGTTCCGTCGGCGGACATCATTCATGTGAAGACTGATTCCTTGATCACCTTTTACAGGTGAATAACTATGCTTTCTCTGTAGGCAGCAGGAGTATGCAGCCACACTCTCCCGCCCACCTTTCCCACAACAAGAAGAAAAGGGGGGGTGAGGGAGAAGACCTACCACAGATCATAAGTCACAGCAGAAAGGACAAACACAGGCTTGACTGCTTTAGCTATGTTATCAACTAATGAACGCTGCACAGGACCTCTGAAGTGGGAAGGGGGGAATGCTTGCTCTGAGAAGTCTAAAAGACTGCTCTGAGCTAGGGGAGAGCCTGGTACTAACAGCTTCATCAAGGATGACACCAGTACAATGTGGCTGCATACCCCTGCTGTCTACGGAGAACCCCCATTACAAGTAGGCAACTATGCTATTTCTATAGTTGATCTCTGCTTACTTTCTTGTGCTTTTTTTTCAGGTCAGACTCCTCTGTTGGCACCAGGACAGGTTGGAGTGTCACCAATCTCCAGCCCTCAGCTTGCACCTTCCTGCAGTGGTCAGGTCATCACTGCCATCTACCCACCTGGGAGTACCCCAGGAGTCAACACCCTTGCTGTGACTACGCAGCAGCCACCCCTTGGCAATGGCCAGAATCTGTTGTATAGTGCAGGGACCACACCCACCACTATTTTGCCTAAAGCAACTACTCCCACCTCTGTAGTGGCCACAAGCTCCCAGATGCAGGCTCCTATAACCTGCAGCACGGCCCCATTCCCAGCTGCTACAGGTAAGGAATAGTGGGTAGGTGCAGTGAAGGACTCTAATGTACAGGAATTAAAAATCTGAGAATGGACAGAGAATCAGTGGGAGAGCATCTTTTCACTGTTTCTTTCAGCCTGTGTGTGTCTATATTGTTTCTCTGCTTCTCAGTCTGTTTGTGTAGCTTGTACCCTTGCATTTTGCTTGCAAAGATTTAAAAAAACAAAACAAAAAAACGTTATTGGCTTGACAAAAGGAAACAATTACACAGTACAGAAGAGAAATCAGAGAATTTCTAGGTTCTGATAATGACTAGTATTTCTGATAGATTATATTTCTGGCCTAGTAGTGGGATATAACACATTTTGTTGCTGTAACAACTGTTTCTTCTTTTCCTCCTAGATTAGTGTTTCCTGCTCATGCTTTTTGGGGAAGTCTTTGATTTGCTGTTAGCTTTGGGGAAATATATGATTGATATTTTTACAACGTGCAGGAAGAAATGCTTTTCTGTCCGTATTTCTCTAGTGTTGGCATTTAATAGAGTCGGGCTTCTTAGAGTTGCCAGTTCAGTATTTACATTTTTGTGTTTATAATTTGTGGTCACTTACCTCTATATCTGGTAAGTCTGTCACACATGCAGAATACAGACAAAGGTCAGAGACTTTTTTTTTACTGTGCAGTTTCTTTGCAGAGATCAGAGTAGTCTAGCTCCTTTTGTTTTCCAGTTGCATCTCTCAGAAGGTGGTGTATACAGGCACCTATTATAGCATTTCCCGTGTTCACAAAATGCCTGGTAATGGAGCAAGTATGTGTTAGTGTGTGTTTATTTATTTAGATTTAGTATACCGCTTTATCATTAAATCAAAGCGGTTCCTTTTCGTCCCTCTAGTCCAGTCCCGGAACCATAGAGTTTAGAATCTCCTGCAGCAGCCTTGGAGACTGAATGACATCACAGCTCTTCTCTCTCTGGTATAAATAGGCAAGGACCGCCCCCTTCCACCAGTACTTCAGTCTCCAAGCAGCTGAGGAGATTCTGGGCCTAGGGATAGGCCCAGCACAAATAGGCAGAGCTAGGAATTTTTTCTTTGTTTTCCTTTTCTAATTCTTGATGTTTTTTGTTTGGTTGCCTTTCTAAAATAAATAGCCATTTTTTTTTCTTCCCTCTGGCTCCAGTCCTGCTTCCTCCTTTCTCCCTCAATTTTCCCTCTCGTGGGGGGGGGCTGCCCCTTGGTGAGAAGGAGCAGCTTTACAGAGCAGAAGACGTAGCCTCCCTGCTCCCGAACCCGCAAGCAAGGGTGAGGAGCAGGTGGAAGGCTTAGCCCCAGCCATCTCTAAGGGACAGTGAGATTGGTGGTGGGAGCACCGTCGGAGCCGAAGCCACGAGCAGGCTGAGCTCCGGCGCGTGTCTGCCTCATTGCAGCACCTCAAGTTGAAGCAGGGAACTGTAAGTAGGTCTCTCCGACTTTAACGGCATTTTTTCTTTCTTTTTGAATTTTCTTTTACTTGTTTCTTGGAGGGGAGTTGAGAGGGAAGTCCCTGCCTCAGTGGGGGATCTCATAAAGGAGTTCTTTGCCGTCCGGACACTTTTTTGCTGCGCGGGAAAAGTCCCGGTGGCCATTTTGAAAACCACGGTTTTTTTATAGTGGCTTTTTGGAAGCGTTTTAAGCCTCGTTTGCTGCAGACCTGCTATAGACTCATCAGGCGCTTACAGAGCGTTGGCCTGTTGGGAAAAAAAAAAAAAAAGAGAAGTTCAAAGGGAAATGAGCTATGCTGTGCTTTTCCCTTATTGAAATATTGAGCAGGTGTATCTAGGCTGTTTTTTGCAGGGCTCCAACCCGGAGAGAGCCCTTCCTTCCGGGGCTGGCGGTCAGGGCCAGCAGGGGGGAGGGGGAGTTCCCGGGGTGGTTTAGAGCAGATCTCCAGGAACAAGCAGGAATAAGTCCTCACATATGGGTACGTCGGTACCGACGGAGCCTGCGCGGGAATGCTCCCCAGCTTCCCAGAATGAAAGCTTTTGGGGCATCCCACAGCACATGCGCGCTGCCTTCCCGCCTTTCCTACCAACTCTCCTCAGTTCTTCTTTTCCGCGAAGCCAGCAGGTCGTGTTCCTGTCACCGCTGAAGAAGTTCTTTATTTTAATTTATTTCTTTGGTCGCGTGTCTGCCTTCCCCGACACCGGACCGGTACCGCCGGTCTTTTCTTTTCTTAAAAAAAAAAAAAAAATACTTTTTCCTCACTTGGTGTATTTTTCTTCTTAGGCCTCCAGGCCCACAAGAAACTTTCCCTCATGGAAAAACCAGCCTCTGGCTTCAAAAAATGCACTAAGTGTAGCGGTACAATTTCTGTTAGACACCCATGAATGGTGTCTTAAATGTTTGGGGCCTGAACACTCCGTTCCGGATTGCCAGTCCTGTTCTCTAATGTCTAAACGAGGGTTACAGAACCGAGCAGCAGCCAAGCTCCATGTGCTGTTTCCCACGGATGCACCGGTGGTGGCATCGACATCTTCCAGGTCTTCCTCTCCTGATGGATCTCAGGTAACCAAACATTCTTTTAGCAGGTCCTCGAAGGGCAAATCTCCCTCTAAGTATCGAGATGCCTCCGGGCTTGCTCTTGAGGATCTTGCCCCAGCCAAACAACCCCGGCGGGAAGCTCCGGCTTCCAAAGCTCCTCCTATGGGGTTACAGGTTGACATCGATGGCACGGCCTCGACCGATCACCTGTTAGACTGCTCTGGGGTACCGGCACAATCTCCCGGTACCGATATCCAGGCAGTCGTGGCGTCCATGGATCACACCGTGCAATCCATGCAGCAGGCCATACTGGCTTTCATCAAGGCTGCGACGCTGTCGGTGCTGCAACAAGCCATGTTGTCGGTACCGGTACCAACCTCGATAACGGTACCGGTTGCATCGACATCGGCCAGGATGCCGATTCCGGCTCCCTGTCCTGGGCTCTTTCTCAGTACCGACCCGGTACCGGGGACACCCGATGTCGGTACCGATCGATACGCCTATCGATCTTTGGAATCGGGCAGACGATACTTCGATTCTTCTGATGATTCTGAGTCATCGGATGAGTCTCCTGAAGTATCTGTCACCCTTCCTGAGGAGCCTTCTTCTCCAAAGAGGAGAATGTCTCCACCAGAGGATTTGTCCTTTCAAGACTTCATAATAGAAGTAGCTAAAGGACTCTCTATTTCAGTAACCTCTGAAAAAGAACCTAGAGCAAAAAAATTAGATATTTTGGGATACTCTAAGGTTCCAAGAGAGGCAGTCACCTTGCCAATTCATGAAATTCTTCAAGAACATTTAATTGACTTGTGGGAGACTCCTCTCACCCTTTCTCCTCATTCTCGTAGATTGGACACTATGTACCGTGTCCCTCCTTCTCCTGGATTTAAAAAAACTCAGCTTCCTCACCACTCCATTGTGGTGCAGTCAGCTATGAAGAAGATAAAGAGTACCAAAATACACTCTTCTACCCCTCCAGGAAGAGAATGTAGGACCTTGGATGCTTTTGGAAGGAAAATCTTCCAAGCTAGCATGCTTATTGCCAGAATCAATTCATACAGCCTTTATATGGGCATGTTTCTGAAGGAGGTTGCAGAAAAGCTGCACAACTTTCTCCCTTTTATTCTAGAGGACAAAAGGGATGAGTTCCTTCTTTGGCTTAAGCATACTCAAGACATTTCAAAGTTTTCCAACAGGGCAGCCTTTGATTCTTTTGAAGGTGCCAGCAGAGCCTCAGGCATTGCCATAGCTGCTCGTAGAATTGCTTGGCTCCAGGCTTCTGATCTAGAACCCTGGGTTCAAGATGGTTTAGGAAATCTGCCCTGTACAGGTGAAAATCTATTTGGCAAAGAGTGGCAAATCAAAGCCACTCAAATGGATGCAGAAAATGCTGCTCTGGATAGACTTTCTAAGTCTACCTCCACTCCAGCCAAGAAAAAAATCTTTTAAAAAGTCTTTTTACAAGAAGGGCAGGTTTTCTTCCACTTCTGGTCAACAATCTTCTACAGGTCGCTTTGCTACTAAGCGTCAGCAACCTAAACAGGCTAGGCCTAAACCTGCAGGGGCTGCTGCAACCCAGCAGCCCCAAGCCCCTCAGGGTTTTTGACTTGTCTCTAGAGAACTTAACCTTTCTGGCTCTACAACAGCCAGAACCCCTCACCATTCCAGGAAGGTTAGCTCATTTTGCTCCCAGATGGGAGCAAATCACATCAGAGCAGTGGACCCTCTCCATCATCAGAGAGGGCTACAAACTTCATTTCTCAGACCTTCCTTCCTACACCATGGTGAGACATTTCAATTCTCCCACATCTCTCCTCGACCTTCTGGATCAGGAGGTAACCTCCCTTCTGGCCCAGAGGGCCATAGAAGTTCCTCTTCTTCAACAGGGGTCAGGGTTTTATTCCCCCTACTTTCTCATTCCAAAGAAAACAGGGGGATACAGACCCATACTAGATCTCAGAGAATTGGACAAATTTCTATACAAGGAGAAGTTCAAGATGCTTTCTTTAGGCACTCTCGTTCCATATCTACAGAGTCAGGATTGGCTTTGTTCTCTAGATCTCAAGGATGCGTACACTCATATACTCATCCATCCATCCCACAGAAAATTCCTACGTTTTCTGTTCCAGGGAAAACATTACCAATACAGAGTCCTTCCCTTCGGTCTGGCCTCTGCTCCAAGAGTGTTCACCAAATGCATGGCAATAGTTGCTGCATTTCTACGCACTCTGGGAATCTTTGTCTTCCCATATCTGGACGACTGGCTCATCCGAGCTCCATCTCAGTCAGAAGCCCAAATTTCCCTGGACAGCACCAGGCGCATTCTGCAGTATCTGGGACTTGTGGTAAACCTCCCAAAGTCTCAGCTCACCCCTACTCAGTCCCTGGAATTCATAGGGGCCTGGTTGGACACCACTACTGCAAGAGCCTATCTTCCCCAGGCTCGTTGCCAACGTCTAGTGCAGTTAGCCTCCCAGATTCAGTCAAAGAACCACTTAACTGCCCGGGAGATGCTACAACTACTAGGCCACATGGCTTCCACAGTACATGTGGTGCCCTATGCTTGCCTACACATGAGAGCAGCTCAGTGGACTTTGTCCACCCAGTGGACTCAAGCTTCAGGAGCTTTCTCCGACCAAATAGCAACCTCCAAACGTCTCTTTTGGTCTCTCCAATGGTGGATGTCCTCTCAAAATCTGTTGCTGGGGTCCCCCTTCCAACCTTTGTTGCCCCAAGCAATCCTCACAACAGATGTCTCCCAAACAGGTTGGGGAGCTCATCTACAGGCACCCAAGGCACTTGGTCCCCACAGGAGACTTCCCTTCATATCAACCTCTTGGAACTTCGAGCAGTGTTCCTAGCTCTCAAGGTCTTCCATACCCTCCTCAGCTACCAGACAGTCCTCATCCAAACAGACAATCAGGTAGCCATGTTTTACATAAACAAGCAAGGATGAACTGGCTCTCTGTCGCTTTGCAACGAAGCTCTAAGATTATGGGCCTTCGCCAGAGAGCATCAAATCCATCTCCTGGCAGTATACCTCCCAGGAGTTCAAAACTCTTGGGCAGA
The DNA here is from genome assembly GCA_033557465.1 of Ichthyophis bannanicus. Classification (NCBI taxonomy): domain Eukaryota; kingdom Metazoa; phylum Chordata; class Amphibia; order Gymnophiona; family Ichthyophiidae; genus Ichthyophis; species Ichthyophis bannanicus. The sequence continues at coordinate 224,931,255 of CM066044.1, read as the reverse complement.
CAGACTCAGTCGAGTTCTGCTTCCACACGAATGGTCCCTGCACATGGATCAGGTACTCAGAATCTTTCAGGAATGGGGTACCCTGGACATAGACCTATTTGCAAGTCCGTGGAATGCCAAACTTCCCCGGTTCTGTTCCAGAATTCCGTGTCAGGGAGTTCAGGCCAAGGACGCCTTCCTCCTTCATTGGGGTCAGGACTTCCTGTATGCCTTTCCACCCATTCCTTTGATTCCCAAGACTCTGTTCAAACTTCAGAGGGATCAAGGATCTATGATCCTCATAGCTTCACGTTGGCCACGCCAAGTGTGGTACCCTCTACTTCTGCATCTCTCCCAAGCCCCCTCCCTGGACTTGGGAGCTGCTCCAGACCACCTGTCTCAAGAAGAGGGGACTTTGTGGCATCCAAACCCCAAGTCCCTTCACCTCAGAGATTGGTTACTGAAGGCCTAGACCTTCAAGACTTCAATCTTTTGCAGCAAGTGAAGGATATCCTTCATGCTTCCAGGAAACCTTCCACTAGGCGTTCCTATGCTTTTAAATGGAAAAGATTTTCCATTTGGTGTGCTCAAAAGGGTCTTGACCCTCTGGCACTTCCTCTGAATTCTCTATTAGAATATCTCTTGCATCTCTCCAATGCAGGCCTGAAGACGAATTCAGTAAGGGTCCATTTAAGTGCTATTGCAGCATCCCTTAAGCCTATTAATGGACAACCTGTTTCCTCTCATCCTCTTATTGCAAGATTCATGAGAGGCCTAACTTTAACTAAACCTCCCATTCGACCTCCTCCGGTGGCATGGGATTTAAATTTGGTTCTTGGTCAGGTTATGAAGCCACCTTTTAAACCCTTAGCCACTACCTCCTTGAAATTTCTTTCCTGGAAGGTTATTTTCCTTATTGCAATCACTTCTACTTGCCGCATCAGTGAACTGCAGGCCTTAGTGGCTAATCCACCTTATACAAGGTTCCATCATAAGATAGTCCTTAGGATAAATCCTCACTTTATGCCTAAAGTGGTCTCACCTTTTCATCTTAATCAAGAGGTATACTTACCTGTCTTTTTTCCAGCTCCTCATGCATCCACTGCAGAGAGGAACCTTCATACTCTAGATTGTAAAAGAGCTCTTGCTTTTTACTTACATAGGACACAGCAATATAGAAAGTCTTCCCAGCTTTTTGTTGCTTTTGATCCTTCTCATCTAGGACTTCCAGTCTCTAAGAGAACACTGTCCAATTGGATTGCTCAGTGTATTTCTTTTGCTTACCAGAGTAAGAACCTTTCTCTGGAAGGCCATGTCACAGCTCACAAAGTGAGGGCCATGGCCACCTCTATGGCTTATCTTCATACTGTGTCCATCGATCAGATCTGTCGAGCAGCCACCTGGGCCTCGGTTCATACCTTCACAGCCCATTACTGTTTGGACAAGGACTCCCGCCGGGATGCCTTGTTTGGTCAGGCTGTCCTCAGACACCTGTTCCATTCTTGAACAACTCCTACCCTCCTTCCCTGAATGGATGCCTGAGATCCATAGGAGGAAGACGAGGAACCCTTCAGGGTCTCATACCCTTGGGGATCTCCCAGGCATCTTAGCTAGGGAATCCCCATATGTGAGGACTTATTCCTGCTTGTTCCTGGAGATAGCACAGTTACTTACCTGTAACAGGTGATCTCTGGGAACAGCAGGAATTAGTCCTCACAACCCACCCACCTCCCCTAGGAGTTGTATCTCTCTCTTTGTCTTTCCTTTACTCTCTCTATTGTCTCAGCTTTAAACTAGAACTGAGGAGTTGGTAGGAAAGGCGGGAAGGCAGCGCGCATGCGCTGTGGGATGCCCCAAAAGCTTTCATTCTGGGAAGATGGGGAGCATTCCCGCGCAGGCTCGGTCGGTACCGACGTACCCATATGTGAGGACTAATTTCTGCTGTTCCCAGAGATCTTTGAGGCGGCTGCTATGCCTGCAATTCCACGCTGTCTAGTGTGCGGCAGGAGGAAAAGTTCAGTGCTGGAATCAGGAGTCTGTGTCCCTTGCTCCCTAGAGGCGCAGCATATGGACAGAGAGCCGGGACAGCCCCTAGCAGGCCGGAAGGCTATTCGTACAGGTGCTGAGGCACTGTTATCTCCATCTCTAGATCCTGATGAGCCAGTGCCGGGGCCCTCCTCGGGTGGCGGCTCCGCCGGGTCACAGGAGCAGGGACAGGTGGGGGAGGCGACCGGGATTACGCCAAACTTCGTTGCCTTGATACAGCAGGCTTTTGCCTTCCTTCAGCCCGCGATGTCGGCTCTTCCTCACGGACCCCAGAGTCAGAAGCGCTCGGCCTCTCTGGTCGGTTCGGGGAACGATGCTCCGGTGGCTAAAAGGTGTAGGGCCACTTCAGAGGGTCCTGCGCCTTACCTCGCTGATGACCTGAGCGAGGGGAATGCCAAAAAGGGAAGAGTTCTCGGAAGATGAGCTGGAAGACGGAGAGTTGCCTGACTCGGAGCAGCAGTGCTGGGTAGTCAGAGTCTTTCAGTGTGAAGGGCTTCCAGCCCTGGTTTCGGAGACGCTAAAGACACTAAACCTGCCTTCCAGCGAGGAAGCAGCGGAAGAGACATTAGAAGATCCACTGTTGTAGGCGGTGCGGACATCCCAGAGAGTGTTTCCCCTCCATAGGGTATTTTGGAATATGATACAGGAAGAATGAGATTTGCCAGAGGCGGCCCTGAAGGGGGCTAGAGCATTGGCTCGCCTTTATCCGCTTGCGAACCGCGATAGGGAGCTGTTTCGTTCTCCAAAGGTAGTTGCGGTGGTATCGGCGGTCACTCAGAAAACCACAATTCCCGTGGAGGGGGACTGCAGCGCTGAAGGATGTTCAGGACAGGAGGTTAGACACTCTGTTGAAGCAGGTGTTCGATGTTTGTGCGCTGTCCATGCAGACCGGCTTTGGTGGCACGTGGTTGTTTGAGATGGTCCCAGAGGTTGCAGGAGACCATCTGGAAGGGCAGCTTGAAGATGCCACGCGACTGGAGTCGGGAACCGCAGGGGGACGTCTCCCAGAGGACAAGCCGAAGCAGGGCCGCAGTTCTGCGGGATTCAGGGAGGTCCCGAGAGACTTTCGTAGTTTTCGTTCTCCCCGTTATGGACAGTCCCAGCGGGGGAAGTTCCCGCTTAGGGGTCAGGGGTTTCGAGGATTCAGGGGAGCAGGCCGGGGGTTCGCTCCTTTCCAGTCCTCGGCCACAAAACAGACACAATGGGATAAGGTGGGCTCAGGAGATGGTAGTTCCCAGGGGAGGTCGGTTGCGGGAGTTTTACCCTGCCTGGGTCCGAATTAAGTCAGATTGGTAGGTCCTGGAGGTCATGCGAGAGGGGTACGTATTAGAACTCCATCGACCTGTCGTAGGTTCCTTTGTCCATTCTCCCTGCTCAGCCCTGGACACAGGCAGGCGGTCCAGTACACGCTACAGCAGCTGCTGCAGCTTGCGGCGGTGCTGCCGGTGCCCGCGGAGCAGTGCGGTTCCGGTCGCTACTCCATCTATTTCGTAGTGCCAAAGAAGGAGGGCACATTTCGCCCGAGCCTGGCTCTGACAAGGGTGAACCGTTGTCTCCGGATTACCCATTTTCGGATGGAGACCTTGCGTTCCGTGCTGGCAGCGGTCTGGACCGGGGAGTTCCTGACGTCGTCAGATCTCACGGATGCTTACCTGCACATCCCGATTCGGCAAGAGCATCAGAAGTGGCTGAGGTTTGCGGTACCCATGGGACATTTCCAATTTCAAGCGCTGCCCTTTGGGCTGGCAATGGCGCCACAGACGTTTCCCAAGGTCATGGTGGTGTCGGCGCTCCGCAAAGAGGGAGTACTGGTGCACCCATATTTGGACGATTGGTTGATCCGAGCGGAGTCGAGAGAGGACAGCTCGGCAGCGACGGCCCGGGTGGTCCAGATGTTCGAAGGCCTGGGCTGGGTAGTCAACTTTGCAAAGAGCAGGTTGGTACCATCGCAATCCCTGCAGTAGTTTGTGGTGCGCTTCAAAGCAAAGCAGGGAAGGTGTTCCTGCCCAGGGCCCGGGCTCTAGGTCTGCGACAACTCGTCAGGCGTTTCTTTTTGAGTCCGGCTCCAATAGCATGGCAGTACCTGCAGTTGTTGGGAACAATGGCAGCCACGATAGAAGTGGTTCCGTGGGCCCGAGCGCACGTGCGGCCGTTACAGGCGGCGCTTCTCCATCGTTGGTCGCATCAGTCGGAGGTCCTATCGCAGAGGTTAGTTTGCCCTCAGAATGTGCGTCACGAGCTGCGATGGTGGTTGAGAACGGAGAATATGGAAGCCGGCATGCCACTGGACCGCTGTCCTGGGGACTGCTCACAACAGACGCGAGCCTCCTGGGTTGGGGTGGGGCTCATTGTGAAGGCAGGTTTGCCCAGGGTCGTTGGTCTCAGGAGGAGACGTCTCGGTCCATCAACAGGTTGGAGATGAGAGCGGTGTTTCTGGCGCTACCGGAGTTTCAGGACACACTCGGTCGGAAGGCGGTCCGAGTCTTGTCAGACAATGCGACAACGGTGGCCTACATCAATCGGCAGGGGGGCACAGGAAGTGCTACACTGGAAGCCGAAGTGGGGCAGCTGTGGGTGTGGGCCGAACACAATCTCCAGGCTCTCGCGGCTCAACATGTGGGTAGCGTAGATAATCTCGAAGCGGATTTCCTCAGTCGTTGCAGAGTAGACCCCGAGGAGTGGGTGTTTGCTCTTCTGGTGAGGCACTGGGGAGTTCCGGGATGGCGAGCTTCGAGTCAGCGCAGGTAGCAAGGTTTTTCAGCAGGCGCTGGGAACGGATGTCAGAGGGGCTAGATGCATTAGCGAAAAGGTGGCCAGAGGGAGTTCTCCTTTGTTTTTTCCACCTTGGGCCCTCATGGGCAGGGTGGTGCAGCGCGTTGGGAGACATCGCGGTCGGGTGACTCTGATCGCGCCCGATTGGCCCTGAAAGCCGTGGTATGCAGATTTGGTACGGCTGTTAGTGGACAATCCGTGGTAGTTACCGCAGCAGGAGGAGCTCCTAGGGCAGGGTCCGTTGCGCATGCCCTAGGTGAGTCGGTTCTCGCTTACGGCTTGGCTCTTGAACGGGCTAGGATGACAGCTAAGGGTTATTCGGCGGCGGTCATTTCTACCTTGCTAAAGGCACTCAGGCGTTCCACCTCGCTGGCGTATGTCCGGGTCTGGAGGATCTTTGCAGCTTGGTGTGTGGAGCGTAATATTCAGCCGTTGAGGGCTTCGATTTCGCAGGTCCTTTTCCTTTTTGCAGGATGGAGTGCGGAAGGGATTGGCGGCCAGTTCCTTGTGAGTGCAGTGGGCGACGATTTCCTGTTATAGGGGGAAAGTGCTTGGTCAGCTGGTAGGATCTCACAGTGACATTAGGCTTTTTCTGAGAGCTGTCTTGCTTCTTCGTCCGTTGGTACGCTGTTCGGTGCCGACATAGAAGCTGAATCTGGTATTGGAGGCTTTGCTTGAGCTACCGTTTGAGCCGCTAAGCATCGCCACCCTGAAGGATCTCGCGTTAAAGAAGGTATTTCTGGTAGCTATTTGTTCCGCAAGGAGGATTTCGGAGTTACAGGCTTTATCCTGTAGGGCACCTTATTTGTCTTTCTTCCATGATAAGGTCGTGCTACGCTCAGTGCCGGACTTTCAGCCAAAGGTGGTCTCGGCCTTTCATGTCAATCACGTGGTGTCACTTCCAGTATTCTCTAAGTAGCAAAAGGAGAAATCGGAAGGCAGGTTACATCTCCTAGATGTTCCTCGGGTTCTTCGGATGTATCTTTGGCGGACGCAGCCATTTCGGAAGACTTACAGATTGTTTGGGGCTTTCGGGGGTCCGCGGAAGGGTGAAGTGGCAGCGAAAGTGTCCATTTCTAGATGGTTAAAGGCGGCTATAGCGTCGGCTTACCTTTAGAAAGGTAGGGTAGTTCCAGAAGGTCTCAGAGCGCACCAGACCAGGGCACAAGTGGCGTCGTGGGCGGAGTACAGTTCGGTTTCGGTCGCGGACATTTGTAGAGCGGCGATTTCATCATCGTTGCATTCATTCTCAAACACTATCAGTTAGATGTGCAGGCGGCGGAGGACTTTGTTTTGGCTCAGCAGTGCTTCAGGCTGGGTTTTCTGGTCCCTCCCGTTGATGTGCACTGCTCTGTTACATCCTCTATGGTTCCGGGACTGGACTAGAGGGACGAAAAGGAAGAATTAATTAGACTTACCTGCTAATTGTTGTTCCTTAAGGAACTCTAGTCCAGTCCCGGACCCCTCCCAGGGTATGCAGCCTGAAGCTGTTGTCCGTTGTATCTTAGTAAAAGGGGTCAAATTGGAGAGGATGTCTCCGGAAGAGGAGTGGGGTTCCAGAGGATGCGGAGTGGAGCCACAATGGGAACCCCGCAGAAGCGCGGTTTTGTTTCTACGTTTTTGGCATTTCTACAAGGTCCTTCGTCGAAGAGAAGGTTAGAATATGCACAGGTTTTTAGATCCTAGCCAAAGTTTATTTAGTTTATCTTGTTCTTCATTTACTTATTTGTTGCTCTGCTGAGTTGCTTTGTCAATAGGTACTGGTGGAAGGGGGCGGTCCTTGCCTATTTATACCAGAGAGAGAAGAGCTGTGATGTCATTCAGTCTCCAAGGCTGCTGAAGGAGATTCTAAACTCTATGGTTCCGGGACTGGACTAGAGTTCCTTAAGGAACAACAATTAGCAGGTAAGTCTAATTAATTCTTTTAACACATCAAACAATCGAGATAATTGTGTGGTCAGTAGCATGCAGTGGGAGTTTAAGAAGAGTGTTGTGGAGTGCAGAGTGCTAGATTTTTCCGGTGAGCTATATACAAAGTGAGCAATATACATACAGTGGTGTGCAAAAGTCTGAAATCACTTGTGAGTTTTGCGTTTTTCGTACTTTCTAACATTTTTTAAAAATTTTGCGTTAGCCCAGCATATTCATCTTTCTACCACGTTAAAAGGGATACATTTGGCTATTAGAGTTGACTTTTTTGCATTCCTTGCTTCCAATTTAAATACTTTACAGACACTGGGAGATAGCTACTGCAATTTTTGTGGATCTTGTGTCAAAACTGGATCGAGATTATCCAATATGCACACGTTATTTCTGACCAATCAGGAGGCTGGTTTCACTAATCAATCACAATGTAGATATCTAGCCAACAGTGCAGCTATAAAAACGTGCTGAATTTTTGAATTTCATACGCTTTCTGGATCGACCATGAAGATGACTCGGACCCTGACGTTGGAGGAGCGTGTTCGTGTGTCCTTTATGAGCGAGGAAGGATTTTCAAGCTGTCAGATAGCCAGGAAAGTTGGCTGCAGTCAGAGTGCTGTTAAGATTGTACAGAAGAAAGAAACAGGTTCAGTGGTGGACAAGCCTCGTTCAGGTCGTCCATGTGCATCAACATCACGCCAGGACCGCGCACTACGATGCATTTCACTGACTATCGCAAGTTGACTTCTCCTCAGCTACTTCGAGAGTGGTCAGACAAGAGTGAGATCAGTATCAGCTCATCAACAGTTCGTCGTCGGTGCCTGCAATTTGGTCTTCGGGGCTGCAAAGCACGGAATAAGCCACTGATGACTGACATACAAAGGCGCAACCGGATCGTGTGGGCGAGAAAGCACTCAACCTGGTCGATTGAACTGTGGGAACAGGTGGGAAAAGGTGCTATTCATCGATGAAAGCACCTTCTGCCTGTTTGGTAACCAGGCCCACACCTATGTGAGGAGGAGATTTCCTGGAGAGGAATTCAAGCCTGAGTGTCTCAACGTCACTGTGAAGCATCCTTTGAAGGTCATGGTCTGGGGCTGCATGGCTGCCAGTGGCGTTCGACGTCTTCACATCGTCGATGGAATGTTCAACGGGGCCAAGTACATCACCTATACTGCAAAAGTGCATGGTGCCATCAGCACACCAGCTGTTTCCTGGGCAGTTCCTGTTCCAAGATGACAATTCACCCTGCCATCGCTCCAGACAGGTGATCAGCTGGAAGCAGCAGAACAACATCAAGTCATTGGACTGGCCTGCCCAGTCTCCAGATCTCAATCCAATCGAGAACCTGTGGCACAAGATGGCCTTGGAAATATCCAAGAGACATCCGACATCAAAGCGTGAGCTGATTGAGTCACTCATTGCAGCTTGGAACCGCGTTCTCACCAACGATCACCTTGTCAGACTGGTTCATTCAATGCCGACAAGGTGCAGTCAGGTGATCAAGAACAAAGGGTGGTCCATCAAATACTCAGCCATCACTGACACACAAAAACGGCCTTTTTCAAGGCCACACACTTTAATTTGAAGGAAACTTGGCATGCATCCATAATATTTTAAAGCATACTTACAATAATATATCATTGGCCAACGATGTACATTATGCAATTTTCACAGAAAATCTATCAACAGGACAACTATGGGGAACAAACTCAGAAAATAAGGGCCAAACCAATACTAAAAGTTGGCCCTAATAGCCAAATCTATCACTTATCATGAGATACACAGAAAAGGCCACTGAGAGTAAAAAAGATATAAGGTCAAGAAGTTGAAAAAAACATCAAATTTACAAGTGATTCCAGACTTTTGCACACCACTGTATATACAAGATTAGAGCCATGTACAAAGGTGATCTAGGATCAGGACCTACATAGCGTTGTAGTTACTGCACATAGGAGTCAGTTCAGGTGATGTCCTTATAGTGTTCTGCAAATAGAGTTGTTTTAAGTAGCTTTCTGAAGTCCTTGAGGTCTCTGGTTGATGTTAGATGGTCGGGGAGAGAGTTCCATAGTGCGGGCGCTGCCAGGGAAAATGCCCTTCTTGATGTGGCCTGATTTGTTTTGTCGAATTCCTTCGGTGGGCTGATGGTGTCCGAGGTTCCTTTTCTTCTTGGTCTTTTTTTTTTTTTTTTAAAACTTTATTTAAGTCCACCATTGAATCAAACAACATATCAACAGGCGGCACCACGGGGGAGGTTTGCTCTTCTCCCCCCCGGGAGCCAACAGCAAAATAATACAATAGGTGGTCATTTTATACTATAGCCCCACCCCCCTTCTCCCACCCCTCTCCCCTCACCCACCCTCCCACCCTCACTCCATTGCCAACTTCTTACTTCAAAAATCACCTAAAACAATAAGGCAGCTGCCCCCTATCCGCTCCTCAAGTCCACCCTCAGTCAGCTCCCCCCCTGGAGGGCTGCATTACGGCTGTGGGGTCCCAACTGCTGAATATAAGGTTCCCAAATTGACAGAAAGACTGTCCAACGCTTGGCACTGCCCCTCGCCATCCACCGCTCCGTTAGCATTAATTGATGAAAGTTATTCCGCCATTCACTAAAAGTGGGCGGTTGGCGTTCTCTCCATAATCGAAGAATTGGCCCTTTACCCACCAGACAGGCCTTACGCACAAGCAAACTCTCACCAACCTTAACGGGGCCAGGAGTCGGCAAATGATCCAGCGTTACAAATAAACCCGTCCAACGGAGCCTTCGCCGAAGGAGTGTGCATAGAAAGTGGCATATCCGTGCCCAGTATGCCCGTATTCCCCGACAGCCCCACCACATATGTAGAAGAGTAGCCAAAGGCTCCGAACAGCGTGGGCAGGCGCCGTCAGTGTCCAGACGACTGCGCAGTGCTCGTCGCGGCGAGAAATGAGCCCTAGTCACGCATTTAAATTGGATCTCACGCCAACGCATTCCTTGTACCAGTCGTCCGATCCGTTTCAATGCCGTCAGTACTAATCCCGGCTGTACATCTTCTCCCAGTTCGGTCGCCCAAGCGCGTTCGACCCCACTGTAATCAGGGAGGGGACGGTATCGCTCCAAACTACGTTTCAAACTGGAAATTGACGGCGTACGTTCCTCTCCCAGCTGAAAAAATTCCAAAATACGGGCTGAGCGCTCAGCCTGCAGCGCCTCGCGTGGCAGTGCTGCCACATAGTGGGAAATTTGGATATAGGCAAAACAATGCGTATCGGGGAGGTCATATTCTCGACTAAGCATTCGAAAGGATTTACAGCTGCCTGTTTGGTCCACTAAATGCCCCACCATCCGGATGCCACGTGTCACCCAGTCCCGGAACACCGCCGTCTCGGTCCCTGGAGTAAATTGGGCGTTGCCCTGCAATGGCAACCAACAAGACACCTTCCACGATTCCTGCCAATATTTATTAAGTTGTTGCCATGTGCGTCGGGCCGAGTCCACTAATGGACTCCGTCGGTTGGAGTCTATGTAGACCTTGTGTGCCGTGCAAAGCCCCCAGGAGAGACGCCGGAGCCACCAAGCACTCCTCTAAAGACCTAGGTGTATACACTTCCGTCCCCCCCAGCCAATCTCCCAGGTGTCTAGCCTGGCAGGCCAATGCGTAGGTCTTCAAATCGGGTAAGCCCATACCTCCCTCTCGCCATTTTCCAAGGAGTCGGTCCCACGGGATCCGCGCCCGCTGCCCCCGCCAAATAAACCGCTTGAGCAAAGCCTCCATTCTACTCAGGTCTCGTCAAAGCAACCAGACTGGAAGAGTCTGCAGCCAATACAATATTCTAGGTAAAACTATCATCTGTACTGCCGCTATCCTCCCTGCCAGAGACAACGGGAGAGGCCCCCATGCACCCAGCTGTGCTGCCAGATGTCTCAGTATCCGGTCTAGGTTACGCCGGTATAAATCCTGGGGATTTCCAGTCAGTATTATGCCCAAATAGAGGAATTCTTTATCTGCCCACCGTAAAGGAAAGGGTCCCCTCCAGGAACTGCGGATGTGCCCCAACACATCTACCACTTCAGACTTATCTTTGTTGATTCGTAAGCCGGCAATTGCTCCAAACCGTTGAAACTCGTCTAACAGCATTGGTAAAGAGGTGGTCGGAGTCGTCAGATGGACTAGCAGGTCATCGGCAAAGGCCGAGATCAGGAAAGTTTGCGACCGTAGCCGCACTCCCTGTATCCTCCCCGAGTCCACGATGGAACGAATCAACGGGTCCAAAGAAAGAACAAAAAGTAAAGGCGACAAAGGACAGCCCTGCCTCGTACCTCTTCCCAACGGGAAGTCGTCTGAGATGAGGCCATTGCACAATATGCCGGCTGTTGGCGAAACATACAAACCTTGCACCATCTTACAAAATTCTTCCCCTATGCCATAGCGCGGTAGCAGACTCCAAAGATAGTGCCAGTCCACTCTATCAAAGGCCTTCTCTGCATCGAAGCTGATCAATAACGACGGGATATGGTGAGCATGCACCCACTCCAAGGAGGCCAGAATCTTCCTAAGATTGCGTACGGCGTGGCGGCCTTTCACAAAGCCCACTTGTGCATCATGGATTAAGTAGTCTAACACCCCTGCCAGGCGGTCAGCAAGAACTTTCGCCAAGAGTTTAAGATCGAAGTTTAGTAGGGAGATAGGTCTGTATGAAGCTGCCTGGAGCGGGTCTTTACCCGGCTTCGGGATCAGGGTGATATATGCGTGATTACGCCCCCAGCGGAACGCCTTTTGCTCTGTTCTAGTGATAAAGACCTCTCGTAGTAAAGGACTCACCCCATCCCCTAAGATCTTGTAAACTTCGGCTCCGAATCCGTCTGGCCCTGGTGTTCTGTAACACTGGGCCGAAGTTATTGCGGATTGTATTTCCTGTATGGAAATAGGTAAATCCAAAACCTTCCGCTGGGCTGAAGTGAGCTGAGGCAACTCCAAGTCCCTGAAGTAGTCCTGCAGCTCCTCAGGGGAACCAGCTGTGGCTCTATATAAGTTTTGGAAGAAGGTACGAAATATCTCTGCGATTTCTTTGCTTTCCTTATGCACACGTCCCTGGCCCTCTGTCAGTGCCGCTACGTGAGCAGGACTCCGTCGGGCCCGCAGACATCGTGCCAGCAACTTGCCCGGTTTGTCTCCATAGCAGTGCAATCGAAACCGATAAAACAGAACCGATTTCTTTGTGCGTTGATGTAAAAGCTCGTTAAGCTCAGTCTGGGTTTCCCATAACAATTTCTTATTAGGCAGCGTTGGCGTGTGAGCACATCTCCGCCGTAGAGTAGTAACTCGACGCTCAAGTAGTACAATACGTTCCGTCATCAGCCGGCGTCTCCTCGCGGCGTATCCTATGATGTCCCCGCGAAGAACCACCTTTGCCGTTTCCCAGACTAATTCGGGGTCGTCTGAATGGACTTGGTGATTGCCAAGAAATTCCCCCCATCGCTGACGTAAAAAATGGCGAAATTGCTCATCCGAATAAAGCTCTAGGTGAAATCTCCACAGGCGTGTCTGATTCGTGTCTCGCCCCCAGTGTAGGTCAAGCCACACCATCGCATGGTCAGAAATTTCGGAGGGACCAATCTGTGCATCCTCAGTGTGCGTAAACAACGTCCCCGAGATCATTACGTAATCAATACGGGCACTAGTACCGTGTGCTCGAGATTGATGGGTATAGTCCTTTTCGGAGGGGTGTAGTACCCGCCAAGGGTCAATTATACCTAGTCTTCGACAGAACCGCAACAATATCTGGGAGGGCACTACCCTCTCCCGTCCACCACCTCTCCGAGAGGTATCTAGGTCTACATCCAGGACTCCATTGAAGTCCCCTCCCAAAATCACCGGGCACTCCGGAAGCTGTTCCACCCTCAACGCCAAACCATTGTAAAAACCCGGGTCGGCCACGTTGGGGCCATAGAGATTTCCCAGTATCACCGGTTTTCCATCTAATTGGCCATATAACAGGGATCTACCAATATCATCAGTAAGAACCGTCTCCTCCACAAATCGTATGCGTTTATGAATTAGAATCGCTACACCTCCCTTATGCCCCTGGGCGGGGGATCCCCACACCTGACCCACCCAGTTTCGACAGAGTTTGCTATGTTCAACAGCCGTCTGGTGGGTTTCTTGAAGAAGAGCAATGTCACACTTATGCCGAGCCAATGCTTGCAATACTTTATGCCGCTTGATAGGGTTACCCAGCCCACAGACATTCCAAGTGATTATTTTTAAAGCGCCAGGGCAGTGCCAAGGTGCCACCACAGAGTCACATCTAAGTATTTCAGAGGGACACCCCCAGCCTGGCACCCCTCCTCGTCTATTGATAGGCAATTATCCCATCCACTAACAGTCAATGGAGTAAACCCCCTCCCCTCCCCCTGCCCCACCCTCCCCCTCCCCCCTCCTATCCCTCTCCTCCCCTCCCCCCCCTTCCCTCTCTTCTCCAAACTCTCCCATCCCGCCATAGCCGGGACTACTTCCTATGGCAGACGGGCTCGCCCCTCCGATGTTCCCCCCTCCCTAGCTACGAATTTAAAGGAAGGAACAGTAAACACAGAGTCTCTCTTGCGAACCGCTGTGATGTGTCCCCCACAGTTGGCTCTAGCGCCCTCCACCCGTCCCCTCATACCTTGTCTCCACCCACAACCACCCGAAGTATCTCTCATCTCCTCCGCCCTCCCCTCTCATCAAGTGCATGTACAGCTGTCTTGTCGAGGCCAGCCCTCTCTCCCCCCAGCATCAGTTCCTGATCGCTCTCATACCCCAGCTACTCCTGAGGGAGAGTGGCCCAAAACCTGCACTGTACACGGTCACTCAGCCACACACGCTTTTGAGCTCACCAGCCATTGGCGTGGTCATTCCTCAGTCCTACCCCCTTCCAGGCCGTGGTGGCAAAAGGAGGGGAGGCTAGGCGTCAAGCCTGGGATATAAATTGTTAAGATGGTAGTAACAAAGCTGGTCCTGAAGCCCGTGCCTCCTTAACCCCAGTGACCCCCCAACTTAATCACCGCCTACCCCTTTAGCATCACATCAAAGTCCCACCTGTCAGGGGATAAAAAGAGGGAGGAGAGGGAGAGGAACAAACACAAATTCAGGGGGAGAGACAAGGCAGGGAGAAGATAGTCAGGGAGCCAGCAGAACAGCAGCTATTATAACACAATAGCAATTGTAACAAAATAACAATGATACACTGTCTCCCTTGGCAGAATAACTGTTACCAATTCAATGAGGCCCTTTAGGTCAGCTTAGCACACCACGTGAAAAGCAAAAGCCGAAAGTTCTTCCATGTCAGTGTAGACTGTTAGAAGTCCATCAGTAACTGTTCAACCCCCGGGGCCCCAGGTCACCACACCACACCTGGGGCGATATACCCCACACCTAGTCAGTTGTCCAGCAGTTAGGAGGCCGATTGAGCAGGCAGGGAGTCCAGGAAGGTAGTTGCCTCTTCCAGGGACGCTAATATGCGCGTGTGGCCTTGATGATCGATCCGCAGCCGGGCCGGGTAGAGGAGTGAGAAACGAATGCCACGGTTAAACAGCTGGGTGCAAATCCCTGAAAAAGCCCTTGCTGTTGGCTAACGATCACCGAATAGTCCTGGAACACTAAGATCGGTTCGGCGTCCTGCTGATGTCTCCGCCGGCCCCTCGCTGCTTTCAACACCTCCTCTTTCTGTCTGTAGTCGAGGAAGCGTGCTATTACGGCACGTGGTTTCCTGGCCTGTTCTCTTCTCTGGCCTAGTCGATGTATCCGCTCTATTTTGAGAGATCCTTCTCTCAGGTGTGGCAGGAGGTTCTCAATCCAAGATTGTAAATATGCAGATAGGGCACTGTCCGCGACACTCTCAGGAATGCCGACGAATCGCAGGTTTTTTCGCCGACCTCGGTTCTCCAGTTCATCCAGTTTGTCTCCTTGTTGTTTCACCAAAGTCTCTAGGGCAGCTACTTTGGCCACTACTGATTGTTGCGTGTCCTCCACATCGGACACCCTTGTCTCAACTTGCTCTAGGCCAGGGGTCTCAAACATGCGGCCCGCGAGACAACTTTGTGCGGCCCGCGACGGAGGAAAACAAAAAAACCCCCAAACCCTGGCTTCTGCCGTTGCCGCCGTGGCAGCGGCAGAAGCAATTGTCAAATTTAAAAAAAACTGACTTCTGCTGCTCAAGCAGCAAAATCAGCTGTCCTGCGACCCCTTCCCCTGTGCCCGGAGATCCGAGTCTGCTCTATCAGCGGCGTGCTTTTCAAGCCGCGAAGAGAGTATTCCCCTCTCGCGCGGTTTCAAGCCGCGCTAGAGGGGAATACTCTCCTCGCGGCTTGAAAAGCACGCCGCTGATAGAGCAGACTCGGATCTCCGGGCACAGGGGAAGGGGCCGCAGGACAGCTGATTTTGCTGCTTGAGCAGCAGAAGCCAGGTTTTATTTTAATTTACCGGGGGGGGGGGGGTGTAGGACTGGAAATGGGCTATTGGTAGGGGGGGGGGTATGACTGGAAATGGGCTATTGGCAGGGGGGGGTATGACTGGAGATGGGCTATTGGCAGGGGGGGGTTATGACTGGAGATGGGCTATTGGCAGGGGGGGTAATGACTGGAAATGGGCTATTGGCAGGGGGGGGTTATGACTGGAAATGGGCTATTGGCAGGGGGGGTTATGACTGGAGATGGGGCTATTGGCAGGGGGGCTATTGGCGGGGGGGGTAATGACTGGAGATGGGCTATTGGCAGGGGGGGCTATTGGCAGGGGGGGTTATGACTGGAGGGCTATTGGCAGGGGGGGGCTATGACTGGAAATGGGCTATTGGCAGGGGGGGGGGTAATGACTGGAGATGGGCTATTGGCAGGGGGGGGGCTATGGCAGGGGGGGGCTATTGGCAGGGGGGGTTATGACTGGAAATGGGCTATTGGCAGGGGGGGGGCTATTGGCAGGGGGGGGTTATGACTGGAAATGGGCTATTGGCAGGGGGGGTATGACTGGAAATGGGCTATTGGCAGGGGGGGGGTTATGACTGGAGATGGGCTATTGGCAGGGGGGTTATGACTGGTAATGGGCTATGGTGGGGGCTAGGACTGGAAATGGGCAGGTGGGGGTTAGGAAGGACTGGAGGTGGGCTGATGGGGGGAGTTAGGACTGGTAATGAGCTATGGAAGGGCTGACTGAAATGGGGTAATGGGGGTTAGGGCTGGAAGTGGGCTATTGGCAGGGGGGTTATGACTGGTAATGGGCTATGGGGGGGGTAAGACTAAAAATGGGGTGAGGGGGGTAAAACTGGAAGTGCGCTATGGGGAGGTTAGGACTGGTAATGGGCTATGGGGGGTCTAGGACTGGTAATGGGCTGGGGGGGGTTGCTAGGACTGGAAATGGGCTGAGTGGAAGGGGGGCTTGAACTGCAATGGCTGATGGGGAGGGGGGCTTGGAATGGAAATGGGCTGTGAGGGGAGGGAGCTAGGATTGGAAATGGGCTGATGGGGGGCTAGGATTGGAAATGGGCTGATGGTGAGGCTAGGATAGGACTGGAAATGGACTAATGGGGGGACTAGAAGGGAGCGGATGCTGGGTGGGGCTGGAACTAGAAGGAGCTGATGTTGGGGGAGGATTAGAATGGGATGGAGCTGGGAAAGTGAAATGGAGAGGGGAAAAATATTTTGTCTGGGAGAGAAGACAAATCTACAATTGGCCAGGTATTGGGAGAGTAAGTGGGGATTGAGGATGGAGGGGTAAAATTTGAGTGGATGAAATAGGAATGAGGAAAGAGAAAAAGGAGAAAGATTAGTATGTTAAAGCAGATGTAGAGAGAGAATGGAAAAAAAACTAGGAGAGAAGAAAGGGCAAATGGACAGCAGACGATGGAGAGTTAGCAGAAGACATGAAGAAACCAGAAGAAAGTGGCTGGAACAATTGCAACTGAAAAAAATGCACAAAAGGTAGAAAAATATCTCTTTATTTTGAATTTATTAACTGGAATATGTCAGCTCTGGGAAATGTGCATCATTAATGTTTGCGCTTTGTTTAGTACAAGAGGAAATTAATTTATATTTTTATTTCTACAGTGTTGTCGTACATTCCAAGTTTGGCTTTTGGGGTTCCCAGTTTAATTATTGTCTTCTTGTTTCTAAATCTTTTAGTCTTTCTTTATCCATACTCATTAAAGAGGCATGTTTACTAAAAGTTAGTGTATGGTAACATTATGCAAATATTTATGCAAATGAGGCCCCTTATGCAAATGAGGCCCCGCGTCTTATGCGGCCCCCGGGTTACTTTACAAGTCCTCATTTGGCCCTCAAAGCAATTTGAGTTTGAGACCCCTGCTCTAGGCGCTCCTCCACCGCCGTGAAGCGCTGTCCCAGCGTTTGAATCTGCTCCCCCAGGTCCTGGAAGCGGGTGCTAAGCGCCTTCACCACTGCGGCGCTGACCTCGGCCACTAAGTCTGGTGGACTGCCCGGCTTCGGGCTGGAGGGGGAGCCTTCCGCCGCTTTTCCCTCCGTCATTCAAGGCCTCTCTTTACGCGGAGCTTTAGATGCCATTCAGAGAGCAGTGTTGAGCCTCCACACCCCAAGAGCAGAGTGATATATGGGCCAGTAGCAGAGAGAGCCAAGCTCAATGCAGTTGCTGTCTTTTGTTCACTGGTGCTCTCTGGAGTCAGGCAAAAAGGCCGCAGATCTCCGCTGCCCCTCAGGCCCCTCAGCAACCGTGAAGAGCGCTGTTGTCTCGTTGGATAGGGTCCCCAAGCTCTCCTATCTCCGTCAGCAGCCCCTCACCCCCAAACAGGCAGGAGGATTCACAAACCCCTGCTGCGTTAGGGAATCAATACCCCGCGGGGGGAGCCAACCGTGGCAGCAGGAAGGAGGATGGGGGTGCACGGGCGTGATACACAGTTCCTCCACCGGATTCTCTGCTCTCAGGTGTTCGACCCCGCGTGGATGCCACGCCGCTGTTGATAGCAGGGGAAATGTCCAGGCACGTTGCGGCCTGCTTCCTAACAACAATGATTGACTGCCGGGGTCTTGGTAGAGGGCCGCTGGTCTTTCCCCGCCGGGACTACACCTCCACGTGCAGGTGGAGCACAGCCGACAGTGGCAGAAGCGCCCGATCCCGTCCTCACTTACTTGGGTAAGGGCCGTCACACTTCTCCATTTTATTAGGGGCGGTCACTGATCCGAGGCCTCCCACTCCGTGTCCCGCAAAGAGCAAGCTGATTCCAGCGGTGGAGGAAGTGCCCGCTCGGCCCCTGCACTCTCTTTGGGTCGCAGGATAAACCGCTCCAAGTTCTGCGGGGGTGGCCGCGAAGTGTTTCAGCGGCAGAGGATCGGGTCCCCGTCAGGGGAGTTTCACTGCAGGTAGGGTCCAGAAGATTTTTATGCCGATTTGTAGCCGGAATGTGAGGGCGGTTGCCCGGAGCTGATCGCGAGTCGTCCGATCAGCTCATTGCCCAGACCGGAAGTCCTTTCTTCTTGGTCTTATGCTGTGATCGGTTTTAATGAGTGGTTGTAAGCTGTTAGCTGAGAGGTTGTGTATTTTGAAAATGTTTATAAGTACTTTGAAGCGGATTCGAGAGCTGATTGGGAGCCAGTGCAGGTGGTACAGTATGGGAGTAATGTGGTCGTGACTTGTGCAATCTGTTATGCGTGCGGCGGTGTTCTGTGCTAGCTGTAGAGGTCTGAGAGTCTGTTTTGGTAGCCCCTGATAGATGGGGTTACAGTAGTCTAGTGTGGGAATGATGAGGGCTTGACAGACTGTTCGAAAATGCTCCTGAGAGAGAATGGGTTTGAGCCTTCTGTTGGTTCTCATTTTGATGTAAGCGCTCTTTGTGGTTTTGGCAATGTGGGATTGTAGGTTAAGGTCCTTGTCGAGCGTCATTCCCAGGTATTTTACTTTAATGTTTTACTGGTATTGTGATGTCATTCAGTTTGATGGTGGTTGTGGGTGAAAATGTGGGGTTTCTTGTGATGAATAGAGCTTCAGTTTTGTTGTAGTTTATTGAAAGATTGTTTTCCTGAAGCCAAGTTGCCATTGGTTGGAGTAGTCTGGGTTGTCCAATTTGATTGGTGTGAATATCATTGTCTGTGTATATGGTGTATTGGATCTTGTGGTCCTTGATGGCGCAGATGGGTTGTATGTATAGATTGAAGAGCAGGGCGGAGAGTGCTGAGCCTTGTGGGATGCCCTGTGTGGCTCTCAAAGGTTGAGAGGTGTCTGAGCCACATTTGACTTGTAGCTGTCTGTAGGTAAGGTATGATGTAAACCAGCTCAGGGTTGTGCTGTGTAGTTTTGTCTTTTGTAGTCTGGTTAGTAAGGTTGTGTGACAAACAGTGTCAAATGCTTAGGAGATGTCTAAGAAGATCATGAGGACACCCATTCTGATGATGTCGATGTCTGTATCAGTTTGTCGAATAGTTGTATTAGTAGAGTTTTGACTCCATGGTTTGGTCGGAAGCCATGTTGATTGGGGTCCAGGGGGGTGTGGATGTCAATGTGGTGTTGAAGTTGTTGCTGAACCATTTTCTCGATGATCTTGGATAGGAAAGGAAGGCTTGAGATTGGTCTGTAGGCGGCGGGGCCAGTTTTAGCTAGGGTGGTTTTCTTGAGGATGGGGCGTATTGTGGCTAGCTCCATGGCGTTTGGCATTATTCCTTTGGTGAGAGAATTATGTTATTTTACGGATGACTTATATCAGGTTTTCTTTAGTTGCTTTAATCCAGGATGCTGGGCATGGGTCTGTAGGGGCAGTGCTGGTGGTTAGGTCAGTGATGATTTTAGAGAGCTGGTCATTAGAAGGGATGTTGAATTTGCCCCAGCCTTGTTTTGGTGGAGAGGTCCCGTTGTTGACGATCTCCATGTTGTTTTTAGGTGGTGCAGTGAATTTTGTTCTTGAGGTGGTCTGCGAAGGTTAATGCTTCTAATTCTCCTCTGCATCCCTTGTTAGTTGATTTTCTGTGAATATGGAGTATCTGTTTACAGAACCAGAGATACACTATTTCAATTGAGTTTTTTTCCTTCTTATCAATATAATTCTGGGTTAATTAATGACCCCAGGTTTCACTCTTATAGCATTAATTGAAACATGCTATATAATTTTTGACAGCATGCACAATAAGATCAGCCACACAAGTGGTTTACATCATCTGATGGTGCCAAGATGGATTGGCTGCTTCACAACTTGGGGAAAAGTCAGTTTATCTAAATATGCGTATATGTTCCAATGCTGTCGCCAGCCTCCTCAATCGGTTTTTATCCACTGAAGTGAACAGACATTTTTAGCTTGTTCTTTCTTTCTCTTTTTCTTTTGTTTCTTATTGATGACTTGCTGTGTATATTTCAGTCTCTCTCATTAACCCGAAAAATGTTCTTTATTTTTAATCCATAGCTTGTTCAGCCCTCTTGGGCAAAATATTATGTAGTAGAATTTTCTCCTGTTGTCAATGAGTTCAGTTTGCTGATGTCTGTTTACAAAATGGTGGATGGAAAGCCTGGTTTCGGTAGATGTCCCAGATGTTATTGGAAAATGGTGAGATTGGATACACAGTGACCATTGTTTGCGATTGCATGGACCTGCACCATAACGTTTCAGCATAAACAAGTGCACAATAATGTCTCCCAGGACACAGAAGCATTTAGAATTCTGTCATTAAAGTAGTTTCTCAACAACCCTCATTCCAGTAGATCTTCATCTAAGGGTTTGTCAAAGATGAACTCTTTCAAATGTCAGAGATACAGTATTTGGGCTCCCCTAAAGGAGGCCATCAATTTCTAAAGGCAAGAATTATAAGAATTCTGCTTGAAAGATATCTTCCTTGTCTTCTCACAAAGAATTCTCGTAGCCACACATGCTTGGAAGCTGCAGTGCAAACATTTTGGTGGCCAGAAAATGAGGTACAGGCAAGGAATGGCAATGATGAAACTAGTGCAACAGCCCTCGCTAATGATGTGGATCATATTACAATGAGAGAACTAGTCAGCACAGAAATTCATAGCACATGTTCTTTTGGTACAGATGAGTGGGCCATTGATGTGTATCATGGATACTGGTCCAGACTATTTGTGTATGGATTATGTCAAATAATTTTATTGGAGAATTGTGTATGGATTATAAAGAGTAAGCTTTTGGTAAACCAAGACACCATCAATCTCTCCACTGAAATTTCAAAAGCTGCAACATGGATGTCACAAGACAATTGTCAAGGCCACACTTTAGCATATTACTAGATGTATCCAAGCTGCATTTTTTTCCAGCTCACAATGTAGTGGGATTTTGTCAGACCACACTTCAGAGGTATATTAGCTGTGCCTAAGATAGAGGCTTATTAAAATCTTATAAATTAATAGAATGCCCTTCTCTCTAAAACGCCATCAGTAAGTTCTCACAAGGATAAAGAGGTTTTCTGCAGTGTAGAGAAAGCTAATGGAATACATTAAGATCATTGGTTCTTTGTATTCTTTGAACATAGACTCTCGTAAAATATCTTCAGATCCTTTGCCTCTACAGCCTGAGAATGCATCTTTACCAGAAGATGTTGTCCTCAAGATTTCTACAAAAGGTCTTAAGGGCTCTTGGATTAGATATAAAAGAAGAACCAGATCCTGGAGCATACATCTTTTAGATTATAAGCTATATAGAAACACCAAAAGACTGAGTAACTTTACCTGGTGCACCAAATATTGCAAGATGTTCAGATGAGAATGTGGCAAACCCATTTCTCAGTGCATTCAACTTCTAAATACAGAGTTCAGTCAAGTTCTGATCACTCAACAGCACATCTTCCTTGCCAACCTTGTGGAAACCGCTATGAAGAAACTTGTTCCCATATTCCATTCGGAAAGGTGCAGAAAATATTAAAGATAGGGAAAAAGCATTTCAAAAGGGCAAGGTTGAATACACATACTGTGGCCCATCAAGTGGATGCTATACAGTACTATTACTCATTGATAGAGGAGGTTTATTTTGTTGCAGACAGTCCAGTAGACATCTAATTGGATCTCACCAACCTCCTGTTTCAGGTGACTGTGGAAACCATGTACTTGGGTCATCAGAAGTAGCCATACTAGCTAAGGATCTCCAACTTAAAAAAAACAAAACAAAAGAAACCCCAGATGTAACAGATTGCTGCCAGAGCAAGGGACATCTACAGTCTGTTTAGGGCAAAAGTGAATGAGATGAATAAAGGACCACTCTACCCTTCACACACTAACAGTGGTTACTGTGAACCAGAGTTTAACCTCTTACAAGAGGTCAGAAAAGTCCATAGTAAACAAAAATCTTCATACTATGAAAAATATTGGTTCCAATTGTGTGTTCAAAACTGCCACATCCATAGACTGGGACATTCACCCTCAGAGACAAAGACCTATGGAAAGATGGCGACAAAAACCGATTCTAAGCTTTATTCCAAGAAAATTTCTAACTTTTGACTAGACCTGTGATATGAATATACCTGTAAAAGATACAAAGACCTATACAGGGAACAGCAGATCACACTACTAAAACAAGAAAAGGTGCAGAGAAGGGTGACCAAATTTAGAGAAGGGATGGAACAATTCATCTCTAAGGAAAGGCTAAAAAGGTTGGGACTTTTTAGCTTGGAGAAGAGAAGGATGAGGGGAAGTATGATAGAGATCTATAAACTTCTGAGTGGAGTGGAACAGGTAAATACAAATTTATTGTTTAGTCTTTGAAAAAGTGCAGACTAGGAGATGTGCCATAAAGTTACACAGTAAGGTGAAATTGACTTACCTGCTAATTCTTTCCTTGCGTTCCCTCCAGTCCATTCCCGACCTTTGGGTAGTCACCTCACCAGCAGCTTGGAGACTGAGCATGTCAATGCTGATATCACCTCTCATAGGCAGTTGCCACCTTAGCAAGCCCAGTATACCATTGACAAAGCAGACTCCCATGAACAATAACCAAGAAAAATCGATGCCATATTACTGACTAATACAAACCTCAGCCAAGGCAGACTAATCCCCCTGCCCAGTGGAGAGCAAGAACAGTCTGAAAAGGCAGATCAAGTGACCACAAGTACCCTGTCACACTGAGAAATGCCTTAGGAAAACACTTCCCTTTGTTTTGTGTCTCTTATCTCTATTTACACTGACCCTGTGAACTGAGAGAGGACAGAGCCTACGGTCTGGTAGCCCTGCAAGGAGGACCACTCTGCACAAGACCTGTTCGCTTGATCCGGACTAACATCAAGAAAAATAACTTTCTTACCGCCCAAGATAGCCACATTGACAAATGGTATGGAATTCTGGGAGGGTCCGAGACTGGACTTGAGGGAACTCAAGGAAAGCCAATTAGCAGGTAAGTCTTAATTTCACCTTCCTTATCGTCCCCCCAGTCCATTCCTATCCTGTGTGATGTACCATAGCAGTATTAACCCTGGGAGAACGATCTGCGAGCCCAGCCTGAAGCAGTACTGCACTGAATCTGGCATCCCCTCTGCTTGCATGTCCAGGTGATAATGTTGCACAGAGAGATTTGTTTATTTAGACAGATTTGTATACCACCTTATCCTTCAATCAAAGTGGTCACAACACAATTAGAGAGTTACATTTAACATGAGTGGTACTAACAAACATTTTTACAGGGAACATGGGGAGGGTTAAGTGGCTTGCCCAAGACCACAAGGAGCACCTGTGGGACTAAAATCCCAGTCCCTCCGGCCTGAGATTGCTGATATGTAAGGATGACCAAGTAGCTGCCCTGCAGATGTCCCCCAGTGGAACCAGGCTAGCCTCCACCCATGAGGCGGCTTGCACCCTGGTAGGATGAGCCCGCAACCCTTTGGGCAAGGCTCGCCATTGCAAAAGATAAGCCGAGGAGATGGCTTCCTTCATCCATATGGAAATAGGCACCTTGGAGGCCGCTTCTCCTTTGTGCGGTTCCCCAAAAAGCACAAATGGTCTGATTTTCAAAATTGAGCTGTGCATTTGACATAGTGCTTGAGTAATCGGCGGAGATGCAGAAGACTGAGTTGGGGGGGTCCTCCGCCCCGCTCCCAACTCTGAGAATACCAGTAGTGACGCCAGTTGATTGAGGTGAAAGGCTGAGACTACCTTAGGTAAAAAGGAGGGCACTGGCCTTAAGACTGCCCTCTCCTTGGATATTGTGAGGAAAGGCTTGCGGCACAACAGTGCCTGTAGCTCCAAAATCCTGCGAGCCTAACCAAAAAACTGTCTTCAAGGTCAGATCCTTCAAGGAGCAAGTGCTGATTGGTTTGAAGGGTACCTCTAGTAACGCAAACAAAACTAGATTCGGAGTTGCTTCACCGCCCGAAGGAAATGCACCATGACCAGGTGAGTGGCCAAGAGGATTCCCTGGACTTTCCCCGATAACATCATGTTAGAGCTGCTACCTGTACTCACAGGGAGCTACAAGCGAGACCCTTTTCGAACCTGGCCTGCAAGAATGCTAACACCAGCTCTCGAATATGCCCCACGTGCGAACATATGAAAGATTGGTGGAACACTTCCAGGCCTTCAATAAGGTATCACTAACTGGGACCAAATATCCCTGCCTTCTCAACTGAGCCCATTCAGTAGCCAGACTGTAAGCAAGAACCGCTTCATGTTAGGCGACTAGGCCTTGAGACATGAGATCGGCCCGAGCAGGAAGGCATCAAGGCTGGTCCACCGTTAGCTGAATGAGGTCCACGTACCACAGCTTTCTCAGCCATTCAGGAGCCACAAGTATCACTAGACCCTGATGCACTTCTATCTGTTGTATTACTTGACCTATCAGCGCCTACGGGGGGGAATACGCACAGTAACAGCTCCTGGAGCTAACACTGTACCAAGGCATCGAGGCCTTCCGACATGCGCTCCTTCCTTCTGCTGAAGAACCGCCTCGCCTTTGCAGAGTCAAAGATGACCATCAGATCCATGACCAGCTCACCCCAACGCTGTACCAGCCGAGCAAACACTTCCACATTGAGGGTCCATTTGCCTGGGTTTTACTTCTCAGCCACATTCGCCACCAATAGCATCTGCAGGTTGTCTTCTACCCAGTCTGGCAGTGGAGCAACTTCGCTTTCAACTGAGCACTACTTGTGCCACCTTGACGATTTATGTAAGCCACAGTAGTGGCATTGTCAAACACACTGACTGGTTTCCCTTGTAGGAAGCTGCAAAACTCCTGCAGAGCCAGGAAAACAGTGCACATCTCCAACCGGTTGATGGGCCAGTTGCTCTCGTGTTGACCAACATCTCTATGCTATCTGCACCTCGCAATACTCCCCCCAGCTCGAGAAACTGGCATCCATCATCAACGCCACCCATTGAGGGGTTTCCAGGGGCATCCCTGCCGAGAGCTTGTCCTGCTGGAGCCACCACTGTAACGTTATCCTGGTGGCTCTCAGGCATGGGAGCAGTCATGATAGTGGATGGTGCTGCAGTGACCATCAGCAGAGTAGAGCCCTCTGCAACGGCCTCATTTGTGCTTGGGTCCAAGGCACAAGCTCAATGGCTGCCACCATCGATCCCAGCACTTGCAGGTAATGCCATGCTGTCGGATTCTGCATGCTGAGAAGCTGGCACACCTGCCACTGAAGGGTGTAAATTCTGTCCTCCGACAGGGATAACCAGTTTTCGGCTGTCTGGAACTGGGCTCCCAAGTATACCAAATCCTGCAACAGCTGCAACTGGCTCTAGGCAAAGTTGATGACCCAACCGAGACCCTGCAGGCAGGCAACGACCTCTCAGTGGCCCTTTTGTTCTCTTTGGATTTTGCTCTGACCAACCAGTAGGCCAGGGAGGGATGTACTAGAACACCTTCCTGACGCAACGTGGCCATGACCACAACCATGACCTTTGTGAATATTTGGGGAGCCGTGGCCAGGCTAAAGGGCAAAGCCTCAGAATGAATGTGCCCCATAGGGACCGTGAACCTTAAAGAACCTCTGATGCTTGGTCTGAATTGGAATATGCAAACAGGCCTTAGTAAGATCGAGTGATGTGAGAAATTCACCCTCTGATGGCCACAATGACCTACCGGAGGGTTTCTGTGTGAAAATGTGGCACCTTGAGACAATGATTTATGCCCTTCAGATCCAAGATGTCAGAAGGAGCTTTCCTTTTTGGGAACCACAAAGTAGATTATCAACCCAACCAGCACTGGTTGGGCTGAACAGACACCATGGCCTGTAAAGCCTGCGGATGGCAGAGAGTGTCCAGAGCCGCTCAGATTTTGAGGGGCCTTGCAGTGAGAAAAGACAAAGGATTCCTTGAGGGGTTGTGCAGATTTGAGGGCGAAAGCCTCTCAAATGATCTCCAAGACCCATTGATCCAGTGGTAATGTAGGTCCAGGCAGAGTAAAAATCCAGCAGCCGTCTCCCTATAGGCACTAACCCCGCTGAGACCCCCTTATGTTGTTGCTGTTTCTTAGTCACAGTCGAGGAAGGGGTGTAGAACCCTCTGCCTGTTCCTCGACAAACCCGAAAAGGCTGTCCTCAGGTGGGAAAACACCCTCTTTGATATGGCACAAAACAAGCCAAATGGAACCTCCGAAAATCCCGTGACGGGGTTTGCATAGAACCCACGGACCAAACTGGTGCTTGGAAGAGACATCTGCCAACCAATTGCAGAGCCATAAGTAGCGTCATGCTGCCACCACAGAGTCCACGCTCTTGAATAGACCCCTAATCAGATCATAAAAGGCATCTGCCGAATATGCTGCTCTGGATAACTTGGCCACCTCTGGAGGTGGCGCCGAAGCATCTCTTGCTGTCTCCAAGATTGCTTGCGCTTATTGTAAGCATGCGCAGGCCACAAAGGCCCCACAAACGGATGCCTGTAAGGACAGCACATTGATATCAAACGCCTGCTTAAGCAAGGTCTCTAATCTCTGATCCTGGACATCCTTGAGGGCTGTACTGCCCTCCACTGTGATTGTGGTTGTCTTTGTGACCGCCAGGACCATTGCATCCACCTTGGGTGAGCAGAGGGGCTCCTTCTGAGAATCTGGTAAGGAGTTCAGTCTTGCCATTGCATGCGTGCCCCGAAGAGTGGACTCGGTAACCTCCCATTCATGTGCTTGATTACTTGATGGAATGAACACCATTAGCAGTTTCTGGACTGCCTGAAACAATGGATTCCACAGTGGCTTGTCCTCCAGTGGCACCTCTGACATATTAAGAACCCTAAGCAAATGGGTGATCAACTCCTCCCATTGGAAGACATGCACAATCCTTGCTTTCTCTTTGTGGGATCTCTCCTTCGAACTCAGCTGATTCCTCACTCATGTCCGTCCTTGTCTCAGAGCCTCTTCCTCCTCAGAGTGAAGAGACCTCTGTATCTTTCCGAAAGTCTGCCTCCAAATATCTCTGGCTAGAACCGGGCTCCCGCTCGGTCCTCCGCCTCTGACGCCCTTCAGAGAGCCCCCTCTTCCCCTCTCGGAGAGCCTTGCGGGTCATCCTACCCACACTGCTTCATGAAAAAGGCTTTATGCATGAGTAAATCAAAATCTGGGGAAAACACGCTGTGGCCCAACTCCTCAACCACATCCTTGGACAAGGAGGGTCTGGGAGACTTGACCCCATTACTCCTCTCCTTAGAAGAGGTGGGGGGGGGGAGTTTCCACTCCGTCTGGAAGAGATATCGGCCCAGCCTCCGCTGCAGGCACAGTCCTCTCCCGACTGCTTAGAAGGACTCTCAAATCCCCCCCCCCCCGAGAGTCCCTCCTGCCCATCCTTATCTGTCTGAGCCACTAGATGCTCCTCAGCTAACTGGGACTCTGTTTCACAACTGTGGCAAAACCCGGCTGCCGAAACAGCCCCTCTGGGAGCCACAAGCCCGAACACATGGTTTTAGTGGGCATGCTGCATCCACAGGCCACACTTCTGTAATGCCAGTGTGCCTAGTTTCTTTTGTTTCCCCTTGATCCTTCCTTTTTTTTTCTTTTTTTTACCTTAAACTGAGCTGTTCAGAGACCAAGGGAACTCACAAAAAAAATGAAAACGCGGTGAAAGAAAACTCCTGCATCTGGGCTCAACAAAATATCCCCTGCTGAGAGAAGTTTTTCTCAAGCTGCACAGCTGAGCCACCTCCGCCTCCCAGCGAGCTACCCACAGCCTAGAAACTCCGTCGCGACCATGGAGAGGCAGAAAGGAAAATAACAGACTGTGGAAGACATCCAGGCTATTTACCGGTTAGGGATCTCTGGACACATGCTCCGCCCTTCTTTGCTGGCATTGGCGATGTCAGGAGTCCCCTGTGGTCTGAGAGACAGGCCTTGCACTGAGAGCAGCTCCTCACCCTCTGTCAGGTTCGGGAGCTGCCACCTACTGGAGATCACTGCCCCAGCCCTTATAGAGGGCTGCTCTTGCTCCACTTGCCTGCCCCTCTTTAAATGGCCACTGTTCTTTCTCTTTCTCTGTTTAAACTAGGCAGATCGCTCCTGCCTTAAAGGGAAAGTACCCTTTTCCAAAGGTGAGAAAAGATCAGTAAAGAAATAAAACAAACTGCTTTGAATTGTTCCTCAATGAGTCCATCCTGGGGAGTCGCACCTCTCCAGCTGCATGGAGACTGAGAATACTGGGGTTGCTAAGGTGGCAACTGCCTATCAGCTCATCAGCACTGACATGCTCGGTCTCCAAGCTGCTGGTGAGGTGTGACTACCCACAGTCGGGAGTGGACTGGAGGGATGATAAGGAATACATTTAAAACAAATTGGAGAAAACATTTGTATTTGTCAACGTATAGTTAAGTTTTGGAACTCCTTGCCAGAGGATATGGCAAAAGCAGTAAGTGTAGCTGGATTTGAAAAAGGTTTGGACAAATTCATGGAGCAAAAGTAGACCTGGAAAAAAACACTGCTTCTCCTTTGAGTAAGGACAGAATCTTGCTACTTTTGGGATATGCCAGATACTGTGACCTGGATTGGCCACTGTTGGAAACAGGATACTGGGCTTGATGGACGTTTGTTCTGACCTAGTAAAGCAGTTCTTATATTATACAGCAGACTGTTTTACATATCAAGAGTGTCTCTCTGGTATCTAAGTTCTTTGGTTTTGCCTTCTCAATTATAGAGAAAAGGATCTCTGATTTAAATCATGCTTTGTGCGGACATGATTTATACCTGACAAATTCTGTGAGGATGAATTTCTCATCCCTGCCACCCATTCTTCTGTTTTTATGAACTGGGGATAACATTTTGGAATGCCAGTAGAACATTCATGGGATGATACTGTCTGGTCTTAAGACAAAACTAAAATAGTATCACGGTTATCAGTGAAGATTTTATACTTTATCAATTACACTGCAAGAATTCAGAAATTCCTCTCCCATCCTCACAAGCTCTTTGCAGCGGCATTTTAATTTTTTAAAAATATGTTCCAGATACTGTGCAAGTCTTGACGTAATTTGTTTTACCCTTGGCACAAATGTGTTCTTCAAAATCAGATTAAGATTGGTATTCTTGTTTCTTCACTGAATAATATTAGTAAGCATGGTGCCTCTTGTACTGAAGGTTCATGAGACATTTGTTAAGAACAATCTACTTCTATAAACAGGTCCATTATCTAGGAACTATTTGGTAATTTAAATTATTCAGCTAATGTGTTGGATGCCATTTTGACTGCTTCAAGTAAAATGGCATGCAACACTTTCAGCACTTTTTTTTGTGATAGAGTTTGTCTCCTTAAAGGATGGTGGTGTACATTTAGCATTAAAGTATGCTGCTGTTCAGCCTGTTTTGAAGAACTTCTCATCTGATCCTTTCTAGTATGGTGTAGTTACTGTCTAATCTCTAGTCTCCCCTTGTTGGTAAAACGTTTTGAACAGATTGTGCAGTCCCAGTTAAAAAAATCTTCTGGATGAACATAGTGTTCTTTATCTATCAAGGGAATTTGATTTAGCTTAGGCCTTTCTCAGAAGTTCAAGGTGAGTTACATTCAGGTCCAGTAGGTATTTCCAAATTATCTTGTTAAATGAGTCCAGACTAGAGGATTATTTCCCCCTGCCTGCAGATGTTGAAGACAAAGTACCAGAAACTTCAGTGACCTCGGCACTGGTATACATTCTGGTTCACTTAGAGGTAGCCTTCACTATTTCTTGATCTCCAGCAGATGGTAGATCTCCTTTAACTGTGCTCCTGACAGCCACGTAGAAAGTGTCCTGCCAGTGAGATTTCTCTATATCTACCTGTGGACGTCTCCTGGGAGCACAGGAGGTGCCCCCCTTGGAGTTTCCCCACTTGCACTTATCCCAGGGTTAAGCTTCTGATCAAGAGGATCAGTAGTTCCCTGCAAGGGATGGAGGGGAGGGGGACACTCTTGGTCAGGAGGCCAGTGCAGCCCTAACCAAGGGTGCCCTCAGGATCTTCTGGAACAGCCTTTGGAACTTCAGCCTTAAGTAGCTCTTCTATAAAAAAAAGAAAAAAAAACAGTTGAGATAGGTGAAAGAAGAGTGTTTTGTCTGCAAGCGTCCAGCCTCTGTTACATTTCTTCACTGCCTGTTCCCGCTCTGTGAGTTACTGACTCAATTCCCTTCTCCCCCTCCCCACCACCTGCCCCTCTGTCATTGTGGCGTTACCGGGAGCACTTTGTGACCTCCTTGTCTCTGGATTTGGGCCCGACTGCTAGTGTGTGTGCTTCAGCCCTTCCTGCTTGTTTGCTACTGAGGGGGAAGCGCTTGTAGCATGGCTGCTGTTTGAGCTAACTACATCTCTCTGTCACAGGGAAAAGAATCCTAAGTGAAAAATTCAGGCAGTATGTGGATATGCATTTAAACTAGAAAAAGGGGGTGACTGATGGGGAAGGTCAAGTTCTGGATGTCACTCCCTGCAAAAGCAGAAAAACATCAGAAATGGCCACACTTTTAAACCACACATCAAAAACAAGTGGGAAGAAGTGGGCAGAACAAAATCAATGCAAAATACACGCAAGCCAGTTAAATGTTGGAAAGCAGTGAGCACAAATGCTCGAAGCTTAGCCAACAAAGTTCCGGACCTGGAAGCCTTAATGGTGGAAATGGACTTGGACATTGTGGCCATTATAGAAACATGGCTTAATGAATCGCATGATTGGGATATAGCCGTAGTTGGCTATAATCTATTCAGAAGAGACAGAGTAAATGGAAAAGGAGGAGGAGTAGCCTTGTTTGTCAAAAGCAATATTAAAGCTACTGAAATGCAGGGGACATGGGGAAATGAAGAAGTGCTCTGGATTGTGTTGGAAAGAGGAGATGGCACTGTCATCCATACTGCTGTAGTCTACAGACCTCCAACTCAAATTGAAGAGCTAGATAGCAAATTGATTATAGATATTGCCAAGATAGCCACAAAGGGGGAAGCAATCATATTGGGTGACTTTAATCTATCCGATGTGGATTGGATAACTCCTTCTGCAAATCTAGAAAGAAGCAAAACAATTGTGGATGCTCTCCAAGATGCGTTACTTAGACAAATGGTGATGGAACCAACCAGGGAAAGCTCAACACTGGATTTAGTGCTCAACAACAGTGATAGTGTGTCGAATGTCTGGGTGGGTGCCCCTGTGAGCAACAGTGATCATCACACGGTGTGGTTTGAGATAAAAGCCAAGGTGCAGTCCAATCATAGCAAGCCCAAAGTCCTAAACTTCAAAAACACTGACTTCAATAAAATGGCCAAATACTTAAAGGAGGAGTTCACAGGGTGGAAGGAGATAAGGAAAGTGGAATTGCAATGGGCTAAACTAAAGGAGGCAATAAAAATGGCAACAGATAAATATGTAAGAAAAGTAAATAAAAACAAGAGGAGAAGGAAACCTCTTTGGTTTTCCAAAGAAGTGGCTGCTCAAATAAAGGCAAAAAAACCACAGCTTTCGCAAAATTCAAAAGCTTGCAAACAGAGGAACACAGAAATGAATACAGTATCAAACTCAAAGAGACAAAAAGAGAAATAAGGATAGCAAAATCAAAGGGCAGAGGAAAAGATGGCTAAAGATGTTAAGTGTGGCGACCAAAGCTTTCTTCAGGTATGTCCGGTAAAGGAAGAAGATCAGAGGTGGAATTGCAGGACTCAAAAGTGCTGGAAACGGACTCGTGGAAAGTGACATTGAAAAAGCGAAATTGCTAAACAAATACTTCTCCGTTTTTACTAAAGAAAATCCTGGAGAAGGACCACCTGTGACTCCCAAATATAAAAATGGGAATGAAGTAGATACCACACCATTCACAGAAGATGAGGTGTTAGAACAACTTGCAAAACTGAAAGTGGACAAGACCATGGGACCGGATGGGATACATCCCAGGATACTGAAAGAGCTCAGAGAAGTTCTTGCAGGGCCATTAAAGGATGTTTTCAACAGATCCTTGGAAACAGGAGAAGTTCCTCAAGACTGGAGAATGGCTGTCGTACCTCTACACAAAAGTGGTGACAGGGAAGAAGTGTCAAACTACAGGCCCGTGAGCCTTACCTCGGTGGCGGGAAAAATAATGGAGGCACTCCTGAAAGAGCGAATAGTGAACTTTCTCAAAACCAACAGGTTGCAAGATCCGAGGCAACATGGTTTTACCGAAGGACGATCTTGCCAAACAAATCTGATTGAGTTCTTTGACTGGGTGACCAGAGAATTAGATCAGGGGCATGCGGTGGATGTCATCTACCTGGATTTCAGCAAAACCTTTGATACTGTCCCTCATAGGAGGCTTATCAATAAACTCAGTAGTTTTGGGATGGGTCCCAAGGTGGTAAATTGGATCAGAAATTGGTTGACTGACAGACGACAGAAGGTGATGGTAAATGGAGCTCACTCAGATGAAAGGAAGGCGATTAGCGGGGTGCCAGGGTTTGGTCTTGGGCCCGGCACTGTTCAATGTATTTGTGAGTGATATAGCTGGAAGACTGAATGGAAAGGTCTGTCTTTTTGCAGATGACACGAACATTTGCAACAGAGTGGACTCCTCCGAGGGAGTGATTAACATGATGAAAGATCTACAAAAGCTGGAAGAATGGTCTAATGCTTGGCGGTTAAGATTTAATGTGAAGAAGTGCAGTGTCATGCACTTGGAAAGCAGAAATCCAAGGGAATTGTATGCGATAGGGGGTGAGAGGTTGGTGTGCACAGACTAGGAGAAGGACCTCGGAGTGATTGTTTGAGGATCTCAAGGTGGCGAAACAGTGTGACAAGACGGTGGCAAAAGTCAGAAGTATGCTGGGTTCATACAGAGAGGAATTACCAGCAGAAAGGAGGAGGTACTAATGCCACTGTATAAGTCACTGGTGAGGCCTCACTTGGAATACTGTGTTCAGTTTTGGAGACCATATCTTGCAAAAGATGTAAAAAGGCTGGAAACTGTTCAGAGGAAGGCGACCAAAATGATTTGGAGCCTGCGTCAGAAGCCTTATGAGAAGAGACTTGACGACCTAAATATGTACACTTTGGAGGAGAGGAGGGATAGGGAGATATGATTCAAACCTTTAAATACTTAAAGAGAAATAATGAACAAACAAACCTCTTCCAAAGACGGGGAAGCTGTAAAACTAGAGGGCATAACATGAAGCTGCAAGGTGGTAAATTGAAAGGAAATGTCAGGAAATATTTTTTCACTGAAAGGGCGGTGGATGCTTGGAATACCCTCCCGATGGAAGTGGTGGGGGGCAAACACAGTGATGGAATTCAAAATGGCATGGGACAGACACAGTGGATCCCTTTACAGCAACAGGATAAAATCAAAATAAACTGAATACTGGGCAGACTGGATGGACCATGCTGGTCTTTATCTGCTGCCATTTACTATGTTACAGCCATTTTGAATTGCTGTGGATTAGTCATTTTCACTTACTAAGCCACACGGTCTCAGACTCCCTCCCACAGTCGGTGAAATCTGTGGTCGGAAGCCTGCTTCTCACATACTACAGCCTTCTTCTCCCTGCAGCATGCCTTCCTCCATACTGTGATGTTTAACCTGTGGGAAGAAGCTCAGGTAGATAGCGGATTGGCTGTGGGCGATGTGCATAGCTGATCTGGGGCAGACTTTGGGTATGTCACCTGTTCCTTCAGGCCTCATTGAGGGTGATTCGGGGGAGCCTCAAAACACTGTTTCCTCGTTTGCTTCCAGGGCTGTCCACGCTGTGTGGTCTGGGGATTCCCCTCCCCTGCCTCTCCTGCTGCTGCAGGAGACTCAGCAGGCTCCTGCTCCATCTACTTCAGACCCAGAGTCGGACAACTTCATGGCCCTTTTTTGTCGGGCATGGGACCTCTGGAAGGTGGCTCTAGTGTCTGTCCGGTCTCTGCCTCCACCTCTGGGTTCGACTCAGGACCCCTGTAAGTGCTCTCGCGCTGACCTCTCTGCTGTGGACAAGGATTGCTTCGCCAAGGAGAGGTCTCTTGGGCCTCGGGATTGGGACTCCACGGGGGAGGGGGGGAGGACCCAGACCCGGACCCAGACCACATTTCTTACGACGACAGTCTTAGTGCCTCGGACCATGAGGACAGTGAATTGTCCCCTCCCAAAGATGACAGAGATAAATAGGATACTCCCAGATGGTAGATGTTCTCTATATCTCTGATCCTCAAGATCAATGGGACTCCAGCCAGAGTCAGTCCTAGCAAATCCTATTCTGTGGGGAATTTACAAGCCCTCCAAAGCCTTTCCATTCTCCCTTGAGCTGCAATAGATGGTCTCCCTAGTATGTAATTTCCCAGAGGCATCATTGGCGCTTAGCCAAGTGCCTTGCCCATCATTATATTTGGTCCCAAGTGATCTGGTCAAGTAACATAATAGCATACATAGTAACATAGTATATGATGGCAGATAAAGACCAGCATGGTCCATCTAGTCTGCCCAGCAAGGCGGCCAGGGTAGGTGCACTTGCCACTCTGTTCAGGTCGCTCCTCCCCATGCCTTTGTTTAGGGGTGTACTCACACCTCCGTGTAGGTCACCCCTATTTGTTGAGATATGAAATAGTTATATTTATTTTGATTTTATCCTGTTGCTTTAAAGGGACCCACTGTGTCTGTCCCATGCCATTTTGAATTCTGTCACTGTATTTGACCCTCACCACTTCCATCGGGAGGGCATTTCAAGCATCCACCACCCTTTCAGTGAAAAAGTATTTCCTGACATTGCCTTTCAATTTACCCCCTTGCAGCTTCATGTTATGCCCTCTAGTTTTACAGCTTCCCTGTCTTTGGAAGATGTTTGTTTGTTCATTAACACTCTAAGTATTTAAAGGTCTGAATCATATCTCCCCTGTCCCTCCTCTCCTCCTGAGTGTACATATTTAGGTCTTCAAGTCTCTCCTCATAAGTCTTCTGACTCAGGCTACAAATCATTTTGTCGCCTTCCTCTGAACCATTTACAGTCTTTTTATATCCTTTGAGATACAGTGCCCAAAGTTGAACACAATATTCCAAGTGAGGCCTCACCAGTGACTTGCACAATGGCATTAATACCTCTTCCTTTATGCTGGTAATTCCTCTTTGTATGCAACCCAGCATTCTTCTGTCTTTTGCCACCGCCTTGTCGCACTGTTCCGCCATCTTGAGATCCTCAGAAATAATCATGCCGAGGTGCCTCTCCTGGTTCATGCACACCAACCTCTCGCCCCCTATCACATACAATTCCATTGGATTTGTGCTTCCCAAGTGCATGATACTGCACTTCTTTACGTTAAATCTCAACTGCTAAGCATTAGACCATTCTTCCAGCTTTTGTAGATCTTTCCTCATGTTATCTACTCCCTCAGAAGAGTCCACTCTGTTGCAAATTTTTGTGTCATCTGCAAAAAGACAGATCTTTTAAATTCAGTCCTTCAGCAATTTCACTCTCAAATACATTGAATAGTACCTGTCCCAGGACCAAACCTTGGGGCATATCGCTAATCACTTTCCTTTCAGCCAAGTAAGTTCCGTTTACCATCACCTTCTGTTGTCTGTCAGTCAACCAATTTCTAATCCAGTTCACCACCTTGGTACCCATCCCCAAGCTGTTTAGTTTATTGATAAGCCTCCTGTAAGGAGCAGTATCAAAGGTTTTACTGAAATCTAGGTAGATCACATCCATCGCATGCCCTCGATCTAGTCTCTGGTCACCCAGTCAAAGAACTCAATCAGATTTGTTTGGCAAGATTGTTCTTTGGTAAAACCATGTTGCCTCGGATTATGCAACCTGTTGGTTTAGAGAGAGTCCATTATTTTCTCTTTCAGGAGCGCCTCCATTACTTTTCCCACCACTGAGGTAAGACTTATTGGCCTGTAGTATGCCACGTCTTCCCTATTACCACTTTTGTGAAGAGATACCACAACAGCCCTTCTCCAGTCCTGTGGAACTACTCCTGTCTCCAAGAATCTATTAAAAACATCCTTTTAACGGCCCTGCAAGAACCTCTCTGAGCTCTTTCAGTATCCCTGGATGTATCCCATCTGGTCCCATGGCCTTGTCCACTTTCAGTTTTGCAAGCTGTTCTAACACATCATCTGTGAATGGTGTGGCTTTGGTTCCTGAAGGTGGATGCCCTAGTGACAGCTGTCACCAAGCACACCACCATCCCTGTGGAGGTCGGTGCAGCTCTCTGGGATGAACATGACCATAAGGTGCAGGTCCTTTTGAAGACCACATTTTCCTCCTCTGCCCTTGCCTTACAGGCTTCAGTCTGCAGAGGATTGGCAGCTCGGGTCCCATTGCGCTGTATCCAACTGCTTCCCGCGGATCTTGCGGCAGCTCATTCAGAGTCGGTGGCTGCTGCCTTGGCTCTCGTCTATAATTGGAGTTGCTTCCTGAACGTTTGTATAACACTATATCAAAATTCATACGTTCAAAGTTGTCTTCACTTGGTAGTAGTGAACCACATTAACTTCCTATTATGGTTTCGGACAATTTCTGTCTTTTAAACAAAGTGGACAAAAAGTTCTTCTCCAATATCTTCTTTAATTTTAAATTTAATCTTAAAACATGTCATTCAAAAATATCTTGATTATCCACTTGTCTCAATCAAACATTTCTTCTCATTTAAAAGCATTAATCTGTCAAACTTATAGACCACTATTAGAAGCAATTCCCGACGCTCAACTGCAGCGTCTTTAAAGCGTTTCAGTATGATACTTTCATCAGGAGATTCTTCTTAGTGTCTAAAAAATGAAACAGATGCAGATACAATTTCACAAATTATCCTCCTAGCACCATATACTTCCTAAGAACATTATCGTTAAACAAAACTTTCTAAAAAGTCACTTCTACTTACTATAGTTGTTGCTGCCCGCGTCTCCACGTTAAAATTTCTGAATGAAAGAGACGCCGCGCATGCGGACTGCAGGTATATCTGTGTTATTTAAAGGGAAAACTAGCTCCACCTCTTCCTCCGTTGATGTCATAGTACTAAAGGGCCCTAATTAGATGTTAATTTTCGTTTGTATTTATCTCATCTTAATGCTCTTAACGGTAAACAACCACCTCTCACACTATCAGGATCACGTTGTGTGTTCCTAGCAATAAAGATTAAATGGCTATTCACCTCTTTTAAAATCTGATATTGCTCTAGGGTCTCCAACATGATCTATTCATTGATATAAATAAAAATAAATACAAAAATGGAACCCTCATTTATAAAAATCAAAGATGTGTGTTTCGGTTTTAATCAGTGCTGTCTGCCCTTAAAAATAGAACCCCCATTTATAAAAATCAAAGATATATGTCTCAGTTTTAATCAATGCAGTCTGCCCTTCAATAATGAAATTAAATCAGTGCAATTTACCCTTCCATAAGCTTATGTTGAAAACAACATTTCGATCCTTATATCCAATTGTCTGATTTTAGAGAGGGCTTTAATCAAATGCATGCTGTCCACTCTGTATTGTTATTCAGACCTCCTGGATGTATTGTGTCTAATGAATAAATCCAACGTTGTTCATACCACAAAAGTGTTTCGTCCAGTGTGTTTTGCTCCCATAGCATGAGTGATTTGCTCTATTGCGAAACATCTAAGTTGTGTAAATGTATGCTTGTGGGCTAAGCAATGTGCTACTAAAGGAGCTTCTATTTTCCCACATTTTAATCTGCTTCTATGTTCTCTTAGACGAATTCTAAGAGTCCGGATTGTTTTACCGATATATCTTAAGCCGCACGGGCATGTGATGTTGTAAATCACTGCCTCCGAATCGCAAGAGGTGTTTGAATGTATGTGATATATTTTATTTTGATGTATAAATTGAGACGTCTCTAACATTATCTCGCATACATCACAAGTGCCACAAGATTTATG
This sequence comes from Ichthyophis bannanicus, assembly GCA_033557465.1. Classification (NCBI taxonomy): domain Eukaryota; kingdom Metazoa; phylum Chordata; class Amphibia; order Gymnophiona; family Ichthyophiidae; genus Ichthyophis; species Ichthyophis bannanicus. Next base: position 224,893,352 of record CM066044.1, on the reverse strand, counting down.
AATTCCAGATCTTAAAGGGCGTACGATCGGAGGAAGAACCGCCGGACTTAAATATTCTTTTAAATTACGTGCTCGTTTCCAGACGCAACGTACTTTTTTGGTTTCTAAAGCTGTTTTCTAAACATAAAAACATTCTAAATATTGTTCCAGGGTTAGAAACCAAAAAAGTACGTTGCGTCTGGAAACGAGCACGTAATTTAAAAGAATATTTAAGTCCGGCGGTTCTTCCTCCGCTCGTACGCCCTTTAAGATCTGGAATTCATAAATCTTGTGGCACTTGTGATGTATGCGAGATAATGTTAGAGACGTCTCAATTTATACATCAAAATAAAATATATCACATACATTCAAACACCTCTTGCGATTCGGAGGCAGTGATTTACAACATCACATGCCCGTGCGGCTTAAGATATATCGGTAAAACAATCCGGACTCTTAGAATTCGTCTAAGAGAACATAGAAGCAGATTAAAATGTGGGAAAATAGAAGCTCCTTTAGTAGCACATTGCTTAGCCCACAAGCATACATTTACACAACTTAGATGTTTCGCAATAGAGCAAATCACTCATGCTATGGGAGCAAAAACACTGGACGAAACACTTTTGTGGTATGAACAACGTTGGATTTATTCATTAGACACAATACATCCAGGAGGTCTGAATAACAATATAGAGTGGACAGCATGCATTTGATTAAAGCCCTCTCTAAAATCAGACAATTGGATATAAGGATCGAAATGTTGTTTTCAACATAAGCTTATGGAAGGGTAAATTGCACTGATTTAATTTCATTATTGAAGGGCAGACTGCATTGATTAAAACTGAGACACATATCTTTGATTTTTATAAATGGGGGTTCTATTTTTAAGGGCAGACAGCACTGATTAAAACCGAAACACACATCTTTGATTTTTATAAATGAGGGTTCCATTTTTGTATTTATTTTTATTTATATCAATGAATAGATCATGTTGGAGACCCTAGAGCAGTGGTTCTCAACCTTTTTTGTACCGTGACCCCTTTTACCGTTGGTCAACTTGTGGTGACCCCCAATGATAAAATCAAATGCGTCTCTCTTCCTTTACCGTTAACGCATTGTCGCTGTAATCATTTGTTGAATTATTAATATATTATAGGCCTTTGCAATATGTTTTTATTTATAAAATACTTATTTAAATGAATCAAAACAACAAGTAACAATATTTGATTTCAAAATTATGATGATTTTGTAGTCAAATCACTAATATGAAATAAAATTATTTTTTCTACCTTTGTTGTCTGACCAATTTATTCTCTGATCATGCTGGTCCCGATCTGGGTCAGCAGCTCTATCCTCCCCTCCCCACAATCAGCCCATTCCCAGTCAAAGCCCCCTAATCAGCTCACTTCTAGTGCTAATCCCCCTCAACCCCATTACCAGTCCTACCCCCCCCTAATCAGCCCAATACCAGTCCTACCCCCCATCAGCTCATTTCCAGTGCTAGTCCCCCCCCCTCAACCCCATTACCAGTGCTAGGCTCCCCCTAATCAGCCCATTTCCAGTCCTAACCTCACTGATCACTCATTTCCAATGCTAGACCCCCATCAGTCCCATTACCAGTCCTACCCCCCCTTGATAAGTCCATTCCCATTCCTAGCCCTTTCCCTAATCAACCCATTACCATTCGTAGCCCCCCCATCTGCCCATTACCAGTGCTAGCACCCCCCATCAGCCCATTATAATCCTAACCCGCACTGTCTCTCGCCTCTGTCCCATCATTTATCCCGTCTGTCCAGTATGTCCCCATGTCTCTCCCCTTTGTCCATGCCAGCCTACTCCCTCCATGTCAGCCCCCCTCCCTCCCTCCATCCATATCAGCCCCCTCCCTCCCTCCTCCATGTCAGCCCCCATCCTTCCATCCGTCCATGTCCAGCCCCCCTCCCTCCATCCATCCCTCCATGTCAGGCCCCATCCTTCCTCCGTCAGTCAGCCCCCCTCCCTCCCTCCCTCCATCCATCCATATCATCCCCCATCCCTCCCTCCCTCCCTCCCTGTCAGCCCCTCCCTCCCTCCCATCCATCCATATCACCCCCATCCCTCCCTCCCTGTCAGCCCCCTCCCTCCCTCCCTCCCTGTCAGCCCCCATCCTTCCATCCGTCCATGTCAGCCCCCCTCCCTCCATCCATCCCTCCATGTCAGCCCCCCCATCCTTCCAGCCGTCCATGTCAGCCCCCCTCCCTCCCTCCCTCCATATCAGCCCCCATCCCTCCCCTCCCTCCCTGTCAGCCCCCTCCCTCCCTCCATCCATCCATCCATATCAGCCCCATCCCTCCCTCCCTCCTCCCTCCCTGTCAGGCCCCTCCCTCCATCCCTCCCTCCCTCCCATCCATCCATATCAGCCCCCATCCCTCCCTCCCTCCCTCCCTGTCAGCCCCCTCCCTCCCTGTCAGCCCCCATCCTTCCATCCGTCCATGTCAGCCCCCCTCCCTCCATGTCAGCCCCCATCCTTCCATCCGTCCATGTCATCCCCCCTCCCTCCAGTCCATATCAGCCCCCATCCATCAATATCAGCCCCCATCCCTCCCTCCCTCCCTCCCTCCCTGTCAGGCCCCTCCCTCCCTCCCCTCCCTGTCAGCCCCCATCCCTCCCTCCCTCCATCCATCCATATCAGCCCCCATCCCTCCCTCCCTCCCTGTCAGGCCCCTCCCTCCCTCCCTCCCTGTCACCCCCATCCCTCCCTCCCTCCCTCCCTGTCAGCCCCCTCCCTCCCTCCCTCCCTCCCTGTCAGCCCCCATCCTTCCCTCCGTCCCTGTCAGCCCCCCTCCCTCCATCCATCCCTCCATGTCAGCCCCCATCCTTCCATCCGTCCATGTCAGCCCCCCTCCCTCCCTCCCTCCATCCATCCATATCAGAGCCCCCATCCCTCCCTCCCTCCCTGTCCAGAGCCCCCTCCCTCCCTCCCTCCATCCATCCATATCAGCCCCCATCCCTCCCTCCCTCCCTGTCAGCCCCCATCCTTCCATCCGTCCATGTCAGCCCCCCCTCCCTCCATCCATCCCTCCATGTCAGCCCCCATCCTTCCATCCGTCCATGTCAGCCCCCCTCCCCTCCCTCCATCCATCCATATCAGCCCCCCTCCCTCCCTCCATCCATCCATATCAGCCTCCCTCCATCCATCCATATCATCCCCATCCTTCCATCTGTCCCATGTCAAGCCCCATCCTTCCCATCTGTCCATGTCAGCCCCCCTCCATCCATCCATCCATATCAGCCCCCCCCCTCCCTCCATGTCAGCCCCCATCCTTCCATCTGTCCATGTCAGCCCCCCCCTCCCTCCATGTCAGCCCCCTCTGTCCGATGTCAGCCGTGTTGCAGGTTGTCTGCCTCCCTTCTAATGCAGCCGCGGCTCTCTGCCTCTTAGGGAACCGCGGCTGTACCTGTAAAATCATTGCGGAGCCCTTCCTGTCTCGATGGGCTCCATGCAGCATTGTCCCGCCTCCAAAGGAAGGTGTTTACCACTTCCTTGGGAGGCGGGACAATGCTGCACGGAGCCCGTCGCGACCGGAAGGGCTCCGCAACGATGTTACAAGTACAGCCGCGGTTTCCCTAAAAGGCAGGAGCCGCGGCTGCAGAAGAAGGCGGTGAGTTTGCTGGAGTTTGCTGCTGCCGAGAAGCGGACTCGGCAGCGGCAGCAACTTGTGCACATCTTAATTTTTTTTTTTAAACTTGGTGGAGGCTAAGCGACCCCCGCTAAATCCTGTGGCGACCCCCGTTGGGGTCGCGACCCACAGGTTGAGAACTGCTGCCCTAGAGCAATATCAGATTTTAAAAGAGGTGAATAGCCATTTAATCTTTATTGCTAGGAACACACAACGTGATCCTGATAGTGTGAGAGGTGGTTGTTTACCGTTAAGAGCATTAAGATGAGATAAATACAAACGAAAATTAACATCTAATTAGGGCCCTTTAGTACTATGACATCAACGGAGGAAGAGGTGGAGCTAGTTTTCCCTTTAAATAACACAGATATACCTGCAGTCCGCATGCGCGGCGTCTCTTTCATTCAGAAATTTTAACGTGGAGACGCGGGCAGCAACAACTATAGTAAGTAGAAGTGACTTTTTAGAAAGTTTTGTTTAACGATAATGTTCTTAGGAAGTATATGGTGCTAGGAGGATAATTTGTGAAATTGTATCTGCATCTGTTTCATTTTTTAGACACTAAGAAGAATCTCCTGATGAAAGTATCATACTGAAACGCTTTAAAGACGCTGCAGTTGAGCGTCGGGAATTGCTTCTAATAGTGGTCTATAAGTTTGACAGATTAATGCTTTTAAATGAGAAGAAATGTTTGATTGAGACAAGTGGATAATCAAGATATTTTTGAATGACATGTTTTAAGATTAAATTTAAAATTAAAGAAGATATTGGAGAAGAACTTTTTGTCCACTTTGTTTAAAAGACAGAAATTGTCCGAAACCATAATAGGAAGTTAATGTGGTTCACTACTACCAAGTGAAGACAACTTTGAACGTATGAATTTTGATATAGTGCTGCCTTGGCTGACATGTTTTGTGACCTTTTGTGCTTAGCAACCCATTTGGTGGCAGCTTCCACCATGCCCCGCCGATGGCTCTAGCTTTGCCATTGATCTGCTGATGCAGTCTCAAAGGTGTGGCTTGCCAAGCTTCCCTTCAAGAATAAGCTCCTCTTCGGGGAAAATCTAGAGAAATTGGTCAAGGACTTGGTGAGGCTAAACCTCAGCACTTGCCTGAGGATAAGCCAAGGTCCGCTTTTCAGCGTTCTGGCTCTAGGGCTGCTTATTCCTCTCTAAGAGTGCACTTTCATAACTCACTGCGTTATCACGTGGGTAAATCTTCCACTATTTTGTCAGGCAAGCCTGAGAACAAGGCTCAGTCCTTTCGGGGCAGCCGTCTGTCAAGAGATCATTGCTCTTCATCTGCCAAGTTCTTGGGGGGGGGGGCCTCCCACTCCTCCCACTGATGGATTAGAGGCCTGCTCTGGGATGCTGCAGATCAGCAGTCAGCTGACCTTTTTCTCCCAAGAGCGGACCTGTGTTATAACAGATCACTGATTCTCAACATTATAGAGAACAGCTATGTCCTCGACTGTTCAAGAACTATTCCAGACACCTTTATGATCTCTCCTTGTGCCTTCCCCCACAAAAGAACAGTGGTACAGGCCACGCTTGAGCAGCTGTTACAGCTCCAGGCAATTTTCCCAGTGCCTCTGCCCGAGAGGGGTCTGGGTCAGGGTCACTATTACAACAATCTTGTCGTTCCAAAAAAAGTTAGCTCCTTTCGTCTCATTCTTAATCTCAAAGGGGTCAACCAGTTTTTGTGGGTTCCCAGGTTTTGGTTGGAGATGCTTTGCCCTGTCTTCCGTGCAGTATGCACGGGGGTCTGCCTCGCGTCACTGGATCTTGCTGAGGCCTATTTTCATAGTCCCATCTGTGAGGAAAGCAATGTTTTCTGCGTATTGCTGTGCCAGCACTATTAGTCCCGTGTGCTGCCTTTTGGACTCACCACTGCTCCTTGGACCTTTTCCAAGGTCATGGTTGTCATAGCTGCAGCCTTATGGTGTCAAGGTATTCGCAGTCACCCTTATCTGGATGATAGGCTCATCTGGGCGAAGTCGCAGCAGTAGGGGGTCAGTGCAGTCTCCTGTGTTAGCTTTCTGGAATGCCTCGGCTGGATGGTCAACCATGACAAGAGTTGTTTGCAACTTTCTCAGTCTCTGCAGTTCCTCGGAGCCTGGTTTGATACTCAGCTGGGCCAAGTATACTTACCCAGGGCCGGTGTCAGAAATTCTTGCAGCAGCTCTAAGCCTTCATGATGCTGGTACACTCTTAGGTGTAGGATTATCTGTAGCTCCTAGGAGCAATGGCAGCCATGTGGTGCCCTGGGCTTGAGCTTACATGCAACCTCTGCAGCTCTCCCTGCTCTGCCGCTGGTCGCTGTCCTTAAGAATTTGACATCTGCATTCCTCTCCCCTGAGATTTTCATTGCAGTCTTATGTAGTGGATCTGGCCACGCATTTTGCTTCTGGGAGTTCCTCTGGAGGTTCCCAACTGAGTGCTAGTGACCACTGATGCCAGTCTCTTGGTTTGGGGAGCCCATTGCCTTGGCCATTTGGCTCAGGGTGCATGGACATGATGGGAAGCTAGTTGGACCATCAATCTCTGCACCTTCCTCCTGCTCATCCACACTCAAGCAGTCAGGGTCCTCTTGGACAGCTCCACCACGGTGGCCTACCTCAACAGGCAAGGAGGACGAAGTGTCTGGGAGTAGCCTTGGAAATGCGGCACTTCTTTCCCTGGGCCGAGCAGCACTTGCAGGTGCTGTCTGTGCAACACATTGTGGACGTTGACAATGTGCAAGCAGACTGTCACCATGCCCTAGATCCAGGTAAATGGGAATTGGCCCCGTGGACATTTTGTTGTCTTGTACAGTGTTGGGGCGGCACAGCCTGAATCTGATGGCCACCACAGCGCAGGCCAAATCTCCGACCTTCGGTCACTGGAAGAAGCCCGGCTCACAAGTGCTGGACGTATTGGTCCAGTTATGGCTGAGCTCCCTACTCCTTTTAACTCTTTCCCCCGTGGACAATGATTGGCTGGTTTCTCTCACCCTGGCTTAGTGATTCTGGTAGCATCGGACTGGCCCCGCCATCCGTAGTATGCTAATCTAGTTTGCTTCCTGGCAGCACCACTACTAGCTCTGGGATCATGCAGGGCCTGGTTGTGATGGACGACCCTTCACCTTAATCGCTTATTGCTTGACTCTTGAGAGGCGTGACTATCGTGCAAGGGAGGTGGTGAATACCCTCCTTCGGGTTCGTCGTCCATCTACCTCTCTAGCGTACATGAGAGTATGGCTTATTTGAGTATTGGTGTAATGAGCATGCTCTGTCCCCTTGGAAGGTTAGCATTCTGGATATTTTGACCTTTATGTAAAGTGGCTTCGACCACCATTGTCTAACCTTGTTCTGATTCCTCTTCTCTCCCCATCTGCCCTCCCCTTTTGTGCCTTATGGAATGTTCATTCCGTCTTTAATAAACTTGCTTTTGTTCATGACCTTTTTATTTCCCGCTCATTTCACCTCTTTGCCCTAACTGAGACCTGGCTTCTTTCTGATGACACTGCATCCATTGCCGCTCTGTCATGGCGGCTATAAGTTTTCCTCGTCCTACTGGTCATGGTGGGGGTACTGGCTTTCTGTTGTCTCCCTCCTGTCACTTCCAGACCCTCATGCCACCTCACTCTCATTCCCCTCTCTCCTTTGAATTCCACTCCATCTGCCTCTTCTCTGCTCTTCCACTCCGAGTCACTGTTATCTATCGTCGTCTTGACGTTTCTGTCTCTACTTTTCTTTCTGATTTTGATTCTTGGCTTTCTACCTTTCTTCACCCTTCCTTCGCCACTCTTATTCTTGGTGACTTCAACATTCATGTTGACAGCCCTTCTGATCCCCCTGCTTTAAAGCTTCTCTCCCTTACCTCCTCACATAACCTTCAACGCTGTTCCACTGCCCCCACTCGCCGACATGGTCACTGCCTTGACTTAATTTTCTTCTCTTACTGCTCACCTTCCAATTTCTGTAACTCTGTCCTTCCCTTATATGACCGCCACCTTTTAAGCCTTATATGACCCCACCCCAGCCTCGTCCTGTCTGCACTAACCTATTTAGAAACCTTCTTGCCATTGATCCTTGAGGCTGTGACCTCTTATAACATTGCACTCTCCTCCACCCTTGATACTTTTGCCCCCCTCATCCCCCGTCCTGTTAGGCATTCTTTTCCTCAGCCCTGCCTCTCCCCTATTGCCCACTTTCTGCGCTCTTGTGCCCGCTCTGCTGAGCGTGCCTGGCTCAAATCCCGCTCTTATCCTGACTTTCTTCACTTTAAATTCATGCTCTCCTCCTTCCAATCAGCCATTGCGCTTTCAAACAAATTTAATTCCTCAATCTGACTAACTCTCTCTCTTCTCTAATCCTCGTCGTCTCTTTAGCACACTCGGTTCTCTCCTCAGTGTGCCTCCACCCCTGATTCCTCCCTCCCTTTCTGCCCAAACCTTGGCTAACTACTTCCATGACAAAATCCACACAATCACCCTCCAGTTCCCCTCCTCCCCCTCTTTCCCCCCCTCTTTCCCCCCCTATTTCCCATTTCTCCCCTCACCAAATTTCTGCCACCCTTTCTTCCTTCCCTATGGTCTCTGACGAGGAAACGTTGCTCCTTCTCTCTTCCTCCAAACCTACTACCTGCTCTTCTGACCCCTTCCCCACCCACCTCCTTAGCTCCATCTTTTCATCTCTCGTCCCTTCTATTTCTCATATTCTTAACCTCTCTCTCTCCACTGCAACCTTCCCTTCTGTTTTCAAGCATGCTGTGTTTACACCCCTCCTCAAAAAAACCTTCACTTGATCCCACTTGTCCTAACTATCATCCCATCTCTCTCCTTCCTTTCGTCTCTAAACTACTTGAGCGTGCAGTCTATCACCGTTGTCTTGATTTCCTCATTCTTCTTGATCTCTCTGCTGCCTTCGACACTGTTGACCATAACCAGCTTCTTATCACCCTATCCTCACTTGGATTCAAAGACTGTACTATCTTGGTTCTCTTCCTGTCTATCCCATGGCTCTTTCAGTGTGTGCTTCGATGGCTCCTCCTCCTCTTCAACCTCACTACCTGTAGGAGCTCCTCAGGGTTCCGTCTTAGGTCCATTCCTCTTCTCTCTCTATACCCAATCCCTTGGCATCCTTATCTCTTCTCATGGCTTTCACTATCATCTCTATGCCGACGACTCTCAAATCTATCTTTCTGCACCTGTTATCTCTCCTGATATCCAGTCTAAGATCTCACTCTGCCTCTCTGACATTGCTGCCTGGATGTTCCACCGCCGCTTAAAACTGAACATGGCCAAAACTGAGCTGCTTATCTTTCCCCCAAATGCTTCCCCTCCTCTTTCCCCTTTCTCTCTCTCTGTTGATAACTCTGTACTCCTTCCTGTTTCTTCAGCACGTAACCTTGGTGTTATCTTCGATTCCTCTCTCTCTTTCTCTTCACATAGCCAGCTCATTGCTAAAACTTGTCATTTCTTTCTATACAATATTTCCAAAATTCGCCCTTTCCTCTCTGACACCACTAAATTGATGTCCACTCCTTAATCACCTCCCATCTTGATTATTGTAACGTTCTCCTTGCCGGCCTTCCTGCAAGCCACCTCTTTCCTCTTCAGTCAATTCAACACTCCGCTGCTCGACTCATTTTCCGCCAGTCTCGTTTTTCTCACATCACTCCTCTCCTCATGTCGCTTCATTGACTTCCCATCCATCTCCGTATCCAATTTAAACTTCTCCTCCTGACCTATAAATGTATTCACTCTTCTGCCCCCAGTACCTTTCATCTCTCATCTCTCCTTACACCCTCTCTCGGTTGCTTCACTCTTCTAACAGTCTTCGTTTATCTGTGCCCTTTACTCGTACTGCCAATTCCAGACTTCGCTCCTTCCAACTGGCAGCACCCTTTGCTTGGAATAGTCTTCCTATCCCTGTGTGCCAGGCGTCCTCCCTGGCCATTTTCAAGTCCAGACTAAAATCCCACCTCTTCACTATTGCTTTTCGTTCCTGTCTTACCCTATCTTGATCTCTCTATCAACATTTGCTTACTTTGTCCTGTAAATTTTTGTTATTTGTATTATGTAACTTAGTTTGTTTTCTGTCTTATTAGATTGTGAGCTCTGATGAGCAGGGACTGTCTCTCTTCTATGTTTGTACAGCGCTTTGTATGTTGCGGCGCTTTATAAGTCTTTAATAATAATAATAATAATAATAATAATATAATAAAGGCCTTGCCTTGAACTCTCTGAAGGTGCAGGTGGCAGCTCTTACGTGCTCTTGCGGCCCTATTTTGGATCGCTCTTTCTTATTGCACATCAATGTCTGCTGTTTCCTGCATGGAGTGTGTGCTCTACATCTTCCTGGCGATCTGTGGTTTCGCCATGGGTCCTTGCCTTAGTGTTCCGTGTCCTCATACGTCATCCTTTTGAGTGTAAGGACATCACTCTTAAGGATATGTCCTTGAAAGCGATTTTCCCTGTGGCTGTCACCTCAGCTTGATAGTTGTCGCAGTTACAGGCCCTTTCCTATCATTATCCTTTCTTGACCTTCTCTCCGAAGGGAGTGACCTTGTGGACAATTCCCTTCCTTTCTCCCAAAGGTACTATCCTCCTTTCATGAATCAGACCATCTCACTCCCCACATTCTCTAAGGAACAGTGTAGGGGGAATGATGACAGTCTTTGTGCAGTTGATGTCAGCAGATTTTGCGACGGTACTTGAAGGTAACAAATGCCTTTTGCAAGTCCGACCACCTCTTCATGTTTGAGGGGTCTTACAAAGGCCTTGTTGCTTCTAAGGCTACACTAGCGTGCTGGATCAAGCTCGCTATTGAGTTGGCCTATATACTCCAAGGGACGCCTGTTCTGATGGGTCTATGGGCTCATTCCACACAAGCCCAGGCAACTTCCTGGCCGTCGCAAGTCGCAAGTCACTCCAATTGATATTTGCTGGGTGGCTACCTGGTTCTCTGTCCACTTTTGTGTGTCATTATCGCCAGGATCACCAAGTTTGGGATTCAGTGCATTTTGGGGCCAGTGTCCTCTCGGCAGCTGTCTCTTCCTGCCCTGGGGTGGTGTAGCTCTGGTACTCCCCATTAGTCTGGGCTGGTCTAGCAGGACAATTTGGGAGGTGAAATTTTACTTACCATTAATTTCCTTTCTTGGAATCCTGCTAGAGCAGTCCAGGACCCACCCCATCTTTGGCCTGCTCATCTGCTCAGTCAGCCATCTGAAGAAATGTATACGAGTGCAGCTGTTTTCTCTGCTTGTGCTCAACTCTTCTGCGTGTGCTTCATGCACAAATTTTGTATATACTTGCACCTGATCTATAATTGCACCAGTTCTTTTTAGGTGTCGTCGTATGGCTTAGAGGTCTGGCTGCTTTTCAAATGATATACTGAAGGAGACCTCTAGGGGAACCAGTATGTATGCCAGTGCCAAAGTCACTGAGGTTTCTGGTACTTTGTCTCCAGCATCTGCTGGCAGGGGGAGACAACCCACTAGTCTGGACTGGTCTAGCAGAATTCCAGGAAATGAAATTAACAGTAAGTAAAATTTCACCTTTCCTGTCACCGGAAGGCTTAGTCCAAGAGGGGTTAAGTTACTTGCCCAAGATCACAACACTTAATTCTGGCTTAGACATAGTCCGAAACATTCAGTTTTTAATTCAGTTTTGCCTGCTATCGATATATCTGGTAGTGTCTTTTGAATGACTTTTCTTAATATCACAGCTGCGTTTGATACAGTAGTTCATCATATTTTGATAAGGTTGGTTGGGGTTGAAATTAGTGCTCAGGTCCTGTCCTTCCTCCTTTTTATTCAGGCATTTTCAGTAAATGCATACTTACGACCATTCTTCCTCGTCTGATTCATACCAAGATATTCCACAGAGAACAACATTGTCTTTGATTTTATTTAATTTGTAGATGGTTCTATTTCGTAAACTACATGACATTGAGATTGACTTTAGATTGTATGCAGACTGTTTTGTTAGCTCCGTACAGAGCTAATAATGAGTCATTTGCTGAATTGAATATCTGGTATCTCTAGGAACAAGCAGGAATGTAGTCTTCACATATGGGTATCGTCGGTACCGACGGAGCCTGCGTGGGAATGCTCCCCAGCGTCCAATAGGAACGCTTTTGGGAGCATCCCTCAGCACAAGCGTGCTGCCTTCCCGCCTTTCCCAACTGTCCCTCTTCAGTTCTTCATTTTCCGCGGAAATTTCTTCAATTTTGTTTTCTTGTGGTCGCGCTTGCCTCCGCACGACACCTACCAGTACCGCCAAAAAAAAAAATTCTGAATTGTTTCTCTTCAGAAACTTTCTTTTTCGGTGCTAGGCGCCATTTTGGGCACTAGGCCCCATTTTCTCCTTAAAGATGGAAAAACCAGCTAGTGGTTTTAAAAAATGCACTAAGTGTGGCGGTACCATTTCCGTCACCGACACCCATGACTGGTGTCTTAAATGTTTAGGCCCTGACCATTCTCCATCTGAGTGTCTCTCTTGTATGGGAATGACTAAAAGAGGAAGACAGAACCAGGCTGCAAAGCTTGGTACCCTCTTTTCTTCGGATGCTAGGTCCATTGCATCGATGTCTTCAAGAGCCTCTTCTTCCTCCCATGGATCTCAGGTAACTAAACATAAAAGCCGGTCCTCAAAGGGTAGCTCTCCTGCAAAGCATCGAGAGGCCATTGGCATTGCCCTTGAGGGAACCACACTGGCAAAACAGCCCCGGCGGGAGGCTTTGGCCTCCAAAGCATTAATGGGGTTCCAGGATGTTCTCGAGGCCTCGGCCTTGACAGAACTACTGGTGCCATGCCCGGGGGTCCTGGCCGCCTTCACCGGTACCGACACCCAGGCATCGGCAGCGTCAATAAACCAGAGATTCCTCGCTATCAAGCACAGTATTGCAGCTCTCCTTACAGCTGCGGTACCGTTGACACCGATGGTTCAACCGGTACCGACACTGGTACTGATGCCGGTACCGGCACAGATACCGGTACTAGCACCGACGATACCGGCCCCGGTGGGAATTCTTCCCATGCCGTCTTTGCCTGGCATCGAAAGATCGGTACCGGATCAACTTGGTACTGACTTCGATCGATACCGGGACCGTGCCTTACATGAATATCGTGATCAGAGATACTTCGAATTCTCCGATTCTGATGACTATGATAATTCTGCTGGTACCATAGTTTTTCTCCTGGAAGACTCTTCTTCTCCCCAGCGCAGAATGTCGCCTCCAGAGGACATGTCCTTTCAGGATTTTATTCGTGATGTTGCCAAAGGCCTTTCAATCACGGTAGCTCCTGAAAAGGAACCTAGAGCAAAGGAATTGGAAATTCTCCAATATCCTAAAGCTCCAAAGGAGGCAGCCACTCTGCCCATTCATGAAATTCTTCATGATTTGATGCTCAGAATGTGGGAGACACCTTTGACCACATCTCCTCATTCTAGGAGGCTTGATACCATGTATCGAGTCCCACCATGTCCTGGATTTCAAAAGACTCAGCTGCCACACCATTCCATGGTAGTGGAGTCAGCCATGCATAGGATGAAAAGTGCAAAGAGACATGCATCCAATCCTCCAGGTCATGAATGCAGGACTCTTGATGCTTTTGGACGTCGAACCTTTCAAGCTTCCATGCTTTCAGCTAGGATCAGCTCATATATCTTATATATGGGTATGTTCCTCAAGGAGGTCACAGGAGATTTGGAGCTCATGAGCCCACTTCTCCCAGATGACAGACGACAAGACTTCCTTATGCTTGTCAGGCATGCTCAAGATGTCTCCAAGTTTGTCAATCGTGCAGCCTTTGACGGCTTTGAATGCATCAGCAGAACCTCTGCTATTGCCATTGGTGCACGACAGATTGCCTGGCTTCAGGCATCAGACTTGGAGATTTGGGTAGAGGATAAATTAGGCAACATCCCTTGCAGAGGAGAAAATCTCTTTGGCAAAAATTGGCAGGAAAAGTCTAATGAGATAGATGCTGACAATATCACCTTAGATAGATTGTCAAAATCTACAGCCACTCCAGCCAGAAAGAAACCCTATAAGAAATCCTCTTTCAGCAAAAAGAGGAAGTTTTATCCATCCTATACCCAGCAAAGCCAAGCTCACAGTCAAGTTGCCCAAAAGGGACAACAACAGCAATTCAAACAGAAGAAGCCAAAAGGCCCGAGAGCTCAACCAGCTCCGCAGGTTCAGCCCCCTCAAGGGCTTTGACTCCTTCCTAGAGAGCTTGGCCTTCCTGCCTCTGAGGGGTCCAGAACCCCTAAATATTCCAGGCAGGCTGTGTCATTTTGCCAACAGATGGCACCAAATAGCAGCAGAAAATTGGACTCTGTCCATTGTAGGAGAGGGGTACAGGCTTCATTTTCACAGCACGCCCCCTCCTACAATCTTAAGGCAGTTCAATTCCCAGACATCTGCAGACAATCTGTTGGATCACGAGGTCTCAACACTTTTTGCCCAAGGGGCAATAGAGGAGGTACCCATTCTCCAGCAGGGTACAGGGTTCTACTCCCCCTATTTTCTTATTCCGAAGAAAACAGGAGGACACAGACCCATTCTAGACCTCAGAGAATTGAACAAATACTTGTTCCGAGAGAAGTTCAAAATTTTTTCTCTAGGAACTCTTCTGCCATACCTTCAAAGTCAGGATTGGCTTTGCTCTCTAGATCTAAAGGATGCATATACTCATATTCTGATCCATCCAGATCACAGGAAGTTCTTACGATTCCTTTTCAAGGGAAAACACTTCCAATACAGGGTTCTTCCCTTTGGTCTGGCTTCCGCACCAAGAGTATTCACAAAATGCATGGCAGTAGTAGCTGCATTCCTGCGAACCCTAGGGATTTTTGTCTTCCCTTACTTGGAAGACTGGCTCATTCGAGCCCCCATGGTTGCAGAGGCCAGCTCTGCACTGTCTCGCACAATGCGAATCCTCCAATATTTGGGATTGGTAATAAATGTCCCAAAATCCCAACTTGTTTCTTCCCAGTCTCTGGAGTTCATAGGAGCCTGTCTAGATACCAGACAGTCAAGGGCTTTCCTTCTGCAGGCCCAGGGTCTTCGCATAGTGCAACTAGCTTTTCAAGCAGCGGAAAAATCCTCCCTAACTGCTCGAACTGCTACAGTTACTGGGACACATGGCATCCACAGTCCATGTAGTTCCCTATGCTCGCCTCCACATGCGAGCAGCCCAATGGACCCTATCCACACAGTGGATACAGGCCACAGGACGTTTGTCAGACAAGATAGCACTCTCATCGGCTGATCTTGTCCCTTCAATGGTGGCAATCACTGGAGAATCTTTCAGTGGGGTCTCCTTTCCAGCAACCCCTATACCAGGCCACCCTAACAGATGCATCACAGGTGGGTTGGGGAGCACATCTGCATCATCTCTCTTCCCAGGGCACATGGACTCCACAGGAGGCTTTTCTTCACATAAACCTCCTGGAATTAAGAGCAATGTATTTAGCTCTTCGAGTATTCCATGCCCAGCTCAGCTACAAGACAGTTCTAGTCCAAATGGACAATCAAGTAGCCATGTTCTATGTGAACAAGCAGGGCGGAACAGGCTCTGTCGTTACGCAATGAAGCTTTATGACTTTGGGCCCTTGCCAGATAGTATCAAATCCACCTTCTCGTGGTATATTTTCCAGGCATTCAAAACCTTTGGGCAGACAAACTCAGCCGAGTATTGCTGCCTCACGAATGGTCTCTCCACCCAGACCAGGTGACAAAGATATTTCACATCTGGGGGACTCCAGACATAGACCTTTTTGCAAGTCCACTGAATGCCAAACTTCCCCAGTTCTGTTCCAGGATTCCAGCTCACAATTGCCAGGCAAGGGATGCCTTCCTCCTTCACTGGGGTCAGGACTTCCTCTGTGCCTTCCCACCCATTCCCCTCATCCCCAAAACACTTTTCAAGCTTCAGAGAGACAGAGGTCGTATGATCCTCATAGCGCCACGGTGGCCACGCCAAACATGGTATCACCTGCTTCTACTTCTCTCTCAAGCTGCACCTCTGGAGTTAGGCTGTGTTCCAGATCTCCTTTCCCAGGAGAGTGGGACGCTATGGCACCCGAATCCCCAGTCCCTGCATCTCACGGCCTGGTTGCTGAGAGCTTAAATCTTCAGGATCTCAACCTTTCCCAACAGGTAAAGGATATCCTTCAGGCTTCTAGAAAACCTTCTACAAGACGATCTTATGCCTTTAAGTGGAAACGTTTCACTATATGGTGTTCCCGTAAGCGGTTAAACCCCCTGGTGATACCTTTGGAGTCGATACTAGAGTATCTACTTCATTTATCAAATTCTGGTCTAAAGACCAATTCAGTAAGAGTCCATCTTAGCGCAATTACAGCTTCCTATAAGCCTCTAAATGGACAACCAATTTCCTCTCATCCTCTCCTATCCAGATTTATGAGAGGTCTTCTTTTAACAAAACCTCCCATCAAACCACCACCGGTGGCGTGGGATTTAAATCTAGTTCTTGGGCAGCTCATGAAACCGCCTTTTGAACCTTTAGCCCCTACTACCCTAAAGTTTTTATCCTGGAAGGTCATCTTCCTAATTGCAATCACCTCTGCATGTCGCATTAGTGAATTGCAAGCCTTAGTGGCTGATCCTCCTTACACTAGGTTTCATCATGATAAGGTTGTCCTCAGAACTCATCCACATTTTATGCCAAGGTGGTCTCGCCTTTTTATTTAAATCAAGCGATTTATCTTCCTGTTTTCTTTCCGAGGCCTCATGCCTCTAATGCAGAGAAGAACCTTCACACTTTGGACTGTAAAAGAGCCTTAGCTTTTTACCTACAAAGAACACAGCAACATAGAAAGTCTTCTCAACTTTTTATTGCTTTTGATTCTAGTCATTTGGGACTTCCAGTCTCCAAGAGGACTTTATCCAAATGGATTGCTCAGTGCATATCCTTTGCTTATGAGAGAAAGTGTCTTCCTCTTCAAGGCCATGTCACAGCTCATAATGTGAGAGCCATGTCAGCCTCTATGGCTAACCTTCACTCTGTCTATTGATGACATTTGTCGAGCAGCCACCTGGGCTTCGGTACATACCTTTACAACCCACTACTGCCTAGATAAAGCCTCCCGTCGGGATGCCTTCTTTGGCTAAGCTGTTCTTCAAAATCTCTTTCAAGCCTAATACAACTCCTACCCACCAACCCTGGTGGGATGCCAGAGATCCATGGGAGGAAGCATGGCCCACCTCACCATAGGTGGCAGCTTCCTGGGGTCATCTCCCTGGAATCTTCAGCTAGGGAGTCCCCATATGTGAAGACTACATTCCTGCTTGTTCCTGGAGATAGCGTAGTTACTCGCCTGTAAAAGGTGATCTCTGGGAACAGCAGGAATTTAGTCTTCACAACCCACCCACCTCCCCTAGGAGTTGTCTCTCTCTCTCTCTGTCTCTTTCCTCTCTCCCTCTAACCTTTAACTCAGCTACAAACTTAACTGAAGAGGGGACAGTTGGAAAGGTGGGAAGGCAGCGTGCATGTGCTGAGGGATGCTCCCAAAAGCGTTCCTATTGGACGCTGGGGAGCGTTCCCGCGCAGGCTCCGTCGGTACCGACAATACCCATATGTGAAGACTAAATTCCTGCTTTTCCCGGAGATCACATGTTACATGTGAGTAACTACGCTTTCTCTAAGATACAGTCTTGGTTGACAGAGAATGATTTGGTATTGAACTTTGAGAAGAATGAAGCATTAATTGTGTACATAGGATTAAAGATTTGTATTCCTCCACAAATTCTCATTAATGGGATATCTGTACAGTGAGATTATAAGTTAACTACCCAGGAATATTGCTAGTCATGAAACTTAGTATGTACCTGCAGATAGTTCACTCCAGCATTTGTTTCATAGGCCTCGTAGGTTAAAAGAAATGTTTTGAACTAGTTGTGCAGGTCCTAATGTTTCGGCATGAAGATCTGCATATATTGAATTGCAGTTGCTCTTGTAATTACTGGTTGTATAATTTTGATCATATAACTCTTTTTTTTTTTTTTTTTTAACTTGCACCAGTTAAGTATTATATGCTTTTTAAACTGCTGTCTTTGGTTTTAAAACATCACGCATGGATCATTTTACTTAACTACAAGCCACTATTATACAAGTTGGTACACAACTTCTTGTACTCTATACATCTCATTCATCTGAATTGTATGACATTTCATAACTTAGTAAAACTACATGTTCCTGTATTTTTTGTATCACTCTTGCCGAAGGTTGGACTTGCTTTCCTACTGACCTTTGCCAGGATCATGATTTGTTAACTTTTTTGGAGAAAACTAAAAATCTATTTAGCTTAATCTGATTTTGGAGTTAAAAACATAGGATAAAATAGTTAATAATTTTGTGTGCGTGTGAATTTTATCTGTTTTCTTTTGCCTAGTTTAAAAGTGTAATGAATAATGGGATATAAATGACATGGTACATAATAAATACATATTTCTCAGTGAACAAGCAGGAAAAAGTCCTCATGTATGGATGGACGTCCCCAGCTCCCTAGCTTCTATTGGAAGCTTTTGGGAGGCTCCACCATCCCTGCACGCCTCCCTGCTGCCATGGCGCTATCTTGATTCAGTCTTTTGTTTTCAGTGGAGCCCCATGGACACATTCCAGACATCTTGTTGGTAAGCTTTGCTATTTTCCCCTCATGTTCTCTCCTCCCATTTTGCTTGTTTTTTTTCTCCTTCAAGTGTTAATTTTGTTCTGGCTGCGGCACCTTGGCCCTCTCAGTGCCAGTGCTCTGGTGGGCTTTAGTCCTTGACATTGAGCCATTCAAATTTGCCGTGGATATTTTTCCAGACGACGTGTTGCAGAAACCTGCTAGCGGTTTCAAAAAGTGTTCCAAGTGCTCTAGGTCACACATACCCATAATTGGTGCCTACAATTCCTGGGACCGAACATCAGCCCTCTTATGTTCACAGATGACAAAAAGAGGACTCAAGGGTCGTGAGAAGCAGCACAAATCACTTTTTGGTGATCAGAAGTCTGATTCATTGGTATTGACTGCATCTGTCTCTATGCCTTCCAAGGCTGCATCAGATGCTGGTGGTGCATAGATGCTGAGGTGCTCTTGAGCTCATCCAGAGCAAGGTATGCATAGTGCTCTGGAGCATCGGCCAACGATCAATCTCCACCTGAAGATGAGGAAGGATATGACTGTGTCGTGTCTGATTTATTGAGGGGTGCATTGCAGCCATTGAGAGTGATGGGGGTCTGTGTGAATGCCCCTCAAAGGTGCCCCGAAGGGAGGAGAGCTTATCCTCCAGGATATTGGAGGGGAACTGACAGCCTACCGACAGCTGAGAGCCAGCCGCCGATATCTCTGTATATCTACCGGGTACATGGGTCAAAGTTGCTCAGGCCCGACAGCCTTCAGAATTGGCAGCCATGGAGACCCTTTCTGAAAGCACTCAAACACATTGTGGTGCTGTTGATGGTGTGCAGCATGCCAGGGCCTTGACGTCTGCTGCATCGACATCGACCACTGTTCAGCCGATTCTCAAGACGCATGCCCTGCCTGTGGGAGAGGCATCAACATCGGAGCATCGAAAGTCTCCCACACTGGTTCCTGCCTGGCAGATATCCCTTAGCATCTTGGGGTCCGATGTGCCCTCAAGACCTATAAGGGTATCGGTGCACCATCTCTCCCGAAGGAACTTCCGATCTCCTTGAAGCAGGAGAGTGCTCCAGGCAGAGACTTACAAGTACTTTGACTTCATCTCCAAGTCTTATTCAAAAGACTGGGTCACCGATGTGGAATCGGAGGATTTGTCTGAGGAGAGGTCTCTTGAGCTCCCATCTGACCCTTCTTCACCTCATGAGCAGTGCAAGTCCCCTCCTGAGGATATGACCTTTCAGGTTTGTGAGGGATATGGCCAAAGCCATTCCATTTTCTTTGGAGACTGAAGATGAGCCCAGGGCAGAAGATTTGAAGATCCTATAGTACTCTGCCTCTAAGGAGGCGGTGACAGTGCCCATGCACCGCATCCTGCAGAGAGTACAGATGAGAATGTGGGAGGACCCCCTCACTTTATCTCCGTTTAAGAAGGCTTGACTCCATGTACAGAGTTCAGAAAGCTCCCAGATTCAAGAAGCCTCAGCTTCCACTCCATGTTTTGGTGGTCATATCCACTTTAAAGAGAACCCAAGACTCATTCCTCAGTGCCCCCAGGGAGGGAGGCTTGGACATTGGACTCTTTAGGGAAAAGATGTTTTCGGAGTTGCATGCTTCTTGCCCACATGGCCTCTTAGGAGCTCTACATAGGGGTGGTATATCAAGCTGAATAAACATAAACATACATGGGCATATTCCAGTTCCTCTCTACAGAGAAATTAGATCAGTATCGTTCCCTAGTGGCCTATGGCAAGGATTGCTTTTAAGTTCATGGTCCGAGCGACCTATGATATCTTAGAGACAGCATCCAGGAATGCTGCTATCGGTATTGGCACCCAGAGACTCGCTTGGCTCCAGTCATCAGACCTGGCATATTCGGTGCATAACAAGCTGGCAGATGTCCCATGATACAGAGAGTTGCGGAGAACAGGTTGACGAGAAAGCTGGTCATATCAAAAAGCAGCATTACCAAGCTTCCTAGGCCCATGTCTGAGCACGCCTTCTTTCGTAGGAGGTACCAAGGTGAACCCTGCCAGTAGTTTAGTTATGCTGAGAGCTATGCTATCAGAAGCTTATGTGCACACGCCCTCACAGCAGGACAAGCCACAAGCCAAGCAAAGGTTATAATTAAGTAAACTATCATTTAATATTCCAGTATTTCTGCTGCCTATCTTCAGCCCCCAACTCCATCATCATCATCCAGACTGGCGCACCTGCTGAAGTTTGACTAGCTAACCCAGAGCTTGGACAGGATTAGAGTTGTCCCAGTGGGTATCCAGCAAAATATTAAAGTCCCTTACAGCCTTCAAAGTACTTTTTTCTGAAAAGCATTAACTCTTAATTTTATCTAAAAGTTCTCTTGGTTGGTATTGGGGGTGTAAACATTTACTAATGTAAACATTTGCCTCTCTAATTGTGCTTTAACAAAGAGAAAATAGTCATCTATACCTCTCAATACCTACCACACCTCTGCCCAAACACCTGCAGAAATTGGGGTGCCTACACCATTAACATTTTGAGCATTCCTTTTTGGAAGTAAAGAGGCTAAAGGATCTTTCTTGAAGTGTAACAGATGCTCATGTCTAGGAAGGAAGTGTGTTACTTGTATAAAAGCAGTTTTTGGCTTGCAGATGCAACAGCTCTTTTAAACAAAACTGGCATTTCTGTGGCAAATTTAAACCCTTCACCTTAAGTGTAACAAATTTTAAGAGCCCCCATTAGAGCCCAAACCTATATACATCGCTAATGTAGATAGGTAACCAATGGAGAGAACCTACTCAACTGCTTCATCCATTGCCCCCCACATTCCGAAAACACCTCCCAACCCCTGGAGACTCCCTCATTTCCCCATGTATCCCAACCCCCCATCCAACCTTAAAGAAGCATCGCACACTCTTGAAGTAACTCCATCAGGACTTTATCACCATTCACGCAATGCCATTCACCACTACACCATGACCAAAGCCAAAATGATAAGAAGCAGCACTCATCTGTCATACTGTCCAGTAAAACATATGCACACCACACATCCAGCACAAAAAAGTACCAAAGGTATACCCTGATCCCTCCCATTCATTTAACAAACATACACTCCATTGCATAAGACATTACCCTCCTTCTGCCCAGTTATGAGCTATACTAATCTCTGCAGTACCAGCACTAGGCTAGTGATCAGGTACATAATATCCTAAGTTGGACCCTTGCAAGAGTATCAATTCCACAATAGTGAGAGTCACTAACTCTGCACAATGTAAATGCTCATCTGAAAAAAAAGTTGCCAATAACCAGCTATTTCTACATTTAAGTCCTTTTTTTTTCTCTTTTTTTAATAATGTGATTAAGTGCTCAACCAAAGCAAAAATATTGGGTTTCTTTCTTTTTAATATTGTAAAAACATTTTTTAGGAAATTGCCATTATTGCCACATACAGCTGTTATGTTTCAAAAGGGCTTAAGCATTTCCTTGTATCAATAACGTATCTGATCCAGCAAGGCACCATCATTATTCTTGCTGTTCTCCTTCCATGAGCTCCATGGCTGTTTTAAAAAATGGCCGCGGCATTCTTTCTTAAAGTCTCATGAAACTCCGCCCACATCAAAAATAATACATCAAAAATAATTAATCCACACACTGATGACTCGTATTCGTTCACCAAATTATTCAAACCAGAGTATTCCAGTCAATCTGTAGATTTAAACCACTAACGTTAACAGTATTCAATTTAAATATCCAAAATTGTTCACGATAATTTAATTTTGCTTCCCATTCCCCCCCTCTCCAATTATTAGGTACATGATCCAAAATACGCCATGTCAAATCTGAGAATGAATGATTGTGTCCGAGACAGTGGTCCATAATTGGTGCTGATGTGTTTTTCGTTTTCAAATGGGATCTATGTTCACATAGCCGCTTCACCAGAGGTCGTTTAGTATGTCCAATATAAGCATTGCCACAAGGACAAATTATAGTATATACCACAAAAGAAGTCTGACAGGATGTTCTCCCACGTTACTTCACAGGATGTTAATTAGATGGAAAGATCTAACTTGCCCTTTCAATAGTAGAAGAGCAAAAATCACAATGGCCACAGGCAAAATGACCCACTGGATGTTCTATAGAGTCCAAAGGCATATTCCATATGACCAATTTTGCCACAAAATGAACCATGCTATGGTCCTTACGATATGCAACAATAGGACACTCCACAAAACAAGTATGAGATTGTAAAACATTCCAGTATTTGTAAATTACTGAAGCTATCATTGAAGTTTAACAGTGAATGGTAAAACATACTCCAAAGGAACATTCTCAATACCCTGGTGATTTGAAGGCAACAGTAGATGTTCTCACTGTGTGTGTAATCCTCTCTTGTATGCTTTTTGTATTACTTCTCTAGTATATCACCAATCCATATATCTCTGAATGTGTTTATGTGCCTGTAGCTGATAGTCTTCCTCCGTGATACAAATTCATTGAAGTCTAAGAAACTGATTCGCTGGGAGATCCTGTTTTAACTTCAAAAGATGGATGGAAAAATTGTAATAGATTGTTCCGTTCCACTGACTTCTGATACAGGGTTGTACTTAACCCCATATCCATCTTGACCACCATTATATCCAAAAATGGAATGCGATATTGATGGCTAGAACATTCAAACTGCAAATTCTTTTCGAGTATTAAGCCATACCACAAATTTCTGTAAAGAGGTGGCTGATCTTTTCCAAATACATAAGATATCATCTGAGTACTGTTTCCAAATCTTGATAGAAGACATCCAGGGAGACCCATATAGATATTGCTCCTCGAAATCAGCTACATACAAAGTAGCAACTATGAGCACTACTGTAGCTCCCATCTCAATGCCATAATCTTGATGGTAGAAGCAATTATTAAAACAAAAATAGTTTTCGGTGAGAATCAAGTGCAATAGTTGCAGAACAAAGTTTTTAGGTATCTGGGGAGGTAGACATTCCCTCTATCCAAAGATGCCAGTACAGCAAGAGCTTCATGTTGGTCTATATTTGCATATAAAGATTTAATATCAAATGTTAAACCATCAATCATCTTGTGCAATCCCTTCAATCGAGGACAAAATGGTAAACATCTGAGTTGTGTCTTTGATATAGGATTTCACTTAATACGCCAATGGGTTTAAAATTCGGTCAACAAACACAGACAGTGATTCCAAAACTCAACCATCACCAGCCACTATAGCATGCCCTGGGGGGGATTTAAATTCTTACAATTTTTCAGTACCGTGTATAGATTAGGAATCAAGGGAGTTTTGTTAACAAGAAAATCCTTTTTTGATAAGTATCCCTGTATAAAACCACTCTTTACAACCTCAATCACTTCTAAAAGAAGATCGTGAGTGGGATCAACTTGCAAAGGACAATAATATTTTAAATCACCCAACTGATTATCAATCTCCCTATCATATTATACTTTAGATTGTACAACAACGTCCTCTCCTTTGCTCTGCGAATGACAATGTCATCATTGGCTGATAATTTCTGTAACTCGTCATGTTGAACATATGTCCTATTCCACCCAGTGGGTAAGAATTTCTTTTCAATCAATTCAAACTCCTGTAAGATCAACAGTTGGTAAGCTGCTATTAAAGGATCCCGAAAACCAACCGGAATCCATTTTGATGGCAAACTCACTAATGATGAGTCTTTTGGAATAAAATGAGAGGACACGAAGTTTAATCACCAATTTTTGAAAGAAGCCATATAGGGCCACACTCGAATCAAAAATTTGATGTTTCATCATGGGTACAAAAGATAATCCTAAATTTAATATCACCTCCTGCTCTGGGGAGAGCACAACAAAAGAAAGATTTGTGATTGCTGATATTTTACAAGGGCTAAGGTGATGGGACTTTGCGAACTATTGCCATAATTGGCCTGTTTTGGCCAACAGCCCCTGAACTGGCTTCTCCTTTGCCCTCTGCCCCACCATTTGCGCTGATCTAAAAAATTATCTCCATACTCTCTCTGCAATTCTTCCCCACTAGTCGTCGTTATCGGAGGTATAATCTTGATATTCTTTCCGTGAAACTGAATCATTTTTATTCATCCACAGGAAAATGGATTTTGAATCAGCTTGATCATGTCGCAATTTTTTCACCTTAGAAACTTGACTGGATTCCTTATTTATAAACTTGATCCTTCAATTCTTTTGTTTTATTTACAAACGCCTCTTCATCAAGACCCTCTTTTAATTCAGATTCCATTATATCAGTGGCTACCAACACTTCCGCCTCAGTAGTTGAAAGAGATTCAACCAACAATACCATAAAATCCAAAATACATTTCATCAAGATACCATTTCATTCCATTAGAAACTATTCATCATCATTATACAATAAGTACTATCCATCTTACACCTCTGCTGTACATTGTCAACACCATGCTTCTCAGAAGGGGCAGCAGCCATCAAAGCAGCAAAAGAAGACTCAGACTCCTAAGTTACAGCCACCTCAGCAGACCCAGCCTTCTCAGGGTCTTGACTCCTT
Source organism: Ichthyophis bannanicus (assembly GCA_033557465.1). NCBI lineage: Eukaryota > Metazoa > Chordata > Amphibia > Gymnophiona > Ichthyophiidae > Ichthyophis > Ichthyophis bannanicus. The sequence goes on along the minus strand of CM066044.1, from coordinate 224,868,555 downwards.
TCTGGAGAACATAGCTGTTCTGCCTCTGGAGATTCCAGATCCCGTCCACATCCCCGGCAGACTCTGTCACTTTGCCCACAGGTGGCATCTTATCAAATCAGAGCAGTGGACACTGTCCATAGTATGGGAGGGGTACAAGCTTCATCTACGAAATCTACCCCCTTGGACTCCTCCAAGAGAGTTCTGCTCTCAGCCCCTCAGGGTGCAATAGAGGAGGTGCTACTATCCCAACAGGTAATGGGCTTTTCTTTATTCTCCATACTGCCTCATTCCAAAAAAACAGGAGGCTACGGACCCATTTTGAACCTCAGAGAACTGAACAAATACCTACTATGGGAGATGTTCAAAATGATCTCCCTAGAGGCCCTTCTCCCCTATCTCCAGAGTCAGGATTAGCTCTGTTCTCTAGATCTAGAGAAGGCATATATTCACATACTTATTCGCTCACAGCACAGAAATTTCCTGCACTTCATGTTCCAAGGGAGACATTATCAATACGGAGTCCTGCCTTTCGGCCACGCCTCTGCCCCAAGAGGCTTCACAAAATGCATGGTGGTAGTAGCTGCATTCCTAAGGACTCTCGGGAAATTTGTCTTCCCTTACTTAGATGACTGGCTCATTCGAGCAAAAACCTCTCTAGAGGCCAGCCTTTCCCTCTTGCATACCATGCAGGTGCTGCAACACTTGGGATTTATAATAAATCTTCCAAAGTCCCAACTCGACCCCTCTCAAACTCTAGAATTTATAGGGGCTCTCCTAGACACTCAGCAATCAAACACATTTCTACCCCAACTTTGCTGCGCTCGACTCAGTCAGTTAGCATTTCAGGCATGCCTCAAGAGCTGTCTCACTGACCGAGAAATGCTACAACTTCTGGGCCATATGGCATCAACAGTACATGTTCCATATGCTCGTCTACATATATGCGCAGCTCAGTGGACTCTAGCTTCCCAATGGTCTCAGGCATCGGGTTGCCTGGGAGACAAAATAATGGTCTCTACCTGTCTAATCTCGTCTCTCCATTGGTGGCAATCCCCAGAAAACCTCCTGGTAGGGGTCACCTTTTCAGATGCCAGCACATCAATATACTCTGACGACGAATGCGTCCAGATTGGGCTGGGGAGCTCATCTGGACAATCTCTCCACTTAGGGGCTCTGGTCTCATCAGGAGTCACAACTCCACATAAATCTGCTGGAGCTCAGAGCCATTCACAATGTTCTCAGTGTTCCAGGACCATCTTTGATTCCGCACAGTTCTAGTCCATACGGACAATTAAGTAGCCATGTTCTACTTGAACAAGTAGGGTGGAACAGGCTCTTGGACCCTCTACAGCAAGGCCCTGCATCTGTGGTCCTTTGCCATTCAGCATCGCATTCAGATGCGGTGTATCTTCCGGGCAAACACAATGTCTTGGCGGGCAAACTGAGTTGAGTCCTTCTACCCCATGAGTGGTCTCTCCAGGCAGACAAAGTTGCTCATATTTTTCAGATCTGGGGAACCCCAGAGATAGACCTGTTTGCAAGTCCTCAGAATGCCAAGCTTCTTCGCTTCTGCTCCAGGACTGCACTGGACAGCCAGCGGGTGGATGCTTTTCACCTCCACTGGGGTTAAGGCTTTCTATATGCCTTCCCTCCCATTCCCAAGACTCTTTTCAAACTCCAGAGAGACAGGGGCTACATGATACTCATAGTCCCACGCTGGCCACGACAACCGTGTTATCTTCTCCTTCTACGTATGTCTCGGGCTCAACCCATAGATCTGGGGTCTGCTCCAGATCTCCTATCTCAGGAGGAGGGGAAATTGCTCCATCCCAATCCACTGTCCCTGAATCTCACCACATGGCTGCTGAGGGCTTAGCCTTCCAGGACGTTAACCTTTCCCAGGAGGTTAAGGACATCCTCTTGGCTTCTAGGAAGCCATCCACCAGGCACTCTTACGCCTTCGAGTGGCGTAGATTCGCTCTCTGGTTTTCTGAGATCGAACTTAACCCCTTCTCAGCTCCGGTGGGGTCAGCCCCTGATCTCTGGAAGGGGCGGTATAAAAAAGCACTGAAATAAATAAATAAATTACTTGAGTATCTCCTCTACCTATCTTCTTCTGGACTCAAAATCAATTCGGTAAGAGTACACCTAAGTGCAATTGCGATCTCTCACATGCCCCTTAGATGGCCAGCCCACCTCTTCTCAGCTTCCTGTAGCACGCTTCATGAGGGGTCTTCTATTAGCCAAACCTCCCATTAAACCCCCTCCAGTGGCATGGGATCTTAATGTTTTAGGACAGTTTCTCAAGCTGCCCTTTGAACCTCTAGCCACTACCTCACTGAGGTTTCTCACGTGGAAGGTCAACGTCCTTATTGCCCTCACTTCAGCAAGACACATTAATGAGCTCCAGGTTTTAGTGGCTGATCCTCTTTATACAGGTGCTGCATAAAGGTAGTCTCGCCCTTCCATTTAAACAAGTCAGTCTACCTTCCTGTCTTTTTCCCTAGACCTCATTCCTCTAGGGCAGAGGCAACCCTTCACACTCTGGATTACAAACGTGCCTTGGCTTTTTATCTCCAGAGAACTCCAGTACAAGCATTGTGGAACCTGTGTCTTTTGGGGAAACTGATAGGTACATATGACCTAGATTGGCCACTGTTGGAAACAGGATACTGGGCTTGATGGACCTTGGTCTGACCCAGTATGGCATATCTTATGTTCTTATGAGAACACAGAAAAGCTTCCCAACTTTTCATCTCCTTTGACTCGAGTCACCTGGGATTGCCAGTATCCAAACAAACTCTTTCCAGGTGGATAGCAGACTGCATCTCCTTTGCTTATAAAAAGGCAGGACTCTCTCTTGAGGGTCACGTCACTGCACATAATGTTCGGGCCATGGCTGCCTCTATGGCAAATCTAAGCTCTGTAGTGTTTGAGATATGAAAAGCAGCAACTTGGTCTTCTGTCCACACTTTTGCTGCTTACTATTGCCTGGACAAGGACTCCCACCAGGATGCCTTTTTTGGCCAATCTGTTCTCCAGCTTCTTTTTCAGACTTAGATCAACTCCTACCCTCCGTCCCAGGTTTCGATACCAGACATCCTTGAAGGATACATGACCTCCTTAGTTATACCTGTGATTCCACAGCCGACTCTGAGGTCATCTCTCTGGCATCTCCGAGCCAGGGAGTCCCATATGTGAAGACTACATTCCTGCTTGTTCCTGGAGATAGCATAGTTACTCACCTGTAACAGGTGATCTCCGGGAACAGCAGGAATTTAGTCTTCACAACCCACCCTCCTCCCCTAGGAGTTGTGGGTCGTCGTCTTCTCCTTTTTTTCTTTTTATCTCCGTTACAAACTCAAATGAGTAGGGAGAGCTAGAAAGGCGGGAAGGCAGCTACACAGGCGCAGTGGGATGCTTCCAAAAGCTTTCCTATTGGACGCTGGGGAGCGTTCCCGTGTGGGCTTCGTCGGTGCCATATGTGAAGACTAAATTTCTGCTGTTCCCAGAGATCACCTGTTACAGGTGAGTACCTACACTTTAAGGGTGCTAATAATGTTGACCACAGCTGTATTTGATTTGGTTTTCTGTGTATTTTTAAAGTTTTATAACCTCCCTTTTCTTTACAGGATCTCTTTCCTTCAGTCTAGTGGCCTCCAAGACTCAGAGGAATTTGCCAAAGCAGCAACAGAAAGTGAAAGCTGCGATTGCCAGCATTCCAGTGGGCTCTTATGATTCAGCAACATCCCCTGTATTGGGGCGAGGGATGGGGAGGCATCCATCCCTGCCAGGCCGTATGGAGACACCCCATCAAACTGGGAAATTTCAATCTGAGCCAGAGGGGAGAGCTGTCAGAGGGGGTTCTGTGGCTGGTGATACTGGTATTGATTCTGTCCAAGGGCCAATTAACTTGTTCTCAGTGGGGGATAGTGGATCCAGAGAAATGGGGACAGGCAAGCAGAAATTGCTGGTTCCTGCTGCTTCTGGAACACAGGAAGAGAGACTTACAAGAGAGGTGTGGCAAAAGCAGAGTGCCATGGCTATTACAGAAGACAGACTATCACGGGACACGTGGCAAAAGCAGACTGCAGTGGCCACCTCTACAGAAGAAAGAATCTCAAGGGACACATGGCAGAAACAGAGTTCTAGCAGCTCTTCTGAGGACAGGCTCCCACGAGACACATGGCAGAAGCAAAATAACATAACCACCTCTACAGAAGAGAAAATCTCACGGGATACATGGCAGAAGCAAACTGCTGTAAACTCCTCAGAGGACAAGAGTCCATGGGATGCATGTACCTCCTCTTCGCAGCAATCAGCAGTGAAACCAGGCTCATCCTCGGAAAACTGGAGTCAGCATGAGCAAACCCTGGCAGAGGAGAGGAATCTACAAGATGCGGCAACAATGGTATCACCCTGTGTGTCCAAGTTGCTTGAACCAGCTGTCAAGAAGGAGCCTTTGGTATGGTATTAGAGCATGTGCACTAATTCTGTCATAACATGGCTTACCCTGTCAACTGCTTAGCATCATCCTTAATGTATCCTTCCCACTTGCTTATTGCATATCCCTCTTTATTTCCCCATCTCAAGGCATCAAACACTTGCCCACCTCTTTATCTTTAGCTTCCTGTCACTTGACTGCCTGAGTCATCTTCCAGCCACCTGCCACAACTTTCTCTCATTTCCTACCCTTACTTGCAAAGCAAAGAACTTGTGACAGGTTCTGGGATTGGTATTGCTAGAAGTCTTTTGTGTATTTCATAGTATTAACGCTCACTTTTCTGTCTCTTGCAACTCAGACTTTGAAGTATTCTGCTGCTTCTTCAGAGTGGAGGAGCCCAGCTCTTGAGACTCCAACTGATCTACCCCCCTCTTCCTCTGCCACTTCCAGTGAGGCAAGCCGATCCGTGGATATCACAGAAAGGAAGGAGGGGCCAGCGAAGAAGGTGAAAGTTAGACCACCTCCTCTCAAGAAGACCTTTGACTCTGTGGACAAGTGAGTTAGAGAGATCTTGGTGACAACCTTCAGTCTTGCACAGTGTCTTGACTGGAGTTCTACATTGGCTGCACAGTTACTGGAAACATCTTAACCTTGCTTGGAAATGCAGGCAACTGGTTATATGTTCTAGGGAAGCTTGGTGCTATAATTTCAGCCATTAAGTAAGCAGTAGCCTCCTATAGGGGACAGATTGATAGGTTGCATATTATAGTCTGTTTACATCTCTCCTCAGTCAGTAACCTGGTGGACTTAATTGACACGTATTGATTGATACTTGTGTCTGTAGTTGCCTTAAAGGTCACAGACAGACTTGTGAAGCATAAGAAGAGCCCACTACTGACATTGCTTCTTTTTTTCCCCTTTTACTTTCTTTCTCCTCCCCCTAGCAGGGTCCTGTCAGAAGTGGATTTTGAGGAGCGTTTTGCAGAGTTGCCAGAGTTTAAACCAGAAGAAGTCCTGCCATCCCCAACCTTGCAGTCCCTTGCCACATCTCCCCGTGCTATCTTGGGTAGCTACCGCAAGAAGCGCAAGAATTCCACTGGTAAGCACGGGCAAGTCATTGAAACTCTGCCTACGAGAATCGGGACCAACAGGATGATTTCCTGTCCTCAGAGGTGCTACCCAACCTGCTCTTTAACCTTGTGCATGAGAAACCCAGCTGGCCCTCAAGGCTGTGGGGCAGCACAGAAGGGCATTACACAGGGTCATACAGCACCAGAACTGCAGCTGCTCTCATTAAGCAGGTTTTTATCTCCCTGTACCTCTATTCTAATCTCAGTTCTGCCATTGACCTTGTGTGATGCCATCCAAGTCACTAAGATCATAGATAGAACTAACTAGCTCAGCTCAACCAATTAAGGCCTATTCCAGATCTTCCTGCTAGACCAGTCCAGACTAGTGGGCTATTTCCCCCTGCTAGCAGGTAGGACAGGGAGATAGAGAAAAAGTTTTTAACTATGCTGTGACATCACCACTGGCATAAAACAGCATAGCTAGAGGGAGCCCTCAGTATTTTCTCTGTCTCAGCAGATGGTGCATTCTTCCAGAGAGGCCTATAGCTCCTGCCCAGTCTGTGTCTGGCTACAGTGCAGCTCAGCCACTTTAGATCCCAGGGGGTGTATGAGATACCCTTTTCTGGTTGATCTACTTTGGAGCTAGCTCCTGGCTAGGAGAGCCAGTGTAGCTTGGTAGGAGTGTTGGATCACGAAGATCCTTCTGAGGAACCCTTAACTGTATTTTGGCCTTTTCTTTTCTATCTTTAAACAAACAAACAAACAAAAAATTATAAAAGGTGTGAGTCTTCTGCAAGGCTCTATGTAGCTCCTTAGCATATGGCTGATCGTGGTTTCCTCCCTGCGCCCCCCCTTTCACCACCGTCCCCGCTCCCCTGTGCTCCTGGGGGACCACAGCACTGAAGCTGCAGTGGATCGCCACCTTTTCCAGCGGGCAACTGCAGAGGATTGCTGCCTATCCTTCACCAGCGGCAACAAGGGGCCGCTGCACCTAACCATGAGAGTTTGCTACAATCCCTGCCCATCCCGCCAGACATCCCTGGCCTGTGCAGGCCATGCACCGGCAGCAAAAACGGCCACTGCATCTAACCATGAGAGTTTGCTGCAATCCCTGCCCATCCCGCCAGACATCCCTGGCCTGTGCAGATTGTGCACCAGTGGCAAAAAAGGGTCACTGCACCTAACAGTGAGTGTTTGTTTCGATCCCGCCTGATGTCCCCTGCCTGTGCAGGCCATGCACCATTTTTCCTTCCTTAAGGCCCACAGCTCCTGGTCAGTTTGAGATTGGTTTCAGTGCAGCTTGGCCAGCTAAGACCCCAGGAAGTATATGAGATACTCCTCTGGTGGTTCTCCTCTTCCTGGGGCTAGTTCCTGTCTGAGTGCCAGTGTAACTCTGGTGTGTTAGGATCAGTGCCTACTCATTGCCCTGATGCCTTGGCTGCAGTAAGTGGTGATGGTTCCCTTTGTTGATCGTCTCTGCGCCACTTGCACAACCTATCCATGTGAGACTTCTGCCAATTCAGCATCCTTGTAGGCGGTTCTGGCTCTTGATGCAGCTGGGGCTTTGTCGCCGCCTTCCACATCAGGGATTATCAGTGCTCTTCTCCAGGCGGACCTGCTATTCCCATGATGCCGAATTTCACCATGGGACCGGCTCCTATGGCTGACAGGACGTTTTCTCTCCCTCTATTTCCACAGTCGCAGCGCTCCCAGCCACAGCAGTCACAAATGTTTCAGCCACAGCAGCTGTTGGACCCTGCAGCGGCAGATTTTTCACCCATCTTCCAACATGTTTGTGGGCTGTCAAAGGGGGGGGTCAAGGCCTTGTTCCCTCTCAGCCAGGCCCATCTTCCACTGCTCCTCCGATAGTCCTTGGGGGTGGTTCCCGCAAATGATCGAGAGGGCAGGACTCTGTCCAGGAGGATCTGCGGTCCCCTCCAAAGTCCGTTATTGGAGCGAGGCAGAATTTTTTGGTGATAGTATTTCCCACAATGACTCCAGTTGAGCTGCCTCCAACACGGAGGAGGGGAAACTCTTTTAGGGGGAGGACCATAGCGACTCTCACGTAGTGTGTCTTTGTCACCGAGTGGAGATCCCCTCCACCCCCCTTAATTGTCTAGATTGCTACTGAAATGCAAATTCCGGAGCTCTCTGGACCAGCCCTGACCCCCTCCACTTTTGATCCTGGCATCATGGGGCCTTTCAGAGCCTTTTCTTTCCTGCTGGAACTTCTCCTGATGTACCCCTCAAGAAGGCCCAGCGATTGGGTTGCATTTATGCCTGGTCACCGATGGTATTGGAAAGTGGTTGCATTTTCCCAGGGTCAACGTCTTGATCACAGCAGACACCAGCATATCACCATTCCCATAGACGTGAAGCTGCCCTTCAGGACCTGCAGGTCTGGAAGGTGGAAGGACTCCTTCAGATGGCCTTTTCTTCCTCCTCCCCAGCCCTTCAGGTGACAATGTGGGGTGGCATCTGTGCACATGTCCTCCTCCACTGGATTCAGCTCCTTCCTGAGGATGAGAATTCAGTACATCTCGAATATCTGGTGGCCTTCTCGGATGCCTTTTGTGATAAAGATAAAAGATAAAGATCTCTTACGCCTTTCTGCGTGGGGAGTCACAGCAGCGACAGTGGCTCGCCGAGGGCTGTGGCTCAGAAATTGTTGGCAGATGTCACATCTAAGGGGCGCTTAGCCAAATTGTCCTTTAGGGACAGGCTCCTGTTTGGCGAGCTCTTGGGAAAGTTACTGCTGGAGGATAAACCCAAGGATTCCTCCAAACACTCTTCCTCTTCATCAGGGAAGTCATCTTCTCTGCCGAAGTTCTGCGATTCTCGTCAGTATCAACAGAATAAGCAGACCCCCCTCCTCTTCTGGAAAAGGATCCAAATCCCAGTCCTTTCAAAGAGGATGCCAGGCCTATTCGCAGACTTCCATGGGTGGAAAGCCTGCTTCCTCTCGCTGACTGTTCTGGAGCCCATTCCTACCTCCTGCAAGTGGGAGGCCGTCTGCAACAATTTTATCGTGAATGGGCCTGTCTGACGAATGATCACTGGGTGCTCAACATTATAACACAGATATGTTTTAGAGTGTGCTCAAAAGGGTCGACTGCAGTTTGAGAGTTACATGGTTCCACATGGAAATGCTACGGTTTGTTATCCAGGCGGTCCAGAAGGATGAACCTCGCCTCTTTGGATTTGCAGAGGCCTGTGTTCACATTCCTATCCAGGAGGGACCAACAGTGCTTTCTCCAGTTTGATTTTGGTCTCGCTACCAGTTTTGTGCGATGCTCTTCAGCCTGGCCACCGCCGTTTGGACATTCTCCAAGGTGATGATGGTGGTAGTTGTGGCAAGACTGAGGCATGAGGGCATCTGCATACACCCCTACCTGGATGATTGGCTGATCCGGGTTAAGTCTTGGCCAGAAGTCATTCGGGCACTGCATTGTGTGATCCAATTCCTCGAGTGGCTCAGCTGGGTCATTAACAGCAGCGAGAGCTGCCTGATGCCATCTCAGAACCTGAACTTTATTGAGGCTCGTTTCGACACTTTCATAGGCAGTCTTCCTTATGAGGTGCGCAGGGCCAAGTTCCACGACCAACCTTGGGACTTTTTTAGGAACTCCACTCTTACAACTTGGGGCTACCTTTTGCTTTTGGGAGCTACGGCTGCAACCCTAGAGCTGGTGTCCTCAGGACAAGCACACATGTGTCCTCTACAGAGGGCTTGCTGACTGGCTGGTTCCTGTGCTCGCAGGACTATAGAGTCCAATCCCTGCTTCCTCTCTCGTATCAACACAGCCGCCTCTGGTGGGCCTTCCTTGATAACATGTTGAGGGGGATGCCCCTTGAAATCCCAGCCCAGGTGCTCCTCGCCACCGATGTCAGTCTTTCCAGTTGTGGAGTTCATTGTGTTGACCAGACTGTATAGGGTCGGCGGTCTCCAGTGGAAGCAAAATGGTCCATCCATCGCCTAGAGGCTAGGACCATCTGTCATTGCTGCCTTAAGCAAGCTGCTGATGGGAGCACTGTGCGAGTCCTCTCAAGCAAAACAACCGCGGTGGGTTATGTCAATAGCCAGGGCAGAACGAAATGCCTGGGATTGTCTCTACTGTTCTCCTGCACGGAACTGCACCTCCAAGTGCTTAAGTAGTAATAGTAGTACAGCCCAGCACATCGCGGGTAAGGACAGTCGGGAAGTGGATTTCCTGAGCTGTCACTTCCTTGATCCCAGTGATTGGGAACTTGCATCATGGGCATTCAACCAGATAGTGGATCGGTGTGGCTTCCCAGGGGTGGACTGGATGGCGATGCAGCCAATGCCAAGTTCTTCTCCTCCTTCAGACATTGTTCGGAGCCCAAGTCCAAGAGGGGTGGACGTGTACTGGTCCAGCCCTGGCCCCCGGATCACCTGCTCTGTGTGTCCCTTCCCATGGGCCATGATACCAAGAGTCCTTTGGAGCATTGAAGTCACCCGAGTCTGATGATCCTGGTCCGCCAGTCTGGCCTCATCGGCCGTGGTACGCAGACATCTATCTTCTTGCTTCCCAGTTCCTGTGCCTCGGGGACAGGAGGGGCTTACTACAGCAGGGTCGCCTAAAGTGTAAGGGCTATTCCCTGTTGAAGACTAGGCGACTTTCCACCTCATTGTCTTATGTCTGGGTCTGCATCTCTTCGAGAACTGATGTCATCGATACTGCCTTTCCTCATGGGGAGGGGGTCTTGATCCCCTCAATTCTAGCCTTCCTTCAAGAGGAAGGGTTTCTCAAGCCTGATCAGGGTGCAGGTAGAAGCACTTTTCTGTGTTCATGGTCCGGTGGCAGGCCGTGTGCTGGTGGTGCACCGGGATGTGTGAGCCGCTTTCTCCATTGGTTTCAAACTTTTTATCCACTGGTAGACCTCATAGTCCCACTGTGGGACTTGACGCTTGTTCTCAGAGCGCTCATGTGTCCACTCATTGAGCCACTCAGGCGGGTTACCATCAAGGACCTGTCCCTGAAAATGGTGTTCTTGGTAGCTGTCACTTTGATGCAGTGGATTTTGGCATTGCAAGTGCTTTCCAGCTGCAACCCTTTATTGACGTTCTCGGCTGAAGGGGTGACCTTTTGTCCTGTTCTCCCCTTCTTGCCCAAAGTGTGCTCTCTCCCTTTCACGTCAATTAGGTGCTGTTCTTGCCAGCCTTTTTGCCAAATCAATGCACCAACCCTGATAAGGGCTTGCGTTTTGTGGACTTCCGTCGTGCACTCTTGTGATGCTTGAAAGTGACAGATCATTTTTGTATTTCCAATCGCTTCTTTGTCCTTTCTGCCAGACACCGGAAGGGACAAACTGCATCCACAATGACCCTAGGTTGCTGTATCAAGGACACTATCGCCTCAAACCACCTGGTGCAGGGTAGGCCTGTTTCCCCAGTGTATGCCTGTTTCACTAGGCCTCAAGGCTCATTTGACTCGGGCCCAGGCAGCTTCCTGGGTGGAGTCATCTCATTCGTCACCCTTGAACAACTGCAGGGCAGCTACTTGGTCCTCCTTGGCTCCTTCATGTGGCACTACAGGCTAGATGTGCATGTCCAAGTAGCCATGTGGTTTGGCTCGAGTTTTCTTCCATTGCACTTTCTTCCAGCCCTCGGATGGAGTAACTTTGGTACATCCCACTAGTCTGGACTGGTCTGGCAGGAAGATATATAAGGAGAGATTTTACTTTCTGTTAATTTCCTTTCCTGGAATCCCGCTAGACCAGTCCAGGACCTGCCCCGTTCAGCCTTGTGCCTTGGGCTGCAACCTTCAGTATATTTGTCCCTTCGGACTGTGCAGAGATTGTATATAGTTGTCTTCATTGAGGGGTTCCTTGGTAGGATTTGACTACCATCCATTGCTTGTTATGAAAATATTAAGGGCTCCCTCTAGCTGTGCTAGGTTTTATGCCAGTGGTGATGTCACGGCATAGTTTTACTTTCTTTTCTCTATCTCCCATTTGCTGGCAGGAGGAAATAATCCACTAGTCTGGACTGGTCTAGCAGGATTCCAGGAAAGGAAATTAACAGTAAGTAAAATGTCTCAATCCTTTTTTTTTTTTCTGCAACAGTTGTTGCATGGTCTAGGAACTAAACTGGCATTGTCCAGATATTGCATCAAAGGAATGGCTGCATATATACTGTATATGTCCACTTGTCACATAATGTCTTAATATTGTTCCTATTTAGGCCCCACGTACACTTGTACCTATACTGGCAGCCTCCTGCCTATCAGCTTGGTTCCTGATGCCTTCTAGACAAGTACCCTACTCCACAAGTTTTCTCCCAAACCTGGGAATCACACAGTTCTCGGAAATATCTACAGACTGAAAAATAGTAGGATTACCCAGTGATGACCAAGCAGTCGCAGACATAAGCCTAACAAAATTAAGACATTTATCAAGATAAATGAAGGAATAGTAAATATGAAAAATACAACTTGCAGACGACAAACAGGGAAAAGAAAAAGGGATTTTACACATAATGCCTCCTAATTAAAGCTTAGCTAGCCACTGCCTGGGGAAGCTCTGGTAAGTCTTTCAATGGGATACTGTTCAGAAATAGAACAAGATCGTGACACTTTTCTCCCTAATCAGGACCAATGTTCCTTTAATTATTTTCAGTGTTTACAGGTGTCAAATGACTATTGGGCACACTCAAAAAAAGCTGCGTTCCTAAATTTGTGCCCTATTTTCAGCCACGCTTAGGAGTCTTAAGTTTTCATCTGAAAAATCATCTTAATTTAGTAGCTTAAAATTTATAGGGGGGGGGGGGGATATTCAGCACTGATGGCTAATGCTGCTAATCCCAGATTTTCAAGGAAAGGGCCATATCCGGACCTGGCATTGAATATCTGGGTTCGCTGGATTGCTGTGAGGCTAACCAGGCAGATCTGGCTTGCTGTGCAGGTCTTGGCTTGTGATGGCCTGGTGGATAAGGGTGCTCCTGAGATGGCTCTAGCTGTTGCCAAAATATTTGCTATAGCTTGCCTGGAGTCGGTGGCAGTCTTCGTCATTGATGCCTTTTATGATCTTCTGATATTAGCCGCTAGAGGAGTGGCTGCAGTGACTGGCATGCAGGTGGTTCTGGTTCCGCAATTGGTCTGCTGATCCATCCTCTGAAGCATGGCTAGCGAAGTTGCTCTTCAAGGGCAAACTGCTCTTTGGGGAGAATCTGGAGAAGCTGGTTAAGGATTTGGGGGACGTCAAGCTGCAGTGCTTACTGGAGGATAAGCCTAAGGTCTCTCTGCTAAGCAATCTTCCTCTTTGCTTATATCTTCTCGGCAACGCTTTCAGGATGCCAGAAAATACCATCTGGGAAAACCAGCTAGTTTTTCCCAGTTCAGGAGCCAAGTCTAAGCCCTTTCGTGGAGCGAGACTGTCTTGGGGCAGGCCCAGCTCATCTTCAAATTCCTCCTCTGCTTGTCTCGTCCATTGGCAGGCAAGAGGCCTAATCCAAGGTTCTGCAGATGAGTGAAAGGCTGTGGCAATTTTATCAGGAATGGGCCCAAATAACATCTGATTCTTGGGTGCCCTGACATTTGCAGGGCTGTGTGTTGCAGTGCACACATCCAATTCCAGATGCCTTTATGGTTCGCTCTGCGGTTCCGCAATCAAACCTGTGGGGGAGTCCACATTGCAGCATCTCCTTCATCTATGTGCAATCCTCCTGGTGCCACCAGCTGAGCAGGAACTGTTCCAAAAGATGGCATCTTCTGCCCCATTTTTGATCTGAAGGAAGTCTTAATTTATTTTATTTACATTCTCTTATGTACCGCGCTATTCTGCATCAGTGCGGTTTACATTGAACAAACTGAAATTACATTGAACCAGGGCATTATAACTTGGAGATAACTATTTTACAGGGAACATGGGCTATGGAGGGTTAAGTGGCTTGCCCAAGACCACAAGGAGCACCTGTGGGACAAGAAACCCCAGTCCTTCCGGCCCAAGGTTGAACCGCCGGCCTGAAGTACCTTGCCCCAACCACTAGGCCACTCCTCCACTCCCCTTAATTGTTTGAGTTGCCTTATTTGCATGGAAATATTAGTCTGTCAATCAAGTGGTGCATAAGAGAGTTTATTGTGTCTCTCAACCTCACCGAGGCCTACTTTCACATTTCTATTCAGGAGGATCAGCAGCGTTTCTTGCCATTTTGGGTTAGCACTTTCAGTTCTGTGCCCTGCCCTTGGTTCTGGCCATAGCCTCTTGGACCTTTTCACAAGTCATGATGCTGGTGGCAGTGGTGGTGCTATGCCAGGAAGACGTGTGTCTGTGTCTACATGGATGATTGGCTCATTTGGGCAAAGTCTCAGGCAGAGGCTTGACAAGTGAATATGAGGGTGGTTCATGTCCTCAAGAGCCTAGCCTAGGTAGTGAACCATGCCAAGAGTCATTTGCTTCCAATCTGAAGCTTGGAATTCCTGGGGCGAGGTTCAACCCGCAACAGGTGAGAGACTTCCTCATCGAGGGACGATGGGCCAAGTTTTGGTCTCGGCTGCTAGCCTTTCAGTTTTGCAGGCCACCCAATGCGTGACACTACCTGCAGTTGCTCAGCTCCATGGCAGCTACCTTAGATCTGGTTCCCTGGGTATGGGCACACATGCGTTCTCTGTAGCAGGCTCTTATTTTTGTATTTTATTTTTATTCTTGTTATCAAGACAAAACCAAATTGTGGCATACGTACATAATTGAATATGGCAGTCATATTCAAAAACAACCCAGCCTTAACACCATTTGTCTTAAACTCTCAATACATTTCAAATATCGCCTGTCTGTGTGCCTACTTGGCTCTTCAATGCATCTACTTCCCCTCCATTCTGTGCCTCTTATGCTTGTGGTCCTCATTTTGTATTTTCCCTTCCAGCCCCTTAGACCCACTCCCATAATCCAATGTATGCGCCCACTTTACAACCAAGCATTGTAATCAACCATTAACATCAACATCAACAACATGAGGCATGCATAAGAGGTGGGTCCCTACTCAGAGGAACCCTGATGGGCTTGGCCAGAGGTGAGGTAGCAGGAGGCAGCGGGGGTCATGTGCGGGCATACTGCTCTGTTTCCCCTTGTCTGAACTCTCCCAGACATCCTAATCCACTTGTGTGTTGCCTTTTCAATTTGGGGTGAGTCATCAGGCCCTAACCACATAATGGGGAAAGGGAGGCGGAGGTTCTCCACCATGGAGGCAACGGACCTATGCTTCTAGTAAGCTTCTCCCTGAGGGTTTACCCTACTCCCTCCCTGTTCCATTCCTTCCCAAAGTATTGCCGCACTGGTTCCCATCTTGTCAAGGCCTCTGTTCCCTTTCCACAAACATGAGCAGTCCCCAATTCCATCTCCATGATGCACCCTAGTTTCTTTAGCCAGTCTTGGGTTGTCGGGGCATTTGGGCTTTTCCATCTTACTGTCCCCAATCGGGCTGCCAGAAACATGTAATTCGTGATATGGTTTCTGTTAAGATAGTACATGGGTAGACCTTCTGCTATGCCTAGTAGCATCAAAGCTGGGTCTCCCTCTCTATCCCAGCCCATGATGCATTTACAAATCTGTGAAACTTCCTCCCAGAATGGTCTGATTTTTGGGCATTCCCACATCACATGAAGCAATATAGCTTTCATACCGCATTCTCTCCAGCATGCTTCCAAGCAGGCTGGATCCATGTCGTGCAATCTGACTGGAGTACTATATGTTCTAAATATTAACTTGTATTGTGAATCTAAATGGCCTGATTGAGTGATATCTTGGGTGTGTTTTCCCATATACTGGCCCAAATATCTTCCAACCACTCTCTCCCCAACTCCTTTTCCCATCCTAGTTGGGGAGAGAGTGGTTGGAGTTGGTTTTTTTTTTCCTTTCCCTGCAGCAGCTTATACATCTGTGCTAAGAGACCTATTCCTTTTTTGGGTTCTGGAAGGTAGCTTTCAGTGGTTGGGCAGTTCGAAGGTACCTACTTCTGTTAACCATCAAATGTTCTAACTGTAAGTAGCGGACACTGTTGGGGGGGGGGGGGGGGTTGGGCGGTTCCAAGCATTTCTGCTTTATCTCGTCTCCCAAGAAATCTATCTTTCTGTATAAAATCTGTTACTCGTTCTAGCCTGTTGACTCGGAGCCATCTAAATTAGGCCAGGTCTGCTCTCTCCGGTGCAAACAGGAATCTGTCCGTAAGGAATGCCAGCCTAGACTCCTGTGGCTCAAACTCCAGCCACTGTCGCCCATTTCCACACGGTGAGAGATCTCCCCATAGGAGGTGCATACTCTGTCAAATTACTGTAAGGGGGTTGGAGAGGAAGAGCAAGGTATCGTCTGCATATAATGCAAGTTTATGCTCGGTGTCTCCCACCCTTACTCCTTGAATTTCCTTCATCTGTCTTAAAGCCTGTGCGAAGGGTTTCAACAACAAAGCGAAGAGAAAAGGGGATAGTGGGCACCCCTGTCTGGTGCCTCTTTGCAGCGAAAAGACTGCTGACAAGACCCCATTAATTCTCAGCCTTGCTGTAGGATGGCTGTATAATCTGCCCACTACCCGTCGTATTACCAGGCCAAAATTATAGGCTTCTAAAACTTGCATTAGGTAGGCCTGCTCTACCTGATCGAAGGCCTCCTCCACGTTTAAGGTGAAGACGACCACTGGGGATCCCTGTTACCCTTCACAATGGCTCGCCAAGTCCAGCACTCGTGTAACGTTATCAGCTACATTGCACCCCCTAATGAATCCTGTTTGATCTTTGTGTATTACCTCTGAGATCATCTGATTAAATCTCTCTGCATATACTTTTGTTAATAGTTTTGCATTTGTATTCAGAAGAGAGATGGGGCAACAAGACCCTACCACTACTGTGTCTTTACCTTTTTTTATGGATAAATATAATGTGGGCCTCCAAGAATGACTCGGGTACCTCTCCCCTTTTCCCAACATGATTGAATAACTGTGTTAGTATTGGGGCCAAAGTTCCTGCAAATTATTTGTAGAATTCAGACTGAAATCCATCCGGGCCTGCTGCCTTTATGGCTGAAAGTCCCTCTATGGCCCTGAATACCTCTACTTGCGATACCGGGCCCTCTAGCCATTCCTGTTGCTTGTTGTTAAGGGCCTATCTACTTTGTCTACCAGGTACTTTTTGATTTGTTCTGGTCCTTTACCACATTCTAAAGTGTACTGCTGGGAGTAGAATTGTATGAAGGACTTCTCTATTCCATCTCTATCATGTCGCAGTTGCCCTGTCTCGTCCCTCATCTGTAAAATGGTGGTCTTGGTTGATGTTTCTTTAGCTGCACCGCTAGAAATCGATCTATCTTACCTCCTCATAGATGATATTGCTGTGCGTTTTTCTTAATTTCTATATCTACTTCCCCCTCCATTACTGCCCTCAATTCTGCTCTCCATTACTACCTGGGTAGCGATTCCTTTTGAGGAATGGGCCATATGATGTTTTTCTAGCTCTGTCAGTTCTTCCAATTTTTTATGTCAAGCCCCCCCCCCCCCTCTCCTTTTTCTTATGGGCCTCTATGTCTATCAGGAACCTGCGAACCACCGCTTTTAAAGAATCCCACAAAGTCAGTAGGGAACTCTTACAAATCATTATACAATAGATGCTCCTCTAGGGTCTTCTTCACCTCACTTACTACCATTTTATAAAAAGGAAGTATTTAGTCTCCATTGGCTGGTCTTCCCTATGTTCTCATCTCTTCCTCCTATCTCTATTGTAATGGGTAAATGATCCGACCACACTATATTCCCTAGCTGACTCTTTGTGACTAAGGGGCATAGGGTCAGTGGTAACAAGAAAAAATCCAACCTCTAGTATGTCCTATGTACTAATGAGAAGTATGTGTATTGTTGTAGCCGGGGGTGCTGAACTCTCCATATGTCTACCAAGCATTGACTTTTTGCAATGGAGTGAAGCACTCCCTCCTCCCTGCCAGTCCAGATCTGTCCAACCCGTTTTTCATTACCATATTGTAATCTCCTCCAAAAAATTGTGGCGGTGGTTTTGGCTCACCAAATGTCTCCCCTCAATCTTGGTGAAAAGATCCCTTGAGAAAAGTGGTTTGGCCATTGTTCGGAGCATATAAGTTTATCAAGCAGAACACCACCCCAGAGCATTGCAATTCTATAATTATGGCCCTCCTTCCTGGTAGGCACAATCTGTGCAGTATTCGGCAGGGAGCCCCTTACCGAATAACTACTGCCACTCCCGCGCTATTCGTATTCCCTGGTGATTGCCAGCACTCCCCTATCCATTCCGCCTGTATTAGCCCTGAATCTTTTGACGCTAGGTGTCTCCCCTTAATAAGGTAGACATCTGATTGTAGCCTCCCTAATTCCTGCATTACCAGCCTGCACTGCCTAGCTGTTTGGAGACCTCTCACATTCACTGATGATGTTCTCAGTCTATCCTTTGAATTCTCCATCTCTCTCTATCACCTTTCTCTACCCTCCCCCCCACTCCCCAGCCACCCCATCCCCCGTCCGCATGCCTCAACATAAACTTAAACTTAAAAAAACAACTTATAACATATGAACTTTAAACCACTTTGTGAAAGGTACAGTGGTCCTTTTTTGTCACCAGGACCACTGTACCTTTAGCCCAGAGATCAAAGGCTGGAGAATGATTGGCCAGAAATTACTGTTCACTAGCCTGGAGATCAAAGATGTATGGTGGAAAGAATGTATGTAGGGAAAAGCTCACGTGAGGAGTCGCACTAGCCAGCTGTGACACATTTGTTAGTCTATAAAAGTGCTTAAAAAATTTAGGACAAAGAAGAGAGCCCATCTCTGCTTGGCCAGCATGAAGATTTTCCCAAACTGATTTCCAGTCTTTACTGCTAAGGGGGCTTTCCCAGCTGATGACTATGGACTGCGATGAAGCCAAATTTGATGATGTATCAATAAGTGTTGTAGTAGTAGATTAATGTTAGTTTGGTGAATGTTATATTTATAGATTAATGTTTAATAAGTTATTATATGTTATTTATTATAAGTGTGTGCGTACAATTATTTGCTCTTAACTTAATATTTAAAAGAACCTAATACATCAGGCGCTGTGAGCAGGATATTATGTTCAAGAGCAAATTAAAGAAAAGAGTGAAAGCAGCTGGTTCTGCTGTGGAAGAAAAGAGCTCTAAAAAAAAAATAAAAAAATTTGCCTAGACAAATATAAAATCCCGGGATAGAAAAAGGTTCAATTCAGTGCTTTAGCATGGGTAATAGTACTTTTGACTTTGGCAGGCCATACCAAATTCACCAATAATTTCCCCGCCTTGTCCCCCCACCTATGCCATTTATATTTGTACACTCTGATACTACACAAGGCTCGTCTCTGTAGCGCGCAACTCTACAAGCCCCTGTTGCAACGCGTGATTCTGCCGGTTTTGTTGGGCCTTCATATAACCCATCAGCCTACCTCTGAGAACAGCCTTCGCTGCTGCTGCCCAATAGATTTCGGGGCCAGCCTCCCCCACTCCCCCTCCCCATTGTCCTGTTCATATTTGTGCCAGGCCTTCTGTAGGAATGGCCGTAATTCCAAGCTCAGTGTCCAAACTGGGTTGAGCCTTCAGATTCTATCTCCTGGCTGTGATGCCATCACAATGTCTACCTGCACTGCTGTGTGATCAGAGACCACCTGCGATTGAATATCTGCCCCAGCCAGTTTTGCAAAAAGCTGTTCAGAGAGTAGCAAATAGTCTATGCTCCTATGGACTTTATGGGGTTCAGAGTAATGAGTAAATTCTGCTTCAGTGGGGTGTAAGATATGCCAGCCATTGATCAGCTTGAGCTCTTTGTACAAGAAGTTAATTCCTTTATGTTCTGCCCCCTTGGGCAACCATTCAGACTGGCTGACAGTAGATTGATGCATCCGCCACCATGTTATAATCACCCCACAGTACCAAGTGATAGTCCATCTGTTCAGCTAGCTTCACAATGAGCTCGAGAAGGCAGCCTGATTATAAGTGTTAGGGGCATAATATTGTTCAACCCTTCCTTCTTTCCCTTTTAGAAGCCCCCACACCAATACATAGCGCCAGGGCCGACCCAAGGGTTTCTGCTGCCCCAAGCAGAAACCCCGGTGTCACCGACCTCTCTCCCAATCAGCCGCCGCCGCCACCCCTCCCAGCTGCCACTACTGATTACGTCTCAGGAGGGGGAGGCAGGCAGTGGCAGTATTTCAAAAAACGGCAGCTTTTTGCTGCTGCTTTCTTGCCTGCGGGCAGGAAAGCAGTGGCAAAAAGCAGCTGCTTTTGGAAATGCTGCTGCTGCCTGCCTCCCCTCCCCCAATGGAATCGGCAGCAGCTGGGGAGGGGTGGTGTGGCCAGTTCTTTGTGCCACTGTCGCCACCCAGGCTGATCGCCCTAGGCCACTGCCTAGCTTACCTAGTGGACCGGCCAGCCCTGCATAGTATTCCTCTGGATCCTGAACCACCTGGTGTACCTCAGAATTCACTCTTTTACCCACCAGGACCACCACAACCCATCGTCGGGAGTTGTTTGCATAAAGAGCCTCCTGCACCCATTGTTGTTTGAGCTTCAAATGCGCCTGGACAGAGATGCGTTTCTTGGAAGATCATAAAATCCGAACCTAGGTTCCAGAAGTACATGAGAACACGCTCACGCTGTATGGACAAGTACAAACTCCTCACATTCAGAGTGGTGATCTTAACCTCATCCATACTTCCCGCTGTGTTGAAATTGCACACTCGAATAAACATTCCCCACGGGAGCTTCCCAGAGCAGCTCCCCCAGGCGCTTCCCTCACCATCCCCCACTTCACTTCCAAAATACTGTTACCTTCTGTCTCCCCTCAGTCTGCCTTGCCACCTCCTCCCTGCCTACACTCATAGCCCCGCCCCACCATGCCATCACACTGCTCTAGTGTCCCAACACTCACATCTTGCCCTCCCTATACCCCAATTGCTCTCATGCAACCATTTAGCTACTCGCTCCCTACCTCCAAATCTGGTTAGTTCATCTGCCCAACGGGCTGCAGGCCCTTGTCTCTTCACCATCCTGGCACTACCCTTGCATGCCACCCCTTACTCCCTCCCATCCACAGCCAGACCCCAAGTCGGCCATAGTTCCACAATCTCAACAGTCAGAAAGTCATGCTTCTCTCACACACCCCAATAAGACACTCCCATTCCTAGTCCAGTACAGATTTTCCACTAATCAGCCACCGGACAAGGGAGCAGGAGAAGGGGAGGGAGGGAGGAGGCCACAGAAGAAGGGAGCTGGAAAGGGCACTGATCACCTAATGGGGGGAGCGTGCAACCCCCTCCACAAAATGCGATGGGGCATTGGCCCGCTGGCCAACATGCAGTTAATTACTCCACACTCCTGGTCCTCCTCCAATAACCAGGATCGGTTCAAGACACCAGCTAATCACTGCAGGAACTCCAGATCACTGTGCCCCTGGTGCCCTGGCCGCTTCAAGGCGTGCAGACTATTTCTGTCCCTCCTCCACAGTGGTCAAGAACTCAGTTCGACCATTCTGAGTGACCCGAAGCTTGTACAGGAACAGAAGCGCAAAGCGCACCCCTCTCTTGAAAGGTTCTGTGCATACTAGCGCGAACTCAGGCCGCTATGCTGCTGGAGTAGTCGTTGAGCCCCACTACCTGCGGATTCCTTCATGCCTGGTTTTCTTGTTCTTCAAGGCACTCTAGCAGGCATCTCTGCTCCTGCATCAGGTGTGCCACACTTGTTTCCAGCCTCTAAACTACTTCCTCTTGTGTCCCCACTCGTTCCTCTACCTCTGTGATCCTGTGACGTTGTGTTTCAAACACTCTTATGTCCTCCACAGTAGACTGGAGCTTGTTGAGCTGGTCCTCTAGCACCGCAGTAACAACCCGGGAGATCTCTGCTGCCAAGTTTTCCATCATCAGAGGTTGGCTTTGTGGCCTCAGCAGCCATCTTAGTTTCTGCACGCTGGTGGGTCTCCCGGCCGAGTTGCAGCCCTTCTTGGGAATGCCACACTTCACCATGCAGCCTACCACCTCCTGCTTCCAGCAGTGAGAGAGTCCATCGCCTGCAAGGGCAAGATATGCTAATTTGTCTGGCTTTAGTGGATTTTTAGAAGGTGGGATCCGGGAGCCCCTCTTTCATGTGTTTGGCGGCTGTCCGCACATGACCGGAAGTCCTCTCTGACGTTATGGAAAAAAAACAAATATATTACACTTTAGACAGTCAGGTTTTCGAAAGGGCCAAAGCACTGAAACTGCCCTTCTCCAGGAATAAGCAGGAAGTCAGTCCTCACATATGGGTGACGGCGCCGATGGAGCACTCGTGCGGAGCAGTTCCCCAGTTTTCAAAGAGAGCCTTTGGGATTGCATGCGCGTTCCCCTTCCCGCCCAAGAGTGCTATCTTGCTCAGTCTCCCTTTTTCCGCGGAGCCCAACGGACGTTGTCCCTAATTCCTCGCTGTAAAAGTGCATCAAAACTTAGAAGAATTTTTGCTCTTCGACCGGTTCGACGCCGGTTCCCCTTCCCGCCTGCGGCTCAGTACACCAGTATCGAGTCCAGTCAATTTTTTGCATTTTTGTCCTTAGAGACTAGCGTTCGCACTCTTTTTTTTTTTTTTTTTTTCACTGGCAGCCTGGTCCTTCGACCTTGCAGGGGCCCTTTTTCCCCCAATGGCTGCCAGCGGGTTTAAAAAGTGTGATCAGTGTAAGAAGTTAATGTCCCTCACGGACACCCATGACTGCTGTCTCCGATGCCTCGGGCCCGACCATGACCCGAAGGTCTGTGGCCCATGTGGGAAGATGTCCTCTAAGGCACTCCAAAGTAGGCAGCAGCAGCGTGAAAGGATTTTCTCGGAGTCTGTATCCCCCCGGATCCGGACCTCATCAGGGAGCTGTCTGAACCCGAGCACCGTCGGATCTTCTGAACGGGGGTCTCCCTCCCGGGAACACTGGAGGAAGAAGAAGCCTGTGAGGGCGGCTCGTTGGATGCCTCCGATCGCCTTGGGCCCTTGAAGACCAGATCGCGGAGTCCTGATCGCCCCCCCCCCCCGGGTCCTCTGAGTCTGAGCAGCCTGCGAAAATACCTCACACAGAGCCGGAGAAACTGAGGTGGGTAAGTGCTGTTGTCTTCGTGGATTCCCCTCCAGGGGAGCCGGTGTCAGGCCCGAGCCAGAGGCTGCGGAATCTTCTGAGCTCTGTCTCAGGATGACGGCCCTGGAGCACAGCATGTCTGCCTTCATGGAGCAGCAGCGGGCGCTGATAGCCAGTCTCACCGGTCCATCCGTCCTGACCACCAGGACCTCGATGTCCAAGTCGACCCTGGAGGCTGAGCCGATCCTCGAGACTCTTCGGACTCAAGTCGATCCACCGCCAAGGTCTCCCTCGACCTCCCGCTCGGGACCGAGGTCGTCGATGCCGGTGCTCTTGGCGTCGGGGCGGTCAGGGCCGGAGCCCTTCGATTCCTCCTCGGAGGGATCAGCATGGGAGACGGAAGATGAGTCCCCGGACACCCATCGGACCCGGTATGTCCCATTGGACTCGCCGGGTTCGGAGCCTCAGAAAAGGTCCCCTCCAGAGGATACCCGGTTCTTGGACTTCATCAGGGACATGGCCAAGGCTTTGGCATTCCTGGCGGATACCGAGGAGGAGCCTCTAGCTGAAGAGCTCGAGGCCCTCCAGTATGATTTTCCCACGAGGGAAGCCCTTACTGTGCCAGTTCCTCCGATGCTGGAACGGCTGATGCTCTGCATGTGGGAGTCACCGGCCTCGATGCTGGTTCTCAGCAAGCAGGTCGATTCCATCTATCGAGTCCGCAAGAGCCCTGGGTTCCAAAAGGCACAGCTGCTGCACAACTCCATGGTTGTGGAATCAGCCATGCATAGGCTCAAGAGCCAAAAAATGCACTCCTCTGTGCCTCTTGGCCGGGAGGCCCGGAACCTGGATGCCCTCAGCAGAAAATGCTTCCAGGGCTCGATGCTGTCGTGCCATGTCCAAACCTACCAGCTGTACATGGGCATGTACTTGAGGGACCTGGCAAAGGAGATTGCCGGGTTCTCAGCTGGCCTCTCTGAGGCACCCTTGCAGTGCTTCAATGCCTTGTCCACCGGGATTCGGGAGTGCTGGAAGTTCATATCTCAAGTGGCCTATGACGGCTTCGAGGCTTCGGCCCGAGTAGCCGCAGCTGGCATCGGTGCACACCACCAGGCCTGGCCTAATGTCATCGGATCTGGAGCCATGGGTTCAGGACAAGTTGGTCGATGTCCCTTGCTGAGGTGACAACCTCTTTGGCAAACCCATGACTGAGAAGGCTACTGAGCTCAAGTCCGAGTACTTGACCCAGACAAGACTCTCAAAGAAGACTTCTGCCCCTTCTAAGAAGAAGGGCTCGGGTAAAAAGCCCCTTTTCCCGAGGAAGGGAACTGCTTACCGCAACTGCCCCACTTACCAGGCCACCCCAGCTCCCCAACAGAGTCAGCAGGCCAAGGGTCAGGGGCATGGCTCGCGTAAACAGAAGACCCCCAGGCCCCGGCTCCTACCCAGCCGGGAGGGGAGTTTTGACTCCCAATGCAAGGCTCTCTTCCGCCAGTGGTAAGGCCATGCACAGGAGGCAGGCTAACCCTGTATGCTCACAGGTGGCCAGCCATCACCTCGGATATCTGGGCCCTGCAAATAGTCCAAAGGGGCTATTTGCTTCACTTCAGCCAGATACCACTTCAGCCAGATTCCAGGATAGCCTCTCAGACCCCCTCTTCACAGGGACCTCCTCTTGCAGGAGTTGGCAGGTCTTCTAGAGGATCAGGCAGTGGAACCGGTGCCCCACCACCTGCAGGGCAAAGGCTTCTACCCCAGGTATTTTCTCATACCAAAGAGAACAGGAGGCCCTCCGACCCATCCTCGACCTAAGAAACTTAAACAAGTTCCTGGTGAGGGAAAAGTTCAAGATGCTTTCCCTTGGAATGTTGCTGCCTTACCTCCACCAGGGAGATTGGCTATGCTCCTTAGACCTGAAGGATGCCTGTACACACATCCTCATACATCCAGACCACAGACAATATCTGAGATTTGTAGTGGGAGGAAAACATTTCCAATACAGGGTTCTACCCTTTGGCCTGGCCTCTGTTCCCAGAGTGTTTGCAAAATGCCTGGCTGTAGTGGCGGCCTTCCTCAGAAGTCAAGGAATTTTTGTCTTCCCTTACCTGGACGACTGGCTCATCAGAGGCCAGTCGCCTCAGGAGACCCAACAGGCCACTTCTCGCACTATCAACCTGTTGCAACGTCTAGGCTTTGTCATAAACCACGCAAAGTCTACTTTGCTCCCCACTCAAAACTTAGAGTTCATAGGAGCAAGATTGGACACCCTTCAGGCGAAGGCTTACCTGCCGGAGGACAGGGCACAGAGGCTGCTAGCACTGACACAACAGTTCAGGCGCAGGTCTCAGGTCTCAGCGAGACACTTCTTACGCCTCCTGGGCCACATGGCCTCCATGGTGCATGTGACCCCAAATGCCCGTCTCCACATGAGAACAGCTCAGTGGTGCTTCAGGGATCAGTGGACACAAGCCACCGGCAGCCTCAGACAGATAACAGTATCCAGACGACTGGTGAAGTCATTAAGGTGGTTTGAAATTTGTACACAATATCGTGTTTCAGACCATGAATCTCCTGGTCCTTCATGCAATACACGTCTGTACAAATTTCATTCATACGTCTCTAGAAGAAGTCCCGTTGGAATCCTGGAACTATAAGCCCGTGGGGGTGAAGAGAATAAGAGAATGACAGAAATAGTAGGCGTAAGACTTCATGAAAGCTAGCTTTTTATTTGAGAGGAGTCCATACTCCAGAGGAGATTTGCTGCTCTTTAGAATGCTGAGCAGATTCATAGAAGGGAGATTGGCCACGTCGGACTTTGAGCTAAGTACAGATTACTCTATTCATTCTGGGTGACTGAGCATAATTTTATAATTTTGTCTCTTTGTAAGGTAAAAGGGTGTGTGCACTCTTTTAATTTGAAGAAAAAAAGGAGGGTTTGCTTCGAGAGAGCGAAAGTTTCCTCTCAAGGCAAACGATCTGACAAAAATAATTGTTCCTTTTTTAGGGTATATATGAAAAATTAGTTATCTCTTTGATAGAAAAGATTTACATCAAGCATGGACATTGATTAAAAATACTATCTTGCAAGCCCAGACCAGCTGTATTGCACGCTTTAAGAAAAATGGAAGGAAGTTCAAAAATCTGCCAGCATTGTTTAAAGATGAGGTCAGAGAGACACTTGTAGCCATAAAAGCATCGTTCAGGAAACGAAAAA
This sequence comes from Ichthyophis bannanicus, assembly GCA_033557465.1. NCBI lineage: Eukaryota > Metazoa > Chordata > Amphibia > Gymnophiona > Ichthyophiidae > Ichthyophis > Ichthyophis bannanicus. The sequence continues at coordinate 224,842,786 of CM066044.1, read as the reverse complement.
AGGAGCCAAATGAGGAGACTGGAAACAACATAAACACTGGCAAGTTAGATGCAAGGCATTAATAAGGCAGGCAAAGAGAATTTGAGAAGAAACTTGCTGTGGAAGCAAAAAACACATAATAAAGACACTCAAGTACATTTGTAGCAAAAAACCTGTAAGGGACCATTAGATGATAGAGGGGTAAGAGGGGACAAGGTCATAGCGGAGAGAATGAATGAATTCTTTACTTAGGTCTTTACTGAAGAAGCTATAAGGAAATTAGGCATGACTGAAATGGCATTTAAAGGTGATGCAGTGGAAGAATTGAAAGAAATAACGATAAACTGGGACAATATATTACAATTATTTGATAAACTAAAGAGTAGCAGATCACCTGGATCGGATGGTATACATCCAAGGGTGTTGAAAGAACCGAAATATGATATTGCAGATCTATTATTAGTAATCTGTGAACTATCATTAAAATCATTTGTATTACCTGAAGATTGGCGAATGGTCAATGTAACTCCAATTTTTAAAAAGGGCTCCGGGGTGATCTGGGAAATTACAGGCTGGTGAGTCTGACGTCAGTACCAGGCAAAATGGTAGAAACCATTTTAAAGAACAAAATTACTGAACATGTAGATAGTCATGGTTTAATAGGAGAAAGCCAACATGGCTTTAGTCAAGGAAAGTCTTTTCTTACTAACCTGTTATATTTATTTGAAAGTGTAAATAAACAGGTAGACAAAGGTGCGCCAGTCGATAAAGTGTATCTGGATTTTCAGAAAGCCTTAGACAAGGTCCCTCTTGAGAGACTCTTGGCAAAATTAAAAAGTCATGGGATAGGAGGCACTGTACTGTTGTGGATCAGGAACTAGTTAAAAGATAGAAAGCAAAGGGTAGGGCTAAATGGTCAATTTTCCCAAAGGAGGATAGTGGAGTATCCCAGGGATCTGTGCTGGGCCCACTGCTTTTTAACATAATCGTAAATGACCTGAAAGTTGGAACAACAAGTGAGGTGATCAAATTTGCATATGACAAAAAAAATTATTCAGAGTTTAAAAATCCAAGAGGATTGTGAAAAATTGCAAAAGGACCTTGATAAATTGGAAGACTGGATGTTCAAATGGCAGATGAAATTTAATGTGGACAAGTTCAAAGTTATGCACCTAGGAAAGAACAACCCAAACTATCATTTCACGATGCAGGAACCTAAGAAATGCCATACTGGGTCAGACTAAGGTCCATCAAGCCCGGTATCCTGTTTCCAACAGTGGCCAATCCAGGTCACAAGTACCTGGCAGGTACCCAAAGTCCACAGCTTCCACAATGTTCGTCCTTGTGTAAGCAATGGATTTCCTGGGTCCTCTTTAATGATGGTTTATGGACCTTTCCTCCAGGAACTTGTCCAAACCTTTTTTTTTTTTTTTAACGCAGCTACACTAACAGCTTTTAAGAATCCTCCGGTAATGAATTCCAGAGTTTGATTATGCGTTGAGTGAAAAATATTTTCTCTTATTAGTCTTAAATGGATTACATTATAACTTTGTGTGTTCTCTAGTCTTTCTAGTTTTTGATGGCATTCTATTAATGAAACGCAATGCAATTGGTGAATGTTTAATTTCTATTTGTTTGAGGAATGCCCATCAACACAACTATAATTCAAGTATATGCCCCAACAACAACTGCAGAAAAGAATGAAGTTATATTGTTGCATAAAGTAGACTGTATTTATTCATCGTATCGTGTCTCCTTGTTAAGGGACTGGTTATTTATACCCTATTTTACCTGTTATACCTGCTTAATGCATACCCAAGTTTAATTTTCCTGTTTAATGTATACCCAAGTTATTATACCTGTTTCACTGTAAGCACAAATCACGAAATTGAGATGTGCAACTCTTATATTCATTGTAAACCGCACTGATGTCGAATAGCGCGGTATAAAAGAGACTGCAAATAAATAAATAAGTTGATGAGTTCTATGAAAAAGTACAAGCTGAAATTGACAGAACATGCAAACAGGATATCCTGATAGTCATGGATGATTGGATTGCAAAAGTTGGCAACAAAGAAGGCAAAGTGGCTGGAAAGTATAGATGGCAACAGAAATGAAGCTGGAGAAAGACTGATAGAATTCTGCAAGACCAACGATCTATTCATCTCAAACACCTTCCAACAACACAAGCGGTAACTGTACACTTGGGCTTCACCCAGTGGATTGTACAAAAATCAAATTGACTACATCTGTTGAAGTCAACGATGGAATAGCTCTATAACATCAACAAAGACAAAACCTGACTGTGGTATAGTTCACTAATTTCTGAAGCTAAAGTTGAAAAAAGAGCAAGCCACTCATGAATGTAGCAAAATGTGACCTTCAGAATATACCATTGGAATTTGAAGACTGCCTGCAAAATCGATTTGCTGCTTTACATACAAATGACAGAGCTCCAGAATAGTTATGGGATGACATCAAGAAAGTTGTGTTGGAAGAAAGTGATAAATCTCTACAAAAGGTGAAAAAGCAATGACGGCCAAAATGGATGACCGAAGAAACTCTGAAAATTATTCAGAAACACATAGAAGCTAATGCTAGAGGAGAAAGAGAGGCAATCACAGAACTTGACAAAGATTTCCAAAGTGCAGCAAGACAAGACGAGAAGTACTACAATGACGCATGCAAGGAAATAGAAGCAGAAACTATTAGAGGAAGAACAAGATCGGTCTTCCTGAAGCTACGAGAGTTAAAGAAATTCCAACCTCAAATTGGAATGTTTTATAAGATGCTCAACGATCCATGTTGAATGATGCTGAGAAGATCAAGAAAAGGTGGAAAGAATATACAGAGTAGTTATATTATAAAGATCAAGTGGGCCAGCAGCCGTTTTAACCTGTTCCTTATGATCCGGAACCATTGGTGATGAAAGAAGAAGTTGAAGCAGCATTGAAAGTCTTATCAAAGAACAAAGACCATGGCATTGATGACATTTCTATTGAAGTATTACAGCAATCTGATGCAGCTGTTGCCATATTTATAAGGCTCTGCCAGGAATTTTGGAAGACAACATCATGGCCAACTGACTAGAAAAGATCTGTGTTTATACCAATACTAAAGAAAGTTAAGTCGACTGATTGTGGAAATTATTGCACAATCGCTTTGATCCCACATGCCAGCAAGATTCTACAGAAGATTATTCAACCGAGACTACAATCCTATCTGGAACGAGAACTGCCTGAAGTGCAAGCAGGGTTCAGGAAAGGGCCAGGAATGAGAAACATTATCGCAGATGTGAGATGGATCCTTGAAAAGACTAAAGAATACCAAAAAGATATCTATATATGTTTTATTGACTACAGTAAGGCTTTTGACTGGGTAAACCATGAGAAACTCTGGGCCATATTAAGAAGCATGGTTATAGCAGAACACCTGATCGTTCTCTTGCACAACCTTTACATTGATCAAGAAGCAACAGTTTGAACAGAACAAGGAGAAACAGAATGTTTTAAAATCAACAAAAGTGTATGACAAAGATGCATACTTCCCTCTACCTGTTTAATTTATATGCAGAACAAATCATCAGAGAAGCAGGACTGTATGAAGATAATAGAGGCGTGAAGATTGGTGGGAGACTCGTCAACAACTTTCGCTGTGCTGATATCACATCACATTACTGGCTGAAAGTGAAGACGATCTTAAACATTTGCTTCTCAAGATCAAGGAAGATAGTTTTAAAATGGGCCTGCACCTTAAATGTAAAGAAGACAAAAATCCTGACAACTGGCAAAATCATTAAGTTCATCGTTTATGGAGAAGAAATTGAAATAGTGGGTAACTTTAATCTTCTTGGATCAACTATCAATAAAGAAACAACAAGCAGTCAAGAAATGAGACAACACATTGCTTTTGTCAGAATGGCTATGAAGGACCTAGACAAGATTCTCAAGAGCAGAGATGACTCTCTCCATACAAAGATTTGACTTGTTCAAGCCATGATATTTTCAATAACATCATATGGATGTGAAAGTTTGACAGTGAAAAAGATAGATAGGAGAAAAATTGATGCCTTTGAATTATGGTGCTGGCAACGAATAATATGGCCACCAGAAAGATGACTTTAAAAGTCAGATACTTGAGAGTTGCCACTGCCAGTGGCTCAAAGGGAGCCTCTGTCAACAATCAAACTGAGCACCCTAGGAATGGACCCTAAAGTTACTGCTTGGGTTAGAAATTGGTTGGGTGGGAGGCGACAAAGAGTACAAGTAAATGGAGCTCACTCTGAGGAGAAGGATGTTACCAGTGGTGTGCCCCAGGGATCTGTCCTTGGTTTGATTCTTTTTAACATCTTTGTTAGTGATATAGCGGAAGGGCTGTCGGGTAAGGTTTGACTCTTTGCGGATGATACCAAAATCTGCAATAGAGTAGACACCCAGGAATGTGTAGACAACATGAGGAGGGATCTAGCTAAGCTTGAAGAATGGTCTAGAATTTGGCAGCTGTGATTTAATGTTAAAAAATGTAAGGTCATGCATTTGGGCTGCAGCAATCCAAGGGAGCAATACAGTATAGGAGGTGAAGTACTTTTGTCCACTAAAGAAGAGCGGGACCTAGGTGTGGTTGTGTCTGATGATCTTAAAGTAGCTAAACAGGTAGAAAAGGCGACGGCAAAAGCTAGAAGGATGCTTGGGTGCATACGGAGAGGAATGGCTAGCAGAAAAAAGGAGGTGATAATGCCTCTGCATAAGTCTTTGGTGCGACCTCATTTGGAGTATAGTGTGCAATTCTGGAGACCGCACCTTCAAAAGGATGTGAACAGGATGGAGTCGGTGCAGAGGTTGGCTACTAAAATGATTAGTGGTCTTCATTATAAAGCATATGAGAACAGACTTAAGGATCTTAATATGTACACCTTAGAGGAAAGGCGGGATAGAGGTGATATGATTGAGATGTTTAAATACCTCCGTGGCATAAATGTTCAGGGAGAGAGCCTCTTTCAATTGAAAGCAAGTTCTGCTATGAGGGGACATGGGATGAGGGTGAAGGGAGATAGATTCAGGAGTGATATGCGGCAATATTTATTTACGGAAAGAGTAGTGGATCCATGGAATAGTCTCCCAGTGGAGGTGGTGGAGATGAGGACAGTAACTGAATTCAAAAAAGCATGGGACCAACACAGAGGATCTCTAAAGGTAAAAAGTGGACTGTTGTAGTTGTTGATTATGGAAGGATAGACTAGATAGACCATGTGGTCTTTTTCTGTCATCTTTCTATTTTTCTATGTTTCTAACACATGTAAAACCAAAGGAGCCACCAAAAGGATGGGTGTCCAACTGCTTCACCGCATGAAGAATCTGGCTAAATCTAGATGCACCACCAGGGGGACTCTCTGCACACGCCCTCGATGACACGCCAACACCGCCACTTGGATGCGCAAAGAATTTGAAGCCAGACTTTTCTCCACCCTGGCCTGAAGAAATGCCAGGATGGTCTGGCATTGCTGCTGACATGTCCTGTATGCCATTACTGCTACCCATGGATATAGGAGAAGGAAGCTGACTGCTTACGTGCTTTCAGCAAGGTGGCTATCGCCTGTGGTGAGTATCCTCTTTCTCAGCTGAGCCCTCTTAAGACCCAATCCGTAAGCGAGAATCTATCCACCTGAGGCATGAGAATGGGACCTTGAGACAGGAGGGAGCTGTGCGTCGGTAGGTGCCAAGGCTCCTCCACTGAGAGATTGATCAAATCGGCATACCAATGATGAAGCAAGTCCAGAGCTACTACTATTACTACCAGACCTCAGTGTACCTCTATTCTCTGGAGTACCCTGTCGATCAGAAGCCATGGGGGGGGAGCACACAGATGACCCTGTGTTGGAGAGGGCTGCGCTAGTCCATCGAACCCTTCCAACATTCTTTCGTGCCTTCCACTGAAGAACCGACTGGCATTTGTATTGGTGGGTGACGTATGGGTGACATCGGCATCGACAGAGTCCCGTGGAGCATTTCCCCAGCTTTCAAAAGAAAGCCTTTTGGAATGCTACCACGCATGTGTGGTCCCCTTCCCGCCCAAAGGTGCCATCTTACTCAGTCAGATGACGTAGCTTAGGCAAAAGAGAAAAGAAATAAAGGAGGCAACTTCAAGAGGAGGAGGGAGGGTTGTGAGGACTGATTCCTGCTGTCCCTGGAGAATACCTGTTACAGGTGAGTAACTATGCTTTCTTCAGGAACAAGCAGGAAGTCGGTCCCCACATATGGGACTCCCTAGCTCCAGGCTGCTGAGGACCGAACCATGACAGCATCAATGGCGACCAAAGTAAAGCCGTGCGTTCCAGAAAGTGAGTCCCCAACCAACAGACCCCAGCTTCCATTATCACCATAACTCCGGTAGCCTGAAAACAGAAGGGTTGGAGGCAGGAGTTGCCTATACACCGAAAATGCTTCTGATTACTGCCTGGCCAAAGGCATTGTCTCTGCAGGACTCACTTTCTAGGCAGGAGTGAGCTGCGAACGTATGAACTGAAGACCATGTGGCGGCCTTACAGACTTCTTTCACAGGCACTGCACGTAGGTTGGCCACCGATGTGGCCATGGCCCTCACGTGATGAGCAGTGATCCGGTGCACCAGAGAGAGAGACCAGCCCGCTCATAAGTCAGGGCAATGCAGTCTGCCACTCAAGTGGACAGGGTTCGCTTGGTCACAGGTAGCTCCAGTCTGCTGGGGTCATAAGAGATAATAAGCTGAGGAGCTTTGCGATGGCCTGCAGTACTCTGAACATAAAAGAACAGGGCCGTCTTGCAATCCAGGGTATGCAAGACGACAGCCTCTCTGCCGGCATGCAGCTGTGGGAAGAAAGTGGGGAGAACCACCTCCTGATTGAGGTGAAAAGCAGACAGCACCTTTGGGAGGAATTTGGAATGCGTATGAAGCACCACTCTGTTCGTATAGAACCTGGTATAGGGCAGGGCCTGCAGCTTGCTTACTCTGTGAGCGGACGTGAAAGCCACCTTCCAAGAAAGGTATCTCAGGTGACAAGTGGCCAAGGGCTCAAACAGCGGCCTGGTGAGCTGGGAGAGAACCACATTGAGATCCCATTCCGCTGCCAGAGGGCAGAGATGGGGCTTGGCTAGCAGGAGGCCCCTGAGGAAACCTGGAGACCAAAGGCTGGCCCGAGAGGGGTTTCCCCTCTATAGGGTGATGGTTAGCCCCTATGGCGCTAAGATGCACCTTCACTGAATTAGACTTCAAGCCCGAGTGTGAAAGGTGCAGTAAGTACTGTCACACGAGCTTTACCTGACAGGAGAATGGATTCTCATTTCTTTCTGAAAACCAGACTGAGGATCCTCCTCCACTTGAAGGCTTGCCCTTCTGTTGGACGGCTTCTGGGAGGCCAAGAGGATCTCCTCTGCCTCACCTGGGAGGTTGAAGGGGGCTAGAGCTGCTCTTTCAGCAGCCGCGCTCTCAGCGTTAGGGACCCCAGGTTGGGGTGCAGTAAGGAACCCCCTCCTGAGACAGGAGGTCCGGATCCCGGCCCAATGGTATTTTGTTTGCCACTGATAGGGAGAGGAGCAGGGGGAACCAGGGCTGCATGGGCCACCTGGGAGCAATCAAGATTACTGAAGCGTTTTCGCTCTGGATCTTGAACAGGCACCTGGCTATTAGAAATGCATCTGCCGCCACCCTCCTGGTGTGGCTGAGGAGAGCAAAATTTTGACAGCTGTGAGTTATCTGGGTAAGCGAACAGGTCCAGCCAGGGTCTGCCTCAGAAGTGGAAAAGCCTCCGGGTCACCCTGAGGTTTAGGCGCCACTTGTGTGGCTGAAGGAATCTGCTGAGGTTGTCTGCCAGATGGTTGTCCTGGCCTGGTAAGAACTCAGCCCTCAGGAGTATATGGTTACGCACTGCAGAGGAGTGGAGGGCCACTGCTTCCTGACAGAGGGAGTATGAGCTTGTGCCTCCTTGCTTGTTCACATAGAACATGGCAACTTGATTGTCTGTCTGTATGAGGACCAGAAGGTTGCTCAGGAGGTGGCAGAAGGCCTGAAGGGCCAGGAAGATGGCCCTGAGCTCGAAGATTGATTTGCAGAGGGATTCCTTTGGGGACCAGGTGTACTGGCCTTCACAATGTGCGTGCCCCAGCCCACAATGGAGGCATCTGTTGTCAGGACCCTCTGAGGGGGTCGGTGCCTGGAAGGGCATCCCTGCCCTGAGGTGATGTGTGGGAACTGCCACCAGGTGAGGGAGGCCGCCAGCTGGTGGGTGACCACCCGGTCCCTCAGCCTTCCTGTGTCTTGTGTCCACTGGGAACTGAGTCTCCACTGGGCTGCTTGCATGTGCAGGCGAGCCAGAGGTGTAACGTGAACTGTTGAGGCCATGTGGCCTAACAGACAGAGGAGTAGGCGGGCTGGCACCAACCTGCAGCCCTGCACTTCCTTTGCCAGCTGCATCAAGCGGTGGGCTCTTTCCACAGGGAGAAAGGCCCATAGAGTGTCCAGCTGGGCCCTTATGAATTCCAGGTCTTGAACTGGGGAGAGACTGGACTTGGGGTAGTTGATGATGAACCCCAAATGCTGCAGGATGTGGATAGTGAGCCCTGTGGCCGACTGGCTTCAAGAGGTGTGCTGCCTCTGAGCCAGTCGTCCAGGTAAGGGAAGACATGGGCCCCTTGGAGGCTCACATGGGTGGCAACGACTGCCAGGCATTTTGTAAAGATCCTTGGAGAGGCGGTGAGGCCGAACAGTAGCACCCTGTACTGGTAATGCTGCCCCCTCCACCACGAATCTCAGGTAATGCCTGTGGGAGGGGTGGATCAGGATGTGAGTATAGGCAAGATCCAAGGAGCAGAGCCAGTCTCCCTGGTGGATGTAGGGCAGCAGTGTTCCAAGGGAGAACATCTTGAACTTCTTCCACACCAGGAACTTGTTCAAGCTGTACAGGACCAGGATGGGCCAGAGGCCTTCTGTTCTGTTGGGAAAAGGAAATACCTTGCGTAGAACCCCTGCCCCCAGTGGTGCTGGGGTACAGGTTCCACCGCCCTGTCCCTGAGCAAGCCGGCGAGTTCTGTGGCGAGCAAGGCCTGGTGGAGGAGAGACTGTGATGGTTCTCCTCGGAAGTCTGGAGGGTTTTGCTGTAGATGGAGGAAGTACCTCCCTCACCACCTGCAGGATCCACAGGTCTATGGTGATTCTGGCCCATCTGTGGGCAAAAGAGGCCAGTCAAACCCCTGTGGGCTGAATTGGGACTCCAGGGGGAGGGGAGGCCCAGGCCCAGGGAATCAAAAGCTTCCCCCTGGTTGGGCGAGAGCTGTTGCCTGGGTCTTGTTCAGCCTTGGGCTTCCTCGGCCCCCGTGTCCCTGGCTTTTCAGTTGTGAGGCCTGGTGAGGCTGCCCCGAGTAAGTCTGGTAGTTTTTCCCTGAGGATTTTTTCCTGGAGAGGGTTAAGGTCTTTTTCACAGCCTCTGCCGGGTCAGTACCTTTGCCTCAATTTCTGCAGCCTTATCAGACATCGGTTTCCCAAATAGGTTCTCACCATTGCAGGGGACATCCAACAACTTTTCCTGTACCCACTGCTCCAGGTCCAAGGTCTGTAACCATGCCTGGTGCCGAGCACCGATGCCAGCGGCTGCTGCCCTAACTGCAGACTCGAACCCGTCGTAGGTGACTTGGGAGAGGAATTTGGAATAGTCCTGGATGCCTGCTGCTAGGAACTGGAACCTTTGCAGAAGTTCCCTGGCGAGGCCCACCGAGAACCCTGAAAGCTCCTTTATCAGGCCCTTAAGGTACATTCTTTTATACAATTCATATGCCTGTATTTGGCACCCAAGCATGGCACCCTGGTAGCACTTGTGTCCCATGGTGTCGAGGGCCCAAGCTTCCCTGCTGGGGGGAACTGAGGAGTAGGTCTTTTGACTCTTCACTTTTTGCATGGAGGACTCTACCACCATCGAGTTGTGGGGAAGTTGTGGCTTATGGAACCCGGGGCCCTTCTGGACGTGGTAGATGGCGTCCAGGTGCCGACTGACCACTGGCACCGAGACTGGGGAGCAGCCTTTCGAGGATGGGTAGAACTGGCACACTGAGAGTCTCCTTGGGAGGGGACTCATATTGTAGGATCTCAAGCTCCTTGGTGCATAGGTTCTCCTCCGACTCAGTCTGGATCGAGAGAGCCCGGGCCATGTCACGAACAAAGTCGTGAAAGGCCACGTCCTCAGGCAGAGAGTGACGTTGAGGCTCCGGGGGAGATGGTTCAGAGGGTCGTCTCAGTGTCGGGAGGTCTTCAACGAGGCCTTGTCCTCTGTTTCCCGGTCGGAGTCCGAAGGCATCGAGAAGTCAGCCCCAGGGGCAGCTCTGAGAATCCAGGCCTCCCCTGGAGGACCTAGGGTCGGAATCCTGGAAATTCTCCAGGGAGGACTGGATCCCTGAGGTTCATGATCGAGACCTTGATCGACACAGAGGACTTACCGAGGCCAGTGGTGCTCGGTGCCTGTTTTTGACGCCTGGAGGCTCTGCTGAGGTTGGGGGGCTCGGTGTTGGGGCCCCATGATGTTGGGGGGCCTGACATCAATGCCTGCTGCAAGGCCAATATGAAGGAGAGGCTCTGCTCCATGGCCACCATGCGGGACTCGAGGCCTGATGGCTGTGTAGCTCCCAACGTGGACACAGACGGTCTCTGGTCCCACGCTGGCACTCTGGAGTGAGTGCATCCTCGAGAAGGACTGTAGGCTCACGGGTCCTGGTGCGGTCTCCGCTGGCTGAGGACTCTTGTCTTGAGACTTCTGAGGGCGTTGCTCTGAGTCGCCTGAGTCCAGGCGAGGGACTTTGGCCAGTTTCATCGGAGGCACCTCCTTCGGGACCACCTTCTCTGGGGCCATGCCGGAGGAGCTGCCGCAGCTGGACTCCGAGGATGCTCGGATCTCTCGCAAAGGGCTGGCTTTGGGGCTCGGCAATGGGGAATCTGGGACAGAGTCAGAACTTTGAAACAGCTTCCCCTGCAACTCAGACTGCCCCCTATTTGTTTTAGGGGTCATGGCCTGGCACCGGTTGCAGGTGGAACTGTCATGGTCCGAACCCAGGCAGCGAATGCAGCAGTCATGAATGTCGGTGACAGAGTCTAACTGCAGCGGTCGCATTTGAACCCACCGGGAGACATGGTGAGAGAACACCTGGCCGGGGTTGATGACCCCCGAGTGAAAAATTGCACGAAGGCAGGTCAAGGGAAAACCTTGAGAGAAAGGAAAAAAGGGGAGAGCCGAGACTGGCGCCAAAGGTGCCGTCTCAGGGCGGAAAGAAAACTGGTGCAGCACCAGAGAAAAAGAGGTGTTTGGTGTTTTTTCCGGGGAAGTAGAGGACTATGTCTGTTGGGCTCTGTGGGAAAAAAGGAGACTGAGCAAGATGGCACCCTTGGGCGGGAAGGGGACCACGTATGCGTTGTCTTTTGAAAGCTGGGGAAATGCTCTGTGTGGGCTCCGTCGGTGCCGACGTCACCCATATGTGAGGACTGACTTCCTGCTTGTTCCTGGAGAACATGAGGTCCATGACCGACATTCCCCAGTGCTGCATTATGCCGGTGAACACTCCCCCCGATCTAACCATTGGGGGCTGAAGAAATTGACTTGAATGTTCTCCTTGCCAGTGACATATGCTGCCAATTAATGCGAGGAGATCCATTTCCACCCAGTGAATAAGCGGTATAATCTCCTGTCCTAGTATTGCACTCCCTGAGCACTTTTGATGCACACCACTGTTGTAGTGTCATCCGAGAACACACGCACTGCCTTCTCGGACACCAAAGTCTGGAAGGCCTGCAGCGCCAAGAGGACCATCCTCGTCTCGAGTCAATTGATCAACCACAGCCTCTGCTCCACTGACCAACATCCTTGTGCTATCTGTGAGAGGCAGTGAGCTCCCCAGCCAGTCAGGCTGGCATCCTGTCACCACTTTCCAGCCCGGAGGTTCCAAGGGCATGCCCGTCTGGAGATTCGCTGACATCAACCACCAATTCAGACTGAGCTGGACCTCTAAGGGACACACGAGATGTTGGGCAAGAGATTGATGTTATGGCTACCAAAGCGACAATAGGGACTGTTGCAGTGGTCGCATGTGCATCTGAGCCCAGGGCACAGGCTCTACCGTTGCTGCTGTAGACCCCTGCACCTGGAGATATGACCATACTGATGGTGCTGATTGCCTCACCAATCATCAAATCTGCCCCTGGATCTTCTGGATCCGCTCCTGTGGGAGGAAGATGCGCCTGACCTGCATGTCAAAACACGCACCTAAATACTTGAGATCCTGCATCTGAGTCAGCAAGCTCTTGTTGAAGTTAACTACTCAGCCGAGGCCGCACAGGAGATCAAACACTCGCTGTGTGCTAGTGCGACTCTCCTCCAAGGACTTTGCCCAGATTAGCCAGTCGTCAGATAGGGGTGAACCAGTACTCCCTTGTGACGCAATGCCATCGCAACCACGACTGTTATTTTGGTGAAAGTCTGCGGAGCTGTTGCCAGGCCGAAAGGTAGAGCTTGAAACTGGTAACGTCCTATGGGGACTGCAAACTGCTAGTACCAGTGATGCTCTGCCCAAATGGGCACATGGAAGTACGCTTTCGTGAGATCCAAAGTGGTTAAAAACTCACCCTTTCTAATGGCTACAATTAGAGATCGCAACGTTTCCATGTGGAAATGAGGCTCATGAAAAGCTCTGCTGACATACTTGAGATAGAGGATGGGGCGAAAAGTCCCTTTCTTCTTGGGCATCACAAAGTAGATGGAATAATGACCATGCCCCCATTGCCCTTCTGGCACAGGCACCACAGCGTCCAACTGCAAGAGACACTGCAGGGTGTCTGCGACTGCTTGCTGTTTCATGGGAGCCTTGCATGGAGACAATAGAAAAGCGTCGACTGGGGGATGTGTGAATTCAAGTGCATACCTGTCATGGTCAACTCCAGCACCCACTGGTTGGAGGTGATTTGGACCTAGGCAGAGTAAAACCGATGGAGCCTGATGCCAACTGGAACAATCTCCACCTGAGTCCCCCTGATCTTATTGTGTCTTTTTGGAAGTGGTCGCGGCTGCTGCCTGGTAGCCACAGTTGGCCCCTCTGACTCCATGGAGCAAACCATCCCCTCTGATAGGGAGCAAATTGGACGGCCCAAAATGGCTGATAATATTTGTACTGCCCTCGCACTGATGAGGCGGTCTTAGCGCATTTAGGCTTATCCTCCAGAAGCTTAACTGGCTTAGTTTCACCCAACTCCTTTACCAACTTCTCCAAGGCCTCAACAAAAAGCAGCTTCCCCTTAAAGGGAAGCCTGCTAGACCATGCCTTTGATACCACATGTCTGAAATTTTTAGTATAGGTGGTGGGTTAAAAGTTGGCTCTTTGGTCACTTAGAAGACTGCTTTATTTTTGTTTTGAGAAGTCCTGTTTCTTTTAACTGGAGGAATGGAGGAGTAGCCTAGTGGTTAGACCACTGGCTTGGTAACAGAGACCAGAGTTCAATTCCCACTAGCACTCTTTGTGGCCTTGGGCAAGTCACTTAACCGTCCATTGCCTTGGAAGAAAGGCCTGGCAATCTACTTCTGGTTACACTGCCAAGAAAAACCAGGAGCCGTTGGGTCTCCAGGAGTCAGTATTGACTCAAAGGCACATACTGCATTCTGGTGGGTTGAAAGTTGGCTCTTTGGTCATGTAGAGGGTCTCAGTTTTTTTGTAGATTATTGTGAGGTTGTGTTTCTTTAACCAGTGAACATTTCCTTGAAGCATTTTAATATTGATGTATGAACTGGGAGGACTGTGGAGAAGTGTATATATCATGTCATCAGTGTATATGTAGTAGTGAATGTTGTACTCCTGTATTATTGTGTATATTGGCTGTATGTATAGATTGAATAGTAATGATAGGGCAAGATCCTTGAGAAATGCCTCGCTGTTTTGAAAGGATGACTTGTGAGGGCCTATTTTAACCTGCTGTTGGCGATCGTTTAGGTATGATTGAAACCTTATTAATGTTGTATCTTGTAAGCCAGTTTGCTTTTGTCGGGCTATTAGCATGTTATGACTTATCGAGCCAAAGGCTGAAGATCTATCTAAGAAGATTAGGATAAATCCTTGCTTTGTTTTTTCTGTGCTTCATATTAATCTGTCCATGAGGGTGGTAAGGTGATGTTTCAATGCTGTGCTGGGGTCCGAATCCATGCTGCTGGGGGAACAAAGGTGCAGTGGAGTTTACATGTTCTTGTAGTTGTTGGACAACCTTCTCGATTCTTTGCGATGAACAGTATGCTGGAGATGGGTTTATAGGAGTATGGATGCCTTGGGTCTAGTGAAGGGCATAAATTTGTTTACATTATCAGTCTCCACACAGAGCATTACTTCACTTGGTTACCCAATACCTATTATCCCTGCATTTCATTGTTCTAATACTGCAGTGAAAAGTTTTCACTATTTCTTTAAACCTACTGTTAAACAGCGACTTATTCAAATTAACCTTAATGAATTATCTCCATCCAAAACCTTTCACTTCAATTCTGTATCTAATTTAAAATGCTCCCTTATCAATCCACGTTCAATTAGAAACAAAATAATTGATCACATTATTGATAATGATCTTGACATCCTTTTCATAACTGAATCTTGGTTAACGTCAAATGATACGGTTCTAATTAATCAACTAAAACCAAAAGGATATGACATTTTCTTTTTAATTTTTTATTTATGCAAATTTTTCCAAAACAAATACAAGAAAGCTTACAAACAGCATTCCTTGAGGAAAAAGGAAGATAAATCAGAAATTATACATCAATGGAGGAAGCTATTAGCTTGAGTGGGCCAGGAATAGAGGTGCGGTTGCCCTGCAGAAATGATATTCCTGCAGTGTTATCATCGATATCTCCAGCGGTGCCGAGTAAGGGGGAGTCCACAGGGCTGCCTTTGGTGGACCGAGAGCAGGCGCCTAATGCAGGAATGGAAACTGGTGATTTAAGAATTGCCTCAGGTTTACCTTTTTCTCTACCGAGACCGGAGAGTTTTACATTGGAGTCGATCTGGCAGGCGATTCTTCTTCTTGGGGAGGCTTTGGTCCCGCGGGTGACTTCTTTGGAGCAGAAAGTGGTTACCGAATCTACTGCTATGGAATGTTTGGAACAGCGAGTGAATAGTCTGCAACCAGAAGTGGTTGACTTGCATCAAAAGTTGGAAGGAGTGGAAGCTAAGTCGGATGCTTATCAGAAGAATTTTTCATCTATTCAAGTTAAGTTGGAACATTTGGACAATCTTACTAGAATGAATAATTTGCGATTGATTAATTTTCCTAGAATCTCTTCAGTATCTCCTAGTGAAATGTTTAAGCGATATCTAAGTGAAGTGTTGGGGGTATCTTCTGAATTACTTCCCCCCTTGGTGAGGGCTTACTATTTGCCGAAAGGTAAATTGACTACAGCAGTGGCTCAGGAGGGGGTTGATTTAATGCACTGTAATACTTTAAATGTAACTGAATTATTGGAAAAGTCTGTAGATGAGACTCCTGTTCCTTCTACATTATTGGTAACTTTTGCATTGTTATCTGATAGAGAGTGGGTGTTGAGGCTTTTCTTTAGGAAGAGAAACCTGCCTTTTAAAGGGTTAACGGTAAGAGTATTTCCAGATTTGGCTAGGGATACTCAGAGACGTAGGCGAGAATTTCTCTTGTTACGACCTGGTATCCTCCAGTTGGGAGGGGTTTGTTTTCTTAAATATCCATGTAAGTGTTTGGTTAAATATAAAGCGGTTTCGGATATGACATTTTCAATCATCAAAGATTAAATAAAAGGGGAGGAGGAGTAACCATTCTAGCAAAAAAGGAGTTACAATTCACAAAAGCTGCAAATGAAATTTCTCAGAGTATGGACATTATTATCTCCAGGAACAAGCAGGAATGAGTCTTCACATATGGGTATCGTCGGTACCGACGAAGCCTGCGCGGGAACGCTCCCCAGCGTCCAGTAAGAAAGCTTTTGGGAGCATCCTACAGCGCCTGCGCGCTGCCTTCCCGCCTTTCCCAACCGCCTCTCTCCAGTTCTTCTTTTCCGCGGAGCCAGCAGGTTGTGTTCCTGTCACCGCAGAAGAATTCTTTATTTTTTTCTTTATTTTTCTGTGTCGCGTCTGCCTTCTTCGACGTCAGACCGGTACCGCCGGTCTTTTCTTTTCTTTTCTTACAAAAAACCCCCCAAAACAACTTTTCTTTCTTCAACTAGTGCATTTTCGGTTTGGGCCTTAGGCCTGAACATTTTTTCTCTTCATGGAGAAGCCCGCTTCCGGGTTTAAAAAGTGCACGAAGTGTGGCGGTACTATTTCTGTCACCGACACCCATGACTGGTGTCTAAAATGTTTGGGTCCTGACCATTCCATCACAGATTGTGTGTCCTGTACCATGATGTCTAAAAGAGTTCGGCAGAACCGAGCAGCCAAGCTCAGTACCCTGTTTCCCTCTGATGCAGCCTCGGTGGCATCGACGTCTTCCAGGGTTGCTTCTTCCTCCCATGGATCTCAGGTAACCAAACATAAATCTAGCCAGTCTTCGAAGGGCAAATCTCCCTCTAAGCATCGAGATGCCTCCGGGCTTGTCCTCGAGGATTCCGCACCGGCAAAATTACCTCGGCGGAAAGTTCCGGCTTCCAAAGCATTGTCTATGGGGTCACAGGTTGACATTGATGGCTCGGCCTTGACCGATCACCTGTTGCTGTGTTCTGGGGTACTGGTGGCCTCCACTGGTACCGACATCCAGACTCTGGTGGCGTCGATGGATCAGAAGATTCTGTCCATGCAGCGCACCCTAATGGCGTTTATGCAGGCTTCAATGCCTCCGGTACTGCAACAATCTCCGTTGCCGGTACCGACTCCGGCACCGGCATCGTTCCCTGTGCCGGTACCGATTGCATCGACATCGGCTTCGGTGTCGACTGCAGCGGTGCCCTGTCCGATGATGCCCATCGGTACCGAACCGGTACCGCTTACTCCCAATGTTGATCCCACTCGGTACGCGTATCGGGCTTTACAGGAGCATCCAGACAGGCGATACTTCGATTCTTCCGAAGACTGAGTCGGAGGCTTCTGTCGAGGCACCGGTACTTCTTCCTCAGGAGTCTGATTCTCCAAAACGAAGAATGTCTCCTCCAGAAGACTTGTCCTTTCAGGACTTCATTAGGGAAGTGTCTAGGGGCCTCTCCATTACAGTGGCCCCTGAGTCAGAGCCTAGAGCCAAGCAACTAGATATTTTGCAATATCCTAAGGCTCCTAAAGAAACAGCTACTTTACCTATTCATGAGGTTCTCTATGATCTCATGTTGAGCATGTGGGAGACTCCTCTTACCACCTCTCCTCATTCTCGTAGATTAGACACCATGTACCGTGTCCCTCCTTGTCCTGGCTTTCATAAGTCTCAGCTTCCTCACCACTCTATTGTGGTAGAGTCTGCCATGAGGAAAATAAAGAGTGTAAAGAGACACTCATCTAATCCTCCAGGACGTGAATGCAGGACCCTTGATGCTTTTGGCCGAAGGGCCTTCCAAGCCAATATGCTTGCTGCCAGAATCAACTCCTATAGTCTCTATATGGGGATGTTTCTAAAAGAAGTCACAGATCATCTGCAGACTTTAGCCCCTTTTATTTCAGAAGATAAAAGGCAGGAATATCTCACTTGGCTTAAACATGCCCAAGATGTTTCCAAATTTTCCAACCGTGCAGCCTTTGACTCTTTTGAGTGTGTAAGCAGAGCCTCGGCTATTGCCATAGGTGCATGCAGAATTGCTTGGTTACAAGCCTCTGATTTGGAACTTTGGGTCCAAGATGAACTGGGAAATCTTCCTTGTACAGGTGAAAACCTTTTTGGCAGGGATTGGAACGCAAAGGCCACTCAGATGGATGCTGAGAACTCTGCTTTGGATCGACTTTCAAAGTCTACCTCTGCTCCTGCTAAGAAAAGATTGTTCAAAAAGACAACTTTTTCTAAAAAGGGAAGATACTATCCTGCTTATGGTCAGCAGGCATCTTCTGCAGGTCGTTTTGCTGCAAAGTGTCAGCAACCAACTAAAGAGGCCAAGTCAAAGGCTGCCAGGCCTCCCACGGCCCAGCAGCCTCAGCCTCCTCAGGGCCTTTGACTTGCAGCTAGAGAACTTAGCCTTTCTAGCTCTGGAAGTACCAGAGCCCCTCACCATTCCAGGAAGGTTGGCTTACTTTGCTCCCAGATGGGAGCAAATCACAGCAGAGCAATGGACCCTCTCCATTATAAGGGAAGGGTACAAGCTTCATTTCTTAAACCTTCCTCCCCACACCATGGTGAAATAGTTCAATTCTCCAACATCTCTCCTCAACCTTCTGGGTCAGGAGATTGCTACCCTTCTTGCCCAAGGGGCAATAGAAGAAGTACCCCTTCTTCAACAGGGCTCAGGGTTCTACTCCCCTTATTTTCTTATTCCAAAGAAAACAGGGGGCTACAGACCCATATTAGATCTCAGAGAATTGAACAAGTTTCTATTCAAAGAGAAATTCAAGATGATTTCTCTTGGTACTCATGTCCTCATCCATCCAACACACAGAAGGTTTTTCAAGAAAAGCACTACCAATACAGGGTGCTTCCTTTCGGTCTGGCCTTTGCACCAAGGGTGTTCACAAAATGCATGGCAGTAGTAGCTGCATTCCTACGCACCCTAGGAATATTTGTTTTCCCATATCTGGACGACTGGCTCATTCGAGCTCCATCCCAGTCAGAGGCCCATATTTGTCTAACCTGCACAATGCGTATCCTTCAGTATTTGGGACTGGTAATAAATATCCCAAAATCCCATCTCACCCCTACTCAGTCTCTGGAGTTTATAGGGGCCTTGCTGGATACCACAACTGCAAGGGCCTATCTTCCTCAGGCCCGTTGCCTACGCTTGGTGCAGTTAGCCTCCCAGATACAGCTAAAGTCCCATTTAACTGCTCGAGAAATGTTACAACTATTAGGCCACATGGCATCCACCGTGCATGTGGTTCCATATGCTCGCCTTCACATGAGGGCAGCTCAATGGACTTTGTCCAACCAATGGACTCAGGCATCAGGTTGCCTGTCAGACAAAATAGCAAACTCCAGTCGCCTATCTTGGTCTCTCCAGTGGTGGAAGTCCCCTCCAAATCTGTTGCTGGGGTCCCCTTTTCAGCAGTCGCTACCCCAAGCAACTCTGACAACAGATGCTTCTCCAATGGGTTGGGGAGCTCATCTGCAGGATCTCTCCACCCAGGGCATCTGGTCTCCACAGGAGACTTCTCTGCATATCAATCTCTTGGAACTCAGAGCAATATTCTTAGCTCTCAGAGTGTTCCATTCCCTGCTCAGCTACAGGACAGTCCTCATCCATACGGACAATCAAGTAGCCATGTTCTATGTAAACAAGCAGGGTGGGACTGGCTCTCTGTCGCTTTGCAATGAAGCTTTGCGACTGTGGGCCTTCGCCAGAGAGCATCACATCCATCTTCTGGCAGTATATCTTCCAGGCATTCAAAACTCTTGGGCGGACAGACTCAGTCGAGTTCTGCTCCCACACGAGTGGTTCCTCCACATGGACCAGGTAGCCAGGATTTTTCGAATTTGGGGAACCCTGGACATAGACCTCTTTGCAAGTCTGTGGAATGCCAAACTTCCCCGGTTCTGTTCCAGAATTCCGTGTCAGGGAGTTCAGGCCAAGGATGCCTTCCTCCTTCACTGGGGTCAAGACTTCCTTTATGCCTTTCCACCAATTCCCCTAATTCCCAAAACACTATTCAAGCTTCAGAGAGATCGAGGGACCATGATCCTCATAGCACCACATTGGCCACGTCAAGTGTGGTATCCTCTACTTCTGCATCTCTCTCAAGCTCCTTCCCTGGACTTAGGCTCTGCACCAGACCTTCTGTCCCAGGAAGAGGGAACGTTGTGGCACCCAAACCCCCAGTCGCTCCATCTCAGGGCTTGGTTGCTGAGGGCCTAGACCTTCAAGATTTTCATCTCTCTCAGCAAGTCAGAGATGTTATTCATGCCTCTAGAAAGCCTTCTACTAGGCGTTCCTATGCTTTCAAATGGAAAAGATTTACCATTTGGTGTTCAGAGAAGGGTCTAAACCCTCTTGCAATACCTCTGAATTCTCTACTAGAGTATCTCCTGCATCTATCCCATGCAGGCCTGAAAACAAATTCAGTAAGAGCCCATTTGAGTGCCATTGCAGCGTCCCTCAAGCCTCTCAATGGACAACCTATTTCCTCTCACCCTCTTATAGCAAGATTCATGAGAGGCCTTCTTTTAACTAAACCTCCCATTAGACCACCTCCAGTGGCATGGGACTTAAACCTGGTTCTTGGCCAGCTTATGAAGCCACCCTTTGAACCTTTAGCCACCACCTCCTTGAAATTTCTTTCTTGGAAAATTGTTTTTCTCATTGCAGTCACCTCAGCACGCCGCATCAGTGAGTTGCAAGCTTTGGTGGCTAATCCACCTTATACAAGATTCCATCATGATAAGGTAGTCCTCAGGATCAGTCCACACTTTATGCCTAAAGTGGTCTCGCCTTTTTATCTGAATCAAGAGGTATATTTACCTGTCTTTTTTCCAGGACCTCATGCATCAAATGCAGAGGAATCTTCATACCTTGGATTGTAAGAGAGCTCTCGCTTTTTACTTACAAAGAACACAGCAACATAGAAAGTCTTCTCAACTCTTTGTTGCTTTTGATCCTTCTCATTTAGGACTTCCAGTCTCTAAGAGAACACTGTCCAACTGGATTGCTCAGTGTATTTCTTTCGTCTACCAGAGTAGGAACTTTTCTCTGGAGGGCCATGTCACAGCTCACAATGTGAGAGCCATGGCAGCCTCAATGGCTCATCTAAACTCTGTGTCCATCGACCAAATCTGTCGAGCGGCCACCTGGGCCTCGGTTCATACCTTCACAGCCCATTACTGTTTGGACAAGGACTCCCGCCAGGATGCCTCGTTTGGTCAGGCTGTCCTCAAACACCTGTTCCATTCCTAATCAACTCCTACCCACCTACCCTGGTCGGATGCCAGAGATCCATGGGGGGAGGTAGAGTCCTTTTCAAGGACACACAATCTGGGGTTTCTCCCTGGCATCTGCAGCTAGGGAGTCCCCATATGTGAAGACTCATTCCTGCTTGTTCCTGGAGATAGCACAGTTACTTACCTGTAACAGGTGATCTCTGGGAACAGCAGGAATAAGTCTTCACAACCCACCCACCTCCCCTAGGAGTTGTATCTCTCTATCTTTCCTTTCCTCTCTCTTTGTCTCAGCTTTAAAACTCAAACTGGAGAGAGGCGGTTGGGAAAGGCGGGAAGGCAGCGCGCAGGCGCTGTGGGATGCTCCCAAAAGCTTTCTTACTGGACACTGGGGAGCGTTCCCGCGCAGGCTCCGTCGGTACCGACGATACCCATATGTGAAGACTTATTCCTGCTGTTCCCAGAGATCACCTGTTACAGGTAAGTAACTGTGCTTTATTGGAAAACAAAAATACTACCTTATTTCTAATCTGCAGACCCCCTTCATCTAAAGATGAGCTTGCCAACATAACAGACTTCCTATTTAACAATGATTTCTCAAACAAATTCACAACTGTTCTTGATGATCTGAATTTGCCTTCTACCTCATCTCATCTAGCCCTAGTTTTTTTGGAAGCAATGGATGCCCTAGGATTTAAACAAATAATCCAAGGGCCTACACATATTAAAGGTAATATTTTGGGCCTCATCTTCGTTCCACAAGATCTAATAGATGGTATCTTTGACCCCAAATTACTGATACAACAAACCCCCTGGTCTGACCACTTCACTATCCAATTCTACATCCCAGTCCTTCCTAGTAAATCAAATACAAAACAAATCTTTCATCACAGGAAATTTTGCAGGTTTGAAAAAGACAATTTCCTAAAAGAAGTCTTACCACAACTGCAAATAGATTCCAAAGACACCAAACTACTCATAAACAGATGGAATTTAGCAATATACAGAGCAGCTTCTGTCTCGGTTAATTCCTTAACCTGTAGCACTCACCGAAGGACAAGCGCAGTTTGGTACACAAAAGAAATACGCGTTTTAAAAAGAAAATCAAGAAAGTTAGAAAGAGAAAATGGAGGAAATAAAAAAAACTCAGATGACAAATTATCATTTCTATCCATGCTTGAAGATTATAAAGTTCTTATAAATAACAAACATGATTATCATTCCAAGCTAATCATGTCTTTGATTAACAGGCCCAGAGAATTATTTAATATTGTAAAATCTCTCACTCCATGCCAAAGGAAGATAACTCTATCATAGCCCCTAAAGCTAACACAATGGCTACATTTTACAAAGAAAAGATAGGGATGAAACCTCAATGCATTTATCAATTCAATTCTAACAGCTCTTCTACCGAAAATAACTGGAATCAATTTACTCCTATACTTGAAAGGCAGCTTGAAGACATAATTAAATCTTTAAATACATCTACTTCGTATCTCAACCCATGTCCTGCCATATGGATACGTGTAGCTCGTGACCAGCTGTTCCCTTACATACTTAATTTAATCAATGCTTCTTTAGAACAAGGTAAAATTCCTGAAGAACTAAAAAGGGCTGCTGTCCGTCCCATTTATAAAGGCAAAAACCTGAAAAGATCTGCACCAAGGTCTTACAGACCTATTTCTAGTCTTCCATATATGACAAAAATATTAGAAAAAGCAGTTCATATACAACTACAAAGCCACATTGACAGCTCTGCTCTGCTTGATCTTCAGCAACACGGCTTTAGAAAAGAACACAGCGTGGAGACTCTCCTTCTTACTTTAATTGACAAGCTCCTAAAAGGCCTAGAAAAACAACGCAGGTTTCATCTTAATATTCTTGGACATTACAGCGGCGCATGATTCCATAATACATGATTACCTTCTAATTAGATTGCAGGAAATAGGTCTAAAAGGCAAAGTTTTACAATGGTTTAAGTCGTACTTGTCAAACCGAAGCATCCAAGTTAGAGTTGGTAACATCATATCTAACCCATTCTTCCAAAAGATAGGCTTACCTCAAGGATCAGCACTTTCAGCTCTTCTGTTTAATCTATACATACAGCCTATCTGCAATATAATTAAAGATCATGGCATATTCTATCATTTGTATGCTGCTGATATGATTTATACAGAAATTAACCCCAGTCAATTATCTCTGGAGAAAATAGAAGAGTGCTTCATCAACATCAGATCTTGGTTGGGGAAACGATCTTCATATAAATCATTCAAAATCAGAAATTGTATTTATAACTAAGGACAACTCCTTCACTCCCCCAGATTTAATCATACTAAATGAAGAAAGGATTCAAGTTAAAAAAGAGGTTAAATATTTAGGAGTCACTCTTGACCCTCAGCTCAAATTCTCCAAGCATGTAAGCAACATAATTAACATCTACTCGAAGTTAAAAATGCTGTAACATTTAAGACCTCTACTCTCCACAAAGGATTTTAGATCAACAATTCAAGCAATGATCTTTCCACATTTGGATTTCTGCAATGCCTTACTCACCAGGCTTCCAAAACAAATGATTCGCTGTCTTCAAAATACAGCGGCAGAATAACTGCTCATTCAGAGATCATATCATTCCAATCCTTAAACACTTACATTGGCTTCCCATAGAGAGCAGATTAAAATTTAAGGCCATTCATACCACTTTCAAAATTCTTAACTCAGAGGCACCAAATCAGCTAAAGTTACTTATTCTAATCTCTCTAGAAAACAGACCTCGGAGAAGTAGAAATAAAAATTCTCTAGTGGTTCCTAATGACTACAGAACATGCAAATCTTCAACTTCAAAGAGAGCTTTTTCCCTTTATGCACCAATTTTATGGAACACTCTGCCTCAAGTCTTAAAGGATGCTAAGTATCCAAACACTTTTCACAGACTTTTAAAGACTCATTTGTTCAAGGATTATTTTGTGGAGTCTTTAATTTAATCAGTCTTTATTTATATCAGTTTTCATGATTCTGTAATTTTCTATACAAAGTTGATAATGTTGTGTTTGGTTTTATGCACTTTATCTATCCTGTCGAATGTAACTTCTTCTTTTGTTTTTTGAGTTTATTGTAAACCGCTTTGATTTCTGAAAAGCGGTATAAAAGCACAAATAAATAAGAAAATAAGATATGCCATACTGCAGGGGTTTTCAGCCCAGTCCTCGGGGAACCCTAGGCCAGTCAGGTTTTCAGGATTCCTACAATGAATATGCATAAGATAGATTTGCATACAATGAAGGCAGAACATGCAAATCTATCTCATGCATTTTCATTGTGGGAATCCTGAAAACCCTAATGGCCTAGGGTTCCCCGAGGACAGTAGTTGGGAACCTCTGCATACTGGGTCAGATCAAGGTCCATCAAGCCCAGTATCCTGTTTCCAACAGTGGCCAATCTAGGTCATAAGTACCTAAAGTGGTTTGCAAAAGTCTGGAATCACTTGTAAATTTGACGTTTTTTCAACTTCGTGACCTTATATTTTAATTTCTTTTTCCTCCCAGTTGGTTTTTCTGTGTATCTCATGATAAGTGATAGATTTGGCTATTAGGGCCAACTTTTAGCATTGGTTTGGCCCTTATTTTCTGAGTTTGTTCCCCATAGTTGTCCTGTTGACTGACTGCACCTTGTTGGCATTGAATGAACCAGTCTGACAAGGTGATCGTTGGTGACAACGCGGTTCCAAGCTGCAATGAGTGACTCAATCAGCTCACGCTTTGATGTCAGATGGCTCTTGGATATTTCCAAGGCCACCTTGTGCCACAGGTTCTCGACTGGATTCAGATCTGGAGACTGGGCAGGCCAGTCCATTGACTTGATGTTGTTCCGCTGCTTCCAGCTGATCGCCTGTCTGGAGCGATGGCAGGGTGCATTGTTATCTTGGAACAGGAATTGGCCCGGAAACAGGCACCATGCACTTTTGCAGTATGGTGATGTACTTGGCCCCGTTGAACATTCCATCGACGATGTGAAGACGTCCAACGCCACTGGCAGCCCCAGACTATGACCTTCAAAGGATGCTTTTCACAGTGAGGTTGAGACACTCAGGCTTGAATTCCTCTCCAGGAAATCACCTCACATAGGTGTGGGTCTGGTTACCAAACAGGCAGAAGGTGCTTTCATCGCTGAATAGCACCTTTTCCCACATTTCAGTCGACCAGGTTGAGTGCTTTCTTGCCCACACAATCCGGTTGCGCCTTTGTATGTCAGTCATCAGTGGCTTATTCCGTGCTTTGCAGCCCCGGAGACCAAACTGCACTCTTGTCCGACCACTCTCGAAGTAGCTGAGGAGAGGTCAACTTGCGATTAGTGAGTGAAATGCGTCGTAGTGTGTGGTCCTGGTGTGATGTTGATGCACGTGGAAAACCTAAACGAGGCTTGTCCACCCCACTTAACCCGTTTCTTTCTTCTTCTGTACAATCTTAACAGCACTCTGACTGCAGCCAACTTTCCTGGTTATCCAACGGCTTGAAAATCCTTCCTCGCTCATAAAGGACACACGAACACGCTCCTCCAACGTCAGGGTCCGAGTCATCTTCATGGTTGATCCAGAAAGCGTATGAAAGTCAAAAATTCCACGTGTTTTTATAGCTGCACTGTTGACTAGATATCTGCAATGTAATTGGTTAGTGAAACCAGCCTCCTGATAGGTCAGAAATAACGTGTGCATATTGGATAATCTCGATCCATTTTTGACGCAGGATCCACAAAAATCGCAGTAGCTATCTCCCAGTGTCTGTAAAGTATTTAAATTGGAAGCAAGGAATGCAAAAAAAGTCAACTCTTATTTATTTATTTAAAGTTTCTTTTATACCGCGCTATTCGACATCAGCGCGGTTTACAGTGAACAGAAATTACACTTCACAACATTGATCAGTGCTTACAATGAACAGGGCAATACATTAAACAGGTTTACATTAAACAGGTTTCTTAAACAGCGAACATAATAAACTATGTACAAAAGGCAACTATATACAAGGCCGCTAAGTGCAGCTATATGATTCCTGATGAGAGCGGAAGCAAGGTGAGATTGCCGCTCTTCGTGTTAAGACTATAGAGCGCATGGGTTTAACGTGTTGACCTGGGATGTAGAGGTGGGTTGGTGTGAGACGGTGTCGGAAACATTGTAGTGAAGCAAGAACAGGTGGTGCTTCAGTGCCTTCCTGAACTGAGAAAGGTCACTGATGGTTCTGATGTCTGTTGGTAGGGCATTCCAACATAATGGTGCGAAGTAAGAGAAGGCTCTGGATCTAGTGGCTTGAGAGCACTTCGTGATTGCCTTAGGTAATACAAGGGAGTTAGAGGCAGTTGATCTCCTTGCACGATTAGGGGGTGTAATTGATATCAGGTCGGTGATGGAAGATGCGGAGTTGTTATTAATCGCTTTGTGAGTCAAGGTTAGTATCTTGAAAGAGATCCTGGATTGCATCGGAAGCCAATGTAGCTGTTTCAGTATTGGAGTGATGTGGGTTCTCTTGGAGGCTCCATAAAGGATTCTTGCAGCCGAGTTCATGGCCAATTGTAAGGGGTTAATCGTGCTCTTTGGTAGGCCATGGAGGATAGCCAAATGTATCCCTTTTAATGTGGTAGAAAGATGAATATGCTGGGCTAACGCAAAATTTAAAAAAAAGCCATTAGAAAGTACAGGAAACGCAAAACTCACAAGTGATTCCAGACTTTTGCACACTACTGTAGCAGTTTCCTCAAAAGACACAGGTTCCACATTGCTTGTATTGGGTCAAGCAGTGAAATCCCGGGTCACTTTTAATAATGGTTTATGGACCTTTCCTCCAGGAACTTGTCCAAACCTTTTTTAAACCCAGCTACACTAACAGCTTTTACTAAAACCTCCGGTAGCTAACAGTTAGTACGTATCAAAAGTGACTTCATGGCTCTGGGACAGAGGGTGAAGCAGTTAGGTGCACAGGTGGTGTTCTCTTCAATCCTCCCTGTTGAGGGTAAAGGCCAAGGCAGAGAGGTTCGCATTCTGGAGATGAATGCATGGCTTCGTGGATGGTGTCATCGAGAGCGTTTTGGTTTCCTAGACCATGGGATGCTGTTCCAAGGGTTGCAGAGCAGAGATGGCATCCATCTGTCCAAGAAAGGTCAACGCATCTTCGGTAGTAGACTGGCTAATCTACTGAAGAGGACTTTAAACTAGATTCGTTGGGGATAGGTGAAGAAAGCCCCCAGGTAAATGAAAGCCCCCAGGTAGGTGATACATTAAATACCTTTATGGAAATGGGTAACATATGGAAAGCAGTGTGTATAAATGCCCGTAACATGGGAAATAAGATCCCTGATGTTGAAGCTTTGGTGGGAGTGGCTGACTTGGATTTACTGGCAGTTACAGAAACATGGTTCACAGAAAACCATGACTGGGATGTAACTATACCTTGCTATACTTTATTCAGAAAGGACAGGGTAGGAAGAAGGGGAGGAGGAGTGGCACTATATGTAAAAACTACTATTAAAGCTTTGGAATTACAGAGCTTAAAAGGGAGAGAGGAGGCATTGTGGGTTAAACTAGAAAGAGGGAAAGAGAAATCTATTTGCATTGGTGTGATATACAGACCTCCCTCACAAGAGGAAGAGGTGGACAGAGTTAATTGAAGACATACGCAGCATTGCTAGGAAAGGGGAAGTGCTACTGATAGGAGATTTCAATATGCCAGATGTTGATTGGCACATTCCTGCTGCAGTATCATCTAGAAGTAAGGAGATCCTGGATTCTCTACAGGGAGAACTATTCAGGCAATTGGTAACAGACCCCACACGTGAAGGGGCCATACTGGACTTGGTGCTTACCAATGGTGAAAGTGTTTCTGATGTTGTAGTGGGAGATCATTTTGCATCCAGTGATCACCAGATGGTGTGGTTCAGTATTAGGACTAGGGCTGTTAGAATCCATTCCAAGGTGAGGATCTTAGACTTTAGGAAGACTAACTTTGCAAAGATGGGCCAATACCTCAGGGAGTCGTCAGTGGGATGGGAACAGCTGGGAGATGTAGAAAAACAGTGGGCAAAACTGAAAGGGGGTATTTTAAGGGCAACCAACCTTTTTGTTAAAATGGTAAATAAAGGCAAAAGGAAAAGGAGACCGCTATGGTTTTCGAAGGAAGTAGCTGAAAAAGTGAAGAAAAAGAGGGAGGCCTTCATGAAATACAAGAGATCACAGAGAGAGGAAGACAGGCATCTGTATTTGGAAAAACTTAGAGAAGCTAGCAAAGTAGTCAAGAAGACAAAGATTCAAAAGGAGGAGGAAATAGCCAATGCAATAAAATGGGGGGATAAGACATTTTTCAGATATATTAGTGAGAAGAGGAAGGGCAAAAGTGGTATTGTCAGACTCAAGGGTGCAGGGGGGGAATATGTAGAAGCTGATAAGGATGAAGCGGACTTGCTTAACAAATATTTTTGTTCTGTGTTCACAGATGAAGAACCAGGAGCAGGACCTCAGAAAACACCCACAAATAGGAACAGAAGCGAGGGACATCTTGAACAATTTTCAGAAGACTGTGTTCATGAGAAACTAGCTCAACTTAAAGTAGACAAAGCGATGGGACCAGATGGAATACACCCTAGAATACTGAGGGAACTTTGGGACGTTCTAGCAACTCCACTGACTGACCTTTTCAATGCCTCGTTGGAGTCGGGAGTGGTGCCAAAGGACTGGAGAGAGGCTCATGTGGTGCCTTTACACAAAAGCGGAAGTAAGGATGTGGTTGAAAACTACAGGCTGTTTAGTTTAACTTCAGTGGTGAGTAAATTATTGGAAACGCTGCTGAAAGAGAAAATAGTGAGGTTTCTGGAGTCCAGCGGATTACAGGATCCGAGGCAGCATGGATTCACCGGAGGCAGGTCTTGTCAGACAAATCTGATTGATTTCTTTGACTGGGTGTCCAGGGAGTTGGACCGAGGGAGAGCTCTAGATGTGGTGTATTTAGATTTCAGTAAAGCCTTTGACACTGTTCCTCTCAGGCGACTTATAAACAAACTGAGCACCCTAGGGATGGACCCTAAAGTTACTGCTTGGGTTAGAAATTGGTTGGGTGGGAGGTGACAAAGAGTACAAGTAAATGGAGCTCACTCTGAGGAGAAGGATGTTACCAGTGGTGTGCCCCAGGGATCTGTCCTTGGTCCGATTCTTTTTAACATCTTTGTTAGTGATATAGCAGAAGGACTGTAAGGTAAGGTTTGCCTCTTTGCAGATGATACCAAAATCTGCAATAGTGTAGACACCCAGGAAGGTGTAGATAACATGAGGAGGGATCGAGCTAAGCTTGAAGAATGGTCTAGAATTTGGCAGCTGGGATTTAATGTTAAAAAATGTAAGGTCATGCATTTGGGCTGCAGCAATCCAAGGGAGCAATACAGTATAGGAGGTGAAGTACTTTTGTCCACTAAAGAAGAGCGGGACCTAGGCGTGGTTGTGTCTGATGATCTTAAAGTAGCTAAACAGGTAGAAGAGGCGACGGCAAAAGCTAGAAGGATGCTTGGGTGCATACGGAGAGCAATGGCTAGCAGAAAAAAGGAGGTGATAATGCCTCTGTATAAGTCTTTGGTGCGACCTCATTTGGAGTATAGTGTGCAATTCTGGAGACCGCACCTTCAAAAGGATGTGAACAGGATGGAGTCTGTGCAGAGGGTGGCTACTAAAATGATTAGTGGGCTTCATTATAAAGCATATGAGGACAGACTGAAGGATCTTAATATGTACACCTTAGAGGAAAGGCGGGATAGAGGTGATATGATTGAGATGTTTAAATACCTCCGTGGCATAAATGTTCAGGGAGAGAGCCTCTTTCAATTGAAAGCAAGTTCTGCTACGAGGGGACTTGAGATAGATTCAGGAGTGATATGCGGAAATATTTTTTTATGGAAAGAGTAGTGGATCCATGGAATAGTCTCCCAGTGGAGGTGGTAGAGATGAGGACAGTAACTGAATTCAAAAAAGCATGGGACCAACAAAGAGGATCTCTAAAGGTAAAAAGTGGACTGTTGCAGTTGTTGATATGGAAGGACAGACTAGATAGGCCATGTGGTCTTTTCCTGTCGTCATGTTTCTATGTTAACATGTTGAGTGAAAAAATATTTTCTCATTAGTCTTAAATAGGTTACCCTATAGCTTCACTGCATGTCCCCTAGTCTTTCTATATTCTGATGATCTAAATACCTGTTCCACTCCATTCATTAATTTATAGACCTCTATCATTTTCTCCCCTCAGACGTCTCTTTTCCAGGTTGAAGAGCCCTAACTTTTTTAGCCTCTCTTCATAGGGGTATCCTTCCATCCCCTTTACCATTATGGTGGCTCTTCTATGTACCTTTTCTAATAACGCTATATCCTTTTTAAGATACGGCGATCAGTACTGCACACAATATTCAAGGTGCGGTTGCACTATGGAACGATAGAGGCATTATAATATCCTTTGTTTTATTTTCCATTCCTTTCCTTATGATATCTAGCATTCTGTTTGCTCTCTTGGCCACCGCTGCACACTGTGCGGAGGGTTTTAATGTTATCCACGATGACGCCTAAATCCTTTTCCTGGGTGGTGGTTTCTAATGTGGAACTTTGCATCGTGTAACCATAGTTTGGGGGGGGGGGGGGGTTGTTTCCCAGGTGCATAACTTTGCACTTGTCCACTCACCAGTCTGTAGTTTCCCGGATCACCCCTGGAACCCTTTTTAAAAATTGGTGTTAGATTGGCCATCCTCCAATCTTCAGGTATTACAGATGATTTTAATGATAGTTTACAGATTACAGGTCTGTAATCTCATATTTCAGTTCTTTCAACACCCTTGGATTTACGCCATCCGGTCCAAGTGATTTGCTACTCTTCAGTTTATCAAATAGTTGTAATTCATCTTCCCGGTGTATCTATATTTTTGTCAGTTTTTCCACAGTATCACCTTTAAATACCACTTCAGTCATGGGAAACATCCCTACATCTTCCTCAGTAAAGACCGAAGCAAAGAATTCATTCACTCTCTCCGTTATGTCCTTGTCCCATCTTAGTGCCTCTTTTACCCCTCGATCATATAATGGTCCAACTGACTCTCTCACAGGTTTTTGGCTAAGAATGTACTTGAAAAAAGTCTTTATTACGCGTTTTTGCTTCCACAGCAAGCTTCTTCTCAAATTCTCTCTTTGCCTGCCTTATCAATGCCTTGCATCTAACTTGCCAATGCTTGTGCTGTTTCCAGTTTTCGTCATTTGGCTCTTTTTTTCCATTTCCTGAAAGATGCTTTATTGGCAACAGCCTCTCTGATCTCACCTTTAAACTATGCTGTCAGTTTTTTGGAGTTCCTTCCACTTTTCTTAAAGCATGGAATACAGCTGGTCTGGGCTTCAAAAATAGTATTTTTTAACACCGAAGCTTGGTGTAAGTCTTTAACCTTTGCAACTGCTCCTTTTAATTTCTGACTATTTTCCTCTTTTTATCATAGTTTCTCTTTCGAAAGTTAAAAGGTAGTACTGTGGATTTCCTTACCATCCCTCCTCCATTAATTAAATCAAATGCGATCATGCTATGATCACTATTGCCAACTGGCCCCAACACCCTTATCTCTTGCACCAGATCTGGTGTTCCACTAAGTCCAAAATGGCTTCCCCTCTAGTTGGTTCATGAACCAGCTGCTCTAAGAAGTAGTTATTTATTTCATCTAGAAACTTTATCTCCCTAGCATATCTTGCCGTGACCACTGACCCAGTCAATACCAGGGTAATTGAAATCACCCATTATTATTACTATGCTGTAACTTCTGTTAGCTTCCCTGACTACTTTTGAGCATTTTTATCCTCCATTTGTTCATACTGGTCAGGCAGTCGATAGTATCACCCCTTCTGCCATTGCCTTCCCTTTTTTACATGGAATTTCAATCCATAGAGATTCTACAGCAAATTTTGTTTCTTGCAAAACTTTAATCCTTTGTGACTCAATGCCCTCTCTAACATAGAGCACAACCCCTCCACCAATTTGATCAGCTCTGTCATTACGATACAGTTTGTACGCAGATATCACAGTGTCCCGTTGGTTGTCCTTCCACTATGTCTCTGAGATGCCAATCATATCTAACTTCTCATTTAGTGCTATATATTTTAACTCTCCCATCTTATTTTTTAGACTTCTAGCATTTGCAAACAACTATTTTAGAGACTGTATTTTATTCATGTTAATCTGGTTTTTGGTAGGCAGGGGTAATTTGGAATCTTTTTTAAGTTTTGTCTGCTCCATACTCAAGGGCATTTGTTCTACTTTTGTCTTTATTGGAACCTCTCTGCTGATATGCCCTAACTTCATTTTTTTGGTAGTATCTTTCAAGGATACATTCTTCTGAACCATGTGCTCTTGGGCGACTGTCGGTTCTCCCCTATTGTCTAGTTTAAAGGCTGCTCTATCTCCTTTTTAAAAGTTAATGCCAGCAGCCTGGTTCCATCCTGGTTAAGGTGAAGCCCATCCCTTCGGAAGAGCCCCTCCTTTCCCCAGAATGTTCTCCAGTTCCTACAAATCCAAAACCTTCATTCTTGCACCATCGTCTCATCCACGCTTTGAAACTCCTGAACTCTGCCTGCCTTTTGGGTCCTGAGCGTGGAACGGGAAGCATTTCGGAGAATGCTACCCTGGAAATTCTGGATTTCAACTTCCCACCTAATAGCCTAAATTTAGCCTTCAGAACCTCCCTACCACATTTTCCTATGTCATTGGTACCAACATGTACCAAGACAGCAGGCGCCTCCCCAGCACTATCTAAGACCTTGTCTAGGTGACGCATGAGGTCCTCTACCTTTGCACCAGGCAGGCATGTTACCAAGCGATCCTCACGTTCTTTTTGTTCTTTTGTTCTTATTGGGAACTTAATAGACCACCCATCACAATAGCGTCTGATCAGTTTACAAAATACAAAAGGCTGCTTAGAAAATTAGGAAAGGAACGCCATAGTGTGATAGGAAGAGAGAAGAGTAAAAGGTCGAGGCTAGATTATAGTAACAGAAACAAGGGAAACAACAACATGGGGGTGGTGAAAAGGGGCGTGGCGGGGGGGGGGGGAGAGAGGCAAAAAGCTAGACAGAAGAGATGGATTTTTAGATTTGCCTTAAATGTTTTAAATGAGAGTTCCAAGCGGAGGTCTGTGGGGAGCAAGTTCCATAGGCGGGGACCAAGGAAGTAAAAGGCAGAGGAACGGGTGGTTTCTAGGTGGGCCTGGGATGGGGAGGGTAAAGTTATGCGGTTCATGTGGATGGTGCGGAGGGAACGGTAGGGAGTGTGGAGGTGGATCAGGTCGTATGAATAGACCTGTGAACAAAAAGAAGAAATTTATACTGAATACGGAAGGGAATCAGAAGCCAGTGCAGGCGAATGAAAAGAGGGGTGATATGGTCGAAATGGGAAGAGCAAGTGAGGATACGGGCCAGTCTATCAGCCACCCAGTTATCTACATTCCTATTGATCGAATCACCAACTATAACAGTTGTCCTTAACCCTTCCCTCGTGGACACATGGCCCTGGAGAAACCTCCTTGGTGTGAGAGGGTTTTACATCACCTGGAAGACAGGTCCTAGCTACAGGATCACTTCCTACCACACCAGGGTGATGCTCTCCTGTCACATGACCTCTCTCCTCCATGGCAATAGGGATGCTGTCAGACTGCAAGTGGGACTTCAGGACTATATCCCTGTAGGTCTCATCTGTGTACCTCTCTGTCTTCCTTATGTCCTCCAAGTTTGCTACTTTAGCTTCCAGAGATTTGACTCGTTCCTGAGAGCAAAGAGCTCCTTGCACCTAGTTGCACACATAAGACCCCTCACCAACTGGGAGAAAGTCATACATGTGACACTCAAGACTGGAAAACTCCCATCCTGCTGCTGGACTGCTGTCTGCATCTTAGTTTTAAAGTTGTGTTTTGGTATTTAAGTTATTTAACCACTAAGGGTTGGTAGATATACTAATAAAACTACACCTAATACTTTTAATGTACTTTGTTCGCCTGAAGCTTAATTAATCTCAGGTCCTTAATGTATGCCTGATGAGGACAAACAGCTGCACCTGAGAGTGAATATGGTATGTCCTTTCCTTTGAGAGGTTTATGCACCTTTAAAGCTATAATTATCCCAGGGGTGGGGGGGAGGGGGTGTTGGGGAGGGAGGGATGGAGGGAGGGAAAAAAACTATTAAAAGCTGACTGCTACACAGTACCCTGTCCTGTGCTTCTAAGGTTATCTGTGACCAATTTCCAGGTGGAGTCCCACAGCCCTTGCTTAGATAGTCTTGGGTTCTAAATTTAACCAGAAAGCTCTCTGCTGTGTTATAAATTTAAACTGAAAGCTCTTTGCTGCTACTAGGCCCTGGCTTTTCAAGAGAGGCCTGTTGGAAGCATTCTTAAGGCTGGGACACATGTAGCTTTTAAACAGTGAAAGCTGGGCAATTTTGAGTAGTATGAGTGTCAGTTTAATATCGGCAATCTTAATCCATGAGACCGGAGATAGGTCTAATGGAGATGTGGTTGTATTAAGATTGTGGATTATGTTTTTGAATTGCTCTGTAGAGAGAGGGTGAAATGTACTCCAGGTGTTGGTAGTATTTAAATTTATGTGTGTGTTGAGATGGTGTAGTGTTAGTAGTATTTGTGTTGAACCTGGCTAGGAGAAAGTGGGCCAGAATTTGGGGACAAATTTCATTGTTAGGTACATTTTGGTTGGGGTCTTTTGTTAGTGCTCATACAATTTTGGAAAGTTCTCTTGGGTGGTTGAGAGAGCTCATCAGTAATTTGGTGTGGTATTCTTTCTTGCAATTTGGAATCATGCTGCAGTATTGTTTAGTGTGGATGAAACGTCACTCTGTAGTTGTGTGTCCTTTGATTTTTTCCATTTACATTCCAGTTGGCAAAGTTTCTGCTTCAGGTCTTTTAAGGCAGAGGAGTATCATGGAGCACATTGTTGTCTTCTCGTGGTTTTCTTGGTTTCTTGTGCTAGGGCAGCCAAGGCTACTATGTGAAACATAGAAACATAGAAACATGATGACAGGCCATGTGGTCTTTTTCTATCTAGTCTGTCCTTCCATAACAACAACTACAACAATCCACTTTTTATCTTTAGAGATCCTCTGTGTTGGTCCCATGCTTTTTTGAATTCAGTTACTGTCCTCATCTCTACCACCTCCACTGGGAGACTATTCCATGGATCCACTACTCTTTCCGTAAAGAAATATTTCCGCATATCACTCCTGAATCCATCTCCCTTCACCCTCATCCCATGTCCCCTCGTAGCAGAACTTGCTTTCAATTGAAAGAGGCTCTCTCCCTGAACATTTATGCCACGGAGGTATTTAAACATCTCAATCATATCACCTCTATCCCGCCTTTCCTCTAAGGTGTACATATTAAGATCCTTAAGTCTGTCCTCATATGCTTTATAACGAAGCCCATTAATCATTTTAGTAGCAACCCTCTGCACCGACTCCATCCTGTTCACATCCTTTTGAAGGTGCGGTCTCCAGAATTGCACACCATACTCCAAATGAGGTCGCACCAAAGACTTATACAGAGGCATTATCACCTCCTTTTTTCTGCTAGCCATTCCTCTCCGTATGCACCCAAGCATCCTTCTAGCTTTTGCTGTCGCCTTTTCTACCTGTTTAGCTACTTTAAGATCATCAGACACAACCACGCCTAGGTCCCGCTCTTCTTTAGTGGACAAAAGTACTTCACCTCCTATACTGTATTGCTCCCTTGGATTGCTGCAGCCCAAATGCATGACCTTACATTTTTTAACATTAAATCCCAGCTGCCAAATTCTAGACCATTCTTCAAGCTTAGCTCGATCCCTCCTCATGTTATCTACCCCTTCCTGGGTGTCTACTCTATTGCAGATTTTGGTATCATCCGCAAAGAGGCAAACCTTACCCGACAGCCCTTCCGCTATATCACTAACAAAGATGTTAAAAAGAATCGGACCAAGGACAGATCCCTGGGACACACCACTGGTAACATCCTTCTCCTCAGAGTGAGCTCCATTTACTTGTACTCTGTCACCTCCCACCCAACCAATTTCTAACCCAAGCAGTAACTTTAGGGTCCATCCCTAGGGTGCTCAGTTTGTTTATAAGTTGCCTGTGAGGAACAGTGTCAAAGGCTTTACGGAAATCTAAATACACCACATCTAGAGCTCTCCCTCGGTCCAACTCCCTGGTCACCCAGTCAAAGAAATCAATCAGATTTGTCTGACAAGACCTGCCTCTGGTGAATCCATGCTGCCTCGGATCCTGTAATCCGCTGGACTCCAGAAACCTCACTATTTTCTCTTTCAGCAGCGTTTCCAATAATTTACTCACCACCGAAGTTAAACTAACCGGCCTGTAGTTTTCAACCACATCCTTACTTCCGCTTTTGTGTAAAGGCACCACATGAGCCTCTCTCCAGTCCTTTGGCACCACTCCAGACTCCAATGAGGCATTGAAAAAGTTAGTCAGTGGAGTTGCTAGAACGTCCCCAATTTCCCTCAGTATTCTAGGGTGTATCCCATCCGGTCCCATCGCTTTGTCTACTTTAAGTTGAGCTAGTTTCTCACGAACACAGTCTTCTGAAAATATTTCAAGATGTCCCTCGCTTCTGTTCTCATTTGTGGGTGTTTTCTGAGGTCCTGCTCCTGGTTCTTCATCTGAACACAGAACAAAAATATTTGTTAAGCAATTCCGCTTTATCCTTATCAGCTTCTATATATTCCCCCCCCCTGCACCCTTGAGTCTGACAATACCACTTTTGCCCTTCCTCTTCTCACTAATATATCTGAAAAATGTCTTATCCCCCCATTTTATTGCATTGGCTATTTCCTCCTCCTTTTGAATCTTTGCCTTCTTGACTACTTTGCTAGCTTCTCTAAGTTTTTTTCCAAATACAGATGCCTGTCTTCCTCTCTCTGTGATCTCTTGTATTTCATGAAGGCCTCCCTCTTTTTCTTCACTTGTTCAGCTACTTCCTTCGAAAACCATAGCGGTCTCCTCTTCCTTTTGCCTTTATTTACCATTTTAACAAAAAGGTTGGTTGCCTTTAAAATACCCCCTTTCAGTTTTGCCCACTGTTTTTCTACATCTCCCAGCTGTTCCCATCCCACTAACGACTCCCTGAGGTATTAGCCCATCTTCGCAAAGTTAGTCTTCCTAAAGTCTAAGATCCTCACCTTGGAATGGATTCTAACAGCCCTAGTCCTAATACTGAACCACAAAATCTGGTGATCACTGGATGCAAAATGATCTCCCACTACAACATCAGAAACACTTTCACCATTGGTAAGCACCAAGACCAGTATGGCCCCTTCACGTGTGGGGTCTGTTACCAATTGCCTGAATAGTTCTCCCTGTAGAGAATCCAGGATCGCCTTACTTCTAGATGATACTGCAGCAGGAATGTGCCA
Organism: Ichthyophis bannanicus; assembly: GCA_033557465.1. Taxonomy (NCBI): domain Eukaryota; kingdom Metazoa; phylum Chordata; class Amphibia; order Gymnophiona; family Ichthyophiidae; genus Ichthyophis; species Ichthyophis bannanicus. The sequence goes on along the minus strand of CM066044.1, from coordinate 224,805,361 downwards.
ATCAACATCTGGCATATTGAAATCTCCTATCAGTAGCACTTCCCCTTTCCTAGCAATGTTGCGTATGTCTTCAATAAACTCTCTGTCCACCTCTTCCTCTTGTGAGGGAGGTCTGTATATCACTCCAATGCAAATAGATTTCTCTTTCCCTCTTTCTAGTTTAACCCACAATGCCTCCTCTTTCCCTTTTAAGCTCTGTAATTCCAAAGCTTTAATAGTAGTTTTTACATATAGTGCCACTCCTCCTCCCCTTCTTCCTACCCTGTCCTTTCTGAATAAAATATAGCCAGGTATAGTTACATCCCAGTCATGGTTTTCCGTGAATCACGTTTCTGTAACTGCCAGTAAATCCAAGTCAGCCACTCCCACCAAAGCTTCAACTTTAGGGATCTTATTTCCCATGCTACGGGCATTAATACATACTGCTTTCCATATGTGTTACCCCTGTTACCCATTTCCATAAAGGTATTTAATGTATCACTTACCTGGGGGCTTTCACCTACCTGGGGGCTTTCTTCACCCATCCCCAACTAATCTAGTTTAAAGCCCTCTTCAGTAGATTAGCCAGTCGACTACCAAAGATGCGTTGACCTCTCTTGGACAGATGGATGCCATCTCTGCTTTGCAACCCTTGGAACAGCATCCCATGGTCTAGGAAACCAAAACGCTCTCGATGACACCATCCACGCAGCCATGCATTCATCTCCAGGATGCGAGCCTCTCTGCCTTGGCCTTTACCCTCAACAGGGAGGATTGAAGAGAACACCACCTGTGCACCTAACTGCTACACCCTCTGTCCCAGAGCCATGAAGTCACTTTTGATACGTTCCGAGGTATACCTGGCAGTATCATTTGTTCCAACATGGATTAGCAACATTGGGTAATAGTCAGTGGGCTTGATGAGTCTCGGCAAACTCTCCGTAACATCTTGGATTTTGGCACCAGGCAGACAGCATACCTCTCTGGACATCAAGTCTGGTCGGCAGATGGACGCTTCAGTACCCCTCAGAAGAGAGTCTCCAACCACCACTACTCTTCGTTTCCTTCTGGTCACTGATTCCGCAACTTTGGGGTACTTGAACTCTGTTTCTTCCCTTTCCAGGGATGCTTTCACCTCATCTACTTCCAGGGATGCATAATGGTTCTTCAATTCAAGGGCTGGAGAAATTGGATTGGTGATTTTGCAGGCCCTGGTGACTTGTGTCCAACCATCGACATTCTGTTGGCACCCATCTTCTCCTGTGCTGGAGAGCCTGGTTGCTGCAAAAAGCATCTCATCAATGTACTTCTCACTGTCTTGAATGCTCCTCAGCCTCGCCACCTCCTCTCTGAGTTCCTCCACCTGTTTCCTCAGAGCTTCAGCATGCAGGCACCCTACACATGGGACCGGTCCTTCAACCGGCATTAGGACCTCTGTCTGGACCGAGGCAGAAGCTGTAACGGGGGCAACAGCTTTAGCAATAAGTTTTTTCCCAGCATTGTTCTTTTCGTGGAGCTTAGGTATCTGCTAGAGCAAAAGAGAGAGATCTACCAAGTACCAGCCGGTTTCGCAGCTGTCCTTGCAGAGAAAAGCAGTTAAAACTCTTTAATTACATACAAATGTTCTGGTCCAATTCACCGTGATCTGCTAAAGGGGGAGGTGCCCTATAAAGCAAGATTGCTCACTAGGGGTGGGTGGGAGTTGGGGTGGGTAGGGAGGGAACTAACACCTGATTAGGTGTTAAGAGTTTCTAAACCTGAGGAGGTTACTGGAGTCAGCAACCTACAGTGCTCAAGTAAAGTTCCCCTAAAACAGCAAAAATGAAAGTAACCTTGCTTTAAAAAATATACACATGTGGTCCCAGTTTGTGATGCTTGAATCAATATCAACTGAATTGAGGTCAAACTGAAGAACTATTTTGTTTAGGAAGGGTGCTGAATTGTGTGTGTGACACATCTAGGATGACTTCTCCTGGCAGATTGAATATTATGATGTTATGGTCTGACCACAGTACTGGTGATATGAGTGATGGACGTCAAGGTTTTTGTTGTAGCGTTTTGCAGGGGAAGATGTCAAGTATGCCTCCCTTTTTTATGGGTTGGTTGATAATTTTGAATTGCAGGGCTTCCATGGCATCTTGGAAGGGGTTGGCATGCTTTGTGGGTGCCGATATTAGATTTCGATCTCCTAATAGGATGAACCATTTGTTCTGAGTTGTGTGCTCACACGTGGCTTCGAGAAGTGTTGATAGTTTGGTATTTGTGGTGGGTGAACTACATGCAAGGCATATTGTTTGGTCTTGTTGGAGATGGTGATTGTATTTAGGCTGTTTGTAGAGTGTTTGGCTATTTTGAGAAAGTTTAAGTATTTTTGTTAATATAAGGACTCCACTGCCCCTTCTTGATCGTGGAGCATTATTCAGGGTGTGGCTTGGTATAGTAATTTGGTTTAGTAGGACATTGTCAGATTCAATGAACCAAGTTTCAGTGATGCACATTATATCCAGGTCATTATCTTCAAAAAAAATCAGATATGGGGATTTTTTTTGTGGGCTGATTGAGCATTGATCAGAGCACATTTTAGGGCTGGGTCTAGATGTCTAGGTGAGTTATGGAAGGTTTTGGAAGATTGGGTTGGAATTCAAATGAGGGTGTGGGCCCTCTTGGTCCATGATTTGTAAGGGAGTACCATGGATCGCTGCGTTGGATGAGACCAATGTGTTTGGATGCTGGTTCAGCAAGTGTAAGGAATAAAACGAGACATAGGAATTTGCAGATGGTTGCTATGGAGAGCATTGTTACTTTGTGTGGGAGGATTTTGTTTATGGTTTGATAGACTTGCACTAGTTTAGATTGTTTTGGAGAAGTTGTGTCTTGGACTAGTGGAGGCGGTGGGGTGGTGTGTGTGAAGAGTAGTAACATAGTTTTATGACTCCTTGTAACATAGTTTTATATTTCCTTTTATGTTAATAACCCTCACATTGTTTTCCATTTAACCTAGTTATTATGTAACCTAGTTTATGTTCACCTAATATTTAATGTAATTCAATATTGCACTGTTCTGCTATATTGTTTAAGTTCCTTGTTTTTTGCTCAACTAATGTTTAATGTAATTCAATATTGCACTGTTCTGCTATATTGTTGTTTAAGTTCCTTGTAAACCGCCCCTGATCTCTGGAAGGGGCGGTATAGAAAAGCACTCAAATAAATAAATAGCTCAATGTTTGAGAGCTGTGTTTGTTATTGTTGGATCAGGCAGTTGTAGAGCTATCAGTTTGAATGTTTGGCAGCTTTGGTGTAGGATGGTAGTTTTGTATTCTTACCATGTCATAGTGAGTTCTTCTTTGTGGTATACTGGGCCACTCTAAGGGCCACGCTTAAGGGCTCTTTGGCATGGACCTGCCCGCTGTGGGCATGCCTGCAGCGCTGTCCTTATGTGCAGGGGAGTGGTGGGGGCGCCAGGTGATGATGCATAGTGTCATGGGTGGAATTGATTGTCGTGTGGGTGCCAGTCCAATGAGGATTTATCCAAAGGAATCTGCCATGGTGTCCCAATGGAGGCTTCCCCAAAATCCTAAGTTGTACAAGCTGCTGTTGGTGGGAGCAGGCTTACCCTCTATGTGCCTGCAGCGCTGTCTATATGCAGGGGAGTGGTGGGGGCACTAGGTGGTGATGCTTATGTTGTGGCTGGAGCTGATCACCATGTGGATACCAGCCTGATGACATGGGGAAAGGGGGCATCCCTGACAGCTTAAAAAGGGCTGAACTTCTGCTATTAATGGTTAACTGGGTCTGCGAACCTCTCATACAAAAATAGAACCCATTCCAGGAAGTGTCCATTGAGACCAAACTTTCAAGCACTCACATTATATATCCCCAAGGTACCCGGTCGAAGGCCACCTCTACGTCCAGGCTTACCAAAACAGCATTGGCTGCCCTGCATTGCAGCCAGAACTTTCACCATATTGGTAGTTGCATCGTGATCCTGTATAAAGCCCATCTGGTCCGCATGCACCAGACCAGGCAAGACCACTCCCAGTCTCTCTGATCACATGGATGTCATGATTTTAACATCCTGATTTAATAAGGAGATGGGTTGGTAAGAGCCAACACAAGTGCAGTCCTGCCCGGTTTCAGAATAAGGATAACATGGGCCATATTTGGAATAGTCTTCCCAACCCTCCCCCCCAACCCATTCACACAATCACACATACTCCCCCCTCCTCCACCATCCCATTATGCCATTCGCTATGTCCGTCTCCCTTTCCACCCTCATTCCAAGAACACAATCAGCTCCTCGCCACCCCTTCCCTAGAACATTCTCAAAGAGAAGGAAAAAGCAAACCACCTTCACACGAAAGGGAAGAAAAGTGTCGCTCTTCTCTGCCGGAACCCAAACCCTAATAGCATGTTCCAGCAACATATAACAATGTAGAACAAGGTTTAAACATGTGAAATAATACAAAATTAGGGTGTCCAACAGTACTGCAGTCAGACCAGCAGCCTAACACAGGCTGTGCATGATAAAACCATTCCAGATATCCACTCCCGACTCAGCATGCTTACTGTTGTGAAAGGACAAACTCACAGAACACCAGTCAAATATGGCCCTCTGAGCAGGTCTAGAAAGCCTGGCGGCACAAGTGCCCCATGCCTCTCAGCAGGGCGCCAATCACTCCAGCTCCACACGGTGGAAACAGGCCAACAAGTTGCAGAGTAACCAAGTCCAGTTGTCCTCTTGGGCAAAGTGTATCCTTGCAAGCAACAGAACTAGGCAGCACATGAGTTCAGTCAACAACACTCTTCCTGTGTCATGGATGCCAGCAGCTACTGCAAGCCCTGGGAACCCCAAAAACAATTGGATGTTAGGTATTCCTCTTAGTGCATCATGTCCAAACCCTGAAATGCCCAAAAGAGGGCACTCTGTCCCGCTTTAGACCTCTAACTCCACCACCAGTCCTCTGACCATAGCACCTCACTCAGTAGCCAGAGTGTTCAAAAAAGCCTTAAGCAGGGTGTCATACTTCTGCTACTTGTTTTGCTAAATTAGCTGCACACGAGCTGGATACTGAAGGGCAAAGTGTATCTTGTGCTTATACAAGTCAGCACAATACGGTGCCATGGCCCGTCGCCATTCTGTGACTTGGGCAGAGTAATCCTGAAATTGCATAAGCTTGTGCCCCTCATGTTAAAGCTCTTTCTTTGCCTGGTATTGCGCCATCAGCTTACTTTTGTCGGTGAAATAGAGTATGCGGGCAATCACCATGCAGGGCTCCCGGTCTTCCTCTGTCTTCACCCCCAGCTGATGTGCGTGTTCCACCTGCACCATCAAAGCCGCTGATGCAAAGCTGACCTGCTTTGGAAGCCATCTGCCCATCAATTCTCTATCTGGTATAGACTCCGGCACTCTGACAGTGCAAACGTTGTTCTTGCGTCTGTTTTTTCTGATCCTCGATACAGTCAAGCAAGCATTTGTTACTCTATTCCAGGCACTCCTCCACAGTGACCATGCAGTCCTCATACACCGAGATTCTGTATTCAGCCTGCTGCACGTGCAAAGTTTTCTTCAAGATCCCTTTTATATCATCGATGGAAGCCTGCAACTTGGAAAGCTTGTCCTCCAACATGGCCGTGATTCCTTTCGTGATCTCACATACCAGGCATGGTGCCACTCCAAACAAGTTCTCTGAGCCAGAACAGCTTCCATCAGTGCACATCCCTGAGGACCAGATTAGAACCAGAACATCAAATTTGAAACAGCATCAAGCCTGTATAACTGTAGAATGAAATGGGGGGGGGGGGAGGAGAAACAAGCGTCCTGGTCCCTGAGAACTTTAGTGAGCTCCTGAGCCATCCATGAGCCATATCCTACGAGCCCGATTCCCCTTGTAACTTCACTCCGCTACCTTGGGGTTACCCTGGATCCTGATCTCTCCTTTCACATCCACATTTCCTCCCTTGAACGCCACTCTCGCTTTTTCCTCTCAGATTTGAGCTGTCAGTCCAGTACTTTCTCCTTCTCGCAGCTTTCCAGGTGAGGTGTTTTAGGGAGGTTGATCCCAGGAGTTCATAGGGCAGTCTCATGAGCTTCGACAGAATGATATTAAGGTCCCATGCTGGCAGAGGTGGTTTGACCTGAAGGTTTGTTCATGAATCCTTTTACTAGAGAATGCAAGGAGATGGGATTTCCCTCTATAGGTGTATGAGAAGCTAGTATAGCAGAGAGGTGGTATCGAGCCAAAGTAGTTTCGAGATCTGACTCTTGATAGGTGCAGCAGATAGGCCAGTACCTGGCTGAAGGGACAAGATACTGGATCCTGATATTGCGACTTAGCCCAATGTGTGAAGCGGGATATCTTATGCTGGTTGGAGTATTGGGTTGTCTGTTTTCGGGAAGCTATGATGATTGCACCCACTTCGTCTGATATGGCAGCATCCCGGGCTAAGCACTGTGTATACTTTCCAGGCAACCAGGGAGAGACTGCTAAGATTGGGATCTAATAAGAGACTGCAATTCTGGGTGAGGCGGAATGGATGTGCCCAGTGGTAGTGGCATTGTCTCCATCAAGGCGAAGAGATATGGAAACCAGGCCTATCTGGGCCACAGAATGACTGTGTCCCTGCCCTCCCATATTTTGAGTAAGACTCGGGAGATGAGTGGGAACTGAGGGAAAGAGTAGAGGAGCCAGTGACTCCAGGAAACTGTGAAGGTGTTGTGCGCTCATTGATGCTGATTGGGCTGGTTGGAGCAAGAGAGAACATTTTGGCATTCTCAATAGAAGCGAAGAGATACATGTTTGGACTACCCCATTTGTTGAAGATCTGTTGGAGGACTGCTGGATCCAGGGACCACTCATATGGGTCTAGTTGTCTGCTGAGAGTATCTATCAGTTGGTTTTGAAACCCTGGCAAGTATGTTGCCCTGACATTGGTGCTGATAGACTGAGCAAAGATCCAGAAGGTCATGGGTTCTCAACATAATCTGAAGGATCCTGATCCATCTTGTTAATGTAAAATGATAATCTACACCAAGTGTATCTTGTGGGCATAGTGTTTGAAAATAGTGAGGGCATAGAATACTGCTAGAAGTTCTAACACACACACCTGACCTGATTGTTTGCCGTGATACCACCTTGATTATTAAGATAAGGCGGTTTAGAAATACTGTTAAATAAATAAATAAATAACACATGGATATGTAGCATACCTGTCTGTGCTGTCCATGTCCCTTGTGTCAACAGTTAGAGCAGGTGGGCTCCCCACCGGGGGTGGAGGCATTAGTTGTAAGAGTGAGATGATGCTGTGGTGCTTGAAACTGACATCCCTCCTCAAAATTGGATGTTCATGGCCCACCACTGAAGGCTTTGATGGCGGCTCTGGAGGTTGTAGTAAGACACACAGATTTCTTGTGTACTGATTCCAGTTTAGCTTGAGATGCTATTGTAGCAGATGCATGTGCAGTGGCATCAATGGAATGACATTGACTGAGGCTGCCATGTGCCCCAGTAGCTGGAGTATTGCGTGGGCAGTGGCGAATGGGATTTGTGCAAGCTTGATGCAGAGGCACTAGAGGACCCAGAGCCCTGTTGCTGGGAAGGTAAGCCCTGGTAGCTATGGTTTTTATGCAAGCTCCGATGAAGCAAAAGAGCTGCTAGGGCCAGTTCGGACTTTTGTTCATTCACCATGAATCCTAGCATTTGCAGTGTGCTCATGGTGGCTTGCACTGTGCAGATTGCTGCTTCCTTAGAAGTAGAACGAACACGGGAAACCAGAGCAGGAAATAAATATTCTTTTTGTCTGATAGTTTGTATATAGGGAGGATTAGTCCCTTTGCAACAAACTTTTCATTTTATTCATTTTTATAGCAAAGACTTTACAAAAAAACCTTTTATATAACTTATCTGGACAGAAGAATATGATGGTCTTACAGTTGAAATGCCACACTCGTTAGACCCTTGTGGTGGAGCCAAAAATGGGGAAAGACAAACACCCACTGGAGGTGCTTGTCTTATCTTGCCAGCCAATCACTCCCCTATGGTACTGCACATCACAAACCCAATGGAGCGCCCATTTTGAATCATATAACTTTCACTGGTTCTGCTTCAGGGCATAATAAACTGCAGGTCATCACCATAGCATGTTTCTGTCCAAAGTATCTCAAGAGAAATAGTAACTCCTGCTCTTTGAGCATCTGACGTCAACCCAAGTGCTTTGCTAAGAGGAACATGTCCACGGGCCATCAGCATAGATTCAGCTGAGATAAGGTTAGACCTAACTCACGATTGTACCCAATTGCAAAACAGCAAAGTTTAAAACAAGGATTGCCATTCAAGTTCCAAATTCAGGCTGGCTGGAGAAACACTATGAAGCTGATAAATCCAGCATTGCTCACAAAATTGAAGACTGGCTGTTCTGTCACCGCATCAAGTAGAAGGAACAAAATCTATAATTCGCTATTGAAACTGAGCAAAAGTATGGCAAAATTGTAGACAATGATCTACCAAAGGGGCTGACTGGACACGGTTGATAATTCTGGACTTATGTTCGCCCAATCTTTGTTTTACACAGGAGCATATCAACATGTAGACTACATGATCTGAATTGCAATCAGTATATCCTTTTGAAAAATACAGCTTTTGAGAAACATTGTCCATCCAGGAAGGTCCCAGTATTAAAATCCTTCTGGAAATACGGCTGTAAGTGCAACAGGGATCAATGTTGTCAGAATTGCAGCCATCCCTGCAGAATCTTCCATAAACTAAAACACCCACAAAACTATCATCCTCAGAAGAAGAACGGAGAAGAAAAGCCATTCCCAATGAACATTAGATGCCCGTTTAAAAGCTGCAGACAAAAATATCAGAGGGATAATCTCGATCTCTCAAATGACATCTTAACTCCATAGCATGTTTGTAAAAATCTTCTTGGAGGATCATAACTGTAATTGGATAAATTGGGCAAATGGTAATCCTTTCTTAAAGCTTGCCAGATAATGGCTATGGAATCTAAATAAAGTATTCCACTCTACTGGTTTATGAAATAAAGTTGTGGCCAGATGGTTGAAAATTGTGATATCCAAAAATTTAATGGATGTTTCTTCAATTCACTCTTGGAGTTCTGATCCAGCACAACCCTAAGAGATTGCAAACGTAAGTTTCTAAATTTATTATTTGGGCTGGTTTTTTATATACATTTTCCTTGCCTGTTTATATTCTCTTAGATCTAAGTGTGCCCTCAGTTCATAGAGGGTCTACTGGCCAGGGACACTTAAATTTCCGCCCACCCTCCTCCTTAGCCCATCCACCCCAGGGTTGCATTGCCCATTTAGTCATCATATAGCCTGACATCTGTCCTCCAATTAGGTGTAACACCCACCTTTTCTCCTTGTCCTAGAACTGCTTTATAACCATCTTAATCAGCATGTTGTGTATTCAATACAGTAGTTGTGGTGCCTTCATTCTAAGAAGAACTATTTGGAGCCTAAGAACTTGCCCTGTATGTCTCAAGTTATCTGCCATGCATAAAGAATTGATTCTATTAAGGGAAGAATTATCTGCAATTACACACCACCTCTAGGGTACAAATGAAAAATATTCAGCACCACTCCCTCAAAGAATCAAGCAGCCCAGGAACAAATGGATCACAGTGGGCTCTGATAGGTTACGACCTGTAACACAGAGACACCCTTTCCATCAAGAGAGATCCCTGCATAACGCCTTCTCTGCCTTGGGAAATGTGAGTGCCCAATTGGTGGAAACTGAAGTGCTCTTAAATGAGAAGGTTAATGCCCAATCTACTGATAATGCCCTAAATATGAAGAAACTGTCACAAAAGAGGAAACTACTACTGCTACTTGGAGATTTCATCATTAGAGGCACCAACTTGGAAACACAGCTCAAAGGAGAGAAGATGGTCAAATGCCTCCCAGGCTCTTCAGCCAGCAGGAAAATGAAACAGATTGCTGGCGTAGTTAGTGCAGAAAATGAGCACTCAAAAATTGATGTTATCATCCACATGGATACAAGTGACTAGGCTAGAAACAGTGCCGCTACAGTTCAGAGGGACTTCCAGATTCTGGGAGAGAAACTCAAACCCTTGCTAACACTATAGCATTCTCAGAAGTTCCATCTGTTCTTGATAAGGGGGCAGAAAAGCTGCATTGCATAATCAACTTTAATATATGGCTCCAAATCTGGTGCAGATAAGGATTTGGATATATAGGCGACGAGAAATAGATGGAACAACAAGAGACTACTGTGAAACGGATCCTAAGTGAAAACTTCAGACATTATGTGGACAGGCATTTAAACTAGGGAAAGGAGGTGATAGATGGAAAAGAACAAGTTCAGGAAGTCACTCCTAGCAAAAACATAATATTGGAAACAGCTGCAGTATTAACCCACACATCAGTGCCAAGTGGGAAGAGGCATGTAAAACAAAATCCATACAAAATACAGGCAAGCCAGTCAACAAATGTTGGAAAACAATGAACACAAATGCTCAAAGCCTAGCCAACAAAGTTCCTGACCTGGAGGCCCTAATGATGGAAATGGACTTGGACACTGTGGCCATTACAGAAATATGGTTTAACGAGTCACATGAATGGGATATAGCCATAGCTGACTATAATCTATTTAGAAGAGAGAGAGGGTAGAAAAGGAGGAGGAGTAGCCCTATATGTCAAATGCAATATTAAAGCTGCTGAAATGCAGGGGAAGTGGGGATTGTGTTGGAAAGAGGCGATGGCATTATCATCCATACTGGTGTAGTCTACAGGTCTCAAACTCAAACCGAAGAAATGGAAAGCGAATTGATTATTGATATTGCAAAGGTCACCATGAAGGGGGAAGTGATCACATTGTATGACTTTTAATTTACCTGATGTGGATTGGCATATTCCTTCTGCAAATCTGGAAAGAAGTAAAAAAATATTGCAAGATGCATTACTTAGATAAATGGTGATGGAACCGACCAGGGAAAGCGCGATGCTGGATTTAGTACTCTCCAACGGAGATAGTGTGTCAAATATCCGGGTTGGTGCCCATGTGAGCAGCAGCGATCATCACATGGTGTTTGAGACAAAAGTCAAGACTGAGTCCAATCACAGTAAACTCAGTCCTAGACTTCAAAAACACTGACTTCAGTAAAATGGCCAAGTGCATGAAGAGGGTGTTGGCAGGGTGGGAGAGGATAAGGGAAATGGAATTGAAGTGGGCTAAATTAAAGGAGGCAATAAAAGGGATAACGGATACATATGTAAGAAAAGTAGGTTTCCTTTTCCTCTTGTTTTCATTTATTTGGTTCTCCAAAGAAGTGGCTGCACAAGTAAAAGCAAAAAACACAGCTTTCACAAAATTCAGAAGTTTGCAAACAGAGGAACACAGAAAAGAATACAGGAAAAAACTTAGAGACAAAAAGAGAAATAAGGATAGCAAAATCAAAGGCATAAGAAATGATGGCTAAATATGTGAAGTGTGGCAGCAAAAAACGTTTTTCAGGTATATTCGGGAGAGGAGGAAAATCAGAGGTGGAATTGCAGGACTCAAAAGTGCTGGGAATGGATTTGTGGAAAGTGACATTGAAAAAGTGAAAATCCTAACAAATACTTCTGTTTTTTACTAAAGAGAATCCTGGAGAAGGACCACCTGTGATTGACAAATATACAAATGGAAATAGAGTAGCTATCACACTATTCACAGATGATGTGTTTGAACAGCTTGCAAAACTGAAAGTGGACAAGGCCATGGGGCCAGATGGGATACATCACAGGATACTGAAAGAACTCAGAGAGGTTCTTGCAGGGCCGTTAAAGGATGTTTTTAATTGATCCTTGGAGACAGGAGAAATTTCCACAGTACTGGAGAAGGGCTGATGTGGTACCTCTTCACAAAAGTGGTAATAGGGAAGAAAGGGCAAACTACAGGGCAGTAAGCCTTACTTCAGTGGTAGGGAAAAGTAATGAAGGTGCTTCTGAAAGACCGAATAGTGGACTTTCTCTAAACCAACAGGTTGCATGATCCGAGGCAACATGGTTATACCAAACAATCTGACGATCTTGCCAAACAAATCTGAGTTCTTTGGATGACCAGAGAACTAGATCAAGAGCATGCAATGGATATGATCTACTTAGATTTCAGCAAAGCCTTTGATACTGTTCCTCATAGGAGGCTTATCAATAAGCTAAACAGCTTGGGGATGGGTCCCAAGGTGGTGAACTGTATCAGAAATTGGTTGACTGACAGACGACAGAAGGTGATGGTAAACAGAACTCACTCGGCTGAAAGGAAAGTGATTAGTGGTGTGCCCCATGGTTCGGTCCTGGGACCAGTATTGTTCAATGAAAACGCATTCTTTGCTTACCCCAGGTAGGGAGGCCCACTCCATGGACATCCTGGGCAGGAAATGCTTCCAGATTTTGATGCTCATCAGCCGGATCCAGGTCTGCTAGCTGTACATGGGCATGTACTTGTGAGACATAGCGAGGGAGCTTGCCGGGTTTGCAGCTGGTCTCTCTGAGGAACCTCTGCAGCAGTTCTGGAACCTGGTCTCCATGGTCAGGAAGCACTCCAAGTTTGACTCAGGCGGCCTATGACTGCTTTGGGTCTGCAGCTAGAGGAGCAGTGGTGGGCATTAGTCACCTTTGCCATGCCTGACTACAGTCTTCCAACCTGGAGCAATTGGTACAGGACAAGTTGGTTGATGTCCCTTGCCAGGGAGAGAACCTCTTCGGCAAACCCATGATAGAAAAGACTGCTGAGCTGGAGTCAAAGTTCATGACCAGGACCGGGCTCTCCAAGAAGACCGCTGACCCTTCCCGTTGGAAGGCTTCAGGTAAAAGACCCTTCTACCTGAAACAGAGGAAGGCTTACGGAAACTACTCTAGGCTCTTGGCCTTCCCAGCTCCCCAACAGGACAAGGGTCATGGCCCTTGTAAGCCTAATGCCTCCATTCCTCAGCTCGCACCTCTGGCACAACCTGGGGGGTGGACTTCTGGGGCATAGCTTCTTTTCCCGTGGGAGGGCCTGTCCCACAGCACATGGGGGGGGGGGTGTTTTTTGCCGACCGCTGACCCGCCATCTCCACAGGCAGGTGGGCCTTGCAAGTGGTGCAGGAGGGGTGCCTCCTCCACTTCAAGCAGATACCCCCGCCATTCTTTTCAGGAGAGCTACCGATGCATCCCCTTCACCGGGACCTGCTTCAGCAGGAACTCGCAAATCTCTTGGCAGACAGGATGGTGGAACCCGTCCCCCTCAAACTCAGAGGCAGAGGGTCTACTCCCACTACTTCCTTGTGCTCAAAAGGACCCGGAGGGTTTCAGCCTATCCTGACCTGCGAGACCTCAACAGGTTCCTGGTAGGGAGAAATTCAAGATGCTCTCCCTTGGAACATTGCTGCCATATCTCTGGCAGGGAGATTGGCTATGCACCTTGGATCTAAAGGATGTCTACACACACATCCTCATCTACCCCCTTCACAGGCAGTACCTCTGCTTCATGGTGAGAGGTTGCCACTGTAAATACAGGGTTCTCCACTTTGGTCAGGCCTCCTCTCTGAGGGTCTTTACCAAATGCTTGGCAGTGGTCGCCACCTTCCTGTACCTCCAGTGGGTGTTTGTCTTTCCTTACTTGGATAACTGGTTCATAAAGGGCGCCACTGCCGCAGAAGCCTGCCAGGCAGCACCCACACCATCCTCATTCTGGAACATCTGGGGTTCATCATAAACTACCCAAAGTCCTATCTCCAGTCAACGCAATGCCTGGAGTTCATAGGGGCAAAACTGAACACCATCCGGCCAAGGCCTTCCTTCCTCTGGAAAGGTCCCAGCGTCTTCAGATGCTTGCAGGGTATGTCTAGGGTCAGCCCTCAGCTTCTGCCCCCTCATGCTTCACCTTCTGGGCTATATGGTGTCCATGGTGCATGTCACCCCAGATGCCCGCTTGCACATGTGGCTGGTACCGGGAAAAATGGTAGAAACCATCATAAAGAATAAAATTACTCAGCATGTAGATAGTCACAACCTAATGGGAGACAGCCAACATGGCTTTAGACAAGGAAGATCTTGTCTTACTAATCTGTTATGTTTTTTTGAAGGAGTGAATAAACAGGTGGACAAAGGTGAGTCGGTTGATATTGTGTATCTGGACTTTCAGAAAGCCTTTGACAAGGTCCCTCATCAGAGACTTTTGGCAAAACTAAAGAGTCATGGGATAGGAGGCAGTGTACTATTGTGGATCAGGAACTGGTTAAAAGATAGAAAGCAGAGGGTAGGGCTAAATGGCCAATTTTCTCAATAGAAAAAGGTGAATAGTGGTGTACCTCAGGGATCTGTGCTGGGTTCGCTGCTTTTTGACATATTCATAAATGACCTGGAAAGTGGAATAACGAGTGAGGTTATCAAATTTGCAGATGACACAAAACTATTTAAAGTTGTTAAAACCCAAGAGGATTGTGAAAAATTGCAAGAGGATCTTGATAAATTGGAAGACTGGGCATCAAAATGGCAGATGAAATTTAATGTGGACAAGTGCAAGGTTATGCACCTAGGGAAGAACAACCCAAACTATGGTTACACGATGCAAGGTTCCACATTAGGAACCACCACCCAGGAAAAAGATTTAGGCGTCATTGTGGATACCATGTTAAAACCCTCGGCCCAGTGTGCAGCGGCGGCTAAGAGAGCAAATAGAATGCTAGGTATGATAAGGAAAGGAATGGAAAATAAAACAAAAGAGATTATAATGCCTCTATATCGTTCCATGGTGAGACCGCACCTTGAATACTGTGTGCAATTCTGGTCGCCGTATCTTAAAAAGGATATAGCGATTTTAGAAAAGGTACATAGAAAGAGCCACCAAAATGGTAAAGGGGATGGAAGGATACTCCTATGAAGAAAGGCTAAAAAGGTTAGGGCTCTTTAACCTGGAAAAGAGACGGCTGAGGGGAGATATGATAGAAGTCTATAAATTAATGAACGGAGTGGAACGGGTAAATGTAGATCGATTGTTTACCTTATCAGAATATAGAAAGACTAGGGGACATGCAATGAAGCTACAGGGTAAACTATTTAAGACTAATAAAAGAAAATATTTTTTCACTCAACGTGTAATCAAACTCTGGAATTTGTTACCGGAGGATGTAGTAAAGGCTGTTAGTGTAGCTGGGTTTAAAAAAGGTTTGGACAAGTACCTGGAGGAAAGGTCCATAAACCATTATTAAGAAGTGACCGAAGATATCAATGCTTGACCCAGTACAAGCATTGTGGAACTTGTGTCTCTTGGGGAAATTGCTAGGTACATATGACCTAGATTGGCCACTGTTGGAAACAGAATACTGGGTTTGATGGACCTTGGTCTGACCCAGTATGGCATATCCTATGTTCTTATGGTCCAGTGGGCTCTCAGCTCCCAGTGGTTGCAGGCAACGGGGTGGCTACGGGGACAGTGGTCGTAACGTGCTTTCTGGCAGACTCCCTCGGTGGCAGCTACAGAACCTGCAGGCCAGAATGTCCTTCCAGATCCACCCCCCCTCAGAGGATCCTCATCACGGATGCCTCAAAAATGGGCCATGGAGCCCATTGCAACAACCTCCGCATGCAGGGCAGCTGGTCACAGGAGGGAGAGCCTCTAACAGATCATCCTCCTGGAACTCCAAGTGATAGTGCTCACCCTTTGGACAACATCACCACCTACAACATCACGCGGTCCTGATCCAGACTGACAACCAGATGGTGATGTTTTACATCAACAAGCAGGGAGGGACAGTGTTGTTCCTTCTATGCCAAGAGGCAGTGAGTCTTAGCTCCTTCACCAGTAGCAGCAGGATGCTCCTGCGGGCAGTCTACCTCCTGGGCAGCTCAGCCAAGTCCTTCAACTGCACAAGTGGTGGCTGGACCCCAAGATGGCCAGCCGACTTCTGTTTCTGGGGGCTCCCGCAGGTGGACCTCTTCGCCAGCCCAGCCAATGCTCAGCTAGCTCACGTCTGCTCCAGGCAGCCACATCCCTCGCAGGTGGTGGCGGATACATTCCTCATCCTGTGGACGGAAGTCCTCTTCTATGCCTTCCTGCCCATGCTACTGATTGCCAAGAACCTGTTAAATGTCCAACTCGACAGAGCTACAGTGATACTGGTGGCCCCTCGATGAGCCAGGCAGCTGTGGTTCCCACTGCTCCTCCGCCTGTCCCAGGTGTCTCGGTCCTTCTGGGGAGTGACCCGGACCTGCTCTCACAGGACGATGGCTCCTTCCTTCACCCCAACTTGGAGTCCCTGTCTTTGACAGCTTGGCTGCTGAAAGGCTAGCCTTGGCCCACTTCGGTCTCCAGCGAGGTGGAAACAGTTCTTTTGGCTGCTCGCAAGCCTTCCACCTGCTGGGCCTATGCCTTCAAGTGGTGAAGGTTCTGGGTTTGGTGTACGGAGAGGCGGGCTAACCCCTTCTGCTTGATCCAGCTGGTCCTCCATTACTTCACCTGTTCCAGGTGGGGCTGGAGTCCAACTCTGTCAGAGTACACCTCTGAGCACTTTTGGCGCACCATCATCTTGTCGAGGGCAAAGCCCCTCTCTGCTCATCCTCACACAATTTCATTCTTGCAGGGCCTACTTCTCTCTAAGCCACCCATTTGCGCCCCCCCCCCCCCCAGCAGCGGAGTGGCACCTCAGTGTAGTTCTCTGAAAGCTCACTGTGCCACCGTTCGAGCCTCTTGACTCGTGCCACTTTAAGAATCTATCCTGAAAGGTGGTCTTCCTTGTGGCATCTATCTCAGCTCGCAGGATCAGTGAGCTCTGGGCCCTGGTGGCTCACCAACCTTATACGAGGTTCTACAATAACAGGGTCATGCTCCGCATGCACCCCAAGTTTCTCTCAAAGGTGGTGCCCCCATTCCACCTCAACCAAGAGGTGGTGCTTCCCTACATTCTTTCCATGCCCCCATACCAGCAAGGCAGAGGCGGCTCTCCATACCTTGGACTGTAAGTGGGCCCTGTCCTTTTACCTGAAGCGTACTTAGGCCCACCATCACTTATCATGGTGCTTCATTTCCTATGACCCAAATCGGCTGGGGACAGCGGTCTCTAAATTACTCTGTCCACTTGGATGGTGAACTGCATTGCCTTTGCTTACAAGCAGGCTGGTGTCTCGCTGGAGTGTCTGGTCATGGCGCACAGCGTCTGGGCCATGGCAGCCTCTGTGGCAAACCTGCGCTCTGTCCCCTTGATGGAGATATGTTGGGCTGCTACCTGGCCCTTTGTCCATACCTTTGCAGCTCACTGCTGCCTGGAGAGGGAGTCCTGTCGGGACAGCGCCTTCAGCCAGGTGGTACGCCGCCACTTGTTTGGGGTGTAAGGCAGCTCCTGCCCTTCGGTGTGGTCAGTCCACCGGAGAACTGGTTCCTTGCTTGACACTTGGGGCTGCTCGTGGTCTGGTGTCCTTTACTGAGTTGCTGCTCCTCACGGTTCAAGTTTATGGTCACCTGTGGCTTTTTACAGGTGTTTTTGGTAGTCTATAGCTAGGGAGTCCCATATGTGAGGACTGGCTTCCTGCTTGTTCCCAGAGAAAGTGTAGTTACTCACCTGTAACAGGTATTCTCTGGGGACAGCAGGAATCAGTCCTCACAATCCTCCCTCCTCCCCTTGGAGTTGCTTTTTCTTTTGCTGTTTTGAGCTACGTTATCATACTGAGGCAAGATGGCATCCTTAGGCGGAAAGGGCACCATGCATGCATGGTACATCTACCAAAGGCTTTCTTTGAAAACTGGGGAGAGGTTACTACGCGGGCTCCATTGGTGCTGACGTTGCCCATATGTGAGGACTGATTCCTGCTGTCCCTGGAGAACACCTGTTACAGGTGAGTATGCTTTATCTGTCTGCTCATTCTATCCACAGTAATAACCCCCCATTACTGTTTTCTTTCCCTTCACATATGGAATTTATGTCCATAAAGATTTAGTGGTGCATTTTTTTCTTGCAGAACTTTTATTCTATTTGTCTCGGTGCTCTCTTTAACATACAGTGCCACCCCTTCCACCAATTTGATCCATCCTATCATTACGATATAATTTGTACCCTGGTATCAGTGTCCCATTGATTATTCTCCTTCAACCAGATTTTTGATACCTATTATGTCTATTGTGCTGTATATTCCAACTCTCCCATCTTTGGGCTTTTAGCATTTGTATAGAGATTTCAAAATATGTGTGTTTGAATTTACAGCTTTCATAGCAGCTGTTGGGAATAATTTGCAAGTTTCAACTTTCTGCTCTTCATTTAAAGGCAGCTGGGCTATTTCAGCCTATCTCCAGGAACAAGCAGGAATGAGTCTTCACATATGGGTATCGTCGGTACCGACGGAGCCTGCGCGGGAACGCTCCCCAGCGTCCAGTAAGAAAGCTTTTGGGAGCATCCCACAGCGCCTGCGCGCTGCCTTCCCGCCTTTCCTAACCGCCTCTCTCCGGTTGTTGTTTTCCACGGAGCCAGCAGGTCGTGTTCCTGTCACCGCAGAAGTTCTTTTTTTTTTTTTTTTTTAATTTATTTTTCTGTGTCGTGTCTGCCTTCGACGTCAGACCGGTACCGCCGGTCTTTTCTTTTCTTTCTTTCTTCAAAAAAACCCCCTTTTATTCTTTCAGCTGTGCATGTTTAGTTTGGGCCTTAGGCCTAAATATTTTCTCCTCATGAAGAAGCCCACTTCCGGGTTCAAAAAGTGCAGTGCTATTTCTGTCACCGACACCCATGATTGGTGTCTGAAATGTTTGGGTCCTGACCATTCCATCACGGATTGTGTGTCCTGCACCATGATGTCTAAAAGGGGTCGGCAGAACCGAGCTGCCAAGCTCAGCACCCTGTTTCCCTCTGATGCAGCCTCGGTGGCATCGACGTCTTCCAGGGCTGCTTCTTCCTCCCATGGATCTCAGGTAACCAAACATAAATCTAGCCGGTCCTCGAAGGGCAAATCTCCCTCCAAGCATCGAGATGCCTCCGGGCTTGCCCTCGAGGATTCCGCTCCGGCAAAATTACCCCAGCGGGAAGTTCCGGCTTCCAAAGCATTATCTATGGGGTCACCGATCACCTGTTGCCGTGTTCTGGGGTACTGGTGGCCTCCACTGGTACCGACATCCAGACTCTGGTGGCGTCGATGGATCAGAAAATTCTGTCCATGCAGCGCACCCTTACGGCGTTTATGCAGGCTTCGACGCCGTCGGTACCGCAACAATCTCCGTTGCAGGTACCGACTCCGGCATCGACACCGGTGCCGGTACCGATTGCATCGACATCTGCTTCGGTGTCGGCTGCAACGGTACCCTGTCCTACGATGCCCATCGGTACCGAACCGGTACTGCTTACTCCTGATGTCGATCCCTCTCGGTACGCGTATCGGGCTTTACAGGAGCATCCAGACAGGCGATACTTCGATTCCTCCGAAGACACTGAGTCGGAGGTTTCTGTCGATGCACCGGTGCTTCTTCCTCAGGAGTCTGATTCTCCAAAACAAAGAATGTCTCCTCCAGAGGACTTGTCTTTTCAAGACTTCATTAGGGAAGTGGCTAGAGGCCTCTCCATCACAGTGGCCTCTTGAGTCAGAGCCTAGAGCCAAGCAATTAGATATTTTGCAATATCCTAAGGCTCCTAAGGAAGCAGCTACCTTACCTATTCATGAGATTCTCTATGATCTCATGTTGGGCATGTGGGAGACTCCTTTCACCACCTCTCCTCATTCTCGCAGGTTAGACACCATGTACCGTGTCCCTCCCTGTCCTGGTTTTCATAAGACTCAGCTTCCTCACCACTCTATTGTGGTTGAGTCTGCTATGAAGAAAATAAAGAGTGCAAAGAGACACTCATCTAACCCTCCAGGACGTGAATGTAGGACTCTAGATGCTTTTGGCCGGAGGATTTTCCAGGCCAATATGCTTGCTGCCAGAATCAACTCCTATAGTCTCTATATGGGGATGTTTCTAAAAGAAGTCACAGATCATCTGCAGACTTTAGCTCCTTTTATTTCAGAAGATAAAAGGCAGGAATTTCTCACTTGGCTTAAACATGCCCAAGATGTTTCCAAATTCTCCAACCGTGCAACCTTTGACTCTTTTGAGTGTGTAAGCAGAGCCACGGCTATTGCCATAGGTGCACGCAGAATTGCTTGGTTACAAGCCTCTGATTTGGAACTCTGGGTCCAAGATGAGTTGGGAAACCTTCCTTGTACAGGTGAAAACCTGTTTGGCAGGGATTGGCAAGCAAAGGCCACTCAGATGGATGCTGAGAACTCTGCTTTGGATCGACTTTCAAAGTCTACCTCTGCCCCTGTTAAGAAAAGATTGTTCAAAAATACATCTTTTTCTAAAAAGGGAAGATATTATCCTGCTCATGAGCAGACATCTTCTGCAGGTTGTTTTGCTGCAAAGCGTCAGCAACCACCTAAACAGGCCAAGTCAAAGGCTGCCAGGCCTACCACAGCCCAGCAGCCTCAACCTCGTCAGGGCCTTTGACTTGCAACTAAAGAACTTAGCCTTTCTAGCTCTGGGAAACCCAGAGCCCCTCACCATTCCAGGAAGGTTGACTTACTTTGCTCCCAGATGGGAGCAAATCACAGCAGAGCAATGGACCCTCTCCATCATAAAGGAAGGGTACAAGCTTCACTTCTTAAACCTTCCTCCTCACACCATGGTGAAACAGTTCAATTCTCCAACATCTCTCCTCAACCTTCTAGGTCAGGAGATTGCTACCCTTCTTGCCCAAGGAGCAATAGAAGAAGTACCTCTTCTTCAACAGGGCTCAGGGTTCTACTCCCCTTATTTTCTTATCCCAAAGAAAAAGCGTAGTTACTCACCTGTAACAGGTGTTCTCCAGGAGCAGCAGGAATCAGTCCTCACTTATGGGTGACGTCGGCGCCGACGGAGCCCTCGCGGAGCAATTTTCCCCAGCTTTCAAAGAAAGCCTTTGGGAATTGCAGCGCGCATGCGCGGTCCTCTTCCCGCCCAAGGGTGCCATCTTAGCCAGTCAGATGACATAGCTAAAGAAGACAGCATAAAAATTTGCAAAAAAAAACCTAAAGCAGACGATTGCAACTCCAAGGGGAGGAGGGAGGGTTGTGAGGACTGATTCCTGCTGCTCCTGGAGAACACCTGTTACAGGTGAGTAACTACGCTTTCTCCAGGACCAAGCAGGAAGTCAGTCCTCACTTATGGGACTCCCAAGCTTAAGGCTACCGGAGACCCTAAGCACAAAAATGAGCTCCCTCTAGCTCAGCAGCACAGAAGGAAGAATCTTCGCTGAATTATTACCCACCGGTAGCCCACATCCGGGATGGAGGGTAGGAGTTGCTCAGACCTCAAAGAGATTACGGAGGACTGCCTGTCCGAAAGCACTGTCCCTGCGGGACTCCCTCTCGAGACAGTAATGGACCGCAAAAGTCTGGCTCGAAGACCAAGTAGCGGCCGGCAGATGTCTGCCAGCGGAACAGAGCGGAGGTAAGCCACTGACGTGGCCTTTGCCCGAACGCAATGAGCCGTGACTCGACCGTCCAAGGAGAGTCCGGCTGCCCCATAAGCCCAAGAGATACAGTCCGCAACCCAGATGGACAGAGTACGCTTGGAGACCGGGAGCCCCAATTTATTGGGGTCAAAAGACACAAAAAGCTGAGCAGCTTTACGGTGCTCCCGCGTACGGTCAAGGTAGAAGTTCAGTGCCCTTCTACAGTCCAGGGTATGGAGGACCGTTTCAGCTCGGCTGGAGTGCGGTCTGGGAAAGAAGGTTGGAAGTACCACCTCCTGATTGATGTGATAAGGGGAGACCACTTTGGAAGAAATTTTGGGTGAGTCCGTAGGACTACCCTATTTTTGTAGAACCGAGTGTAAGGGGGATCAGACACGAGGGCCTGCAATTCACTTACGCGTCTAGCGGAAGTAAGGGCTATCAAGAACAGTGTTTTCCAAGAAAGAAAACGGAGAGAACAGGTAGCCATAGGTTCAAAAGGCGGACAGGTGATCCGCTGTAAAACCACATTCAGGTCCCAGTCAGGCGCTGGCGGGCGCAGAGGTGGTTTAAGTAGAAGGAGACCTCGGAGAAACCTCGCTACGAGAGGGTCGTTGGAGAGAGGTCTGCCGTCCACCGGCACATGATGTGCTGAAAGAGCACTGAGGTGAACTTTGACGGAGTTGGACTTAAGTCCCAGATTAGAGAGGTATAGCAAGTACTGCAAGATCACCGACACCGGGCAGGAGAAGGGATCCTGAGACTGTTGGGCACACCAAACGGAGAAACGACGCCATTTAAGGGCGTAGCATTTTTGGGTAGAAGGTCGTCGCGAAGCTAGGACGACCTCCTCCACCTCTGTCGGCAGGAGAAGGGGAGCAAGGACTACCCTCTCAGCAGCCAGGCCATAAGGTTGAGAGACCTGAGGTTGGGGTGTAGCAGAGACCCCTGATCCTGAGTGAGGAGATCCGGTTGAAACCCCAGAAGGAATGGATCCTCCACCGCTAATTGCAGCAGGAGTGGAAACCATGGCTGTCTGGGCCAGCGAGGGGCCACCAGGATCATGAAGGCTTTGTCTCGGAGAACCTTGAAAAGAGTCCGGGAGACTAGCGGGATGGGAGGGAAAGCGTACAGAAGGCTCCCCGACCATGAGAGCAGGAAAGCGTCTGCCGCAACCCGAAGGGGGTGTGGCTGACGAGAGCAGAAGCGAGGAAGTTGCCGGTTGTGAGGACTGGCAAAGAGATCCATCGTGGGGAGGCTCCACTTTAGAAAGAGCTTCTGAACTACCAAGGGATCCAGGCGCCACTCGTGCGGCTGGAGGATCCTGCTGAGTTTGTCCGCCAGGTAATTCTCTTGGCCTGGTAGATAAACTGCCTTGAGGAGAATGCCGTGACTGACGGCCCAAGAGCAGAGCTTCTGTGCCTCCCGACAGAGGAGGAAGGAGCCCGTGCCCCCCTGCTTGTTCACGTAGAACATGGCAACTTGATTGTCCGTCTGGACAAGGACGGACTGGTGAGAAGTCAGGTGGGAGAAGGCCTTGAGAGCCAGGCGGATCGCCCTGAGCTCCAGGAAGTTGATCTGCTGAGCAGACTCCCACGTGGTCCAGAGGCCCTGAGTACGCGCCCCTTGGCAATGCGCTCCCCAGCCCAGGAGGGATGCATCTGTTGTCAGCACCCGGGCCGGCTGAGGTGACTGGAAAGGCATCCCGAATATCAGGTTCGGCTGCTGAAGCCACCACCGGAGAGACGAGATCAGCGGCTCGGAGACGCGCACTAGGTCTGCTAGGCCGCCTGTGGCTTGTCGCCACTGCTGGCGGAGACACCATTGAGCAGGCCGCATATACAGGCGGGCATTGGGGGTCACATGGACGGTGGAAGCCATATGGCCGAGTAGTCTCAGGAAGCGCCTGGCGGAGACCAGGGGCTGGCTGCGAAAACGGTCGGCTAGGTCCATGAGCCGTTGAGCCCTGTCGAGCGGTAGGTACGCTCGCGCCTGAGGAGTGTGCAGCCTTGCGCCGATGAACTCGAGATCCTGTGAGGGGAGCAAAGTAGACTTTGCGAAGTTTATAACAAAGCCCAAGTACTGCAGGAGAGTCACCGTGCGGCGTGTGGCGTTGGTGACCTCCAGCGCGGACGCTGCTCTGATGAGCCAGTCGTCGAGGTACGGAAAGACATAGAGGCCGTGAAGCCTGAGATGGGCCGCCACCACCGCGAGACATTTTGTGAAGACCCGCGGTGCGGAGGACAGGCCAAAGGGCAGTACCCTGTACTGGTAATGATTCCCTGCCACCACAAATCTTAGGTATTGGCGGTGGCTTGGGTGGATGAGGATGTGCGTGTAGGCATCCTTTAGATCCAAGGAGCATAGCCAATCTCCCTGCTGGAGGTAGGGCAGAAGGATTCCAAGGGTAAGCATCTTGAACTTCTCCCGCACGAGGAACTTGTTGAGGTTGCGCAAGTCCAGGATGGGTCTGAGGCCTCCTGTTCTCTTTGGTATTAGAAAATACCTGGAATAAAAGCCTTGACCCTTCAGGTGGTGGGGCACCGGTTCCACCGCCTGTTCCTGTAGAAGACCTGCTAACTCCTGAAGGAGTAATTCCCTGTGCAGAGGGGGTCGTGGAGGTTCTCCCGGAAAATAGGAGGGAGGGACCTGGTGGAAGTGGAGAAGATAGCCTTCTCGCACGACTTGAAGCACCCAGGCATCTGCGGTGATGCTGGACCACCTGTGGGCGAAGTGAACCAGCCGGCCTCTGGTGCTGGGAGGAACCAGCGGGGGGGGGGAGAGGCTATGCTTAAGGAGTCAAAAACCCCCACCCTGCTGAGCAGGGGCTGGTGGTGCAGGCTTGGGGGCTTGCTGCCTACGGGACCCGTTACCCCGTCCCTTGGCCTGCTGGCCCTGTTGAGGAGCTGCAGGGGCCTGATAATGGGGGTATTGTTTGTAGGCAGCCGCCTTCCTCGGGTAAAAGGACTTTTTTCCCGAGCCCTTCTTTTTCTGGGAAGGGGCGGAGGTCTTCCTAGAAAGCCTGGTCCTGGTGAGAGTCTCCGTCTCAATTTGTGCAGCCTTTTCAGCCATGGGCTTGCCAAAGAGGTTTTCGCCTCGGCAGGGGACATCGACCAACTTGTCCTGCACCCAGGGCTCAAGGTCAGCTGCGGCCACTCGAGCCGATGCTTCAAAGCCATCATAGGCTGCTCGGGACATGAACTTGGAGCATTCCCGAATGCCAGTGGACAAGGCCAGGAACCTCCGCAAGGGTTCCTCGGACAAACCAGCGGAGAATCCGGCTAGCTCCTTAGCCAGGTCTCGGAGATACATGCCCATGTATAGCTGGTAGGTCTGGACACGACACGCAAGCATAGAGCCCTGGAAACACTTCTTACCAAGGCCATCCAGGTTACGGGCCTCCCTGCCAGGAGGCACCGAGGAGTGCATCTTCTGGCTCTTAAGACGATGCATGGCCGATTCCACTACCATGGAATGGTGTGGTAGCTGTGCTTTTTGGAAGCCAGGGCTCTTGCGGACTCGATAGATAGAATCGACCCGCTTGCTCAGGACCGGCGAGGTGGCCGGACTCTCCCACATGCGGAAGAGTAGTCGTTCCAGCATAGGAGGAACCGGTACAGTAAAGTGTTCCCTTGCGGGAGAGTCATACTGGAGGGCGTCGAGCTCTTCGGCTCGAGGCTCCTCCTCGGGGTCCGCAGGGAAGGCCAAAGCCTTGGCCATATCCCTGACGAAGTCCGAGACCCGGGCATCCTCCGGGGGGGACTGCTTCCGAGGTTCGGACTCCGGTGAGTCCGAGGGGACACACCGAGTCCGGAAAGAATCAGGCGACTCTTCCTCTTCAGACTCCCAGACCGACTCCGACAAGGACTCGGTGGGGTCGGCCCGGGCAGGGCGCGGCGCCTGCCGCCCCGACGCCGAGGGAGTCGGCGTCGGCGACCTCGGTCCCGAACGGGAGGCCGAGGGTGACCTCGACCGAGGATCGACTCGAGTTCGCATCGACTCGAGGATCGGCTCGGTCTCCGGGGTCGACTTGGACGTCGACGTCCCGGCGGTCGGGGCAGCGGCGCCAGCGAAGCCAGCGAGCAGTGCCTGCTGCTGGTCCATGAAGGCAGACAGTCTGCTCTCCAAGGCCGTCAACCTGAGTCCGAGCTCAGGTGACCCAGCAGCCCCCGACTCGGGGCCCGACGTCGGCTGTCGCGGAGGCGAGTCCAGGAGGACCACAGGACTTACCCGAGCAGGCAGCTCCGACTCCAGGCGAGGTCGCTTCGTTAGGTGCTCCTTCTCCAAGGACCCGGGGCGGCTATCGGGGCTATGCGACCTGGCCCTCGCGGAGCCAGGAGCGTCCACCGACGCCGCCCTCGCGGGTTTCACCTTACGTCGATGGTCCCCGGAGGGAGAACCCCTGTCGGAGGAACTCCGGCGACGGTCCGAGCTGGAACCTTTGGACGCGGAGGCCTCCGACGAGGTCCGGGTACGGCTGGGGTCAGCGAAGATCCTATCCCGCTGATGCCACCGACTTCTCAACGCTTTGGAGGACATTTTGCCGCAGGGCCCACAGATCATTTCTTCATGATCCGGGCCCAGGCAGCGGAGGCAAAAGTCGTGTGTGTCGGTTAGTGACATATTTCGGTCACACTGACCACACCGCTTGAAACCACTGGCAGCCATCGGGGGAAAAAGGGCCCCGGCGAGGTCAAAGGACCGGGCTGCCAGGGAAAAATCGAAAACGAAAGCTGACTAAGTCAGAAAAACCGAAAAGAAGAAGAGGACTCGTGACCGGCGTCGCGAGTCCGGGCGGGAAAAAGACCGGCGTCGAACCGAATGGAAAAAGAATAAAATTATGAAGAAATATCAACTTTTTCGCGGGGACACGACGGGGACGTCTGTAGGGCTCCGCGGAAAAAAGAAGACTGGCTAAGATGGCACCCTTGGGCGGGAAGAGGACCGCGCATGCGCGCTGCAATTCCCAAAGGCTTTCTTTGAAAGCTGGGGAAAATTGCTCCGCGAGGGCTCCGTCGGCGTCGACGTCACCCATAAGTGAGGACTGACTTCCTGCTTGGTCCTGGAGAACAGGGGGCTACAGACCCATATTAGATCTCAGAGAATTGAAGAAGTTTCTATTCAAGGAGAAATTCAAAATGATTTCTCTAGGGGCTCTGCTTCCATACCCAGAGTCAGGATTGGCTTTGTTCTCTAGATCTCAAGGATGCGTACACCCATGTCCTCATCCATCCAACACACAGAAGGTTCCTTCGGTTCCTTTTTCAAGGAAAGCACTACGAATACAGGGTGCTTCCTTTCGGTCTGGCCTCTGCACCAAGGGTGTTCACGAAATGCATGGCAGTAGTAGCTGCATTTCTCTGCACTCTAGGAATATTCGTATTCCCATATCTGGACGACTGGCTCATTCGAACCCCGTCCCAGTCAGAGGCCCAGACTTGT
The DNA here is from genome assembly GCA_033557465.1 of Ichthyophis bannanicus. Taxonomy (NCBI): domain Eukaryota; kingdom Metazoa; phylum Chordata; class Amphibia; order Gymnophiona; family Ichthyophiidae; genus Ichthyophis; species Ichthyophis bannanicus. The sequence continues at coordinate 224,778,484 of CM066044.1, read as the reverse complement.
CTAACCTGCACAATGCGTATCCTTCAGTATTTGGGACTAGTAATAAACATCCCAAAATCCAATCTCACCCCTACTCAGTCTCTGGAGTTCATAGGGGCCTTGCTGGATACCACAACTGCAAGGGCCTATCTTCCTCAGGCCCGTTGCCTACATCTGGTGCAGTTAGCCTCCCAGATTCAGTTAAAGTCCCAATTAACTGCTCGAGAGATGTTACAACTATTAGGCCACATGGCAACCACCGTGAATGTCGTTCCATATGCTCGCCTTCACATGAGGGCAGCTCAATGGACTTTGTCCACCCAATGGACTCAGGCATCAGGTTGCCTGTCAGACAAAATAGCAAACTCCAGTCGTCTATTTTGGTCTCGCCAGTGGTGGAAGTCCTCTCAAAACCTGTTGCTGGGGTCCCCTTTTCAGCAACCGCTACCCCAAGCAACTCTCACAACAGATGCTTCTCCAAAGGGTTGGGGAGCTCATCTGCAAGATCTCTCCACCCAGGGTATCTGGTCTCCACAGGAGACTTCTCTGCATATCAATCTATTGGAACTCAAAGCAATATTCTTAGCTCTCAGAGTGTTCCATTCCCTGCTCAGCTACAGGACAGTCCTCATCCATATGGACAATCAAGTAGCCATGTTCTATGTAAACAAGCAGGGAGGGACTGGCTCTCTGTCGCTTTGCAACGAAGCTTTGCGACTATGGGCCTTCGCCAGAGAGCATCACATCCATCTTCTGGCAGTATATCTTCCAGGTATTCAAAACTCTTGGGCGGACAGACTCAGTCGGAGTTCTGCTCCCACACGAGTGGTCCCTCCACATGGACCAGGTAGCCAGGATTTTTCGAATTTGGGGAACCCTGGACATAGACCTCTTTGCAAGTCCGTGGAATGCCAAACTTCCCCAGTTCTGTTCCAGAATTCCGTGTCAGGGAGTTCAGGCCAAGGATGCCTTCCTCCTTCACTGGGGTCAAGACTTCCTTTATGCCTTTCCACCAATTCCCCTAATTCCCAAAACACTATTCAAGCTTCAGAGAGATTGAGGGACCATGATCCTCATAGTACCACATTGGCCATGCCAAGTGTGGTACCCTCTACTTCTGCATCTCTCTCAAGCTCCTTCCCTGGACTTAGGCTCTGCACCAGACCTTTTGTCCCAGGAAGAGGGAACATTGTGGCACCCAAACCCCCAGTCGCTCCATCTCAGGGCTTGGTTGCTGAGGGCCTAGACCTTCAAGATTTTCATTTCTCTCAACAAGTCAGAGATGTTGTTCATCCCTCTAGGAAGCCTTCTACTAGACGTTCCTATGCTTTCAAATGGAAAAGATTCACCATTTGGTGTTCAGAGAAGGGTCTAAACCCTTTTGCAATACCTCTGAATTCTCTACTAGAGTATCTCCTGCATCTATCCCATGCAGGCCTGAAAACGAATTCAGTTAGAGTCCATTTGAGTGCTATTGCAGCGTCCCTCTAGCCTGTCAATGGACAACCTATCTCCTCTCACCCTCTTATAGCAAGATTCATGAGAGGCCTTCTTTTAACTAAACCTCCCATTAGACCACCTCCAGTGGCATGGGACTTAAACCTGGTTCTTGGCCAGCTTATGAAGCCACCCTTTGAACCTTTAGCCACCACCTCCTTGAAATTTCTTTCTTGGAAAGTTGTTTTTCTCATTGCAGTCACTTCAGCACACCGCATCAGTGAGTTGCAAGCTTTGGTGGCTAATCCACCTTATACAAGGTTCCATCATGATAAGGTAGTCCTCAGGACCAATCCACACTTTATGCCTAAAGTGGTCTTGCCTTTTCATCTCAACCAGGAGGTATATTTACCTGTCTTTTTTCCGGGACCTCATGCATCAAATGCAGAGAGGAATCTTCATAACTTGGATTGTAAGAGAGCTCTCGCTTTTTACTTACAAAGAACACAGCAACATAGAAAGTCTTCTCAACTCTTTGTTGCTTTTGATCCTTCTCATTTAGGACTTCCAGTCTCTAAGAGAACACTGTCCAACTGGATTGCTCAGTGTATTTCTTTCGCCTACCAGAGTAAGAACATTTCTCTGGAGGGCCATGTCACAGCTCACAATGTGAGAGCCATGGCAGCCTCAATGGCTCATCGTAACTCGGTGTCCATCGACCAGATCTGTCGAGCGGCCACCTGGGCCTCAGTTCACACCTTCACAGCCCATTACTGTTTGGACAAGGAATCCCGCCGGGATGCCTCGTTTGGTCAGGCTGTCCTCAAACACCTGTTCCATTCCTAATCAATTCCTACCCACCTACCCTGGTTGGATGCCAGAGATCCATGGGGGGGAAGTGGAGCCCTCTGCAAGGGCACACAACGATGGGATCTCTCCCTGGCATCTGCAGCTAGGGAGTCCCCATATGTGAAGACTCATTCCTGCTTGTTCCTGGAGATAGCACAGTTACTTACCTGTAACAGGTGATCTCTGGGAACAGCAGGAATAAGTCTTCACAACCCACCCACCTCCCCTAGAAGTTGTATCTCTCTCTTTCCTTTCCTCTCTCTCTTTGTCTCAGCTTTAAAACTCGAACTGGAGAGAGGCGGTTGGGAAAGGCAGCGCGCAGGCGCTGTGGGATGCTCCCAAAAGCTTTCTTACTGGATGCTGGGGAGCGTTCCCGCGCAGGCTGCATCGGTACCGACGATACCCATATGTGAAGACTTATTCCTGCTGTTCCCAGAGATCACCTGTTACAGGTAAGTAACTGTGCTTTATTGCAACCTCTCTATCAGGATTATCTGTTTGGATGGTACATGGTGCGATCAAGAAGTATCGAGACTTGTACAATAACACAAAAAGTATAACACTGACAGTTATTGCAATCTGTCTCCTTAAAGTAGTCCCCTTCTGGTAAAACGCACTTCCTCTAGCATTCCTGCCACTGCTGGAAACACTTTTGAAATGCCTCGTTCGTTATGCTGTGAAACTGCTGTGTCGAATTTTGCTTAATGGTCTCCAAGTTGTTGAATCTCCTTTTCAGAAGTAATTTCATTTTTGGAAACCAGGAAAAATCACAGGGTGTGAGGTCAGGTGACTACGGAGGCTGACTGACTTGCTCGATTTGGTGTTTGGTAGAGACTTAAGGCTAAGGGCCTAACTACAAACTGGAGCAAATTAATTCTAAAGCATTAAACCAGGCAACTACTTGATTTATGCCTTTAAAGAATTTAAAATATGGATTTTTTCAAAAACAAGTCCACAATCTTTTTTGTTTCAAGCTTTGAGTCACTAAATTTTACCATCCAATTTGTAGTCACGTACTTGCAGAGGCATTGTTTGCTTCCAGATTCCTCTCAGAAAGAAGGAATGCAACAAAACAAACCCAAGGGAACATCACAAGTATAAATAGCTAGCTCAAAGTGGACCGGGGTAACAGTAGGTCACTAGGGGAAGCGTAGGCTGAGAAAGCCCTGAAAAGGCTTCTTAGAGCTAGAGGGTGGCTTCGGGCATACTGGTTTTATCTGTGATGCCACCATCATGCCTGCATTGACCACCTTGTTTACAGAGAAGCAGACATGACCAGAGAGAAATAGACAGCCCTTTGAGGTGTGTACAGAGAAGGACAGAGTTGCACAGTTACCTCGTTCCAGGAGAGAAACTTTATGGCCAGTCCTGCTTTTGAACTTGCATCCCAAATAAGTCTGGCATTTGTAGTCCTTTTCATTGCAAATAGCACTATTGGTCCCATAATGCATAAGGATATAGTCAGAAATCCAGACCTGGTATAAAATTTCCCTTCTGGAACTAAGTAGCTTAGCACAGGCCTTGACAAATTTTGTTTGGATTTAGGAGCCAGGCCAAAATCTTAGGAGCCAGTGGCAGTAGTCTCCTGTTATCTCCAATCTCCACTGAAGTTCAGAGGGGGGAAGAGAGTGTGCAGAATCTCCTCTGAGGAGGTTTATTGCATCTCCTTTAGGACCAGATTTGCTAAGGCTGTTTTTCATTTTATGTCCAAGGTGGGGGGAAAAAAAAGCTTAGTAAATCAGGTCCTTAATGCTGCAGGCCACTGGTAGAATACACAGCTGGCAGCTTCCCCCCCCCCCCAACCCATCCTGTTGTCATTCAGTCTCTCGGTTTCTCTCCTTTCACCTAGTCTCAATCTCTCTCCTTTCACCTAGTCTCTCTTGTCACCTAGTCTTGTGCCTCCTTCCCCTCCCCACTCTCTGGTTCACCTACTCTTGCTCATCTCTTAAAATCGGCCACCCCCAGCTCCTACCTGCTTGAAATTGTCAGCCTCCCTCCCAGTTAACTAGTCAGCCCATCCCCATTCCTACCCCTGCAATCCAGTCAGCCCACCAAGCCTCTCCCTAGGCATCGTCTTAAGATAGCAGGGGCTGTATGAGGCATCTTTAGACTGAAATATATAAATAGGTTATAGCTTCAGATAGCAAGTTTGTGTGTGTGGGATGTGGTGGTAGAGTGCTGACCTGCAGGGGGGGGGGGTGTCATGCAGAACTGGGGTGCATATGTGGGGTGCAGAGGAAGGAATGCCTGTGCATGTGTTGGGTAGCATGTGTGTGTGTTCTAGGGGTGGGAGAAGGGAAAGCGTAATCTTCTCGCTGGATGGCATGTGCTTATCCAACAAGATTGTTGGTGTCTGGTACGGTGTCTGTAAGCCCCATTCTGTTTCTGGACCAAAGCACAGCACCAGGGGCTCTGCTGAGGTCGAAGCCTTAGAGGCCTCCCGGTTCCCCATGGAGACTTTTGAGGACAAGTCCTCCCGCCTTGGGCATTCAGTTTGGTGTTTTGAATGTGACCTCTCCCTCGATCCTCTTGATGTCCCTTTGGATTCCTTTTTTGAAGCTCGAGACTCCTTCAGATCCTGTGGAGATTTTTGTGGGGCTCTGTCTTCTTTTTCTTAGAGTCCGAACTATTCTTTGAGGTTTTCGAGGTTTTAGATACCTTTTGAAGCCAATGAAGTGTTGGAGGATGTCAATGCCAACGAAACTGAATCCGATGGGAAAAGTTCCAACAACTTCCTGGCCTAGTTTCCCAGACCTCTTTGTCATTTGCTTGCAGAGGGATCAAGAATCTGGGTTGTGGTTGGGAAGGACTACAAAAAGGGACTGCTACTTCTGGAGAGAGATCTGCAATTGTAAGTATTTACTTCTGGAAATTTTTTCTAGATCTTGGGGAAAAGGGAATTCTTTAGATTAAAGCTGATCTATGTAAATTAAAATTCAGTGTATTTGTTAAATCATTCAGGGCCTAGTATCAGCAAAGAGTTTTTAGTTAAATTGAAAACTCAACAGGTAGCTTTCAGTTTGTTTAAAACCCAGCAGAGAGCTTTCTGGTTACATTTAAAACCCAGCAGAGAGCTTCTAGTTTAAATTTAATACTCAGTCAGGGCCTAGTTTCAGCAAAGAGCTTTAATTTAAATAAACTCAGAGTATAACTTAGCATAAAAGGAAAAACAGGGTCAGTATTCTTTGAGCAATAAATTATTTCTAGATACCTTTACAAAGAGGCCTTCTAGATGGGGGGCAAGGGACCTGTGAAATTGTATTAAATAGGTGTTAAAGCCAAGGGACAGATCAAGGGGGCATTTTGAAAGACTCCCTTTATCCAAGCAAGGGCTGTGTGAATCACCCAGGAAATTGGTCACAGATTACCTTAGAAGCACAGGACAGGTTACTGTATAGCAGCCAGCTTTTAATAAGTCTTCTTTCCCTCCTTGACTCCCACTTACACCTGGGATAGTCATAGTTTTATAGGTGCTTAAACCTCTTAAAGAAAGGAGATGCCATATTCACACTCAGGTTCAGCTGTTTCTCTGGGAACAAGTAGGAAGTCAGACCTCACATATGGGTCACATCGGCACTGACAGAGCCCTTGTTCAGCCATCGCCCCAGCTTTCAAAGAAAGCCTTTGGGAGATGCCACCATGCATGCATGGTCCCCTTCCCGCCCAAGGGTGCCATCTTGCTCAGTCTCCTTTTTTCCGTGGAGCTCTTCAGACGTCCGTCTGGCTAGTCCCCAGAAAAGGTTGATATTTCTGCCTGAGTGTTATACTCGCCTCCAGTATTGCACCGGTACATTTCACGCCACCCGACCTTGCTGTCCCGGCATCGAGTTGAGTCCTCTTTTGTAGTTTTCCTTTTTCTTTTGGTGTCTTTGCGCCTCTTTTCTCAACTGGCAGCCCGGCAGGCCTTCGACCTTGCGGGGGCGAGGGTTTCCCCCATGGCTACCAGCGACTTCAAGAAGTGTGATCGGTGCACAAAAATTATATCTTTGACTGACACACATGACTGCTGCCTTGGGCCTGACCACGACCCTGCAGCATGCAGTCTCTGCAAAAGGATGTCCAGCAAGGCCCTCAAGAGCCACCAGCAGCAGCATGATAAGTTTTTCCCTAGTCCCTGGCTCCTCCTAAGGCCAAGGCCTCTTCGGAAGCCTCAGTGTTTTGGGCAGACCGCTCCGAGCCTGAGTCTGAACCCTGTCATGGTTCTTCAGAGAGGGGGGTCTCCCTTGAGGGAACCCAGGAAGAGGAGGAGCCTCAAAGGCGGTGTCCTTGGATGGATTTGACCGGCCAGGTGTGCCCTGGGCCAGGTCCCACAGTCTAAGACGCTCGTCCGAGGGATCGGAGAGGGAGCGGCCTGCAAAGGTCCCCTGAAAGGACTCGATTTTGGATCATCCTCGGTTGCCAGGCACCATCCTCGTCGACTCCCCTTCGGAGGAACCAGCATCGGGCCCGAGTCCCTTGGTGGCCACGCAGATGGCTGCGGCGGCCCTGGAGCGCAGTTTATTTGCCTTCATGGACCAGCAGCGGGCGTTGTTGTCTGGTATGACCAGTTCATCCACCCCAACCACCGGGCTCGTGACATCGATAAAGTCACCGGAGGCTGAGCCGATCCTTGAGTCCTTTGGTCGAGGTCTCAATCCGGTTCCTGCTAGATAGGACAGAGATCATCCCCAGCCAGTGCACTCGGCACCAGAAGCAGAGCCTTGGAAGGACGTGGGCCAGGGTTGGCTCTGGGACCTGCGGTTCCTTCCTTCGAGTCCTCGACGGACTATTCTGACTCTTCTGCTTCAGAGGAGGACCCTTGGCGGATGAGTTAGAAATCCTCCAGTATGAGGTCCCTCTGAGGGAATCACTCACAGTGCCTATCTCTCCTATCCTGGAATATGTGATGCTCTGTATGTGGGAAACACCGGTATTGGTGCTGGTGGTGAGCAAGTGGCTCGACTCGATGTATCAAGTCCACCGGAGTCAGGGCTTCCAGAAGTCACATCAGCCACACAACTCCATGATGGTGGAGTCGGCCATGCGTTGACTGAAAAGTCAGAAGAGGCCCTCTGTGCCCCCCCCCCCCCCTGGCAGGGAGGCACGCACTTTGATGCCCTCTGCAGAAAGTGCTACCAGGGCTCAATGCTCATCGGCCGCGTCCATGCTTACCAGCTGTACATGGGAAAGAACTCGCCGGGTTTTCAGCTGGTCTGTCCGAGGAATCCCTGCAGCAGTTCAGTGACCTGGCCAAGGCCGTCCATGAGTGCTCCAAGTTTGTCCCGGGCAGCCTATGACTGTTTCAAGTCAGCGGCTCAAGTAGCGGCGGTGAGCATCTGTTCCTGACGCCAGGCTTGGCTACGGTCGTCCAACCTCGAACAATGGGTTCAGGATAAATTGGTCAACGCCCATGCCAAGGAGAGAACCTCGTTGGCAAACCCATGACAGACAAGGCTGCTGAACCTGAGTCCGAGTTCATGACGAGGATAAGGTTCTCTAAAAAGACCGCTGCCCCTCCCTGATGGAAGGGCTCAGGTAAAAAGCCCTTGTAACCTGAGGAAAGGGGCTGCTTACAGAAACTACCCACCTTTCCAGGCCTCCCCGACTCCCCAACAGGGTCAGCAGGCCAAGGGACATGGGCATGGCCCTCATAAGCAGAAGGCTCCAAAACCCCAGGCACTGGTCTCTTCCCAGCCTGGCGGGAGTTTTGACTCCTTGGGCATAGCCTGTCTACCCCAAGGAGGTCTGCAGCCCACAGTGGGATGTCTGACCCACTATGCCCAGAGGTAGCTGACCATCACCACCGATTCCTGGGCCGTTTGAGTGATCAAGGAGGATTACCTCCCCTTTATTTTCCGGGAGAGCCCCTCAGGTCTCACCTTCACCGGGATCTTCTACTGAAGGAGCTGACAGGTCTTCTCGAGGACATAGGGTTCTACTCCAGATACTTCCTCGTGCTAAAAAAGGACAGGGGGCCTAAGGCCCATTCTCGACCTGCACAACTTCAACAAGTTCCTAGTGAGGGAGAAATTCAAGATGCTCTCCCTTGGAACACTGCTGCCTTACCTCCAGCTGGGAGATTGCTATACTCCTTGGATCTGAAGGATGCCTGTACCCACATCCTCATTCACCCCAACCACAGAGAGTATCTGTGGTTCATGGTGGGGGGCGGACACCATCAGTACAGGGTGCTGCCTTTCGGCTTGGCCTCTGCCCCAAGAGTCTTTACAAAATGCCTGGCGGTCATGTCTGCCTTCCTCCATCTCCCGGGGGATTTTGTCTTCCCCTACTTGGACAACTGGCTCATAAAGGGAGGTACGGCCTCAAAGGTGCAACAGGCAACCGCTCGCACCATCCAGGTTCTACAGTATTTGGGCTTTGTAATAAACTACCTCAAGTCTCTCATCTCCTTCTGACACAATGTCTGGAGTTCATTGGGGTAATACTTGGACATCTTCCAGTCAAAGGCCTTCCTGCCCGGGGACTGGGCTGACCACCTCAGGACCCTGGCACGGGACATACAGCACCATTCCTCCATGCCAGCTTGGCTTCTCTTGCACCTTCTCGGACACATGGCCTCCACAGTCCATGTCACCCCAGACACCTGCCTCCACATGAGGGCCACACAGTGGTGTCTCTGGGACCAGTGGTCTCAGGCCACGGGGCATCTCCGGGACAAAGTCTCCATGACCCGCCAGTTGGCTGACTCTCTGACTTGGTGGCAGACCCCCAAATATCTCAAGGCGGGGATGCCTTTTCAGGCCCCGAGCCCCTTAAGGGTCCTCACCACAGATGCCTCCCTGCTCGGCTGGGGAGCCCACTTCGAAGAATTCCACATCCAGGGCAGCTGGTTGCCGAATGAGGGCACCCAGAAGATCAACCTCCTTGAACTGCAGGCATTATACCTGGCCCTTCAAGCTTTTTGCCACTGCCTTCATCACCAGCCGGATGACTAGGTTGCAATGTTCTATGTGAACAAACAGGAGGGCACGGGGTCTCATGCCCTCTGCCAGGAGGCGGTGCTCCTATGCAGTCAAACTTGTGTGGGCAGTATACCTACCAGGCCAGAACAACCTACTGGCTGACAGATTGAGCAGGGTCCTCCAGGCACACAAGTGGCATATGGACCCCCAGTGTGGCGCACCGGCTCTTCTGGATCTGGAGGGAACCCGTGATGGACCTGTTCAGCAGCCCGGACAACTTCCAGTTGCCCCGTTTCTGCGCCCAACAGGCCCACCCCTCCAGGGTGGCAGCAGATTCGTTCATTGTCTCATGGTCGGAGGGCCTCGTGTACGCCTTCCCTCCCATGCTGCTGATTGCCAAAGCCTTGTTTTCCTTGACAAGGTCTCGCTTATCCTGATAGCCCTTCTTTGGCCCTGCCGTTGCTCATACTACTCCTCCGACTATCGGTGGAGGCCCCCATCCAGTTGGAGAACTTTCCGGGACTCCTGTCTCAGGAAGGGGGCTCTCTTCTGCACGCCAACTTGGGGTCCCTGTCATTGACTGCGTGGCTGCTGAGAGGGTGATTCTATCCCCTTTCAACCTTCTGGGTGAGGTAGAGGAGATCCTGCTGGCCTCTTGTAAGGCCTCTACTAAGAAAGCTTATGCTTTCAAGTGGCGCAGGTTCTCAGCTTGGTGTGCCAAGCATGGGACTGACCCATTCTCCTGCCCGGTGGGGCTAGTGTTACAGTACCTTCTCCATCTCTGTCTGGGCTCAAATTTGACTCCACCTCAGTGCCCTGGCAGTGCACCACCACCCGGTGGATGGCAAACTACTCTCAGTTCAGCCGCTGGTGATCTGCTTTCTAAGGGCTCAAAGCTCCCGGTTCCCCCTCCGGCGACCAAGTGGGACCTTAATGTAGTATTGGGGCAGCTCACTCGCCTGCCCTTTGAGCCTCTGGCTACTTGCCACCTAAGATACCTCTCGTGGAAGGTGGCTTTCCTGGTCGCATTCACTTCCATTTGCAGAGTTAGCGAGCTTCAGGCCCTAGTGGCAGAGGCGCCCTACACCAGGTTTTATAAGAACAGGGTGGTGCTCCGCATGCACCCTAAATTCCTTCCCAAGATGGTATTATCCTTCCATCTCAACCAGGAAGTAGTACTTCCCACCTTCTTTCCAAGACATTACACCAGTAGTGTGAGACGGTCCTTCACACTCTGGACTGTAAGAGGGCTTTGTCCTTCTATATCCAGTGCACTCAGGGCCACCGCACAGCTGCTCAGCTTTTCATCTCCTACGACCCCAGTAGATTGGGGGAAGCGGTGACCAAATGCACACTGTCTACGTGGGTGAGGGACTGTATCGCCCTCACCTATGAGCAGGCAGGGCTCCTGCTGGAAGGCCGAGTCACAGCACACTGTGTCAGGGCCATGGCGGCCTCGGTGGCAAACCTGCACTCCGTCTCAATGATGGACATCTGCAGGGCCGCCACTTGGTCTTCAGTCCATACCTTCGCAGTCCATTACTACTGGAAAGGGAGTCCCGATTGGACAATACCTACAGCCAGGCTGTGCTCTGTAATCTTTTCAGGGGTTTAAGCAACTCCTGCTCTCCGACCCTTCTGTGTTCAGGCTACCAGAGTGCTGGTTCTCATCGGAGACAGGGGTTCTACTGTAGTCTGTACACACGGAATCAATTACTGCTGCTTGCAGTTCCCTTTGAAGGAGACTGTTTTTTCGCTATGGGCTTTCGGTAACCTGTAGCTGGGGAGTCCCATATGCGAGGACTGACTTCCTGCTTGTTTCCGGAGAAAGCGTAGTTACTCACCTGTAACAGGTGTTCTCCAGGGACAGCAGGAATCAGTCCCCGCAACCCTCCCTCCTCCCCTTGGAGTTGCTCCTTTAGCATCTTGTATTTTGCCGTCTTTTACCTATGTCATCTGAGCAAGATGGCACCCTTGGGCGGGAAGGGGATCATGCATGCGTGGTAGCATTTCCCAAAGGTTTTCTTTGAAAACTGGGGGGATGCTTCCGCGAAGGCTCTGTTGGTGCCGATGTCACCCATATGTGAGGATTGATTCCTGCTGTCACCAGAGAACACCTGTTACAGGTGAGTGACTATGCCTTATCCAAGCATAAATTAAGGACCTCTCAAGGGGAAGGAGGTGCCATATTCACACTCGGGTGCAGATGTTTGTTCTCATCAGGCATACATCGAGGACCTGAGATTAATTAAGCTTCAGGTGAACAAAGTACATTAAACGTATTAGGTGTAGTGTTATTAGTATAAGTATCCCCACCAACCCTTAGTAGGTAAAGAACTTAAATGCCTAAACACAACCTTAAAACTAAGATGCAGACAGTAGTCCCGCAAGAAGATAGGGGTTTTCCAGTCTTTTGCATTGTGTCACATGTATGATTTTCTCCCAGTTGGTAAGGGTCTTACGTGTACACTAGGTGCAAGGAGCTCTTTGCTCTCAGGGAACGAGTCTGATCTCTGGTGGCTAGAGTAGCAGACACGGAGGATATAAGGAAGACAGAGGTACATAGACGAGACCTAACAGGAATATAGTACTGAAGTCCCACTTCGTCTGGCAGCATCCCTGTTGCCATGGAGGAGAGAGGTCACGTGACAGGACAGCATCACCCTGGTGTGGCGAGAAGTGAATCCTGTAGCTAGGACCTGTCCTCCAAGTGATGTAAAACCCTCTCACACTGAGGAAGTTTCTACAGGGCTATGTGCCCATGAGGGAAGGGTTAGGACAGCCGTTATAGTTGGTAATTCGATCATTAGGCATCTGGATAGCTTGGTGGATGTGAGGATCGCCTAGTAACATGCTTGCCTGGTGCAAAGGTAGCAGACCTCACGTGCCACCTAGACAAGGTCTTAGTGCTGGGGAGGAGTCTGCTGTCTTGGTACATGTCAGTACCAATGACATAGGAAAATGTGGTAGGGAGTTTCTGGAGGCTAAATTTAGGCTTTTAGGTAGGAAGTTGAAATCCAGAACGTCCAGGGTAGCATTCTCCGAAATGCTTCCTGTTCCATGCGCAGGACCGAAAAGGCAGGCAGAGCTCCGGAGTCTCAATGCGTGGATGAGATGATGGTGCAAGGATGAGGGTTTTAGATTTGTTAGGAATTGGGAAACATTCTGGGGCAAGGAGGGACTCTTCAAAAGGCTGATTGCCAAAGCCTCGTTTTCCTTGACAAGGTCTCGCTCAAGGCTGCTGGCATTAACCTGGAGCTTTTAAACTAGGAAACAGGGGAGAGCCGACAGTCACCCAAGAGTGCATGGCTCAGAACGATGTATCCTTGAAGGATGATACCAAAAGCATGAAGTTGGGGCATATCAGCAGAGAGGTTCCAACAAACACACAAGTAGCCCAAATGCTCTTGAGTACAGAGCAGACAGAGCTTAAAGATTCCAAATTAACCCTGTCTACCGATAGCCTGATTAATATGAATAAAATACAGTCTCTAAAATGCTTGTATGCAAATGCTAGAAGTCTAAAAAATAAGATGGGTGAATTAGAATATATAGCACTAAATGAGAAGTTAGATATGATTGGTATCTCCGAGACATGGTAGGAGGAGGATAACCAGTGGGACACTGTGATACCTAGGTACAAACTATATCGTAATGATAGAGCTGATCAAATTGGTGGAGGGGTTGCACTCTCTGTTAGAGAGGGCGTTGAGTCACAAAGGATTAAAGTTGTGGAGGAAATAAAATTTGCTATAGAATCTCTATGGATTGAAATTCCATGTAAAAAGGGGAAGGCAGTGACAGTGGGGGTCTACTATCGACTGCCTGGTCAGAATGAACAAATGGATGATGAAATGCTCAAAGAAATCAGGGAAGCTAACAAAAGTTACAGCACAGTAATAATGGGTGATTTCAATTACCCCGGTATTGACTGGGTCGGTGTCACGGCAGGACATGCAAGGGATCTAGTTTCTAGATGACATAAATGACTGCTTCTTGGAGCAGCTGGATCATGAACCGACCAGAGGGGAAGCCATTTTGGACCTAGTCCTTAGTGGAACACCAGATCTGGCACAAGAGATAAGGGTATTGGGGCCACTTGGCAATAGTTATTATAGCATGATTGTGTTTGATTTAATTAATGGAGGAGAGATGGTAAGGAAATCCACAGTACTACCTTTTAACTTTCAAAAGGGAGACTATGATAAAATGAGGAAAATAGTTAAGAAAAAACTAAAAGAAGAAGTTGCAAAGGTTAAAGACTTATAACAAGCATGGGTGTTATTTAAAATACTATCTTGGAAGCCCAGACCAGCTGTATTCCACGTTTTAATTGAAGTGGAAGGAAGTCCAAAAAGCTGCCAGCATGGTTTAAAGGTGAGGTCAGAGAGGCTGCTGTTGTCAAAAAAGCATGGTTCAGGAATTGGAAAAAAAGAGCCAAATGAATAAAACTGGCACTGGCAACTTAGATGCAAGGCATTGATAAGGCAGGCAAAGAGAGAATTTGAGAAGAAGCTAGCTGTGGAAGTAAAAATGCGTAATAGAGTTTTTCAAATGCATTCGTAGCAAAAAAAACCCTGTGAGTCAGTTGGACCCATTAGATGATAGAGAGGTAAAAAGGGACAAGGAAGCGGAGAGACTGAATGAATTCTTTGCTTTGGTCTTTACTGAGGAAGATGTAGAGATATGTTACCCATGACTGAAGTGGTATTTAAAAGTGATACTGCAGAAGAATTGAAAGAAACATTAATACACCGGGAAGATGTATTACAACTGTTTGATAAACTGAAGAGTAGCAAATCACCTGGACCTGACGGTATACATCCATGGGTGTTGAAAGAACTGAAATAAGAGATTGCAGACCTGCTATTAGTAATCTGTGAACTATCATTTAAATCATCTGCAATACCAGAAGATTGGAGGATGGCCAGTGTAATGCTAATTTCTAAAAAGGGTTCCATGGGTAATCCGGGAAACTACAGACCGGTGAGCCTGACGTCAGTACCGGGAAAATGGTAGAAACGATCATAAAGAACAAAATTACTGAACATGTAGATAGTCATGGCTTAATGGGAGACAGCCAACATGGCTTTAGACAAGGAAGATCTTGTCTTACTAATCTGTTATGTTTTTTTGAAGGTGTGAATAAACAGATAGACAAAGGTGCAGCAGTTGATATAGTGTATCTGGACTTTCAGAAAGCCTTTGACAAGGTCCCTCATCAGAGACTTTTGGTAAAATTAAAGTGTCATGGGATAAGAGGCAGTGTACTATTGTGGATCAGGAACTGGTTAAAGCAGGGGCCTCAAACTCAAATTGCTTTGAGGGCCAAATGAGGACTTGTAAAGTAACCCGGGGGCCGCATAAGACGTGGGGCCTCATTTGCATAAGGGGCCTCATTTGCATAAATATTTGCATAATGTTACCATACACTAACTTTTAGTAAACATGCCTCTTAATGAGTATGGATAAAGAAAGACTAAAAGATTTAGAAATAGGAAGACAATAATTAAACTGGGAACCCCAAAAGCCAAACTTGGAATGTACAACAACACCGTAGAAATAAAACTATAAATTAATTTCCTCTTGTACTAAACAAAGTGCAAACATTAATGATGCACATTTCCCAGAGCTGACATATTCCAGTTAATAAATTCAAAATAAAGAGATATTTTTCTACCTTTTGTGCATTTTTTTTCAGTTGCAATTGCTCCAGCCACTTCTGGTTTCTTCGTGTCTTCTGCTATCTCCATCGTCTGCTGTCCATTTGTCCTTTCTTCTCTCTTCTAGTTTTTTTTCCATTCTCTCTCTCTACATCTGCTTTAACATACTAATCTTTCTCCTTTTGCTCTTTCCTCATTCCTATTTCATCCACTCAAATTTTACCCCTCCATCCTCAATCCCCACTTACTCTCCCAATACCTGGCCAATTGTAGATTTGTCTTCTCTTCCAGACAAAATATTTTTCCCCTCTCCATTTCACTTTCCCAGCTCCATCCCATTCTAATCCTCCCCCAACATCAGCTCCCTTCTAGTTCCAGCCCCACCCAGCATCTGCTCCTTTCTAGTCCCTGCATCAGTCCATTTCCAGTCCTATCCTAGCCTCACCATCAGCCCATTTCCAATCCTAGCCCCCCATCAGCCCATTTCCAATCCTAGCTCCCTCCCCTCACAGCCCATTTCCATTCCAAGCCCCCCTCCCCATCAGCCATTTGCAGTTCAAGCCCCCCTTCCACTCAGCCCATTTCCAGTCCTAGCAACCCCCCAGCCCATTACCAGTCCTAGACCCCCCATAGCCCATTACCAGTCCTAACCTCCCCATAGCGCACTTCCAGTCTTACCCCCCCATCACCCCATTTTCAGTCTTACCCCCCCATAGCCCATTACCAGTCCTAGTCCCCCCCATCACCCCATTTTCAGTCTTACCTCCCCTCATAGGCCATTACCAGTCCTAACCCCCCAATCAGCCCACCTCCAGTCCTAACCCCCATCACCCCATTTTCAGTCCTAGCCCCCACCATAGCCCATTGCCAGTTATAACCCCCCCAGCCCATTACCAGTCATAACCCCCCCCTGCCAATAGCCCACTTCCAGTCCTAACCCCCATCTGCCCATTTCCAGCCCTAGCCCCCACCATAGCCCATTACCAGTCATAACCCCCCCCTGCCAATAGCCCACTTCCAGTCCTAACCCCCATCTGCCCATTTCCAGTCCTAGCCCCCACCATAGCCCATTACCAGTCATAACCCCCCCCCGGCCCATAGCCCACTTCCAGTCCTAACCCCCATTACCCCATTTCAGTCAGCCCCTCCATAGCTCATTACCGGCCAGCGAAGGAGGGAAACAAAAAAACCCCAAAACCCTGGCTTCTGCCGTTGCCGCCGTGGCAGCGGCAGAATCAATTGTCAAATTTAAAAAAAAAAGACTTCTGCTGCTCAAGCAGCAAAATCAGCTGTCCTGCGGCCCCTTCCCCTGTGCCCGGAGATCCGAGTCTGCTCTATCAGCGGCGTGCTTTTCAAGCCGCGAGGAGAGTATTCCCCTCTCGCGCTGTTTCAAGCCGCGCGAGAGGGGAATACTCTCCTCGCGGCTTGAAAAGCACGCCGCTGATAGAGCAGACTCGGATCTCCGGGCACAGGGGAAGGGGCCGCAGGACAGCTGATTTTGCTGCTTGAGCAGCAGAAGTCTTTTTTTTTAAAATTTGACAATTGATTCTGCCGCTGCCACGGCGGCAACGGCAGAAGCCAGGGTTTTGGGTTTTTTTTGTTTTCCTCTGTCGCGGGCCGCACGTTTGAGACCCCTGGGTTAAAGGATAGAAAGCAGAGGGTAGGGCTAAATGGCCAATTTTCCCAATGGAGAAAGGTGAATAATGGAGTACCCCAGGGATCTGTGCTGGGTCCGCTGCTTTTTGACATATTCATAAATGATCTGGAAATCGGAATAAAAAGTGACGTTATCAAATTTGCAGATGACACAAAACTATTTAAAGTTGTGAAAACCCATGAGGATTGTGGAAAATTGTAAGAGGATCTTGATAAATTGGAAGACTAGGCATCCAAATGGCAGATGAAATTTAATGTGTACAAGTTCAAAGTTATGCAACTAGGAAAGAACAACCCAAACTATGGTTACACGATGCAAGGTTCCACATAAGAACCACCACCCAGGAAAAAGATTTAGGCGTCATCGTGGATAACATGTTAAAACCCTCTGCCCAGTGTGCATTGCAGTCAAGAGAGGAAAGAGAATGCTAGGTATCATAAGGAAAGGAATAGAAAATAAAACAAAGGATATTATAATGCCTCTGCATCGTTCCATGGTGTGACTACACCTTGAATATTGTGTGCAATTCTGGTCGCCGTATCTTAAAAAGGTTATAGCGTTATTAGAAGAGGTAGAGAGAAGGGCCACCAAAATGGTAAATGGGGTGGAAGGATACCCCTATGAAGAGAGGCTAAAAAGGTTAGGGCTCTTCAACCTGGAAAAGAGACGGCTGAGGGGAGATATGATAGAGGTCTATAAATTAATGAATGGTGTGGAACAGGTAAACGTAGATTGATTGTTTACGTCATCAGAATATAGAAAGACTAGAGGACATGCTACAGGGTAACCTATTTAATACTAATAAGAGAAAATTATTTTTTCACTCAACGTATAATCAAACTCTGGAATTGTTACTGGAGGATGTAGTAAAAACTGTTAGTGTAGCTGGGTTTAAAAAAGGTTTGCACAAGTTCCTAGAGGAAAGGTCCATAAACCATTATTAAAGGGACCTGGGATATCACTGATTGACCCAATACACGCATTTATTTATTTATTTAACATCTCTTATATACCGCGCTATTAAAATCAGCGCGGTGTACATCGAACAAAATATACTGCAATGTGTACAGGTAACATCGAGTTTACAGAGAACAAGGGAATATAAAACATGGAATAACAGGGATAACTATGTACAATAAACAATATACTATTTATATGCTTTAATTATGTACCATATTTAAACTCGAGTGAATATTGAACATGTATTCATGGGTAGGATGAGTCTATAGTAGTAAGGTAGATTTTCGTGGGGACTAACCGTTTTCTGGTTGGATTAAAGTGCTAGGGTGTTTGGTGTGAGTGGGAGGCCTGTTGGCTGTGTGAGTGTCCATGGACACTTCTGGGTAGTATTTTGTGAATAAGTGATGCTTTACGGCTTTGCGGAATTGTAATAGACTTTTGATGCCGCGGATTTCGTGGGGAAGTTTATTCCAATTCCTGGGTGCGAACAATGAAAAAGCTCTGTTTGATGTGGCTTTAGTACTTGAAGTCATCATCTTAGGAACTGTTAAAGTGTTCATAGTTGTAGTCCTTCTGTTTCTATTTTCAGGGGTGTTATGGATTAGTTTTCTGATTGGTGTTGGTGGGTAGATATTCATGGCTTTGAAGGTCAAAACTAGTGACTTGTATGAGAGTCTGGCTTGTAGTGGTAGCCAGTGTAGGTCTTTCATGATAGGCGTTATATGAGCAGACCTTGGTGACCCAGAGAGGACTCTAGCAGCTGTATTCATAGCCAGACGTAGTGGATTTAAGGTTGATTGAGGGAGCCCGTGGAGGATGATGTTTGCAAAATCTAGATGTGGCAGGACTAGTGCCTGGAAGGTTGACCGGTAATCAGTATAGTCTAGTAGTGGACGGAGGTGGCGTAGTGTTCTGATCTTATGGTATATATTCTTTGTCACATTCTTCACGTGCATTGTCATGTCCAGGTGTTGATCTAATGTTATGCCGAGGTATCTGATCGTGGGTTTGGACGTCAGTTCTGTGTTGTTGACCAGCAGTGACGGCGGAGGTACAAACTTAAGATTCCTTGTAACAAATAGGACATCAGTTTTGCTATGATTTATTCTTAGGTTTTGAGTCAGCAACCATTCAGCTACTGCTCCGAAACAGTTGGTTATTGGAGTAAACACTGGTTGGTCAGTTTTGAACGGCATGTATATGAGGATGTCATCAGCGTATGCCAAGCATTGCACGTTGAAGGATCTGATCAATTCACAAATCGGCTGCATATAAATATTGAACATTAACGCCGATAGTGAAGATCCTTGTGGTATGCCTTGAGACTGTAGGAACGGCTCTGAGGATTTCTGGCCTGTTTTAACTTGTTGCCACCTGTTGGAAAGGTAGGATCTACACCATTCCAGTGCTGTGCTTCGAATCCCCTTCTCTCTCAGACGTTGAATTAGTATATCGTGGTTTACAGAATCGAAGGCAGCAGAAATGTCTAAAAAGATGAGAACAAATCCTTGTTTGATGTTGTTTATTCCTGTGATCAGATCGTTGAATAGGGTTGTAAGGATTGTGTCGACTCCATGTGCTTCTCTGAATCCATGTTGTGATTTGTCTAGGGGTGCTTCTGTGTCAATGTGATGCATTGATGCATTGTGGAACCTGTGTCTTTTGGGGAAACTGCTAGGTACTTATGACCTAGATTGGCCACGGTTGGAAACAGGATACTGGGCTTGATGGACATCAGTCTGACCCGGTATGGCATATCTTATGTTCTTATGAGATTAGTTAAGATTGAGGGAACAAAGTCCATTAAACATATTAGGTATAGTTTTATGTAAGTAAACAACGTAAATACTTAAATATATACCTGAAACTAAGATGCAGACAGCAGTCATATGGGGGCTTTCCAGTCTTTTGCATTGAGTGTCACATGTATGATTTTCTCCCATTTTGTGAGGGTTCGTACGTGTGCACTAGGTGCAAGGAGCTCTTTGCTCTCAGGGCACCATTCATGTGTGTCTGTGACCGAAATTGTTCGGGAACACTTGATGCATTGTTTGAAACCATTAGGATGTTTCTCCTTGGTGGAGCAAGTAGATCAGAGGCCTGTGCGGGGCCCAAGGCCTTAAAAAGAAAAATTATGAGATAAAAAGAAATAGAAAGAGTACCGGAATGTGGGTGATGAAGCGAAAAAACAGGAAGGCAGAAGCGCTACTTTTTTTTTTTTTTTTTTTTTTTAGTGCTGTCAAGTCTGTGCTGATTCCTAGTGACCCAGCTGCCTGTAGGTTTTCTTGGCAGTGTATCATTGGAAGTAGATTGCCAGGCCTTTTCTTCCAAGGCAATTAAGGGTAAAGTGGCAGGCACAATGAATGGCAGTGGGAATTGAATCCTTGATCCTCTGAGGACTAGGCAGTTGCTTTAACCACTAGGCTGCTACTCCTCTCCAGAAGCGCTATACTGATATATTTTCTGCCGCGATAAACTGATCCTGCTGACTCTGCGGATAAAGAACTGAGGAGAGGGAGTCAGAGGAGCAGGAAGGCAGTCTCACAGGCGCAGTGGAGTACTCCCAAAGGCTTTCATATAGGATGCTGGGGAGTGTTCCCGCACGGGCTCAGTTAGTGCTGATGTCACCCATATGTGAAGACTACAATCTCCAGGAACAAGCAGGAATGTAGTCCTCACATATGGGTACCGACGGAGCCTGCACGGGAATGCTCCCCAGCGTCCAATTAGAAAGCGTTTGGGAGCATCCCACAGCGCCTGCGTGCTGCCTTCCCGCCTTTCCCAACTGCCTCTCTCCAGTTCTTCGTTTTCCGCGGAGCCAGCAGGTCATTGTTCCTGTCACCGCAGAAAATTTTTCCTTATTCTTTTTTGTGGTCACGTCTGCCTTCCTCGACACTATACCGGTACCACCGGTTCTCCTTTCTTTTTAAAAAAAAAATAGTATTTTTTTCCAAACTTTTCTTTTTCCAGGTGCACCCGCCATTTTGGGCCATAGGCCCAAGATTTCCTCCATTATGGAAAAACCCGCTTCAGGTTTCAAAAAGTACACCAAGTGTGGCGGTACCATCTCCGTCACCGACACCCATGAGTGGTGTCTCAAATGTTTAGGTCCTGACCACTCCATCTCCGAGTGTATGGCTTGTGCCATGATGTCCAAGAGGGGTCAACAAAACCGGGCTGTTAAGCTCAGCACCCTTTTTCCCTCCGAAGCAGCTTCTGTGGCATCGACGTCTTCTAGGGCTTCGTCTTCCTCCCATGGATCTCAGGTAACTAAACATAAGTCTAGCCGGTCCTCGAAGGGTAGATCTCCTTCCAAGCATCGAGATGCCTCTGGCATTGCCCTTGAGGGTTCTGTACTGGCAAAATTGCCCCGGCGGGAGGCTTCGGCTTCCAAAGCATTATCGAGGCTCCAGGATGTTCTTGAGGCCTCAACCTCGGCAGAACTACTGGTGCCGTGCTCTGGGGTACCGGCTGTTTTCTCTGGTACCGATATCCAGGCATCGGCATCGGCAGCGTCGATAGACCAGAGGTTCCTGGCTTTTGAACGCAGTCTGGCGGCTCTCCTTGCGGCATCGACACCCTTGGAACCGCGTCACAGTTCAACCGGTACCAACCCCGGCACCGGTATCAGTATCGGTACCGACGGCATCGACATCAGGGTTCGTTTTGCCGGCACCCAGTCAGGCGATGCCTTCCAGTACTGATACACCGGTACCAATTCCCCCCGGTACCGACTTCGGGCGGTAGGGTATCGGGCTCCTCAAGAGCATCCGGACAGAAAGTACTTTGAATCCTCGGAGGACTCTGAGGATTCTGACAGCTCTGTCGGTACCGGAATACTTCTCCCGGAGGAACCCTCCTCTCCTAAACGCAGGACGTCTCCTCCAGAAGATATCTCCTTTCAGGATTTTATCAGGGAGGTGGCTCGAGGTCTTTCCATTACTTGGCTCCTGAAACAAAGCCCAGGGCAAAGGAGATGGAGATTCTACAATATCCCAAAGCTCCTAAAGAGGTGGCTACTTTGCCTATCCATGAGATTTTGCATGATCTCATGCTAAGGATGTGGGAAACACCTCTTACCACCTCTCCTCACTCTCGTAGACTGGATACCATGTATCGAGTCCCTCCTTGTCCTGGTTTCCAAAAGACTCAGCTTCCTCACCACTCTATTGTGGTGGAATCAGCTATGAGAAGGATCAGGAGTGCAAAAAGACATGCCTCTAATCCACCAGGACGTGAGTGTAGAACTCTGGATGCCTTTGGACGTCGTATTTTCCAGGCTTCCATGCTTTCTGCCAGGATCAGTTCCTATATTTTATATATGGGAATGTTCCTTAAGGAAGTCACAGGTGATTTAGAGGTTTTGAGCCCTCTTCTTCCTGAGGATAGAAGGCAGGATTTTCTCACACTGGTCAAACATGCCCAGGATGTGTCTTAAGTTTGTCAACCGTGCAGCTTTTGACTGTTTTGATTGCATATGCAGAACCTCTGCCATTGCCATAGGTGCATGTAGAATTGCCTGGCTCCAGGCATCTGATTTGGAGCTCTGGGTGCAGGACAAACTGGGCAATATCCCTTGTACAGATGCGAATCTATTTGGCAAAAATTGGCAAGAGAAAGCCAATGAATTGGATGCTGACAGCTCCACTTTGGACAGATTATCCAAAGCTACAGCTGATCCTGCAAGAAAGAAATCTTTCAAGAAACCATTCTTCTCCAAAAAGAAGAGGTTTTATCCATCTTATTCCCAGCAGGGACGTTCTGCAGGTCAATCTGGCCGAAAGAGTCAGCAACCACCTAAACAAAGAAAGCAAAGACCGCTAAGCCTCAACTGTCTCAGCAGTCTCAGCCTCCACAAGGCCTTTGACTTTCATCTAGAGAACTTAGCCTTCCTGGCTCTCAATGGACCAGAGCCTTCCACCATTCCAGGAAGGTTGTTTCACTTTGCCCCCAGATGGGGGCAGATAACAGCAGAACATTGGACACTCCATCATAAGAGGGGTACAAGCTTCACTTTTCGTGCATGCTCCCTCCCACGATGATAAGACAGTTCAATTATCAGACCTCTCTCATCAATCTGTTAGATCAAGAGGTCACTATGCTTCTTGCCCAAGGGGCAATAGAAGAAGTACCCATTCATCAACAGGATACAGGGTTATCTCCAGGACCAAGCAGGAAGTCAGTCCTCACATATGGGTGACATCAATGTCGATGGAGCCCTCATGCGGAGCATTTCCCCAGCTTTCTAAGAAAGCCTTTGGGAATACACCCACGCATGCGCAGTCCCCTTCCCCCCCCAAAGATGCCATCTTGCTCAGTCTTTCCATGGAGCCCAACGGACATCTGTCCATGTCACCCGGAAAAGTTGACTTTTTTCTTGCAATTTCTTCGTCGTTGTTCTCCGGTTTGACGCCGGTTCCCCTTCCCGCCGGGTTCAGTACACCGGTATCGAGCCCGTCTTCTATTTTTCGGTGTTTGCCCTTCGTGGCTGGCGTTAAAGGCCGGTCCTTTGACCTCGCGGGGGTTCTTTTTTCCCCGATGGTTTCCAGTGGTTTCAAGAAGTGTGATCTGTGTAAGAAACTGATGTCTCTCACCGACACACACGACTGCTGCCTTCGATGCCTCGGACCGGATCATGATCCTAAGGTCTGTGTCCCGTGTGGCAAAATGTCCACCAAGGCACTCCGAAGCCGCCAGCATCAGAAAGAATGGATTTTTTCTGACTCCGCTTCCGGCCGGGCCCGTACCTGGTCTGAGGCCTCGACGTCTCGGGAGTCTGACCTCGAGCATCGCCAGGGTTCCTCGGACAGGGGGTCCCCCGATTGGGAACGTAAGAGAAAGAAGCGGCTCGTGAGGGCAGCGTTGGAGGAGGTCCCTGGTTCCTCGGGGGCCAGGTCTCGGACCCCCGACCGCCGCCTCAGACCCTTGGAGCAGGAGAAGCCGTCCAAGATACCGCGTGTGGAGCTGGAGTCCACCGGGCACACAAGTCCTGTTGTCCTCAAGGACTCTCCTCCTAGGGAGCCGACGTCGGGCCCGGCGCTGCCGGGGCCCGAGTCAGTAGCTGCTGAGTCTCCTGAGCTTGGACTCAGGCTGACAGCCTTGGAGTGCAGATTGTCTGCCTTCATGGATCAGCAGCGGGTGCTGATGGCCAGCCTTGCTGGTGCATCTGCCCTGACCACCAGGACATCGACGTCTAAGTTGACCCCAGAGACCGAGCCGATACTCGAGACCATGAAGGTTCAAAGTCGTCCTCGGTCTCGGTCACCCTCGACCTCCCGCTGGGGACCGAGGGCGTCAACACCGGTGCCTTCGGCGTTGGGCGGGTGCCATCGAGAACCGCGTGGTCGGAGCCTCCCGACTCCTCTTCGGATGAGTCCACGTGGGAGACAGAGGACGAGGAGTCCCCCGATACTTTTCGGACTCGGTGCGTCCCTCATAAGATCATAAGATATGCCATACTGGGTCAGACCAAGGTCCATCAAGCCCAGTATCCTGTTTCCAATAGTGGCCAATCCAGGTCACAAGTACCTAGCAGTTTCCCCAAAAGACACAGGTTCCACAATGCTTGTACTGGGTCAAGCATTGATATCCTGGGTCCCTTCTTAATGGTTTATGGACCTTTCCTCCAGGAACTTGTCCAAACCTTTTTTAAACCCAGCTACACTAACAGCCTTTACTACATCCTCTGGTAACAAATTCCAGAGTTTGATTACACGTTGAGTGAAAAAATATTTTCTTTTATTAGTCTTAAATAGTTTACCCTGTAGCTTCATTGCATGTCCCCTAGTCTTTCTATATTCTGATAAGGTAAACAATCGATCTACGTTTACCCGTTCCACTCCGTTCATTAATTTATAGACTTCTATCATATCTCCCCTCAGCCGTCTCTTTTCCAGGTTAAAGAGCCCTAACCTTTTTTGCCTTTCTTCATAGGAGTATCCTTCCATCCCCTTTACCATTTTGGTGGCTCTTCTCTGAACCTTTTCTAAAATCGCTATATCCTTTTTAAGATACGGTGACCAGAATTGCACACAATATTCAAGGTGCGGTCTCACCATGGAACGATATAGAGGCAATATAATATCTTGTTTTATTTTCCATTCCTTTCCTTATCATACCTAGCATTCTATTTGCTCCCTTGGCCGCTGCTGCACACTGGGCCGAGGGTTTTAACATGGTATCCACAATGACGCCTAAATCGTTTTCCTGAGTGGTGGTTCCTAATGTGGAACCTTGCATCGTGTAACCATAGTTTGGGTTGTCCACATTAAATTTCATCTGCCATTTTGATGCCCAGTCTTCTAATTTATCAAGATCCTCTTGCAATTTTCCACAATCCTCTTGGGTTTTGACAACTTTAAATAGTTTTGTGTCATCTGCAAATTTGATAACCTCACTCGTTATTCCACTTTCCAGGTCATTTATGAATATGTCAAAAAGCAGCGGACCCAGCACAGATCCCTGGGGTACACCACTATTCACCTTTCTCCATTGCGAAAATTGGTCATTTAGCCCTACCCTCTGCTTTCTATCTTTTAACCAGTTCCTGATCCACAATAGTACACTGCCTCCTATCCCATGACTCTTTAGTTTTGCCAAAAGTCTCTGATGAGGGACCTTGTCAAAGGCTTTCTGAAAGTCCAGATACACTATATCAACCGACTCACCTTTGTCCACCTGTTTATTCACTCCTTCATAAAAACATAACAGATTAGTAAGACAAGATCTTCCTTGTCTAAAGTCATGTTGGCTGTCTCCCATTAGGTCATCAAAAATGGGTCTATCTTCGTGAATGATCATTCTCCAGGACCAAGCAGGAAGTCAGTCCTCACATATGGGTGACGTCGGTGCCGACGGAGCCCTCGCGGAGCAATTTCCCCAGCTTTCAAAGAAAGCCTTTGGGAATTGCAGCGCGCATGCGCGGTCCGCTTCCCGCCCAAGGGTGCCATCTTGCTCAGTCTTCTTTTCTCCGCGGAGCCCTACAGATGCTGTTTGTATTCACCGCTGAAAAAGTTGATTTTCTTTCTTATTATTTATTCTTTTTCGGTTCGACGCCGGATTCTTTTTCCCGCCCGGACCCGCTACGCCGTTATCGGGTCCGTTTCTTTATTTTTCGGTTTTTTTATCCTTCGTGACAAGCGTTCGCGCCATTTTTTTCCTTTTCACTGGCTGCCTTGTCTTTTGACCTCGCAGGGGCCCTTTTTCCCTCGATGGCTGCCAGCGGGTTTAAAAAGTGTGATCGCTGTAAGAAACTCATGTCTCTTACCAACACACACGACTGCTGCCTCCGCTGCCTCGGACCCGATCATGACCCGATGATCTGTGGTCCGTGTGGCAAAATGTCCTCAAAAGCGTTGAGGAGTCGGCAGCATCAGCGAGAACGAATCTTCTCTGACTCCGCGTCCGGCCGGGCCCGGACCTCGTCAGAGGATTCGACGTCCCGGGACTCCGGTCCTGAGCATCGTCGGAGTTCCTCTGAGCGGGGGTCTCCTACCCGGGAACATCATAGGAAGAAAAAACCCGCGAGGGCGGCGTCGGCGGACGCTCCTGGTTCCTCGAGGGCCAGGTTGCATAGCCCCGACAGCCGTCCCGGGTCCTCGGAGTCGGAGAGGCCTTCGAAACATCCTCGTCTCGAGATGGAGTCGCCTGGACACGTGAGTACTGTGGTCCTCGTGGACTCGCCTCCGAAGGAGCTGACGTCGGGCCCGACGCCATCGGGGCCCGAGTCAGGGGCTGCTGGGTCCTCCGCGGAGTCCGACTGGGAATCGGAGGACGAAGAGTCCCCTGGTAGTTTTCGGACTCGGTGTGTCCCCTCGGACTCGCCCGAGTCCGAACCTCGGAGACGGTCCCCCCCGGAGGACACCCGGTTCTCGGATTTCGTGTGGGATATGGCCAAGGCCTTGGCATTCCCCACGGATCCCGAGGAGGAGCCTCGAGCCGAGGAGCTCGATGCCCTCCAGTATGATTCTCCCCCGAAGGAGGCCTTTACTGTACCGGTTCCTCCGATGCTGGAACGACTTCTCTTCCGCATGTGGGAGAACCCGGCGTCGGCGCCGGTGTTAAGCAAGCGGGTCGATTCCATTTATCGAGTCCACAAGAGCCCCGGCTTCCAAAAGGCACAACTACCGCACCATTCCATGGTGGTGGAATCGGCCATGCATCGGCTCAAGAGTCAAAAAATGCACTCCTCGGTGCCTCCCGGCAGGGAGGCCCGGAGCCTGGATGCCCTCGGTAGAAAGTGTTTCCAGGGCTCTATGCTTGCTTGTCGAGTCCAGACCTACCAGCTCTATATGGGCATGTATCTCCGAGATCTGGCAAAGGAAATTGCCGGGTTCTCGGCTGGTCTCTCCGAGGAACCTTTGCAGAGGTTCCAAGCCTTGTCCACTGTGATTCGAGAGTGCTCGAAGTTTATCTCTCGGGCAGCCTACGATGGCTTTGAAGCATCGGCTCGAGTAGCCGGAGCCGGCATCGGTGCCCGCCGACAGGCTTGGCTTCAGTCATCCGACCTCGAGCCATGGGTCCAGGACAAGTTGGTCGATGTCCCCTGCAGAGGTGAAAACCTCTTTGGCAAACCCATTGCTGAAAAGGCTGCACAAATCGAGACCGAGACTCTGACCAGAACTAGGCTGTCCAGAAAAACCTCTGCCCCTTCTCAGAAGAAGAAGGGCTCGGGGAAAAAGCCCTTTTACACGAGGAAGGCGGCTGCCTATAAATACTACACTCAGTATCAGGCCTCAGCAGCTCCCCAAAAGGGTCAGCAGGCCAAGGGACGGGGTAATGGGTCCCGTAGGCAGCAAGCCCCCAAGCCCACTACACCGGCCCCTGCTCAGCAGGGTCGGGGTTTTTGACTCCATCAGCAAAGCCTCTTCCCCTCAGCTGGTTTCCCTAAGCACAGGAGGCCAGCTGGTCCACTTTGCCAACAGGTGGTCAGCCATCACATCAGATACCTGGGTACTTCATATAGTTCAGAAGGGCTATCTTCTACACTTTCACCAGGTACCTCCCTCCTACTTTCCAGGGGAGCCTCCAAGACTCCCTCTGCACAGGGACTTACTCCTTCAGGAGTTGGCAAGTCTTCTTCAGGAACAGGCTGTGGAACCAGTGCCCCACCACCTGAGAGGTCACGGCTTTTATTCCAGGTACTTTCTGATACCAAAAAGAACAGGAGGCCTCAGACCCATCCTGGACTTGCGAAACCTCAACAAGTTCCTGGCAAGGGAAAAGTTCAAGATGCTTTCTCTTGGAATCCTGCTGCCCTACCTCCAGCAGGGAGACTGGCTATGCTCCTTAGATCTAAAGGATGCCTATACTCACATCCTTATTCATCCAGACCACAGACAATATCTCAGATTTGTTGTGGGAGGAAATCATTACCAGTACAGGGTCCTGCCCTTTGGCCTATCCTCCGCCGCACGGGTTTTCACCAAATGCCTGGCAGTGGTGGCGGCCCATCTCAAACTTCAAGGCCTTTTTGTGTTTCCATACCCGGACGACTGGCTCATCCGGGCCCAGTCTTCCCAAGAGGCCACTCAAGCCACTCATCGCACTGTGTCTCTGCTCCAGCACTTGGGCTTTGTCATAAACTTCGCAAAGTCCACTTTGCTCCCCTCTCAAGATCTCGAATTCATCGGCGCAAGGTTAAGCACACTTCAGGCGCGGGCCTTCCTGCCTCTGGACAGGGCCCACAGGTTCATGAATCTCGCCAGCCACTTTCGAAGCAATTCCCTGGTCTCTGCCAGGCAATTTCTGAGACTGCTTGGCCATACCCCCAATGCCCGCCTGAACATGCGACCTGCCCAGTGGTGCCTTCGCACTCAATGGCATCAGGCCACGGGGAGCCTGACGGACTCAGTACAAGTCTCAGACCTGCTGGTCTCTTCTCTGCGGTGGTGGCTTCATCTGCCAAACCTAGTACTGGGAGTGGATTTTCAATCTCCTCCTCCTTCTCAGGTACTAACAACCGATGCTTCTCTCCTGGGATGGGGAGCACATTGCCAAGGGACATGTACTCAAGGCCTCTGGACTCCTTGGGAGTCTGCGCAGCAGATAAACTTCCTGGAGCTCAGAGCCATCCGCCTAGCTCTGAGAGCCTTCTCCCACCTCACTTCTCACCAGTCTGTACTGGTCCAGACGGACAATCAAGTAGCAATGTTCTACGTGAACAAACAGGGAGGCACAGGCTCCTTCCTTCTCTGTCAGGAGGCACGCCGGCTGTGCTCTTGGGCAGTCGGCCACGGCATACTCCTCAAAGCGGTCTATCTCCCAGGTCAAGAAAATTACCTGGCAGACAAACTAAGCAGGATCCCTCCAACCACACATAAGAACATAAGAACATAAGATATGCCATACTGGGTCAGACCAAGGTCCATCAAGCCCAGTATTCTGTTTCCAACAGTGGCCAATCTAGGTCATACGTACCTAGCAGTTTCCCCAAGGGACACAGGTTCCACAATGCTTGTATTGGTTCAAGCATTGATATCCTGGGTCCCTTCTTAATAATGGTTTATGGACCTTTCCTCCAGGAACTTGTCCAAACCTTTTTTAAACCCAGCTACACTAACAGCCTTTACTACATCCTCCGGTAACAAATTCCAGAGTTTGATTACACGTTGAGTGAAAAAATATTTTCTTTTATTAGTCTTAAATAGTTTACCCTGTAGCTTCATTGCATGTCCCCTAGTCTTTCTATATTCTGATAAGGTAAACAATCGATCTACGTTTACCCGTTCCACTCCGTTCATTAATTTATAGACTTCTATCATATCTCCCCTCAGCCGTCTCTTTTCCAGGTTAAAGAGCCCCAACCTTTTTAGCCTTTCTTCATAGGAGTAGCCTTCCATCCCCTTTACCATTTTGGTGGCTCTTCTCTGAACCTTTTCTAAAATTGCTATATCCTTTTTAAGATATGGCGACCAGAATTGCACACAATATTCAAGGTGCGGTCTCACCATGGAACGATATAGAGGCATTATAATATCTTTTGTTTTATTTTCCATTCCTTTCCTTATCATACCTAGCATTCTATTTGCTCTCTTGGCCGCCGCTGCACACTGGGCCGAGGGTTTTAACATGGTATCCACAAGGACGCCTAAATCTTTTTCTTGGGTGGTGGTTCCTAATGTGGAACCTTGCATCGTGTAACCATAGTTTGGGTTGTTCTTCCCTAGGTGCATAACCTTGCACTTCTCCACATTAAATTTCATCTGCCATTTTGATGCCCAGTCTTCCAATTTATCAAGATCCTCTTGCAATTTTCCACAATCCTCCTGGGTTTTAACAACTTTAAATAGTTTTGTGTCATCAGCAAATTTGATAACCTCACTCGTTATTCCACTTTCCAGGTCATTTATGAATATGTCAAAAAGCAGCGGACCCAGCACAGATCCCTGGGGTACACCACTATTCACCTTTCTCCATTGGGAAAATTGGCCATTTAGCCCTACCCTCTGCTTTCTATCTTTTAACCAGTTCCTGATCCACAGTAGTACACTGCCTCCTATCCCATGACTCTTTAGTTTTGCCAAAAGTCTCTCATGAGGGACCTTGTCAAAGGCTTTCTGAAAGTCCAGATACACAATATCAACCGACTCACCTTTGTCCACCTGTTTATTCACTCCTTCAAAAAAACATAACAGATTAGTAAGACAAGATCTTCCTTGTCTAAAGCCATGTTGGCTGTCTCCCATTAGGTCATGACTATCTATATGCTGAGTAATTTTATTCTTTATGATGGTTTCTACCATTTTTCCCGGTACTGATGTCAGGCTCACCGGTCTGTAGTTTCCCGGATCACCCCTCGAACCCTTTTTAAAAACTGGTGTTACATTGGCGATCCTCCAATCCTCAGGTATTAGAGATGATTTTAATGATAGTTCACAGATTACTGATAGCAGGTCTGCAATCTCAAATTTCAGTTCTTTCAACACCCTTGGATGTATACCATCCGGCCCAGGTGATTTGCTACTCTTCAGTTTATCTAATAGTTGTAGGACATCTTCCCGATGTATCGATATTTCCTTCAATTCTTCCACACCTTTAAATACCACTTCAGTCGTGGGTAACATCCCTACATCTTCCTCAGTAAAGACCGAAGCAAAGAATTCATTCAGTCTCTCCGCTATCGCCTTGTCGCCTCTTAGTGCTCCTTTAACCCCTTTATCATCTAATGGACCAACTGACTCTCTCACGGGTTTTTTGCTACGAATGTACTTGAAAAGGTCTTTATTTCGCGTTTTTGCTTCCGCAGCAAGCTTCTTCTCAAATTCTCTCTTTGCCTGCCTTATCAATGCCTTGCATTTGACTTGCCAGTGCTTGTGCTGTTTCCAGGTTTCATCATTTGGCTCTTTTTTCCATTTCTTGAAAGATGCTTTTTTGGCAACAACAGCCTCTCTGACCTCAGCTTTAAACCATGCTGGCAATTTTTTGGACTTCCTTCCACTTTTCTTAAAGCGTGGAATACAGCTGGTCTGGGCTTCCAAGATAGTATTTTTCAACAACACCCAAGCTTGATGTACGTCTTTAACCTTTGCAACTGCTCCTTTTAGTTTTTTCTTAACTGTTTTCCTCATTCTATCATAGTCTCCCTTTCGAAAGTTAAAGGGTAGTACTGTGGATTTCCTTACTATCCCTCCTCCACTAATTAAATCAAAGGCGATCATGCTATGATCACTATTGCCAAGTGGCCCCAACACCCTTATCTCTTGCACTACATCTGGTGTTCCACTAAGGACTAGGTCTAATATTGCTTCCCCTCTGGTCGGTTCATGAACCAGCTGCTCCAAGAAGCAGTCATTTATTTCATCTAGGAACTTTATCTCCCTAGCATGTCCTGTTGTGACACTGACCCAGTCGATGCCGGGGTAATTGAAATCACCCATTATTATTACTGCACTGTAACTTTTGCTAGCTTCCTTGATTTCTTTGAGCATTTCATCATCCATTTGTTCATTCTGGCCAGGCGGACGATAGTACACCCCACTGCCATCGCCTTCCCCTTTTTACATGGAATTTCAATCCATAGAGATTCTACAGCAAATTTTGTTTCTTGCAAAACTTTAATCCTTTCTGACTCAATGCCCTCTCTAACATAGAGCGCAACCCCTCCACCAATTTGATCAGCTCTATCATTTCGATATAGTTTGTACCCAGGTATCACAGTGTCCCACTGGTTGTCCTCCTTCCACCATGTCTCTGATATTCCAATCATATCTAACCTCTCGGTTAGTGCTATATATTCTAACTCTCCCATCTTGTTTTGTAGACTTCTAGCATTTGCATACAAGCATTTTAGAGACTGTATTTTATTCATATTAATTTGGCTATTGGTAGACATGGGTAATTTGGGATCTTTAAGTTCTGTCTGCTCCATACTCGAGGGCATTTGGGCTACTTTACTCTTTTTTGGAACCTCTCTGCTTTTTGTAGTATCCTTCAAGGATACATTCTTCCGAACCATGCGCTCTTGGGCGACTGTCGGCTTTCCCCTATTATCTAGTTTAAAAGCTGCTCTATCTCCTTTTTAAAGGTTAATGCCAGCAGCCTGGTTCCATCCCGGTTAAGGTGAAGCCCATCCCTTCGGAAGAGCCCCTCCTTTCCCCAGAATGTTCCCCAGTTCCTAACAAATCCGAACCCCTCATCTCTGCACCATTGTCTCATCCACGCATTGAGACTCCGGAGCTCTGCCTGCCTATTGGGTCCTGCGCGTGGAACGGGAAGCATTTCGGAGAACGCTACCCTGGAAGTTCTGGATTTCAACTTCCTACCTAAAAGCCTAAATTTAGCTTCCAGAACCTCCCTACCACATTTTCCTATGTCATTGGTACCAACATGTACCAAGACAGCAGACTCCTCCCCAGCACTATCTAAGACCTTATCTAGGTGGCGTGTGAGGTCCGCTACCTTTGCACCAGGCAGGCATGTTACCAGGCGATCCTCACGTCCACCAGCCACCCGAGTGGAGATTGGATCCATTAGTGGTTCAGCAGATCTTTCTCAAGTGGGGACTCCCCACCTTGGATCTGTTTGCCAGTCCTCTGAACCGGCAACTACCCAGATTCTGCTCTCGACAACCGCATCCTCTCAGTGTAGCGCCGGATGCTTTTCTGATTCCATGGTCCACAGGCCTCTTGTATGCCTTTCCTCCCATGCCGCTGGTGTCTCGAACGCTCTTCAAGGTTCTCAGAGACAAAGCCTCGATGATCCTGGTGGCTCCCCGGTGGCCGAGGCAACCTTGGTTCCCGCTTCTAATGCAGCTGGCGGTGGACACTCCTCTTCCTCTGGGGTTTCAACCCGATCTTCTGACACAAGACCACGGGTTTCTCCTACACCCCAACCTCCGGTCCCTTCATCTGATGGCCTGGCTGCTGAAAGGGTAGTCCTTGCTCCCCTCCTACTGCCTCGGGAGGTGGAAGAGGTCGTTTTGGCCTCCAGGCGGCCCTCCACCCGGAAGTCCTACGCTCTTAAGTGGCGTCGCTTCTCCGTGTGGTGTGCTCAGCAGTCTGAGAATCCCTTCTCCTGCTTGGTGGCGGTGGTCTTGCAATATTTGCTTTACCTCTCCAATCTGGGCCTTAAGTCCAACTCTGTCAGAGTCCACCTCAGTGCTCTCTCTGCACATCACGCACCGGTAGATGGCAGGCCTCTGTCCAACCACCCTTTGGTGGCTCTTTTTCTTCGAGGCCGCCTCCTGCTTAAGCCTCCTTTGTGTCCACCAGCCCCTGAATGGGATCTGAATGTGGTCTTGCAGCGGACTACCTGTCCGCCCTTTGAACCTATGGCTACCTGCCCTCTTCGTTTTCTTTCTTGGAAAACCTTGTTCTTGGTAGCCCTTACCTCTGCTAGGCGTGTTAGTGAACTGCAGGCCCTAGTGTCTGATCCTCCTTACACTAGGTTCTACAGGAATAGGGTGGTCTTACGGACTCACCCTAAGTTTCTTCCAAAAGTGGTTTCTCCTTTTCATCTCAACCAGGAGGTGGTTCTTCCGACCTTCTTTCCCAGGCCGCACTCCAGCCGGGCTGAAATGGTCCTGCACAGGGCCGGATTTACCTTGAGTGAGGCCCTACGCCAACAAAAATTGTGGGCCCCCAGCAGGGGCGGCCCAAGGGGGGTGCGGACCTCATTTGCATAAAGGGCCTCATTTGCATAAATATTTGCATAATGTTACCATATACTAACTTTTAGTAAACGTGCCTCTTAATGAGTGTATGGATAAAGAAAGACTAAAAGATTTCTACATTACTATAATCCAGTGCCAACTGCCAGACACATTAGGAACTACTACAAACACTACCCATAGTAAACCCGCCGTATCCTAACAGCACTACCAGGACTCACAAAGCACCATACTCTACCAATCAAAAGGCAACACTGCAAATATTAAACCAATACATTTCAGAGAACAACAATACATGACCTACTGGGGAAAGAGAACAAGTGGCAATGTCAAATAGGAATTATATAAACAGAACGCCTCAGCTCAGTTACACATGCAGAACATAGACCATCACCAAACAAGTAATCACAATTTAGAAATAGGAAGACAATAATTAAACTGGGAATCCCAAAAGCCAAACTTGGAATGTACAACACTGTAGAAATAAAACTATACATTAATTTGCTCTTGTACTAAACAAAGCACAGATGTTAATGATGCACATTTACCAGAGCTGACATATTCCAATTAATAAATTCAAAATAAAGAGATATTTTTCTACCTTTTGTGCATTTTTTTCAGCTGCAATTGCTCCAGCCACTTTCTTCTGGTTTCTTCGTGTCTTCTGCTAACTCTCCATCGTCTGCTGTCCATTTGTCCTTTCTTCTCTCTTCTAGATTTTTTTCCATTCTCTCTCTACATCTGCTTTAACATACTAATCTTTCTCCTTTTGCTCTTTCCTCATTCCTATTTCATCCACTCAAATTTTACCCCTCCATCCTCAATCCCCACTTACTCTCCCAATACCCGGCCAATTGTAGATTTTTTATCCCTCCCACACAAAATATTTTTCCCTTCTCCATTTTACTCTTCCAGCCCCATCCCATTCTAATCCTCCCCCAACATCAGCTCCCTTCTAGTTCCAGCCTCACCCAGCATCCATTCCCTTCTAGTCCCTCCATCAGCCCATTTCCAGTCCTAGCCATCCATCAGCCCATTTCCAGTCCTAGCAACCCCCCAACCCAATACCAGTCCTAGCCCCCCCATCACCCCACTTACAGTCCTTAACCCCCCATCACCCCATTTTCAGTCCTTAACCCCCATCACCCCATTGTCAGTTTAAGCCCCCCCTATAACACATTACCAGTCCTAACCCCCCATCAGCCCACTTCCAGTCCTAACCCCATCAACCCATTTCCAGTCAGCCCCCCATAGCCCATTGCCAGTCCTACCCCCCCATCAGCCCACAGCCCATTACCAGTCTTAACCCCATCATCCCACCTCCAGTTTTAACCCCCCAGCCCATTTCCAGTCCTAGCCCCCCATATAGCCCATTACCAGACAACCCCCATCAGCCCACAGCCCATTACCAGTTCTAACCCCCCCACAACAGCCCATTACCAGTCCTAACCCCATCAGCCCACCTCCAGTCTTAACCCCCCAGCCCATTTCCAGTCCTAGCCCCCCATAGCCCATTACCAGACAGCCCCCATCAGCCCACAGCCCATTGCCAGTTATTAGCCCCCCCACAGCCCACAGTCCATTACCAGTCCTAACCCCATCAGCCCACCTCTAGCCTTAACCCCCCCCAGCCCAGCCCAGCCCAGCCCAGCCCATTTCCAGCCCCAGCCCCCCAATAGCCCATTACCAGCCCTACCCCCCCCAGTCCATTTCCAGCCCCAGCCCCCCCAATAGCCCATTCCCCGTCCTACCCCCCCCAACGCCCCTTACCAGTCCGACCCCCCCCCCATCGCCCATTACCTGTCCTACCCCCCCCATTGCCCCTTACCAGTCCTACCCCCCCATAGCCCATTACCAGTCCTACCCCCCCCATAGCCCCTTACCAGTCCTCCCCCCCCCCATAGCCCCTTACCCGTCCTAACCCCCCCCATAGCCCCTTACCAGTCCTAACCCCCCCCATAGCCCCTTACCAGTCCTACCCCCCCCCCCATAGCCCATTACCAGTCCTACCCCCCCCCCGGCCTAAAGTAAAATTTAATTTAAAAAAAAAACCTGGTGGCTGCCGCCGCGGGGCCCCCTCTGCTGCCGCGGGGGCCCCGTCTACAAGCTGGTCGGGTCCGGTCCGGTCGGGTCGGGTCTCTCTCTCCCTCCCTCGCTGCAGGCTGCAGGCTGCGAGAGACGCGAAGGGAGAGCGTCTCCTCGCGTCTGTGTTAAGCCGGCAGGGGCTGATGGGAAATCCCATCAGCCCCTGCGGGCTTAACACAGACGCGAGGAGACGCTCTATCTTCGCGTCTCTCGCAGCCTGCAGCCTGCAGCGAGGGAGGGAGGGAGGGAGGGAGAGAGACAGACAGACCCGACCCGACCCGACCAGACCAGACCAGCTTGTAGACGGGGCCCCCGCGGCGGCAGCCACCAGGTTTTTTTTTTAAATTGAGTTAAAAAAAAAACTGGTTCTTTTTTTGTGGGCCCCTGCCGGCTGTGGGCCCTACGCCATGGCGTACATGGCGTATACGTAAATCCGGCCCTGGTCCTGCATATCCTGGACTGTAGAAGGGCCTTATCCTTCTACCTTGACCGTACGCGGGAGCATAGGAGGGCTGTTCAGCTCTTCATTTCTTTTGACCCCAATAACTTGGGGCTCCCTGTTTCCAAGCGTACCTTATCCATCTGGGTAGCTGACTGTATCGCCTGGGCTTATGGGGCAGCCGGCCTCTCGTTGGAGGGTCGAGTCACGGCTCATCATGTTAGGGCGAAGGCTGCGTCAGTGGCACACCTCCGCTCTGTTCCGTTGGCAGACATCTGCCGGGCCGCTACTTGGTCTTCAAGCCAGACTTTTGCGGCACATTACTGCCTGGAGAGGGAGTCCCGCAGGGACAGTGCTTTCGGTCAGGCAGTCCTCCATAATCTCTTTGAGGTTTAGGCAACTCCTACCCTCCGGCCCTGGTGTTGGGCTACCGGTCGGGGGCGTTTTCAGAGAAGATTCCTTTTTTCTGTTCTGCTGAGCTAGAGGGAGCTCATTTTGTGCTTGAGGTCTCCGGTAGCCTTAAGCTTGGGGGTCCCATATGTGAGGACTGACTTCCTGCTTGGTCCTGGAGAAAGAGTAGTTACTCACCTGTAACAGGTGTTCTCCAGGAGCAGCAGGAATCAGTCCTCACAACCCTCCCTCCTCCCCTTGGAGTTGCAGTCCTATCATTTCGTTTTTGCTAATTGTTTTGCTGTCTTTTAGCTATGTCATCTGACTGAGCAAGATGGCACCCTTGGGCGGGAAGCGGACCGTGCATGCGCGCTGCAATTCCCAAAGGCTTTCTTTGAAAGCTGGGGAAATTGCTCCGCGAGGGCTCCGTCGGCGCCGACGTCCCCCATATGTGAGGACTGAATCCTGCTGCTCCTGGAGAACACCTGTTACAGGTGAGTAACTACTCTTTATGCAATAACAAAAAGTACCTCATTCAACTCTTTACCAAAGCAATCTAGCTCAGTAATGCTGGAATTGTCACAACATAGCCTCAAAAATAACTATAGGCACTAACGAACTCTGGGCTTATTGTGTTAATCTCCCAGACATGTGCCGGTTTAACATCAATGGCTCATGTTGTACAAACAGTATCACGGTGTGTTTTAAGCAAATAAACGTAATCAAGAAAAGTACTTAGCTCATTCAAAAGCGTGATGATGACCGTGACACTTCAGGGATTTTTTTGAAAAAAATTTTTTTAGTGTTATAAAATTTCTTCCACGTTCAATCAACGACTCAAAGCTTGAGGTTAGCAGCGGATGCCTTCCTGATTTCTTGGTCCCAGGGCCTGCGCTCTGCATTTCCTCCCACGCCTCTGGTGGCCTGAACCTTGTTCAAGATTCTGAGAGACAAGGCCTCGGTACTTCTGGTAGCCCCCAGGTGGCCGAGGCAGCCCTGGTTCCCACTTCTGCTTCAACTAGCAGTGGAAACCCCACTACCTCTGGGGTTGCAACTCGATCTTCTCTCTCAGGATCAGGGTTCCCTTCTGCACCCCAATCTCAGATCTCTCAATCTGATGGCCTGGAGACTGCAAGGGTAGTGTTGGCTCCCTAGGGCCTGCCTCAGGAAGTGGTAGAGGTGGTCTTGGCCTCTAGAAAGCAATCCACCAGGAAAACCTATGCCCTGAAGTGGAGAAGGTTCTCCTTGTGGTGTCAGCAACGCAAGGAAGATCCTTTCTCCTGCACTGTGCCAGTAGTGCTTCAGTACCTGCTGCACTTGTCCAATCAGGGCCTTAAGTCCAAATCTGTTCGGGTCCACCTCTCTGCTCTGGCAGCTCACCACTCACTGGTGGAGGGGACACTCTTTGTCGGTTCACCCCTTGGTGTCCAGGTTTCTCAGAGGCTTGCTCTTGCTCAAGCCTCCTCTCCGTCCACCAGCCCCTGAGTGGGAGTTGAATGTGGTCTTGCAGCAACTGACTCGCCCACCTTTTGAGCCGATGGCTACATGTCCTCTCTGCTTCCTTTCTTGGAAGACTCTATTCCTAGTGCCCTGACCTCGGCCAGGCGAGTGAGTGAGCTTCAAGCCCTGGTCTGTGACAGGCCATACACTCGCTTCTATAGGAACAGGGTAGTCCTTAGGACTCATCCTACGTTCCTCCCAAAGGTTGTCTCCTCTTTCCATCTCAACCAGGAGGTGGTTCTTCCAACGTTCTTCCCTAGGCCCTATGCCAGCTGGGCTGGGACAGTCCTGGATACCCTGGACTGTAGAAGGGCCTTATCCTTCTACATTGAACGTACGCAGGGGCATAGGAGGGCTACTCAGCTCTTCGTATCTTTTGACCCTAATAACTTGGGGTTACCTGTCTCCAAGCGTACCTTATCCATCTGGGTGGCGGACTGTATCACCTGGGCTTACAGGGCAGCTGACCTTCCCTTGCAGGGTCACGGCCCACCGTGTCAGGGCAATGGCTGCCTCAGTAGCTCATCTCTGCTCTGTACCCGTTGGCAGACATCTGTAGGGCTGCAACTTGGTCCTCAAGCCAGACTTTTGCAGCCCATTACTGCCTGGAGAGGGAGTCCCGTAGGGACAGTGCTTTCAGTCAGGCAGTGCTCTGGAATCTCTTCGAGGTTTAGGCAACTCCTACCCTCCAGCCCTCTGGTTGGGCTACCGGTGGGGGTATGTTTCAGTGAAATCCTTTCTCTGATGCTGCGGCTAGAGGGAGCTCATTTTTCAGCTCTGGGTCCCCGGTAGCCTGAAGCTGGGGAGTCCCATATGTGAGGACTGACTTCCTGCTTGGTCCTGGAGAAAGTAGTTACTCACCTGTAACAGGTGCTCTCAAGGAGCAGCAGGAATCGGTCCTCACAACCCTCCCTCCTCCCCTGGGCGTTGCAGTTGTACATAGTTCATTTTGTTTTTTTGTGCTGTCTTTTAGCTATGTCATCTGACTGTGTGCACACAAATCACAATGGCCCCAACTTCTTGAACGAGCACTCCACAGAAATAAATGAAAAAGTCGTTCACTGTACCTTGTTCTTAGACTAGAGAAGTCATACTATATTCTTCAAAAATGAATAAAAGTATTCACAATTTTTATCGAGGTCTCAGTTGAACAATAGCTTCGCCTGTTAGACATGTGTCATAAAAGGCCTATTGCATAATCACATCAACGACCTCAGCAAAGATCAAACAGAACCTTAGTCACCGTGGGGTTTTTCATTACTATTGCTCTTCTTAAAACTTGTACGATGAACTAGAGCTAAAACAGTAACAACCGTTTCCCAGGGCGCAGGAAGAATAGCGCTTTTGACGGGGGTGAGAGCAGGAGCTCCCCCTTCCTCCCCGAGCCCGCCAATCCTGATCCAGGCCCAACGGCTTAAGAACCTTTGGCGTGGCCCTTAGGCGTTGGTCCGTGGCATTTGTATCTGGAGTCCTTATTGATGTATTGATGTCCTACATATATATCAGGGTAACTTGCTGTTCTGTGTCCTTCTCTTCCTCTAATCTGTTTGACTGTCTCTGTTCTCTACTCTGTCCTATCTTATAAATGGCGTTCTTTTCTTGTTTCCCTAAATGATCTAGTATTGTAAACCGCTCTAATGCCTTTGGGTCTGAGCGGTATATCAAATTCAATAAACATAAACATAGGAGCTTTGCTGGATACCAGAAAAGCAAGGGCCTATCTCCCTCAGACCCGTTGCCTTCGCATGGTGCAGTTAGCTTCTCAAGCAGTGCTAAAACCTAATCTCACTGCTCGAGAGATGTTACAACTACTAGGCCACATGGCATCTACCATGCATGTGGTTCCCTATGCTCGCCTCCATATGAGAGCAGCCCAGTGGACTTTATCCACTCAATGGACCCAGGCATCAGGCTGCCTGTCAGACAAAATAGCAAACACAAATAGCCTTATTTTGTCCCTCCATTGGTGGCAGTCCACTCAAAACCTGTTTCAACAACCTTTACCCCAGGCAACTCTCGCAACAGATGCTTCTCCAATGGGTTGGGGAGCTCATCTGCAAGACCAAGGCACTTGGACTCCACAGGAGACTCATCTACATATCAATCTCTTGGAGCTCAGAGCAATCTTCCTTGCTCTTTGAGTGTTCCACACCCTGCTCAGCTACAAGACAGTCCTCATTCATATGGACAATCAAGTAGCCATGTTCTACGTGAACAAGCAGGGGGGAACAGGCTCTCTGTCGCTTTGCAACAAAGCTTTGCGACTATGGGCCCTCGCCAGAGAGAAACATAGAAACATGATGACAGAAAAAGACCACATGGACTATCTAGTCTGTCCTTCCATATCAACAACTACAACAGTCCACTTTTTACCTTTAGAGATCCTCTGTGTTGGTCCCATGCTTTTTTGAATTCAGTTACTGTCCTCATCTCTACCACCTCCACTGGGAGACTATTCCATGGATCCACTACTCTTTCCGTAAAGAAATATTTCCGCATATCACTCCTGAATCTATCTCCCTTCACCCTCATCCCATGTCCCCTCGTAGCAGAACTTGCTTTCAATTGAAAGAGGCTCTCTCCCTGAACATTTATGCCACGGAGGTATTTAAACATCTCAGTCATTTCACCTCTATCCCACCTTTCCTCTAAGATGTACATATTAAGATCCTTAAGTCTGTTCTCATGTGCTTTATAATGAAGCCCACTAATCATTTTAGTAGCCACCCTCTGCACCGACTCCATCCTGTTCACATCCTTTTGAAGGTGCGGTCTCCAGAACTGCACACTATACTCCAAATGAGGTCGCACCAAAGACTTATACAGAGGCATTATCACCTCCTTTTTTCTGCTAGCCATTGCTCTCCGTATGCACCCAAGCATCCTTCTAGCTTTTGCCGTCGCCTTTTCTACCTGTTTAGCTACTTTAAGATCATCAGACACAACCACGCCTAGGTCCCGCTCTTCTTTAGTGGACAAAAGTACTTCACCTCCTATACTGTATTGCTCCCTTGGATTGCTGCAGCCCAAATGCATGACCTTACATTTTTTAACATTAAATCCCAGCTGCCAAATTCTAGACCATTCTTCAAGCTTAGCTAGATCCTTCCTCATGTTATCTACACCTTCCTGGGTGTCTACTCTATTGCAGATTTTGGTATCATCCGCAAAGAGGCAAACCTTACCTGACAGCCCTTCCGCTATATCACTAACAAAGATGTTAAAAAGAATCGGACCAAGGACAGATCCCTGGGGCACACCACTGGTAACATCCTTCTCCTCAGAGTGAGCTCCATTTACTTGTACTTTGTCGCCTCCCACCCAACCAATTTCTAACCCAAGCAGTAACTTTAGGGTCCATCCCTAGGGTGCTCAGTTTGTTTATAAGTCTCCTGTGAGGAACAGTGTCAAAGGCTTCACTGAAATCTAAATACACCACATCTAGAGCTCTCCCTCGGTCCAACTCCCTGGTCACCCAGTCAAAGAAATCAATCAGATTTGTCTGACAAGACCTGCCTCTGGTGAATCCATGCTGCCTCGGATCCTGTAATCCGCTGGACTCCAGAAACCTCACTATTTTCTCTTTCAGCAGCGTTTCCAATAATTTACTCACCACTTAAGTTAAACTAACCAGCCTGTAGTTTTCAACCACATCCTTACTTCCGCTTTTGTGTAAAGGCACCACATGAGCCTCTCTCCAGTCCTTTGGCACCACTCCCGACTCCAATGAGGCATTGAAAAGGTCAGTCAGTGGAGTTGCTAGAACGTCCCCAGGTTCCCTCAGTATTCTAGGGTGTATCCCATCCGGTCCCATCGCTTTGTCTACTTTAAGTTGAGCTAGTTTCTCACAAACACAGTCTTCTGACAATTGTTCAAGATGTCCCTCGCTTCTGTTCCTTTTTGTGGGTGTTTTCTGAGGTCCTGCTCCTGGTTCTTCATCTGTGAACACAGAACAAAAATATTTGTTAAGCAAGTCCGCTTTATCCTTATCAGCTTCTACATATTCCCCCCCTGCACCCTTGAGTCTGACAATACCACTTTTGCCCTTCCTCTTCTCACTAATATATCTGAAAAATGTCTTACCCCCCATTTTATTGCATTGGCTATTTCCTCCTCCTTTTTAATCTTTGCCTTCTTGACTACTTTGCTAGCTTCTCTAAGTTTTCCAAATACAGATGCCTGTCTTCCTCTTTCTGTGATCTCTTGTATTTCATGAAGGCCTCCCTCTTTTTCTTCACTTTTTCAGCTACTTCCTTGAAAAACCAAAGCGGTCTTCTTTTCCTTTTGCCTTTATTTACCATTTTAACAAAAAGGTTGGTTGCCCTTAAAATACCCCCTTTCAGTTTTGCCCACTGTTTTTCTACATCCCCCAGCTGTTCCCATCCCACTAACGACTCCCTGAGGTATTGGCCCATCTTCGCAAAGTTAGTCTTCCTAAAGTCTAAGATCCTCACCTTGGAATGGATTCTAACAGCCCTAGTCCTAATACTGAACCACACCATCTGGTGATCACTGGATGCAAAATGATCTCCCACTACAACATCAGAAACACTTTCACCATTGGTAAGCACCAAGTCCAGTATGGCCCCTTCACGTGTGGGGTCTGTTACCAATTGCCTGAATAGTTCTCCCTGTAGAGAATCCAGGATCTCCTTACTTCTAGATGATACTGCAGCAGGAATGTGCCAATCAACATCTGGCATATTGAAATCTCCTATCAGTAGCACTTCCCCTTTCCTAGCAATGCTGCATATGTCTTCAATTAACTCTCTGTCCACCTCTTCCTCTTGTGAGGGAGGTCTGTATATCACACCAATGCAAATAGATTTCTCTTTCCCTCTTTCTAGTTTAACCCACAATGCCTCCTCTCTCCCTTTTAAGCTCTGTAATTCCAAAGCTTTAATAGTAGTTTTTACATATAGTGCCACTCCTCCTCCCCTTCTTCCTACCCTGTCCTTTCTGAATAAACTATAGCCAGGTATAGTTACATCCCAATCATGGTATTCTGTGAACCATGTTTCTGTAACTGCCACTAAATCCAAGTCAGCCACTCCCACCAAAGCTTCAACATCAGGGATCTTATTTCCCATGCTACGGGCATGGGAAATAAGATTCATCTCCTGGCAGTGTATCTTCCAGGCATACAAAACTCTTGGGTAGACAGACTGTCGAGTTCTGCTTCCACAGGTGGCCAAGATTTGTCAAATTTGGGGAACCCCGGA
The DNA here is from genome assembly GCA_033557465.1 of Ichthyophis bannanicus. NCBI lineage: Eukaryota > Metazoa > Chordata > Amphibia > Gymnophiona > Ichthyophiidae > Ichthyophis > Ichthyophis bannanicus. The sequence goes on along the minus strand of CM066044.1, from coordinate 224,735,293 downwards.
CATAGACCTATTTGCAAGTCCGTTGAATGCCAAACTTCCCTGATTCTGTTCCAGAATTGCGGCTCAGGGCTCTCAGGCCAGGGATGCTTTCCTCCTTCACTGGGGTCAAGACTTCCTTTATGCCTTTCCACCCATTCCCCTAATTCCCAAAACCTGTTCAAGCTTCAGAGAGACAGAGGCCGTATGATTTTCATAGCTCCACATTTGGCACAGCAAGTGTGGTACCCTCTGCTTCTGCATCTGTCTCAAGCTCCCTCTCTGGAGTTAGGGTCTGCTCCAGATCTCCTGTCTCAGGAGGATGGAATGTTATGACATCCCAATCCCCAGTCTCTGCATCTCAGGGCTTGGTTGTTGAAGGCCTAGATGATCTTAACCTCCCTCAGCAAGTTAAGGATATCCTTTATGCTTCCAAGAAGCCTTCCACAAGACGCTCTTATGCTTTCAAGTGGAAGAGGTTTACCATATGGTGTTCGCAGAAGGGTCTTAACCCCCTTGCGATATCTCTGGAATCACTACTGGAGTATCTCCTATCTCCAGGAACAAGCAGGAATGAGTCCTCACATATGGGTACGTCGGAACCGACGGAGCCTGCGCGGGAAAGCTCCCCAGCTTCCCAGAAAGGAAGCCTTTGGGGCCTCCCTCAGCGCATGCGCGCTGCCTTCCCGCCTTCCTGACCAACTCTCTTCAGTTCTTCTTTTTCCGCGGAGCCAGCAGGTCGTGTTCCTGTCACCGCTGAAGAAATTGTTATTTTAATTTGTTTCTTTGACCACGTGTCTGCCTTCCCCGATTCCGGACCGGTACCGCCGGTCTTTTTTCGTTTATTTCTTTAAAAAAAAAAAAAAATTACCTTTTCCTCACTTGGTGTAATTTTTCTGTGAGGCCTCTAGGCCTTCTCAGGTTCTCCCTCATGGAAAAACCAGCTTCTAGTTTTAAAAAATGCACCAAGTGTACCAGTACTATTTCAGTCACAGATACCCATGAGTGGTGTCTTAAATGTTTGGGGCCTGACCATTCCATTCCGGATTGTCCATCCTGCTCTCTGATGTCCAAACGGGGCTTACAGAACAGAGCAGCTAAGTTTCATATGCTGTTTTCTACCGATACTCCAGCATCAACATCCTCCAGGTCTTCTTCTCCTGATGGATCTCAGGTAACCAAACATTCTTCAGGCAGGTCCTCAAAAGGCAAATCTCCCTCTAAGCAGCGAGAGGCCCTTCCATTTGACCCTGAGGACCCTTCCCCAGCCAAACAACCCCGGCGGGAAGCTCCGGCTTCCAAAGCTGCTCCTATGGGGTTACAGGTAGACATCGATGGCACGGCATCAACCGATCTCCTGTTAGACTGCTCTGGGGTACCGGCTAACACCGGTACCGACATCCAGGCAGTTGTGGCGACTATGGGTACTACGGTACAATCCATGCAGCAGGCCTTATTGGCTTTCATTAATGCTGCAACGCCATCGGTACCGCGACAGTCGGTTCCGACTCAGATTCCGGTACCGCAACCAATACCGGTACCCAGAGCATCTACTTCCAGTAGCATGCCGGTTCCGGTCTCCGGTTCCGGAGATTTCCTCGATACCGCTCCGATTCCCGGTACGCCCGATGTCGATACCGGTCGGTACGCGTATCGATCTCTGGAAGCAAATAGGCGATACTTTGAATCCTCTGAAGATTCTGATACATCAGATGATTCTGCTGATGTCTCTTTTACTCTTCCTGAGGAGCCCTCTTCTCCAAAAAGGAGAATGTCTCCTCCAGAGGATTTGTCCTTTCAAGACTTCATTATTGAAGTAGCTAAAGGACTTTCCATATCTGTAACCTCTGAAAAGGAACCTAGAGCAAAAAAATTGGATATTTTAGGATACTCTAAAGTTCCCAAAGAGGCAGCCACCTTACCCATACATGAAATTCTTCAAGAACACATGATGGACTTGTGGGAGGCTCCTCTCACCCTATCTCCACATTCTCGACGTTTGGACACCATGTATCGGGTTCCTCCTTCTCCTGGTTTTCAAAAACCTCAGCTTCCTCACCACTCTATTGTGGTGAAGTCTGCTATGAAAAAGATAAAGAGTACCAAAAGGCACTCTTCTACCCCTCCAGGAAGAGAATGTAGGACTCTGGATGCTTTTGGGAGAAAGATCTTCCAAGCTAGCATGCTTATTGCCAGAATCAATTCATACAGCCTCTATATGGGCATGTTTTTGAAAGAGATTGCATTAAAGATACGTCAGTTTCTCCCCTTTATCCCAGAGGATCAGAAGGAGGAGTTCCTTCTTTTGCTAAAGCAAACTCAAGATGTTTCAAAGTTCTCCAACAGAGCAGCCTTTGACTCTTTTGAGGGGGCAAGCAGAGCCTCTGGCATTGCCATAGCTGCTCGCAGACTGGCTTAGCTCCAGGCCTCTGATTTGGAACCCTGGGTACAAGAAGGCTTGGGCAATCTGCCCTGTACAGGTGAAAATCTGTTTGACAAGGAGTGGCAAATCAAAGCCACTGAAATGGATGCAGAGAATGCTGCTTTAGATAGACTTTCTGCCAAGAAAAAACCTTTTAAGAAACCTTTCTATAAAAAGACCAGATTTTCCGCAAATACTGGCCAGCAATCTTCCCAAGTTCGCTTTGCTCCTAAGCGTCAGCAAACTAAACAGGCCAGAACAAAGGGTTTTTGACTTGCTTCTAGAGAACTTAACCTTTCTGGCTCTGCAACAACCAGAACCCCTCACCATTCCAGGAAGGTTAACTCATTTTGCTCCCAGATGGGAACAAATCACATCAGAACCGTGGACCCTCTCTATCATCAAAGAGGGCTACAAACTACATTTCTCCAGCCTTCCTCCCCATTCCATGGTGAGACAATTCAATTCTCCCCCTTCTCCCCTGTACCTGTTGGGCCAGGAGGTGACCACTCTTCTCGCCCAAAAGGCAATAGAAGAGGTTCCTCTTCCTCAACAAGGGTCAGGTTTTTACTCCCCTTATTTTCTCATTCCCAAGAAAACAGGGGGGTACAGACCCATTCTGGATCTCAGAGAATTGAACAAATTCCTATACAAGGAGAAATTCAAGATGCTTTCTCTAGGCACTCTCCTTCCATATCTACAGAGTCAGGACTGGCTTTGTTCTCTAGATCTCAAGGATGCGTACACACATATACTCATCCATCCATCCCACAGAAAATTCCTACGGTTTCTGTTCCAGGGAAAACATTTCCAATACAGAGTACTTCCCTTCGGTCTAGCCTCTGCTCCAAGGGTATTTACCAAATGCATGGCAATAGTAGCTGCATTTCTACGCACTCTGGGAATCTTTGTCTTCCCATACCTGGACGACTGGCTCATCCGAGCTCCATCTCAGTCCGAGGCTCAGACTTCCCTGGACCACACCAGACGCATACTGCAGTATCTGGGACTTGTCATCAATCTGCCAAAGTCTCAACTCACCCCCTACTCAGTCCCTCGAATTCATAGGGGCCTGGCTAAATACCACCACTGCAAGGGCCTATCTTCCTCAGGCCCGTTGACACCGTCTAGTGCACTTGGCCTCTCAAATTCAATCCAGAAGCCACTTGACTGCCAGGGAGATGCTACAACTGCTAGGCCACATGGCATCCACAGTTCATGTGGTGCCTTATGCACGCCTACATATGAGAGCAGCTCAATGGACTTTGTCCACCCAGTGGACCCAAGCATCAGGAGCTCTCTCAGACCAAATAGCAACCTCAAAACGTCTTTTTTGGTCTCTCCAATGGTGGATATCCACTCAAAATCTGTTGTTGGGGGCCCCCTTCCAACCCTTGTTACCCCAAGCAACTCTCACTACAGATGCCTCCCAAGCAGGTTGGGGAGCTCATCTCCAAGACCTCTCCACTCAGGGCACTTGGTCTCCACAGGAGACCACCCTTCATATCAACCTTTTGGAGCTGCGAGCAATATTCCTTGCTCTCAAGGTCTTTCATACCCTCCTCATCAACATGACAGTCCTTGTTCATACCGACAATCAAGTAGCCATGTTCTACATAAACAAGGAGGGACTGGCTCTCTGTCGCTTTGCAACGAAGCTCTAAAATTGTGGGCCTTTGCCAGAGAGCATCAGATCCATCTCCTGGCAGTGTACCTCCCAGGAATCCAAAACTCTTGGGCAGACAGACTCAGTCGAGTTCTGCTTCCACACGAATGGTCCCTGCACATGAATCAGGTACTCAGAATCTTTCAGAAATGGGGAACCCCGGACATAGACCTCTTTGCAAGTCCGTGCAATGCCAAACTTCCCTGGTTCTGTTCCAGGATTCCGTGTCAGGGAGCTCAGGCCAAGGATGCCTTCCTCCTTCAGTGGGGTCAGGCCTTCCTGTATGCCTTTCCACCCATTCCTTTGATTCCCAAGACTCTGTTCAAACTTCAGAGGGATCAAGGATCTATGATCCTCATAGCTCCACGCTGGCCACGCCAAGTGTGGTACCCTCTACTTCTGCATCTCTCCCAGGCACCCTCCCTGGATCTGGGAGCTGCTCCAGACCTTCTGTCTCAAGAGGAGGGGACTTTGTGGCACCCAAACCCAAGTCCCTTCACCTCAGAGCTTGGTTACTGAAGGCCTAGACCTTCAAGACTTGAATCTTTCTCAACAGGTGAAGGATGTCCTCCATGCATCTAGGAAACCTTCCACCAGGCATTCTTATGCTTTTAAATGGAAAAGATTTTCAATTTGGTGTGCTGACAAAGGTCTTAACCCTCTAGCATTACCTTTGAATTCTTTACTCGAATATCTCCTGCATCTTTCCAATACAGGACTTAAAACCAATTCTGTAAGGGTCCATTTGAGTGCTATTGCAGCATCTCTTAAGCCTATCAATGGACAACCTGTTTCCTCTCATCCTCTTCTTACGAGATTCATGAGAGGCCTAACCTTAACTAAACCTCCCATTCGACCTCCTCCGGTGGCATGGGACTTAAATGTGGTTCTTGGTCAGCTTATGAAGCCACCCTTTGAACCCTTAGCCACTACCTCCTTGAAATTTCTTTCCTGGAAAGTCATTTTCCTTATTGCAATCACTTCTGCTCGACGCATCAGTGAACTGCAGGCTTTAGTAGCTAATCCACCTTATACAAGGTTCCATCATAAGGTAGTCCTTAGGACAAATCCCCGCTTTATGCCTAAAGTGGTCTCGCCTTTTCATCTTAATCAAGAGGTATATCTACCTGTATTTTTTCCAGGTCCTCATGCATCAAGTGCAGAGAGGAATCTTCATACCCTGGATTGTAAGAGAGCTCTTGCCTTTTACTTACAAAGGACACAGCAACATAGAAAGTCTTCTCAACTTTTTGTTGCTTTTGATCCTTCTCATTTAGGACTTCCAGTCTCAAAAAGAACACTATCCAATTGGATTGCTCAGTGTATTTCTTTTGCTTACCAGAGTAAGAACCTTTCTCTGGAGGGCCATGTCACAGCTCACAATGTGAGAGCCATGGCCACTTCTATGGCTCATCTTCATTCTGTATCCATCGATCAGATCTGTCGAGCAGCCACTTGGGCCTCGGTTCATACCTTCACAGCCCATTACTGCTTGGACAAGGACTCCCGCCGGGATGCCTTGTTTGGTCAGGCTGTCCTCAGACACCTGTTCCATTCTTAAACAACTCCTGCCCACCTTCCCTGAATGGATGCCTGAGATCCATAGGGACATGAGGAATTCTTGCAGGGGGATCTCCCCGGCATCTTAGCTAGGGAGTCCCCAAATGTGAGGACTCATTCCTGTTTGTTCCTGGAGATAGCACAGTTACTTACCTGTAACAGGTGATCTCTGGGAACAGCAGGAATTAGTCCTCACAACCCACCCACCTCCCCTAGGAGTTGTATCTGTCTCTCTCTTTCCTTTCCTCTCTCTATTGTCTCAGCTTTAAACTCGAACTGAGGAGAGTTGGTCAGGAAGGCGGGAAGGCAGCGCCCATGCGCTGTGGGAGGCCCCAAAGGCTTCCTTTCTGGGAAGCTGGGGAGCTTTCCCGTGCAGGCTCCGTCGGTTCCGACGTACCCATATGTGAGGACTAATTCCTGCTGTTCCCAGAGATCACCTGTTACAGGTAAGTAACTGTGCTTTATTTATCCAGTGCAGGACTTAAGACTAACTTAGTAAGAGTCCATTTGCGTGCTATTGCAGCTTCTTTCAAGCCTCTGAACGGACAACCTATTTCCTCCCATCCTCTTATAGCAAGATTTATGAGAGGCCTTCTTCTGACTAAGCCTCCCATTAAGCCACCACCGGTGGCATGGGACTTAAACCTGGTTCTTGGTCAGCTCATGAAGCCACCTTTTGAGCCCCTTAGCTACTACCTCATTGAAATTCCTTTCTTGGAAGGTTATCTTTCTCATTGCAATCACATCAGCATGTCGCATCAGTGAGTTGCAGGCACTAGCGGCTGATCCACCTTATACAAGGTTCCATCATGACAAGGTAGTCCTTAGGACTCATCCACACTTTATGCCAAAGGTGGTCTCGCCTTTTCATCTAAACTAAGCGGTCAGCCTACCTGTGTTTTTTCCAAGGCCTCATGCATCAAATGCAGAAAGGAATCTTCATACTTTGGACTGTAAAAGAGCTTTAGCCTTTTACTTACAAAGAACACAGCAACATAGGAAGTCCTCTCAACTCTTTGTTGCTTTTGATCCTTCTCATTTGGGATTTCCATTCTCCAAGAGAACATTGTCTAACTGGATTGCTCAGTGTATTTCTTTTGCCTATCAGAGTAAGCACAGTTACTTACCTGTAACAGGTGATCTCCGGAACAGCAGGAATTAGTCTTCACATATGGGAGACGTCGTGATGGAGCCCGCACGGGAATGCTCCCCAGCATCCAATAAGAAAGCCTTTGGGAGCATCCCCCGCGCCTGCGCGGTGGCTTCCCGCCCTTCCTACTGTCTCTCCCCAGTTGAGTTTCATAGCTGAGCCAGAAGGAGAGGAGAGGAAGGAATAGAGAGAAAGAGATACAACTCCTAGGGGAGGTGGGCGGGTTGTGAATACTAATTCCTGCTGTTCCGGAGATCACCTGTTACAGGTAAGTAACTGTGCTATCTTCAGGAACAAGCAGGAATGAGTCTTCACATATGGGGACTCCCTAGCTGAGGATGCCCGGGGGAGATCTCGTAAGCCCGGCCCAGGACAGGAGGGCATTTGCCCAACCTGAATCCCCCGCCATTGTAAATTAGGTATATCATTAACTATAAAACTACTAAAACCCTACTAAATTTCCCATAAATATGCATCCTAACCAAAAAAAAGGGAAACACCTATATCTATATCTATATCCCTCGGATCCCTTTTTAGGGTTGAATCCCTAATTTAAATTATAGAGAAAAACGGAACAGCGCACAACGAGAGGGGGTCACCCCTCATGGTGTGAGTTCCAACCTGAATCCCCGGCATCCCCGAGGGATGGAGGGTAGGAGTTGAGAGGAGAAGAACAGCAAAACCCAAAGACTACAGGGAGAGTAGTCATTAGAGTGCATGGAGCATCACTAAGTTTTTAATTTATTAATGACTTAGTACCATGTAAAGCTTACCTACTGAGTTCTAGGAAGTAGGACTGTGATGGAGGTACTGTAGACGTAGTAGCGAGGTCTGCAAGGGAACTTCACCGCAGCGAGGAGGATTTTCCAAATCCGGAAGGCCAGGAGATCCAGGAATCAGCTGGGTCAGGAGAAGGACGGCAGGTCTTCGAGGAAGCTTTATGCAAAGCTGAGCACTCCCTTAGGAGCAGAGTCCATAACTCAGAGGACTAACAGTAGAAGACTGGCCGATCTGGATGGCCTATTCTGGAGAAGAGTAGGGGTGTACCCCGGAGCAGAAGGAGTACACAGCCTGCCCTAGCTAAGAGATAGGGAGACAAGGGTCTAAACCTCCGGGAGGAGAGCATAACTGAAAATAGAAGTTGTTGACTTCACAGCAGTAGAGTACAACCAGTCCGAGGGCCGATCTAAGGAATAGGCAGGCGGACTGGCCGGACCCCGGAGGTGGGGGCGTGAGTACCGGCCATTGGAAAAAAATAGGCAGCAGAACACAGGCACTGTGGGCAGCCCCCAAACGCGCCTATCGTGCAGGCGATATCTGTGGAGAACACACCCCCCCCGCAGTAATGCAGGTACGCTGAGGAACCTACCTCCATGAGCATAACACTGGTAAGGCGGACCTGCCAGTGATCCACAGAACGTCCACCTGGAGAGGGGGCATCAAGATCCGTCCGGGAGAGGGATCTATTCCGGTGGAACACGGGCAGATCGGTGAACGGTAGCGTGACGGACAAAGGATAGCATCAGTCCGGAAGAACACACCAGGGGCTCGACGCCCTATAGGTGTCCCCAGGACCTGCACGCAGAAACTCGCCCCCCGCACTAATCGGGGGACATGAGGGCATAGCCCCCGGTAAGCATAGGGGAACTATAGCGGCTGGAAGGAAAAAATTCCGGCACGGAAGCAATCAGCAGGGGGATACTGCCGAGACGGGTTCGGGGACGTACCTAAGGGTAAGCCAGCTGACCGTGGGCCAGAGCTATCATGGAGTAGAGGTGGTCTCCCTCTACCAACGGAAGGAGAGTACCTGAACCCCTGGATAAGCCCTCGAACCATTTGCCCTACTGAACGAACCCCAGAGTAGAGCTCAATTGTAAACTTCTGGTAAGAAGGTAATTGCAGGCAGCCGCCCACCGGAGCCTAAAACTGCTTGGTATGAGAGTACTGGTGCGGCCCCGGGGACTTCAACCCAGGGCGAGGGGTCCCTTGCTTGGGCGCACCTGGAGGTTGGGCGGAGGGGTGACATTTCCTCTTCCTAGGGAAGGAGGGCCTGGCGAGGCGCGCACCACCGCCGGGGGGAAGCCGGGCCCTAGGATGGCTTCTAACGCTGGGAAGGTTAGCGAAGCACTGCACGACCTGACGTAAGGCTTCGCTATTGAAGAGGTGATCTCCGTCACAGGGAGAATTACCCAGGTTATGCTGTGCCCGTCTACACAACTCGGACGCCTGCAACCATGCTGTACGGCGTGCTCTAATAGCAACAGCAGAGCATCTGCTGACCGACAGGAAGGAGTCGAGAGAAGCACGAGAAAGGAACCCAGAGATATTCCTGCAGTGATAAAGAAGCAAGGAATATTCAAAGGCCTTGGTTGCAGATAGAAAGGGAGACAACCGAGATAATCTCTCGGTGACCTCCCGAAGCGACAGACTCATATAAAAAATGTATGAAATAATTCTGGACGCCAGCATAGACGTTTGGAAGGTTTGACGTCCTAGGGTATCTAGCGTCTTCGAGGTGCGGCCTGGCGGGCGAGAAGAATGCTTTTCCTTGCTGCCGGCCTTCCTCAGCGCCGATTCCACCACACTGGAACGATGTGGAAGTTGGTGCTGCCGAAACCCCGGGGAGGGAGGCACCCGATACAGAGCATGCATCGCAGTCGACGGTGCCGGAACCCTCAAAGGCGACCACCAAGCCCCCAGCAGGAGATCCTGCAGGGAGGGATGCAGAGGAAGCATCACGGTGGCCCGTTCCGCAGGGCCTGGAGTTAGGTCCGGGATAGGGATGGCCAGCAAGTCCGCCATGTCAAGGAGGAAATTCTGAAAAGACGGCTCTCCCGGAGGGGCTATGCCGAGGGTGGCGGTGGCATGAGAGGCCGCCAGGGCACCGAGAAGCCTCTCGGGCTGCTGCCCGCTGGGCAGAGGAGGGGACCAACAGCCCCCGACTGGGGTGGTCAACAAGGCGTCGTCGGCTCCTGGAATTGATTCCAAGCTAGGCATCGAAGGGGTCGATGGCGCTGCCGGAATCTGCCCCGCCCCCGGCGACTGAAGCGGTTCCGTGGCAGCCGGAGGGCAGTGGCCAACGATCTCCGCTCTGCGTCGCGGGAGGGGACAGGGGCCGATCCCGAGACGTGCTGTGGCCAAGTCTTCGAGGCTGGATACCGATTCCAGGCTGGGCATCGAACCGAGCGATGAAATCGACTCCCTGCTAGAGGGCGTCGGCGGTGCTGATCCCGGGGAGCGGATCGGAACCGCGTCGATCGGCGCCGTGAGCATCAAGGGCCTCCGAGGATGAAGCTCGGTGGAGAGGGGCCCATCCGACGCCGACGTCGGACGGCGGGCACTGCCTGATGCCGGGCCCCCTCTCGAGCCCGCCTGACCCGGGGGGTAATCCTTCCGGGACATACGACCCGTCCCCGAGGGTACCCAGGTCACCCGTCGACGAGCCCCTGCAGGAAGGGAAGTGCTAGACTCCTGCGCCGACGCTGGGGTACCGTTGCGGGACGGCGCGGATCCAGGCTGGATCGAAGCGATCGAAGACCCCAGGGCCCCCTTTCTCGGAAAGGGCGGGGCCCTCGACGGCCGTGACTATGCCGGGGGGTCGCCCGTCTGGGAATGATCGACATACCCCGAGGCTCCCGGGGGAGGCCGACGGCGGCCCCTGGCGCTCGGCGGCCCTGCCGTCTCCGGCGGAGCGGTGCCGCGCAACCCCGGTACCACCCTCGCGCAGGGCTGGGATACTGGCAACCCAGCACGGGTCGAGGCGACCGGCCCCGAGGCCAGATGACCATCCCCGGCGAAGAGTGGAACCACCGATGCCGACGCATCCGAAGCGGGTACCACCTCCGCGCATGGCCTGAACGTAGGGCCGCCAGACTGTGTCAAGTCGGTCGGCCCTAGCGCTGCCGAGGGCAGCGGCAGGTGATCCCCGGTGGGAAGCGGGTCACTTGACCCCGATGCCGACGGGTCGGCACCGCCGCCGTAGGAACGCCATACCGGCAGGAGTCGGTTGGCCCCGGAGGAGCCGAGGGCCGTGGCTGACCGCCCCCGGTGAGGAGCGGAACACTCGACGCCGGCGGGTCTGTACCGCCCGTGGCGGATACCACCCCCGCGCATGGCCGGGATGACGGAACGCCAGGCTGGACCGATTCGATCGGCCCCGGGCGATCCCCGGTGAGTAGCGGGACGCTCGACACCGACGCCGGGGGGTCTGCACCGCTAGAAGCGGGTACCTCCCCCGAGCACGGCTTGGACATAGGGAGGTCAGACTCGGTCGAGTCGATCGGCCCCAGAGGCGCTGAGGACACCAGTTGATGATCCCTGGCAAGGAGTGGAACACTCGACGCCGGCGCCGATGCCAGGGAATCGGCACCGCTCGAAGTGTGTACCTCCCTCGAGCACGGCTCGGGAATGTTCTGTGAGGAGCGAACCCCAGGAACATCCCGAAACCCCGTAAATGCTTTGGAGCCCGAGGACTCCCGCCGGGGTATAGTAGCCAAGGGGAACTTGAGGGGTTGGCCGGAGCCGTCGCCATGCCGCGCATGAGACTTGCCCTTCAAGACTTGGCTAGTCTTAACAGACTGTTGCGTGGTTACCTGATCCTGGAGAGAAGAAAAACCCGATGACCGCGCCTTGGGCGTGAAAACGTCATCGAGGGATACCCGAAAAAGGGAAGGTCTTCTCCCGACACTGTAGCCCGGAGGACCCGGGGGGGAAGGGTCAGGCCCCCAACAAGAGAGGCACCAGGCATTGGAGTCCATGTGGAAAACTAAGTCCCCGCAGTGAGGGCACTTCTGGGGCTCCATGCTGTAAGCCCGGTAGGCCTCGGCGCCCAGAGGGAAAAAAGGGGCCCGCTAGGCGACGAAAATAAGTGAGAAAAGAAAAACAAAAGGGCACAGAGGTGCCGCTGTCGGCGGGAAAAGCCGCGACTACAGAACAAGAAAAGAAAAGAAAAAAAAAGGTAAAAGTTCTGCGGTGGCAGGAGGGACGTCCTGCCTGCTCCGCGGAAAACGAAAAACTGGGGAGAGGCAGTAGGAAGGGCGGGAAGCCACCGCGCAGGCGCGGGGGATGCTCCCAAAGGCTTTCTGATTGGATGCTGGGGAGCATTCCCGTGCGGGCTCCGTCGGCGACGTCTCCCATATGTGAAGACTCATTCCTGCTTGTTCCTGGAGATAGAATCTTCCTCTGGAGGGCCATGTCACAGCTCACAATGTGAGAGCCATGGCAGCTTCAATGGCTCATCTACACACACTGTCTATCGACGACATCTGTCGAGCAGCCACCTGGGCCTCGGTTCATACCTTCACAGCGCATTACTGCTTGGACAAGGACTCCCGCCGGGATCCCTTGTTTGGTCAGGCTGTTCTCCAACACCTGTTCCATACCTAATCAATTCCTACCCACCATCCCTGGTTGGATGCCAGAGATCCATGGGGGGAAGTGGAGCCCTTTCACAGGGGCACACAACTTCTGGGGTCTCTCCCTGGCATCTAAAGCTAGGGAGTCCCCATATGTGAGGACTGCGTTCCTGCTTGTTCCTGGAGATAGCATAGTTATTCACCTTTAACAGGTGATCTCCGGGAACAGCAGGAATTTAGTCTTCACAACCCACCCACCTCCCCTAGGAGTTGTATCTCTATCTCTCTTTCCCTCTCTCTCTCTTTGTCTCAGCTTTAAAACTTAACTGAAGAGAGGCAGTTGGGAAAGGCGGGAAGGCAGCACGCAGGCGCTGTGGGATGCTCCCAAAAGCTTTCTAATTGGACGCTGGGGAGCGTTCCCGCGCAGGCTCCGTCGGTACCGACGATACCCATATGTGAGGACTAAATTCCTGCTGTTCCCGGAGATCACCTGTTACAGGTGAGTAACTATGCTTTCCTGCTTGTTCCTGGAGATTGCACCTTTGGGCATATACACATTGTGCCCCTTTGTCCCCATGCCTTCAACATCCAATATCTTGAACTGTTTCCCACCCCCCAACCTTTTTCCTGCTGTCCCCCCCCCCACTCTCTCCCTCTTTCCAGACTCTCTCCCTTTCTATCTCTTTCCCTAACATTCCCACCACTCCCCTCCATCCTTTTCTTGTTTAAAAAGACACTTCCACTTTAAATTTTTGTTGCTTTATTCCCCTTCCCCCGGTGAACCTTGTCATTTTAGATCAGCTGCCCTTCTGTTCTGCCCATGGGCAGGCAAATGCAGCCAGCCTCTTTCCTTTTGCCCATGGCTGATGGCATCTCCTTGGGCAGCTGTGGCAATCCAGACCACAATTGCGGCGTCACCCTTCTGTTCTACCTGTGGGGGATCGGATCCCCATGGGCAGGTAGAAAGGGTGATCTCCAGGAACAAGCAGGAATGTAGTCTTCACATATGGGTGACATTTGTACCAATAGAGCCTGCATGGAAATGCTGCCCAGCTTCCAATTGGAAAGCTTTTGGGAGCAGTCCACTGCGCGACTGCCTTCCCAACTCCCTCTCTTCAGTTCTTCATTTTCCACTTAGCCAGCAGGAAGCAAATCCTATCACTGCAGAAAAGCTTTTTGTGGATAGTGCCTCTGCCTTCCCGTCGACACCGGCACTGTCTAGGACATCGCTGGTTCCCTTATCCTTTTCTTTTTCTTCTTTCTTTATTTTCTCTAAAAACAACAAAAAATAAATGACTGGGGAGTCAGCGCCCTTTTAGGCTTTAAGTCTACCATACTCTTCATATATAGAAGGTATGGAGAAACCAACTAGTGGTTTCAAAAAATGCACTAAGTGTGCCAGCACCATCTCGGCGACTGACTCACATGACTGGTGTCTAAAATACTTCGGCCCAGACCACCAGCCAAAGGACTGTTCCCTTTGCCGGAAAATGACATGGAGAGGCCTACAGAACCGGGCTTCTAAATTAGGAGCACTCTTCGCGTCGGAGACGGTATCATTAGAGTCCACTTCATCAAAGGCCTCATCATCCTCTCAGGTATCCTCAAAGTCCAAACACAACGCCATATCAAAGACTGAGGGCACCTCCATGGACAGATCTCACTCAAAGCATCGAGATCCCTCAGGGGTTGCCTCTGAGGCAGATCGGCCTGCTAAACAGCCTTGGCAGGAGGCCCTGTCCTCCAAAGCCATCGAGAGGCTCCAGGATCCTCCCGAGACCTCGACCTCCTGAGAGCTACTGGTGCCATGTTCTGGGACGGTAGTGCAAATACCCAAGCATCGGCAACCTTGATAGATCAGCACATACTGGCCATCGAGCGCAGCTTGGCAGCTCTACTTACAGCCTCGGTACCCATAAAACCCTTGGCTACATGTACAGTCCCATCGATACTGGTTCTGGTTCCTGGCATCGACACCGGTTACCAGTACAACATCGGGGCTGCTGCAGATGACATCGACATCGCTCCCACCCACGCCCTCACTGGAAGCTCTTACAGATACTGGTGCCAGACCCAAGCGGCTCACCGAGGCCGATAAATCAGAACATCGGTATCAGCATCTAGCTTCCGGCAAGCACCATACACATCCATACTTCAAGTCCTCTGATTCAGATTCCCTTTATTCGGATATGAGGTCACTTGATTCCCAGGGATCCCGGGACCTTCCTTCGGATCCTTCCCTGTCTCAACAGCAGCGCATGTCCTTCCAGGAATTCATTCAAGTCCCTGGCCAAAGGTGTCTCTTATCACAGTGACACTGGAGAAGGAGCCAAGGGTGGAGGAATTAGAGATCCTTCAATACCCAACAGCACCTAAGGAAGCAGTCACCTTACTGGTGCACTGCATCCTTCATGACCTTATGCTCCGTATGTGGGAGACGTCATGTACTGGAGTGGAATCAGCTATGCGCTGAATCAAAAGCTCAAAAGACTCACTCCTCTAATCCTCTGGGTAGGGAATTGAGAACCCTCGATGCTCTCAGCTAGGATTAACTGCTATATATTCTATATGGGAATGTTCCTGAAAGAGGTCTCCAGGGATTTCGAGGTCTTTGTCCCTCTCCTACTGGATGACAAATGGGCAGATTATCTCGCCCTGGTTAAGCATAGCCAAAATGCATTGAAGTTTGTCAATAGAGCTACCTTCGATGCTTTTGAGTGCACGAGCAGGGTCTTAGCAATTTGCATCGGTGCATGTCGCATTGCATGGCTTCAGGCCTCAGATCTTGAATAGTGGGTTCATGATAAGCTGGGTAACAGGCCTTTCACAGAGGAAAACTTCTTTGGCGAAGGCTGGCAAAATAAGGTCTCTCAATTAAAGGCAGAAAATACTACTCTAAAGAGACTTTCCAGGGTAACAGCTGAACCTACTAGGAAAAAGACTCCTGCAAAGAAATCTTTCTACAATAAGAAGAAGAGATTCTTCTCTTCCTGTCCTCCTGTTGTTCAGTATTAAGGTCAAGCCCCACAGAAGAGGCATCAACCTCCTAAACAAAAGAAGCCACAGGTGGCTAAATCTTAACCATCTCTGCAGCCACAGCCTGCGTCTGGTTTTTGACTCTTTCCTAGAGAACATTGCCACCCTGCCTCTGGAGGGGCCCAACCCCCTCCACATAGCAGGCAGACTGTGTCACTACGCCCATAGATGGCACCTCATCACCTCAGAGCAGTGGACACTCACCATAGCTCAGGAGGGGGTATAGCCTTCATCTGCAAACTCTGCCCCCCTCCACATTCAGGGGGGAATGTCAAATGGAACCCCCACTCACTGCTCTCCTACAAGACAAGGTGTCATCTTTTCTTTCTCAGGGTGCTATAGAAGATGTCCCAATATCCCAACAGGGAGTGGACCTCTGCTCTCCCTTCTTTCTCATTCCAAAGAAAACTGAAGGGTATAGGCCCATTCTGGACCTCAAGAACCTCAAAGTTTCTAGTCCACAAAAAGTTCAAGATGATCTTTCTCGGGACTCTTCTTCCCTACCTCCAGAGTCAGGACTAGCTCTGTTTTTTAGACCTAAAAGAAGCATATACACATTCTCATCCATCCAGGACACAGTAAGTATCTATGCTTCACCTTCCAGAGAAAACATCAATACAGAGTCCCTTCCCTTTGGATTCTCCTCTACCCCAAGAGTCTTAATGGCCGCATATCTAAGAACTCTGGGGATATTTGTCTTCCCTTACTTAGACAACTGGCTAATAAAGGTAGAGACTTCCCAAGAGGTTCTGCTTTCCTTGCATCGTACCATCACAGTACTACAACATTTGAGATTTGTCATCACAAAATCCCAGCTTGTTCCAACTCAGACTAGAGTTTATAAGAGCCCTACTAGACACCCAACAGTCCAAGGCGTTTTTCCCCCAACTCTGTTGTGCCTGTCTAATTGAACTAGTGTCCTAGACACTCCTATGAGACCATCTGACAGCCCGAGAGATGCTGCAACTCTTCGAGCACATGGCCTCTACAGTACATGTTCCACATGCCCAACTACATATGCAAATAGCCCAGTGGAAGCAGGCCTCAGGCTGTCTCCAGAACAGGATACAGGTCACTGCCTGTCTAACCACATCCCTTCAGTGGTGGTGTTCTCCAGAAAACCTGCTCGTAGAGTCACCTTTTCAGATTCCTCCACATCAGTGTACCCTGATGCACCCAAACTGGGTTAGGGAGCCCATCTGGGCAACCTGACTACGCAGGGACTCTGGACAGTGCAGGAATCGCCACTCAGATCAATCTCCTTGTACTTTAGGCTATCTCCAGTGCCCTCTGGGTGTTCAAACATCACCTCAGAGCACAAGTCCTAGTCAGGACAGACAATCAGGTTGCCATGTTCTTTGTGAACAAGCAGGGAAGAACAGGCTCTTGGGCCCTGTACGAGGCGATACACCTCTGGTCCTTTGCCATTGCTAATCAGATAAATCTTCAAGTGGTGTACCTCCTGGGGGAATCCAATGTCTTGGCAGACAGAATGAGTCGCATTCTTCTTCCCCACGAATGGTCTCTGCATTTGGACACAGTGTCCTACATCTTCCAGACCTGGGGAACTCCAGACATAGATCTGTTTACGACTCCCCAAAATGCCAAGCTTCCTCGCCTCTGCACAAGAACTCCAACATCCACCAACCAACAGCTGGATGTTTTCCACCTGCACTGGTAAGGGTCTGCTTTATGCGTTCCCTCCCATACCCCTCATTCCCAAAATGCTTTTTAAGCTTCAGTCCAACAGGAGCTCCATGATTCTCATAGCCCTTTACTGGCTGCGGCAAACATGGTTTCCACTGCTACTACGTCTGACTCAGACTCATCCTCTGTGATTGAGATATGTGCCAGATCTCTTCTCCCAGCATAACGGCTCACTACTCCATCCCAATCCACAGTCTCTCCGCCTCACAGCTTGGTTGCTGAGAGCATAGCTTTACAAGGCTTTGACCTTACTCAAGAGGTTAAGGAGATCCTTTTGGCTTCTAGAAAGCCCTCCACCAGATGTTCATATGCTTTTTAAGTGGCATAGAATTTCTGTTTGGTGCTCCCAGAAAGATCTCATTCCCTTTTCTGCTCCAATGGAGTCACTCCTCCAATATCTCCTCTACCTGTCCTTGACAGGACTAAAGACGAAATCTGAGAGAGTCCACCTTAGTGCCATTGCAGCCTCTTATCACCTTGATAGACAGTCCATCTCCTCACAACTGCTAGTAGCCCATTTCATAAGAGTCTCTTGCTGTCTAAACCTCCTTTTAAGCCACCTCTGGTAGCTTGGGACCTCAATGTTGTTCTAGCACATTTCCTCAAGCCACCCTTTGATCCATTAGCCACAACCTCACTTAAATTCCTCTCATGGAAAGTGATCTTCCTAATTGCCATCACTTCACCTAGATGCATTAATGAGCTTCAGACTTTTGTGGGGGAACCTCCCTATACCTGCTTCCACCATGACAAAGTAGTCCTTTGGTCTCACCCATACTTTATGCCCTTCCATCTAAACCAATCAATTTACCTTCCAGTTTTCTTTCCTAAGTCGCATGCATCTAGAGTGGAAGCAACTCTGCACACTCTTGACTGCTAGCATGTGTTGGCTTTTTACCTCCAAAGGACTCAGGGTCATTGTAAAGCCTAGCAGTTGTTCATCTCATTTGATCCCAGTCACCTGGGATTACCTATCTCTAAGCGTATGCTCTTCAGGTGGATAGCACACTGCATTTCATTTGCCTATGACAAAGCAGGGCTCTCCCTGGAAGGGCATGTCAATGCTCACGTTCATGCAATGGCCATCTCGATAGCAAACCTACACTCGGTAGCCATTGACGAAATTTGTAAAGCAGCAACTTGATCTTCTGTCCATACCTTTGCTGCCCATTATTGTTTAACATTATTTCTGTACCGCCTTCTCCTTCAATTAAGGCGGTCTCCACAGCAAACAATCAAATGTGTTCATGTGTTCTCATGCAGTAGTGCGTGTAGTGTGTTTGAGGTGGTGTGTCTTTGATTTGGTTGATCTTACTATAATGTGTGCTATTATACATGTTGAGCTATTATACATTCTATATACAATGGTCAGGGTGTGGGTATGTCCGTTCTAGCTTGATTAGTAAGTTATGTGACATGTCCATAGTGTTCAAGGAATAGAGTTGTCTTCAGCTGTTTGCGAAAGTCTTTGACGTCAGTTGTTAGTCTCAGCTCGTCTGGGAGGGAGTTCCAGATAGTTGGTGCGGCCAGCGAGAGTGCTCGTTCTGCGGTGTCCTTGCATGTCTTGGTGAATTCTTTTGGGGTGGTGTTTGGATAAAGATTCAAGTCAGGATGCCATGTTTGATCAGGCTGTACTCCAGTACCTCTTTCAGACTTAGATGCAACTCCTACTCTCTGTCCTGGAGTTTGAAGATACCAGAAATCCATTTGGGATCCATGACCACCTCATGCATACTCTGAGGCGAACCTCCACTGGTTCTGAGGTCACTTTATCTGGCATCTGGAAGTTAGTGAATCCCATATTTGAAGACTTCATTCCTGCTTTTTCCTGGAGATAGCATAGTTACTTACCTATAATAGGTGAACTCTAGGAACAGCAGGAATTTAGTCTTCACAACATGCCCTCCGCCCCTAGGAGTTATAGGGTTTCATTTACTCTCTTTTTTCAGCTACAAACTCACTGAAGAGAGTGAATTTGAAAGACAGTCGTGCAGACACATGGAGTGCTCCCAAAAGCTTTCCAATTGGAAGCTGGGGAGCATTTCTGCATGGGCTCCATCGGTACCGACATCACCAATATGTGAAGACTAAATTTCTGCTGTTACAGGTGAGTAACTATGCTTTTACTGCAATTTTGGCCAGCCTCATTCCTCTTGTCCATGGGAGAATAAGGTTCCTGAGGGTAATCAGCTACAATTCAGGCTGCCATCCTCCATGAGTGGGCGGGTCTTTGCTACACTCACGTGAAAAAGAAAAGGGAGCTGGTGAAGAAATTCCCAGATGTGTTTCTAATTGCCATGGTGACCTGGCCCCTGAGGTTTGTCAAGCCCTGGCTTGGCAGCTCTGGAAGAAGAGGAGTGTGGCAAGGGTTATAAGCTGTGCATATTCTCATATTACCGGGAATAGTGGCCAGGATTCATATTTCAGGCAAATTCTGGGCTAGCTTTTTCTGGAGATGGTGCTGTAGAACCAGTTATAACTTAAGACACTGGCTTTCTAACCAATAAAAGTGTGTAATCTTAAAACATTCACAGAGTATTTTATACAGTTTCCTGGGGAAAGGCAGAACATTTTATTTATTTGAATTGGTGAGGAAATTTTTTAATCTCTTCAGTCTTGGATGGCGCCAAAGAGGATCTCCCAGCTCCCAACAATTGCAGAACACCACAAACATCTGGATGTTACTTGTATGGTAACTAAGAGTTTGCTCAGGGAAGAAAAATGTCTTCATTCCTAAGTATAGATCTATAGGGTGTTTGCATCTTGAGTATTATGTGCAGTTCTGTCATCCAACTCAAAACACTGAAGGTGGGGGTTCTGAGGAATAATTAGTTGTGATGCTGGGTGTCAGTCTGTGTGCACAGAGGGTCTGTATGAGGAGTGGTATTATCTATACTTGTGTCTGTCTTGGAGAGTGTAGGGGTGGGTGGGTGAGCATGTAAGAGAGGTAGGGATGGGGGAATGTGAAGGTAGCAGATAATGGGGAGGTGAGTGAAGATGGTTTGGGTGTGTGTGAGGGATGAGTGGGTGGGAGTGTGCATGAGAGGTTTGTGAGAGATGGGGGCTGATGGGAGTGTATGTGGGGATGTCATTGGGATGAAAGCTGTTTGTATAGGTGGGTGGGGATATGTGGAGGGAGGTGTAAGTGATTGGTGGAAGGATATGTGGGGGGGGGGGTGAGAATAGAGAGAGATGGTGTGTGGGGAAGGAGTGGGCATTAATAGGAAGATGTGTGTATATATGTGAAGGGTGTTGATAGGTGATCTGTGTATCCAAGGGATTGACTGAGTGGGGATGGGAAGGAAGGAACAATATCCCTGCCTCCTCCATCCTTCCTCACTGATCCCTCTATTCCACCCTGATCCCTCTATTCCACCCTCTTCCCTCCCTTCCCCCAACTATTGACAACCTTTTTCTTAACCTGGTCAGTAGAATTGCCCCATGAGTTTGCAGGCAGGCGGCAGCAGCTCCTTGCCTGTTGCTATGTGTTTTTTTTTTTCTCCTTTGGTAGGTGGAGGTTGGGTCTCAGTCAGCAGACATAGCAGCAGCTCTTCTGTTGGCCGGTGGGACTGGGTGCAGAAGCTCTTTGCTACTACTGTGGCTCTTTTCCTTCAGCATCTTCTCCTGCCTGTCCTTACACAGTGGTTTGTCTGTGCTTGCAGTGGGTGTCAAGTAGCGAGCATAGTGTGGCTAGTGGCAGATGGTGTATGTGAGGTGTGTGTCTGTTTGACAACCAATAATATATGATGTATATATATTTTTCTGCATGGGCAGAGTTTAACTGTCAATCTGTAGGTAAGTGAGGGTGGGATGTCAAAGGGTGGAAGATGCATCTGTGTGGTGGAGGCGGTTTGTGTTGATTGGTTTTCATTCTTTTTATCTTGTACATTTGAGGTTGAATAGTTTGAAGTGATTTGAAAAAAATCCATAACTTTGTATTATGGAATCCCTCAGAGCTCCATGTTATCCTCCATTCGTTTCAAGCTATTTCTTGGTTCACTTATTCTGCTTATACAGTCCCTAGGTTTTCAAGCCATTATTTTTTCAGATAATATATCCTCAGTTGCCTGACTTGACTCCTTTCACTGACTTGTGGGTATCAAATTGGTTGGATGAACACCATCTTTAACCTTCTAAATTTCAAGTAGTATGGATAACACACCAAGCTTCCTCCCTGTTCTCTCAGGTCATCCACTTTCATTGCAACCCTCAAAAAATTTTAGGATGTCACATTGACTTGACTGATTTATTCTTTAAAACTCTGATTTCCTCAGTTGTTGCTGCTTGCTTCTCAGCTCTCTGTTCTATCTGAGCCATCAGATCTTTACTTGACCAGTCTGCATTAACAACCTTGCTCATTCCTCTAGTGATCAACCATCTTGAGCATTGCAATTCTTTATATATAATAGTCTTCCCTTCTCATCAATCAAAAAGGCTTCAACTTGTCTAAAATACTTTTGTTAATATGTGATTATTTTATAGCTGTATGATCACTTGAAAGATAATCATTGACTTCCTAATTCCTATTACATAAAGTTCATGATATTATTAGCCCTTCAGACATTTTATTCAGGTCTTCCCAGCTATCTTTGAAAAATCTGTTAGTTATCCCATCCATGAAAGCCACATGGCACACTGCATTTTTCTTTTTAGCTCCTACTTTTTGGCATTCCCAGCCTACCTTTTGGGCCATTGCAGAAAGCTGGCTATGAGTCGCTCGTTATCAAATCTGTATACGTCTATATAGCGCACCAATAGCGTGCGACTTCAGTGTCGGCATGCAGAAAGGGGTGCATATGCACATTAGCCACGTGTTAATCTGTGGCATAAATGACAGCATTAAACTGAGAGAGCAAGCCAAACACATGTGCACAGAAGTCAGTGCAAAGTTTGCATGCTCTTTGAGAGAAACAGGGGCACCACATATCTAATTTGCATGTGTCCCAACAGTAGTTGATGGCATCGGGGGCTTCCCTTCAGATGATCCAGGTATTGGGAAAGTCCTTGATGACATCAAAATACTGTCAGGGGGCTGATGCCCCAGACAGAAACCAAATCCCTAGTGGCCCATCTTCAGGTATCTTTACAAAGGAGCAGGAGTGTTGCCCACAAGCTCCCGCTCCTGCACCATCATCTTAAAAATGGCGGTGTCTGGCCCTCCTTGGTGCATTCTGTGATGCACCTGGCAGGACCGGTGCCACCAATTTTTCTTGATAGCGGCATGGGAGTGTGTGGGCAACGGTCGCACTCCATTGTAAAGCCTTGGACTGTTGGTAATAGTTATCATTGTATTAATAAAATGCACCTAAAAATATGTAGCAGAACTAGACAAGGTTCAGAGAAGGGTGCCAAAGATAATGAAGGGCTGAACAGATATGGGATTCTTGAATTTGGAGAACAGAGAACGGAGAGGTGAAATAAGAGGTTTATAAGATCTGTGTGGTGGAACATGTGAATAGGGAATGATTATTTATATCTTCAAATTTGCTAGGAAAAAGGACTACATTATGAAACTAACAAGTAACAAATTTAAAACAAATTTGAATATTTTTTTCAAATCAGTGAATGATCAAGCTGTGGAATTTGTCATTAGAGGTTGTGGTACTGTTACTGGATGTAAAAGGCTTTTGGACAAATTCCTAGATGGGCCAGAGTTAGGGGTGGGCAACCAGATTAGTTGCCCTGAGCCACAAGCCTCCCTCAAGCTGAAGAAGGCATAGCGCCACAGGTGTGCTTGGGAGTTCCCGCCCACATGTGTACTCTGGGCATATTTTAACACAGGCTTTATCCTAGAAGAAAAGTCTACAAACAGTTTTAGCCAAATGGACCTTAAAGATACAACTCAACCAGGGGAAGGAGCTGCAAGAAATATATCTATTCTCTGGGATGATCTAGGTAGTTATTATTGTATACACAATGCTCAGTATGATGGACTTTTGGTCTGACCTTACCATGGCATATCTTATGTTTTCATTGGAGAAGATATTGATCTAAATGAGGGGATGGCATTGTCAGTATTGTAAATCTTGAGCGTATTGTGAACTGTATTAAATGAGTTATATACTGCACTACCTGAAAGAATTTAAGTAAACTGATCTTGGGGCAAAACAGGAAATTGTAGCAAGAATACAAAATCCCATTTTGCTCTAGTGCTTTATTTAAAAATTATGTTCAAAGTGAACAACTCCCCTCCCCTCCCTTTTTTTCCTCTTCACTTCTCCATTAATTCAGTCTCTTGAAATCTCTCCAGACCTGGATTCTTCAACAGAGGATCCCATCTCCCCAAAGCGGAAGATGCGTCGACGTTCCAGCTGCAGCTCAGAGCCCAACACACCCAAGAGTGCCAAGTGTGAGGGGGACATCTTCACCTTTGACAAAACAGGTGAAGGGGGTTTCTTCTGCTAAATCTAACCAGGGACCTGGCATTTGAAGCTGGTGATCCCATTACTGAGGCATAGAGTGTCAGTGCAGCATTCAGCTTGAGGTTTGTGAGCATAAGTGGGTGTGGGGTGGTGGGTTGTTTTTTTTTAGGGGGGGAGGAGGGGTGTTTGTGGAACTTGTGCTTGACCATAGCTCAACAATTGGGAGTGCAAGGTAAAACCCCAGGTTTGCTTAGTAACAGAGGATGACATGATCTCTGCTTGTACCTTCAGGTGCTGACACTGAAGATATGTTGGCAGAGATGGACTATGAGAAGGTACCATATTCATCACTACGCCGGACCCTTGACCAGCGAAGGGCACTGGTGATGCAGCTATTCCAAGAACATGGCTTCTTCCCATCAGGTGAGGGACATGTTTTCCTCTTCTAAAGAGCTGCCTCACATCAAGTGAAGGTTGCCTAATACACTCTCCGAGGTAGGCTTTTGTCTGTGACATATGGAGCACTGCATCGAAGAAGAGCTGTGTCCCATAAGGGGCGGAGCACACTGGGTAGGGGAAACATGGCAAAGACTAATACTGAACAGAATTTCTTTCTTACCTGCAGCCCAAGCAACAGCCACTTTCCAGGCTCGATACTCTGATATCTTCCCTACGAAGGTCTGTCTGCAACTGAAGATTCGGGAAGTACGCCAGAAGATCATGCAGGCTGCTACACCAACTGAGCAGCATACATTTGCAACAGTTATGTGTCCTTCCTCCAGCACTGGGGAGCAGCAGGCTGTGGGTTCTGTGAGCACTTCCATGCAGGGTGGAGCAGGAAGTTCAGAAACACTGTTGTCAGAAATGCAGCCACCTCTGCACCTTGCTGTTACACTGGACTCCTCACAGAGGATTAGTGAACCCCCAGAGACAGGCTGGGAAAGTCACCATGCATCGCCACTGGCAGGGGGTAGCACAGCTGCTACCTCCAGTAACAGATGAAGCACCGAGCACTTGAGCTGAGAAGCTAGACTAGAAGCACTGCACTGTGGGAGAGCTAAGGGAGTGCCTTGTCAGGTCTTCTGGATGGGTCCTGGTCTATCCTCTGCTCCTGTCCAGGTGTTCTGGCCCTAGAAGACCAGACTTGGAGATACTAGGAGCAGCAAACTACAATCACCCTGGAGGACTGAAACTGTGTAAGAGCCAGGAAGAAGGGAGGAAACCCCTTACTCCCAACTAGCTGCCTGTGAGAGAGACTCATGTTACTATCAAACCAAAAGGAATAATGGCAGGCACAGAGAGGATGGGCAAGATCAAGCTGCCTCTCTTCTACTCCCTTGGGGATAGGGTGTGCTCGGAGGTGGCAATGCATAGGCCTTGATGGAAGATGACACCAGATAATCATTCCAGAACCACAGTGGATCTCCTCCCTGCCTCCAGCCACCTCCCTTCCCCTATGTATCCTGTGTGGGCAGAGGGGTTGTAAAGTTTTTAAGTTCTTTTAATAATGTTAAATATTTTGAGGACTTGTTTATGTATGTTCAGTGAAAGTGGATGTGACCAGGCCTATATGTAATCTGTTTCACTGATGTGCCACATCCAGGTGGTGATGTGTCCGAGGTGGGTGGCTATAACATAGAAGGCAGTGCAGACTGGAGGGAGAGATTTAGTAAGATGATGATGATCCCTCAGCAAGTGTTAAGAAGCATAGAACTGTCCTCTGTCATTAAGAATCATCCTTCCTTTCTTAGAGTCTGAATATATCCAAGAGCCACATTGTGCTTGCTCTCTCCCCCCATGCCCCACCTAGCACGCTAAATATTTCCAGAGGAGGACATTTGATGGGGAACATGGACGAGAATAAATCCTTAGAGGTCTACACCTATGCAGACTTTGAGTGGATGTGGTGTTTTTGTATAGGCCCTATCTGGAAATATTTTTGCCAGAGACTGCCTACCATCTTACGAGTAGTAAGGAGAAGGTGAGGGCCCAGAGTGGTACAGGTAGATTTAGCATTCTTTCTTTCCAGGGGTGGGGGAGTAGCAGCCTCCCTTCAAGAAAAAGAAATGCATCAGCAACTGTGGAAATTAAAAAAAAAAAAACCACACACACTCTTACTGTAATTTTTTTTATATTCTATATATAAAGCATTTGTTTAAAATTGATTTTAATGGTATTGGACAGAGTCTTGCTATTTTTAAATATTGTGATTTGTGTTTGTAATGGAACTTTTTTTTTTAATGAAGGGTCCTTTTTACAGGATCATTTTATTGCCTTAATAGAAGGTGAGGCTTGTGGGCTTTGGGAAGGTGGCTGAACAGCATGGACTGTTCTGCATAGGAGAGAAGTTCCTTGCTGGAGTGTAGGATGGACTGCAGTATGTGTAAAATTTTTAATGTATATTATATGTAGAAAGTGAAACTTGTTCTTGTAGGCTGCTGCATTACTTTTTCATCTGGGGTTAGATGCAAGAACGCAGAAGATGGCCTTAGAAAATCCAAGGCATGCATTTACAGGGTATACTGCAGCTCTGCATAGGCAATGTTGGGTGCAGTTCTCCATGCAGGATTAAGATTGTTTCAGGGCATGGCAGAGATGTGGTAAGAGAGCTATTGGTAAGAATGTTAGTACTAAATTAGCAGGACTGAGGTACTTTTACAAAGCTGTAAAATGGAGTTACCTGTAGCAGATGTTCCACGTGGATAGCAGAAATAAGTCTTCATGTATGGGTGATGTCCCCAACAGAGTTCCACGTGGGAATGCTCCCCAGCTTCTATTGGAAGCTCTTGGGAGGCTCTACCGCACTTGTGTCTCTCCTTCCCCCACCTGCTGCCACTGCGGTGCCATCTTCTTCAGTTTGATAACATAGTTGTAGCAGAAGACAACTTCTCAGGGAGGTGGGAGGGGTGGGGGGGCTGTGAAGACTTATTCCTGCTTGTCCACAGAGAACATCTGCTACAAGTAACTACCTCTTCTCTGTGGACAAGCAGGAAGTAATTCTTCCTGTATGAGACTCCCAAGCTACAGGCTACCAAAAACAGAGGAGACTGCTGTGAAGCCCAACAAGGGAAACATTCAGCTACAGAATTTGAAAAATCAACTGTGTACAGTAGTGGCAAGAGTCCCTTTTCTTCACTCTACTTTTCTTTTTTCCTTTTTTTTTGGTAGCCTGGACTGACAGACAGAGCCTAGGTGGGATGGCGTTGTATCCTAATCCCCAAACAGATGCTGATGTACAGATTGGCTGAAGTTGCTGTCACGTAGGGAATCCCCAACCAGGCAATAGTGAAACGGGAAGGTGTGGACTGAAGACCACGTTAGAGCTCTGCAAATCTCTTCCATGGAGACAGAGTGTAAGTTGGCCACCGCTGCTGCCATAACTGTGACATGACTATCAAGGCTCAGGCCTTCCTGGGCATAAGCGAAAGACATGCAGTCTGCTAAATGAATTGAAAGAGAATGTTTGGAAATGGCAGCCCCTAGCTTGCTGGGGTCAAAAACAAAAAGCTGGACCGACTTCCTATGGGATTTTGTCCACTACAAGTAGAAGGCCAAAGCTCGCTTGCAGTCGAACATGTGCAATGCAGCTTCTTCCTTGTGGGTGCAAGACCTTGGAAAAAATTGACCGATTAAGGTGGAAATCTGAAACCACTTTCAGAAGGAATTTAGGATGAGCATGGTATAAGGCGGATGTATTACTAGCACCTGAAACTTACCCTATGGGCCAAAGTGACCGCCACCAGAAACAAGACCTTCCAGGTCAAGCATTGCAGTGGGCAGAAATCAAGTGGCTTAAAGGGAGTCTTCATGAGCTGTACAAGAACCACATTGAGGTCCCACACCATGGCGGGGGGTTTGTAAGGAGGCTTCAAAAGAAGCAACCCCTGCATAAAGCGATAAACCAAAGGCTGTACTGAAATGGACTTCCCTTCTGTGCCATGACGGTGCGCTCCAGTTGCACTGAGGATGGACCCTGACTGAGTTGGACTTCAGGCCAGATTTGGAGAGGTGCAGAAGATACTTGGTCTTGTGGGGCAGAGGAAAGGATCCAGGGCCTAGCCAGCACACTAGATGGCAAATCACCTCCACTTGCAGGCATAAGACTGCCTCGTTGAGGAGGTCCTGGAAGCAATCCACTGCTTGCCCCAATACAAGCATTGTGGAACCTGTGTCTTTTGGGGAAACTGCTAGGTACTTATGTTTATTACATTTGATATACCGCTCAGGCCAAAGCATCAGAGCGGTTTACAATACTATATCATTTGAGGAAATATGAAAGGAACGCCATTTATAAGATAGGACAGAGTAGAGGACAGAAACAGTCAAAGAGATAAGACAAAGAGAAGAAACAGAACAGCAGGTTACCATAATATACGAGTATGACAATCCAGACCACATCTTCAGTGCTAACTTCAGAACAGATGCCATGGTCCAACGCCTAAGGGCCATGCCAAAGGGCCCTCTGGTGAGGCGCGGGCGTGCCCCTGAAGCGGCGGTTTAAGCTGTTGTTAATGGCTTCTCATTGGCAGGCTATAGGAGGAAGGAGGGGCTCCTGCTCACAGCTCCGTTGTCATTGCTGCTCTCCTGCATGCCCCTGAAGCGGCGGTTTAAGCCATTGTTAATGGCTTCTTATTGGCAGGCTATAGGAGGAAGGAGGGGCTCCTGCTCACAGCTCCATTGTCATCGCTGCACTCCTGCGCGCCCCTGAAGACCTAGGTTGGCCACTGTTGGAAACATGATACTGGGCTTGATGGACCTTGGTCTGACCCAGTATGGAATATTATGTTCTTATGACCTCAGTAATACCGTCAAGCAAGCTGGGCTCTGACAGGACTAGCCTCTCAACATCCACGCTGTAAGGGTCAAGGAACGGATGTTGGGATGCAGCATTTTCCCACTGTCCTGTGATATTAGATGTGGAGTATGGCCCAGCCGGAGGGGTTCCAGACTGGAGAGTTGTAGCAAAAGAGGAAACTACGGCTGCCTGGGCCAATAGGGCATGATGAGTATCATCAAATGTAACATCTATCTCTGAGCTTCAGGAGGGTCTTTGCTGTGAGAGGAATTTAAGGATAAACATACAGAAGGCCCTCCCCCCAATGTAGGAGGAAAGCATCCGATGCTAGTCGGCCATGTGACTTCACTCTGGAGCATTTTTTGGGGTGGCAAAAAGTCCAGCGAGGGGGGTGTCCCACTCCCAAAAGATATGGGCCGCCACCTCCTTGTTCAGTGTCCATTCATGTGGTTGGAGGACCCGACTCAGTCTGTCAGTGTTTTGCTCTCCCGGAAGATGTGTGTCCCTCAACTTCATCCTGTGAGTGATGGCGAACTTCCACAACCTGACTGTCTCCCAGCACAGGAGATACGAATCAGTGCTTCCCTACTTATTTATATAAAACACGATGACCTGGATGGGTCTGCCTGCACTATTTATTTTATTTTTAATTTATTTATTTAATTGGATTTTTATACCGCCTTATCATACAATCAAAGCGGACAATTTTCTTGGCTAGCTGGTCTTGGAAAGCCTTTAGAGCATTTGCTATGGCTCTCAATTCCAGGCTGTTGATCTGGCGAAGACTTTCTTGGACGAACCAGTCGCCCTGAGTGTGAAACCCATTAAGATGAGCTCCCCAGCTCAGTTTGGGTGCGTCTGTTGTCAAAATCTTTTGGAGCAAGGCTTTTTGAAAAGGTAAGACCCTTGAGCAAGTTCTGATGAACCATCCACCAATGTAATTACTGGACCAGCCGATCCCAAAGGTGACCGTGGCCTGGGTCCACTTTGTCTGCAGAGTCCATTGAGCCTGTCTCATCTGGAGGTATTCCAAGGGCATGACGTACTGTAGAGGCCATATGGCCTAGAACGGTCAGGAGCTTGCGAATGATGACTTGTTGAGTTTCCTGCACTAAGGCTGTTAGCTGTTGTGTCTAGCGGGACTTTTAAGAATTCTAGCTGTTGGGTGGGTTCAAGGTAGGACTTAGTGTAATTGATTACAAACTCTAAGAGCTCCAACGCCTGGATAGTTGCCCATGTTGCTTCCTGAATTCCCTCTGGAGTGGTACTTTGTATCAGCCAATCGTCCTGTAAGGGAAGACAGTCTCCACCCCCCCCCCCCCCCCCCCGAGTCCTGAGTTAGGCTGCTGCTACTTCTGCAAGGCCAAAAGGCAGCACTTTGTACTGAAAGTGTCATCCTCCCAGGTTGAACCTGAGATACATTGTGAGCAGGATGTATTGGTATATGAGTATACACATCATTTCAATCTAGGGAACATAGCCGATCCCCTTCTTGAAGATTTGGGAGCAGGGGGTCTAGAGAAATCATCTTGAACTTTTATGAGGTAAGAGTTCAGGTCTCTGAGGTCTAGGATGGGATGGAATCCCCCTTTCTATTTTTTGGGGAACCAGAAAGTAATTGGAGTAAAACGCGTTCTACTTGCTCCAGCAGCACGAGCTCGATGGCGAGATCAGTCAGGAGGGCAGATATTTCTCTCTGAAGCAGTTCCTGATGCAGTGGGTCAAGATGACACACCCTCAGGGGGCAAGTTGGAGGTAGCTCAAACAAATGCAACTTGTAACCTCTTTGGATTATCTGCAGCACCTATGAATCTGAGGTTATGAGGGGCCACCTGTGAGCAAAGAGAATGAGCTGTCCCCCCACCAAGGGGCTTGCCCACTGCTGGCACTGGTAGATTGGCTATGGGCTGGAGGAACCAGTCAAAATTCCACCCAGGCCTTGAATATGGAGCAGGTTGGAGGAACCAGTCAAACTTCCACCCCAGGCCTTGAATGTGGAGCAGGTTGGGACTTCTGAGGCTTCTCTCGGCACTGCTGAGGTCAAGGAGCCTGCTGTTTCTGTTGTAAGGTTTGGGACCCAGGAAAGTACCTACACCTGCAAGGATGATAGATCTTTTTCTGGCCTCCACCCTGGTACCTCCTGTAGTAGGAAACCAGTTCGGAAGTATGCCTGGAGAATCTGGTAAGAGTGATATGCTGCTTTTCAATGAAGCCAGCCTTCTCCTCAACCTATTCTCTGAAGAGATTCTCTCCCTGTCTGTCAGCTTGTTCTATACAGATTGTTTGAGGACTGAAGCCAGGCGAGTCTCCAGGCACCAATACTCACAGCAGCTGTTAGACACCGGACCATGAATTTCGAGCAGTCTTTACCATGGCCCACCAGAGTATGACACTGTTTCAACTTTTCAGGAGGAAGAAACTGAGAGAGATCAGCGATGTCCTGCATGATGTCCTTCAGGAACATGCTCATGTAGAGCTGCTAAGAGGCCACATGGGTTACGAATATGGAACTCTGAAAACAGAATCTCCTGAAGGAGTCCAATGTCCAAGCTTCCCTTCCTGGGGGCACCGAGGAATGAGTCTTGATCTTCTTAAGGGTGGACTCGATCACCAAGGAGTGGTGCAGGAGCTGAGACTTTTCAAAACCGAGGCTTTCTGAACCCTATACAGTGCCAAGCTTTCTACTCACTGGGAGTATGGCAAGGGGTCTTTCCCACATTCTCATCTGTATCCTCTGTAGGATGCAGTGTATAGGTACTGTTACTACTTCCTCAGGGGCTGAAAAGTACTGAAGGATCTCCAATTCCTTTGCCTTGGGCTCATCCTGTCTCTAATGAGAATGGTATGGTCTTGGCCATCTCTCTCTCAAAATCCTTTAAGGTCATGTTAAGAGGAGACTTATGCCATTTATGAGGTGGAGAAGTGTCCGATAGGAGCTCAGGAGATCTGCCCTCCTCCCCCCCAATCTTCTGATTCCATATTGGTTACCATCCCTCGCCATCAGATTCTGAGAGAAAGTCAAAATATCACCAAGTCTGACTGGATCTCCCTCCGGCTTCGAGAGGAATGGGAGCTCCTTTAGGAGCGATGAGGCCTTGATGGTTTTCCTGATTTCCAGGGTGCATCAGACCCTGAAATACTAGAGAGAGATAAATCGGTTTGCAATCTGAGTTAGGGTCCTTCAATGTTCCGATGTTGATGCCTCTCCCACTGGCATGGCATGAGTCTTGAGAATTGGCTGCACAATGGTTAATACTGATGTTAAGGCTCCCATCTGCTGCATCGCTAACAGTACTGCAAAGTGATACTTGACCACTTGCAATAGATGCTTATCTAAGGCTGCTGATTATGAAGGCTGCAAGGCCTGAACAACTTTAACCGATGTATCCAGTCTCTGTGCGTGGGTATTGGTGGCTTGGTTTTGGCTGTTTGGAAGGCTGCAGTTCCCTTCCAATGGTCTGGAAGATGAGCAGCCCTCCCTTTGGAAGGTGCTTACACTGGTCCTCATCACTCTTAATGCCATGCTTCAATGCTGATGCACCAAGGCCTTTGTAGCGAGCACCAGGCGATCACCCCTTAACATTGATGGAGCCAAGGCAGAGTCTCTCCCCCAATCCTGGATGGGGACCAGTTGATGTCTGATGCTCCAGAGCACTGTGGGTGCTTGGCTCAGATTGCGTTCAAGAGTTCCTTGATGTCTGTGCACCATCTGGTGTCATGTTGGATACTATAAAGACCAATGTCATCTGTGCCAAAGGGGATGGATGGGATCTCTGAGTGACGAAAAGGGATTCTTACTGCTTCTCCTGACTCTTGAGGCCTCTCTTTGTCATCTGTAGACATAAAGCATAAGAAGAAGGCTAATGATTGGTTTCCAGGCACTGAAGGCATCAGTTTCTATCCATGATGGATATGGTCCTGGTGCAGTTAGAACAGTTTTTGAACCCCCTCACTGCTTTTTGGGACAGAACCATGGCTGTTTTTCCTGGGGTGCTTGCTAGAGGCAGGGCTGACAACGAAAGTGATGTAAAGACCAAAAAACTAAAAAAAGAAGGCAGAGAACTGTGACAGCAGACATATGAGGTGGTTGAAAATCGATTAAGCAAGGATCTTGTAGGGGAAAAGAAGTAGAGGACTAGGGGCTGTCTCAAAATGCCTCTGTGGGAAAACTAGACCAAAGAAGATGGTGCCATGGCAGTAAGTGGGAAAGGAACCATGTAGGTGCCGTGGAGCCTCCCAAAGGTTTCCAGTAGGAGAGTGTTCCTGCATGGGGCTCCATCAAGGTTGTTACCCATACGTGATGACTTCCTGCTTGTCCACGGAGAATGGAAGTTTGTACAGTGCCTAAGCCTATTTTGTTCTCAGCTGTTATTTGTACTGAACACTCTCCTCTACCTTTATACTGAGCTTGTATCAATATTGCACAAGCAGCTGAAAAATAGACTTAGGAAGGGGATTCTTAAAAACAGGGGATCTGCCTAATAAATGCACATACTTTATTCTAAGCAGCTATAAGTACAGCAGTTACAGTGCCTTATTAAAATCTTCACACCTTTGTTCATTTTTTGCATTCTGCTGTTTAAATAATGCAAATCAGAATGCTATAACGTAGAAGTTTGAAAGAGCAGAGTTATAGGGATCGGTGAAAGATTGATTCTATAAATATATAAGAATAAGAAACCAGTCTTTATAGCCTTTGGGTTGGGGGAAGTTTCATCAGCTGCTGTAACAGCGATGCATTGTTTAAGACAAGTGTCTAACAGCTTTGCACAATAGGAAAGTGTAGTTGTGTTTTTTTTCTTCTTATCCATATACTTGCTTGAGTAATTTTAGATTGCCTCCAGTTCTGATGTCTTTGGCCCTAGTTAAAGCTAAGACCCAGCTTCACTAAAAGACATTGTTTGATGCTGAGCCTCTCTAATGCTGCTTTTGCTTTGTGCATAGAATCATGGTTCTGCTTAAAAATGAATCTTCTTACCAGTTGTAAGGCTACAGTGGACTCAAATAGGTTTTCCTCTAGCTGTAGCTTGCATCATCCATCTTTCACTTGATGTTCAACATTTCCTAAACATCATTCATAACAATTTTATATACCATCTTAATGGTGAAATTCCCTTTAAAATGATTTACAATAATCAGTGTTGGAAAAGTTAAGCAATACTGTTGCCACCATCATGCTCTTAATGTAGGGATGGTGTGCTGTGTCTTACTCTACACGTATTACTTAACAGAGAGATCAAGAAGTTCCACTTTGGCCTCAGTAGACTACAGAACCAACTCCCATAAGTTTGCAGTGGCCTCTATGTGTTTCTTCGCAAACAGTATGCACGATGGTAGGTGGCTTTTCTTCAACAGTTTTGTCCTGCCACACTCCCATACAGGCAGTGTTTATGGAGTAATCT
Source organism: Ichthyophis bannanicus (assembly GCA_033557465.1). Taxonomy (NCBI): domain Eukaryota; kingdom Metazoa; phylum Chordata; class Amphibia; order Gymnophiona; family Ichthyophiidae; genus Ichthyophis; species Ichthyophis bannanicus. The sequence goes on along the minus strand of CM066044.1, from coordinate 224,701,863 downwards.
TGAAATTGTTTAAGTCAACATTTCTCTCAGGCTGCGATCTTTCTAGTTCTTTTAACGCCATGCCATGCCAATAACATTTCTCAGTGGGGTTTTTTTTTTTTTTACCCAGGACTACTATGTTATTAAAGTAGTAGTTTGGGATGCCAAACTCTTCCTTTTCTACAGTGATAGCTCTTAACAATGTCTGAAGGCCTATTTGATAAGGATATGCTTTTGTTTAAAATGAGAGTTCCTGAATCTCCCCCCCCCCCCCATCAAGCTGCAGTTATAACATTTTTTTTGGCCCATACATCCCTGCTATTTGAATAAACTAAAATGTTCCTATAGCTTTCCAGTTTGTATTTTTGATTAACTTTATCCCAGCATTCATTTTGGTATCTCTCTATTCAGCCTGTTTAGACCCAGAGCAGCTGCTGCCCTAGCAGCTCTCCTTCCCTCCCCCGGTGCAGTTCAATATCACCTCTTCCCTTCCTCCTCACACACTGTGTACAGTCATCTCAACCCAACCCTCCCCTTCCTCCTCATGGTGGGAGGGGAGAGGCAGTGCAACAGCAAAGTGAGCTGCTTTGGCACACTCATTGCCTACTGCTCCCCTCTGACCGGAAGTTGTGTTGGAGAGGGCATGTGCTTCAGCGGCCATAGTGGCACAAAAGCAGTTTGCTCTGCCTCTACCTTGAACTCTATGGAAGTGTCATGGTGCTAGCCTAGGCTCCCTAGTAGACTTTCTGGCCCTGTTTAGGCCTTTGCTTCAAATTCATGTCATCAAATAACTTGAATTTTCATGCAGGTATATTTGCATTAGCTCATTCTCTGAGAGAGTACACCTTTAGCCAAACTTATGGACCATTGCAAAGGAATTGTTGGAAACAGAGCTCATTTGAGGTTGTTGTGATAAATAGTGTTAATGCTTCTACAATTAACTTCTTGGTTCCTTAATTACTTTTTGAATATTTTTATAATTGTTCTTGAATTGTTGTATACTTTAAAATGCCTATTTTAATGTATTTTGTAAGGTGAAATGTCACTTACCATTAATTTCCTTTCCTGGAATTCTGTTTGACCAGTCCATACTAGTGAGTTATCGCCCCCACCCTGCAGATGTTGGAGACAGAGATCATACCAGCTGCTTTGTAATGTCATCACAGGTACATAGAGCCTTGCCCCTAAGGGCTAGCTTCAGTATTACACTGACCCCAAAAAAAACCCCAACTCTAAGCTTAACAAAACAGCTCTCCTCAACAGATCCAACCAAGGATTATCATAAGTAAAGGAGAAAACTACTATGGGCAGAGCAAGCTGAACTATATACAAGAACTAGCTGAACTGAAGGTACCAAACAGGTAAAACAGTACCTATTATACTAGCTAGGTCAATAGCGCAGATCGAGGGTGGGTCCTGGACTGGTCTAGCAGGGCTCCAGGAAAGGAAATTAATGGTAAGTGAAATTTCACTTTCCAATTGATCCTGCTAGACCACTCCAGACTAGTGGGAAGTACCATAGCTACACCACTCTAGGGCAGAACAAAGCATCTGCTATCAACACCAAGGCCCTGAAACCAACTGCATCCCCAAGCTTGGATATCCAAGCAATAATGATGGGCAAAAGTCTGGGTGGTGACTTTGTCTTCCTTCTAGTCTGTCAGCTGGTGCAACACTGGTTCTCTCCACCTATGATGCTGCTTGAGCCCACATGGAATGAGCCTTTAGACCCACTGGAACAGGCTTACAATGCAAAATATAAGCTGACTTGATGGCTTGTTCAATCCAATGCTCCATGGTAGCTTTGGTGGCCATACACCCTTTCTGGAGCCCAGAAATTGGGACAAACAAGCGGTCAAAAAACAAATGAATTAGTTACATCCAAGTAACTATGCAAACCCGACTGACATGCAACTGTCTGCTATCCTGATTGCGTCCCCTGCACTGCTCAGTCAAAAAGGAAAGAAGCGTGATCGTCTGATTCAAATGAAAAATTGAGAGCACCTTAGGCAAGAAGGACAGAACAGTCCTTAGTAAGGCTCCCTCTGCTAAAAAAGACAAGAAGGGATCCTGGCAGGAGAGCACCTGAAGCTCAGATAACTTGCAAACAGAGATAATAGCCACCAGGAAAACTGTCTTTAAAAGGTAACATCCTTCAAGACAGGTTCCCCTTTTGAACCTTTGAAAAGGACTATGACAGCCTGAAGCATGAGAGATGGATTCCAAGATGGTACTACTGGCTGCCATGGAGACCACAAGGCACAGCACATGTTCCCCCCCATCCCCCCCGAAGTAAACATCTGACATTGCCGTGTGAAAAGAGAGCAACCACCAATCAGTCCCCAAAAACAAGTGAGGGCAGCTACTTACACTTTCAAAGAACTCAATGCCAAGCCCTTGTCAAAACCATTCTATAAAAAAGCTAGAATGGTCAGGATTTGAACCCACCACAGGAAAAGGGACTAGTGGGAGCACAAAGTCTGATGCCAAACATGGGCATACACCATTGAAGTAGAATGGCACTGCACCTTAAGCAATGTAGCCACTACTGAAGGAGCAGAGCCCTTACTCATCAAGCGACACCTTTCAAGAGCCAAGCTGTAAGTGAATAAGGAGCAGGGTCATCTAGTAGCCCTCTGCAGGTGCCAAGATCCAATGGGTCCTTTTCCCAAAGGTGGATCAGGTTGGCATGCTACAGAAGACTAGGCCAATCTGGGGCCCACCAGACTCTATACGCCAAGTACTCGAGCTATCATGGCCCATTGAGGGAAGACACAAAAACTGAAAGAGAGGCCATGGTTGAGCTAGGGCATCCAGACCCTCTGTCCTGGGTTCCCTCCAGCACTTGAAAAAGACAGAGGCTTTGGCAGCGGAAACAGTGGCCATCAGATCTAGGGAGGGCTGACCCACAATGTGCTGAAACACCCAGGAAGCTAGCTCTCACTCACCCAGGTCAAGCCTGGTGCAACTCAAAAAAAAAAATCTGCTTGACCATTCTCCACTCCTGCAATGTGCTGAGTAGACAAAGTCTGAAGATGATGCTTGGGCCACAGAAACAGGAGAGTCATTTCCAAGGCCACTTGGTACCACCTTACCAGTTGAGGTAAGATACTGTCATGGAATTGTCTGATCAGACCACTCAAGCACAAATGAGCAGAAAAATAAACAGAGTGCCAGATGTACCACCTCAGCTGTGAGACTGTTGATGATCTCGTTGGCCTCCCTTCAAGTCCAGATGCCCTATGCAGTCTGACCGAGACAATGCACTCCCCAACCTGATAGGCTGGTATCAGTGACAATGACTGTCTATAGAGGAAGATCCAGAACAATGTTGTGCATCATTTGGTCTTGTGAAAGCCACCACTGAAGGCTGCGGTGTACTGCGGCCCTGATGGGAAGGTGTACTGTGTAATCCTGGGATCAGGGGTTCCAGTGTGACAGCAAGGAGTGCTGAAGCGGACACATGTCTGCTTGAGCCCAAGGAACCATGGCCACCATGGCTCCCAGCACCTGCAGATAATCTCAAGCAGTGGCAGCCTGACAGAATTGAAAATGGTTTAGCCGATTGCAAAAGGAATGATACCACTCCTGAGTGAGACTTGACCCAAGCCTGTGTCAAAATAAATGCCGAGGGACTGAGAAAGTCGAAGAGAGCTCTTTGTATAATTGACCACCCTGCCACACTCCTTACTCTTTAACGGGGTCAGTATGACTGAAATGGTCCCCTGAGATTCCATGAAACACTTTACTTGAATAAGCCAGTCCAGATATGGATGTATCTGAATGCCCTTGCATTGCAAGGCAGCTGCAACTACTACCATGACCTTGGAGAAGGTTTGCAGAGCAGTGGCAAATCAAAACAGGGCTGTCAACTGCTGATCCTCGCGGATGGGAATATGAATGTAAGCCTCTGCAACATCCAGAGAGGCTAGAAACTCCCCAGGACACACTGCCTAAATGATGGACTTGAGGGTTTCCATTTGAAAATGGGGCATTCACAACAAGTGATTGATTCCTCTGAGGTCCAGAAAGGATCCATCCTTCTTGGGAATGACAAAATCTATGGAGTAATGCCCCGAGCCAGTCTCAGACTGAAGAATTGGACAAATGGCTTGAAGCAGGAGCCACTGAAGACTTGCCTGAACTGCTGCTCTTTTGCAGTTGGAGCCACATGGGGAAATCAAAGGCATTTGCAATGGGCTGGGCACAATTGCGAATGTAACCCTGAGCAACAATATCAAGCACCCACTCAAGCACATTTGTGGGAAAAAAAGATGCAAACGCCCACCAATCTGTGTTGTCCCCAAATGGACCCTAAACGCATCAGCGGGAAGCTTGAACTGATCCCAAGAACTTGGTGGGGGCAGAATAATTCTACCTCCATTGATGGACACCCCAAAAGAGCTGAGACTTTTGACCAGACTGGTTGGAAGAGGAGGGTGGCTTCCTGACCGATAGAGATGGGAGTTGCAAAAATGAGCCTTAGAGAAAGGTGACAACTATGAAGCTGCACCTGAACAGTGAGAACTGGACTTAGGTCTGTCTTCAGGAAAAGGTTGGGGTTTCACTTCTCCCAAATCCTTGACAAGTTTCTCAAGGTACTTTCCAAACAGGAATTTACCCTCAAAGGGGAGCCTAGCAAAGAGGGTCTTGGAAGCAGCATCTGCATTCCAATGACACAGCCACAATCCACCTGCGTGCCACAGTAACAGCGGCTACTGAGCATGCTGCCTAACAAAGAAGATCATAAAAAGCAGCTGCTAAGAAGGCAGTCACTGACTAACATAGACAAGGAAGGATAATGAGGCAGTAGCTGAATCCACTTTAGAACAACAGTGGTAGCTGGACCCCCACAGCCACTGGTTTGTAAGATGAGAGAAGAGGAAGAAAAGCCTGTTTTAAAAGCCCTGCCATCTTCTGATCTTGTAGGCAACAAAGAGCTGCTCCTCCTTCCACTGGGATGGTAGTATGCTTGTCACAAGTGCATCCACCTTAGGAAAACGAAGTCAGGCATCCAAATCAGCAGCCAACCAAAGGTAAAAGTGGCCGAGGCATTGAGTCGAATGCAAAGAGGCATCTGGGCAGTCTCATTCCAGAGCAATACCATCTGTTGAAACTCGGGGGGGATTTTTAGAAAGCTTACGAATCCCTACAATAATCAGATCAGCTTGTGCAGACATCTGCTGCTTCTGAGGGTCAACAATATGTAGAACCTCACTGAGCTGAGAAATCGAGGCAGGAAGTTCCTCTTTATGAAACAAATAAATGTCCTGGCCATTGTCCTGAAGTTCCAGGTGCTCCTCTGGTGCTCCACCAGCCTCACACTGAACTAGTAGAAAGACTATCAGCATCTGAATGCTCCCCTTTTTTGGTACTGGGAAACACCCTTGGAAGCACGGTCCCCTTCAGGTGCTGATCCAGCTCTTTTTCTGGAAACTGGATAGAAGGGTCCGCAGCTTGCAGGTGCCCCAAACCAGGCTGAGAAGCTGAGGGAGTAGACCACTAGAGATCCCAAGCTTGCCAGAACAAGGCCATGAACTGTGCAGAATCCTGGTCCTGAGACTGACTCACATGCTCAGGAAGCAGAATCGGGTGAGGAAGAGGGTCTCTTGAGGAATTAATACCACACCTCCAAAAGGTGGCACAGAGGGAGACACTGCTTAAGGGAGCTGCAGTGTTGCTGGCTCCAGCCACTGAAGATAAGGTTGCAGAAGTCTCCTCCAGATAAGAAGCACAACCTGTGTACAAGCTATCTTGCATGTCATGGCGCTTGCAGCCACAGCTCAAGAAGCATTGCAAGCTGGAGGGTATTGTATAGCCAAAAAGGAAAACCAAAACTTCCCAGTGAAAATTAGCGGACTCTGTAATGTGCAGGACAAAGTGGCTGCAAGAACAGAATAAAAGAAATTGTTGCAGAGTGGTTTAGAACCAAAATTAAAATGGTGGTAAAAAAAACCCCTTCCAAGCAAAAATGGCCCTGGATTACTACTGCCGTTGAGGGAGATTAGCAGCAAGCAGAAATGAAAGGAAACCACTGCTGCCCTGTAAAAGAAATCACAGACACAGAACAAGCTAAAATTGACAGGAAAAGATGCAGCAGAGCTCATACGGAGGGGAATCGGTGTTGAGGAAAAGGAGCATGAAGCAGAAGAAAACTGCTAACAGGAGCCGCAAGTAAAGAAAAAAAGAAAGTGCAGTGTAAAAATGCTGCTACCAAAACACACCCCCTGCGAAGGAAGATACTGGAGCAACCAGAAACAGTTTAAAAATAAAAGGAGGGGGGTGGGATAGTAGAAAAACTCACTGTGATCTCACCATGCTTGTCAGTCTGCTGCCTTGCCTGTTGCCTGCTCTTCCCCCTTATTTTTTTCTGTGAAAAGTTAAAAAAAAAAAGGTCCTAGCTGATGCTGTAAAGGAGAGCTGCTTCAGGACTAGGACTATCCCACAGGGTAGAACTGCTCTCCTTAAGCAGGGAACCCTTCTCCAGGTGAGTTCTACTACTCAGGAACTCAGCCTTAAATTGAGCAAGAAACCCCAGGATTGCACTTCTTGTCCCCAGGGTGCATATCTGGAAGGAGGAAGCTACACTGTCAAAAAATGTCCTCGGAGCAACTAACAGGAGCAAGGAAAATGGAGTCCATCATCTGTTGGAGACAGAGAAATATTGAAGCTGATCCTTAGGGGCAAGGGTATATATACTAGTGATGATATCACAAAGCTGCTGGTTCTAGCAGGATGACTTGAAAGGGATAATTAGGTCTTACCTAATTGGCTTTCCTTGATTACCTCCAGTCTAGTTCCAACTTGTGGACTGTCACCCCCAACCAGCAGCTTGGAGACTATGTCAATCTTGATGACATCACCCTACATCAGGCACTAGCATCACCCACCAGCCTCAGTATTCTATTGACAAAGCAGACACACAAGAACATTGAATAAGCACAAACTAGCCGAAAATCCAGCAACACTGTTTCCTAACTCCTCCAAAACATTTAAGACAGTCACGATAACTCCCCGTAAGCAAAGGAAATACCTCACCTAGCATCATAATCTTTTCCAGATACCCATTACCTTTGTGGAGTCTCTTATCTCACTTTGCTGTTGTCCTCCTCTTTCTTTTGCTTGTTTAGCTTCTCTTTTTTTTTTTTTTGCATCTCATGCTGAGAAGTAACTGCAAAGAATAGGCCAGTATCCCTGCCAAAGGAGTCCCAGCTGGCCCTGGCACCCCCAGACCCCATTTAGTGAATAAACTCTTCTGGGCAGGGATCTTGCACACTCCAAAACCGAGCATCCAAGGGAGGGTCTGGGACTAGACTGGAGTTATTCCAGGAAAGCCAATTAGCAGGTAAGACCTACTTATCCCTTCCTTATCATACCTCTAATCCAGTCCCAACTTATGGTATATACCATTGCAGTGCTAAACTTGGGAGGGACCCTCAAGCCTGGCCTGCAACACTACCATCCCAAATCTTGCATTCTCCATGGCTTGCACATCCAGACTATAGTGCCGCACAAACGTCCTGCTGATGTCCACTGGCAGAACTAGACCGCCCATGAAGCAGACTGCACCCGGGTAGATTGTGCCTTCAAGCCTGCGGGCAAAACTTTCCTCCTTAGATATGCTGAAGAACTCACTTCCTTAAATCCACCTAGAAATGGAGTCTTTGGAGGCCGCCTGCCCCTTATGCTGTCCTCCAAACAGGACATCTGAATTCTGAAATGGCTGTGTCCTCTTCAAATACCTCTTCAGCACCCAGTGCACAACTCTGAGACGTAGCTGAGGATCTTCCCCTGCTGCTCCCTCACCCGAAAACACTGGCAGGGTGACCAGCTGATTCAAACAAAAAACAGCAATCATCTTAGGCAAAATGGAGGGAACTAGCCTTAAAACTACTTTTTCCTTGGAAATGGAGACCGAGAGAAAAGGTTCCTGGTTTGACAACACCTGTAGCTCCAAAATCATTCTGGCCAAGCAAATGGCCATGAAAAACACAACCGTTAATGTCAAATCCTTTACCGAGCACACTTCGAGGGGTTCAACGGGTGCTTCCATCAGAACAGACAACACTAAATTCAGATCCCGAAGAGGCACAATCTGTTTCACTGTGCACAGAACTCTGACTTTCGGATGGGCTCCCAGGGATACTCCCTGAACCTTACACTGCTAACAAGTCAATGCTGCTACCTACACCCGGAGCGAACTGCAAGCTAGCCCCTTTTCCAACCCTGCCTGCAGAAATGCCAAAACCACAGACAAAGGCTGACAGGTGTGTTCCATGCACCACCCCTCAAAAATCCTCCACACGTGTACATATGACAAGAAAGTGGAGCGATTTCAACAACATAGCAATGGCAGGAGTTGAATAGCACAGTTTCTGCAACCTAGCTCTCTCAAGAGTCAGGCCACAAGAATCAATCCCCCTGTGGCATCCATACTGGACCTTGTGTCAGTAGGTTGGCCCTGGCAGAAAGACACCACAGACAATCCACCACCAGCCAAACCAGGTCCACATACCACAGCTGCCTCGAGTAATTGGGAGCCACCAGGATGACCAGCACCCAGTGGGTCTCAATCCTCTGTGCCACTCGACCAATGAGCACCCACAGAGGAAACACATACAGTAGCCCCTCTGTGGGGCAGCACTGCACCATTGAGGCTCTCTGACATACACTCTCCTGCTGTAAACCAGAGCTGTGTTGATGGACTTGAATGTCGCCCTTAAGTCCATCATTGGTGCGCCCCCAACATTCATACCAGTTGCACATACACCTCCAAATTGAGTGTCCATTCGCCAGGGTCAAGGCAACACCAGCTGAGAAAATCAGCTGCCACATTTGCTTTTCCAGCTACATGGGCTGCGGAGAGGGCCAGCAGATTGTCCTCCGCCCACTCCAACAGCAGCAATATCTCATCTTCTAAGTGGATGCTACCAGTGCCCCCTTGTTAATTGACATAGATCACCGTAGTGGTGTTGTCTGAGGAAAACTCACACTGCCCTGCCTTGCAGGAATGACTGAAACTGCTATAGTGCCAGGACCACCATTCTCATCTCCAACCAGTTGATGGACCAAGTGCCCTGCACAAGCTGACCTTTGCAATGGGCTCCCCAGCCGGTTAGACAGGCGTCAGTGGTTAACAGAATCCCCTGCAGCACTTCCAGAGCCATTCCGACCAACAGCTTGTCTGGTTGAAGCGACCACCGAAGGGACAGTATGACCCCCTTGGGACAGGTGAGCAAGTGCATAAATGGTCCTGACCACCTCTGGAACGGCCACATGTGGGCCTGAGCCTGCTGCCATTGATCCCAACACCTGAAGATACCACCACGTTGCTGGGTTGTCATCTGAAGGAATTGTCACACCTGCTTATGTAAAGGTATGCATCCTGTTTTCCAGCAAAGCCACCCAGCCCTTGTCTGTCCTGAATTGGGCCCCCAAATACACTACATCTTGAGAATGTTGGATCCAGCTCTTTGCACTGTTGATAACCTGCCTAAACTCTAAGCGGGTGATGACCTTCTCCATGGTCCGCTTGCTCTCCTCCTGAGACTTTGCCCAAATGAGCCAATCGTCCATGCAAGTATGTACCATAATACCTTCCTGCCACAGTACTGTGTCCACCACCACTCTGATCTTGGTGAAAGTACAGGTGATGTTTGCAAGACCGAACAGCAGCGCCTGGAACTGAAAATGTCCCATGGGTATTGCAAACATGAGAAACTGCTGATGCTCCGGACAGACCAGAAACTGCAAGTAGGCCTCTGTGAGATCGAGCACTGTCTACATGCGGAACTGGAGCACCGTTAGCAGTTGATGTGCTTCGGGTTCAATATGGGTCTGAACGAGCCCTCCTTTTTGGCAACTACAGAATAAATTGAGTAACGACCCATTCCACATTGGTCTGGTGGTACCTCCATGACAGCGATCAAATCCTGCAGCCGCAACAAGATGTCCTGCCCGGACCTTGAGAGGTGCCTTGCAGGAGACCAGACAAAAGCTTCTGCAACGGGCCAGGCAAACTCGAGTTTGCACCCTCTCGTTTGACCTCCAGCATCCACTGCTTCCTTGCTCTCTCCTGATCTCCCAGGGGAAATGCCTTCCCCTGCTTTATGCAAAACACCTTTGCATGAGGAGAACAAACTCGAGGGAGAATCCCCCCCAGCAGTTCTCCAGCCGCAGTGTCCTTTGAAGAAAAGGGGCACAGGTGCCTACCATCCCTCACCTGCGTGTCCAGAATAGGTGGGGCAGAGATGCTGCCTTCCGTCATGGCCACTGACACCCCCACCATGGCCACAGGAGAGCGCAGAGTCCTAGAAGGGCTATTTGACCTCTCCAAATTCTTTTCCTTACCCCCCTCCCCTCCTGTTGAGACCTTTCATCCCAAAACTCTCCTGCAGATTGAGACTCAATCACACAGCTCTTGCAAAAATCTGCCATGGAGACAGAGCTTTTACGCAGCTCATATGCCAAACAAGTGGCCTTTGAGGAAATGACATGACACGCTTCCTTCTCTGCCCCCCAGGACAGAAAGCTGCCAAGAAAAAAAACCTAGAGAGTACCAGTTCCTAGATGTAATGTAGACCAGACACTCTCTAAGCCCCGTTTCTTATTTTTTCCTTTTTGTTCTAGTCAATGTCTGCCTAAATGTTGCACAAACTTCCAGGTACGGTATTATTAAAATTAAAAAATGTGAAGGCAGAATCCCCCTAGTGTCTGAGCCCGCAGCAAGTGCTTTTAAAAGATTCTCCGGGTCTCACAAAATGGTGCAGTTTTCCATGCTTCGTGGGACAGCATTCTGCACTACATGCGGTCTACAAGCCCTGGCCTTAACCCTTCCAAGGTCAGAGACCTGAACTGTGGCGAAAAACAGCATGCCCTAGAGCATATTGAAAAAAGGAAAAAAAAAATTCAAGTCACCAACTGCTGTGCTCCTGCTCTTGCGCTCTGCCTTTCTGATGGCATCAGCGGGCAGGAAGCACTATAGATTGGTTGAGGTAGAGACTGGAGCAATCTTTGAAAGAAACTTAGGATGGGTACATAGCAGTACCTTGTCATGAAGCAATTGTGTGTCTGGCAGATAATGCACAAGAGCTTGGAGTTCGCAGACATGTCTGGCAGAGGTGATAGTGATGAGAAAAATAGTTTTCAAAGTAAGATGCTTTAAAGAAGCAGACCAGAGGGGTTCAAATGGGGCTTCCATAAGCACTAAGAGAACATTGAGATCCCATGCTGAGCAGGGGGGTTTCAGAGGAGGCTTAGTGTTCATGAGGCCTTTCATGAAGTGAGAGATGAGAAGATGCATGGCAATTGATTTGCCATGCTCATCACAATGGGAAGCAAGCAAAGGCAGAGAGATGGAAACAAACTGATGAAGTCTACAGTCCAGATTCAGACAAGTGTAGGATATTTATTTATTTAGACAGCTTTGTACACCACCTTATCCTACAATCAAAGTGGTTACATGACATCACAACTGGGGTTACATTTAACGTGGGTATTTAACAACATTTAGCACAGTTGGAGGGTTATATTTAGCAGGAGGGTATCTTCGTGAGTCTAGTTGGGATGATTGGGTATTGAGTTGGCAGGGTTAGCTGCAATACCGCTCGAGTGGGTACTATTGTCTATCTGCTCATAAGTTTCTGTAAAGAGCAGAGTTTTAAGGTTCTTACGGAAGTCTGTGATGTCTTCTAATGCCCTTAGGCTCGTTGGGAGGGAGCTCCATAGTGTGGATGCCAGTAGTGAAGGAGCTCTTCTTGAAGTATTTTGTTTAGTCTTGTGGTATCCTGCAGTTGTGCCGATCATGTTGTCACTATTGTTCCTTCTTGGTCTATTACTGATATCTCTTGTTATGATTTCTTGTAGTGCATCTGCCGATGATAAATGATTTTGAAGATAATTAGGATTGTTTTAAATTTTGCTCTGGCCACTATTGGGAGCCAGTGTAGTTGTTGTAAGATGGGGGTGATGTGCTCAGATCTTGGGGTGTCAGTAATGATACGTGCTGTAGTGTTCTGCACCATTTGGAGTGGGTGTAGGGTATGCTGAGGGAGGCCTTGATAGAATGAGTTTCCATAATCAAGCAGAGGTGTGATGAGTGCTTGACATACCGTGCGGAAGTGGTCTTGGCAGAGCAATGGTTTGATCTTATTTATGGTCCTCAGACGTTGGTAGGCTTTGTTTGCGGTTTTGGTGATATGAGATTTCAGGTTCAGGGCTCTGTCCATTGTGATGCCCAGGATATAAGTAAAAACATGGCTAAGAGGGTATGTGACAGGGTCCAAACCCCATGATGAAGGCCAATGAGAGAAACAAGTCCATTTAAAGCCATAGGGGCACCTGAAGTATAGCTTAGACGTCAGCTGGTATGGAATGAGCAGGATACTCTAGCCAATCACTTTCCAAGTGGTTAGAGCCAGAGATTGTAGGTTGGGGTGGAGGTGACGGTCCTGCTGCATCAGAAGGAAAGAATGAATTGGTAGAGGCCAGGGACTGTTCCGAGCCATGGCAAGGGATATGTGGGTACCACATCTGTCTGGACCATCGTGGAGCGATGAGGATGTATTGCTCTGTCTGCTTGGGCCTTGATCAGTGTCCAAAGAATGAGAGGAAAAGGTGGACAAGTATAGAGTAGGTGATCTGCCCAAGAGATGAGGAAGGCATCCACTGTCCATCTGCCTGTGCTGGGATGAAGGGAATGGTAGAGGGGACACTTGGCATTGTCTGATGCAAAAAGATCCACTTTGGGTGGTCTTCAGGCCTAAAAGATGGGGACGAGGACCAAGGGGTCCAGAGACCATTCATGGAGGATCAAGGTGTCAGCTGAGGGAGTCCACTAGCTGGTTGTGGACTCTGGGAACGTAAGCTGCAGTGAGGAAGATTCCGATGGACTGGGCATAGAGCCATAGGCTGATGGCTTTGCAGCAGAGTCAAAGGGAACCAGAGCTATCCTGTTTGTTGATGTAAAACATGGTGACCTGATTGTCGGTTTGCACAAGGAGCAACTTGTTGCGGATCCAAGAACAGAAGGCCTGAAGGGCATAGACTGCACACATCTCCAGCAGGTTGATGTGTAGCAAAGACTCTTTGTTGGACCAATGACCCTGAGTTGTGAGATGAGCACCCCAGCTCAAGTGGGAGTCATCTGTGGTTAGAGTAAGTTGGTATGGCGGTCAAAGAAAAGAACGCCTTACTGTCAGGCTGGACAGAAGGTCCACCTCTGAAGATATTGGCGCAACTGACAATTTGCTCTGGAGAGAGGAATCTGGCAATGAAGGGGCTGAGTATGCTGATTCCAGTTGAGTTTGAGGTGCCACTGGAGAGGTCTTATATAAAGGCGTGCAAACAGAACTACATGTGCTGTGGCTACCATGTGTCCCAACAGGCGCAGGATGTTGCGAGCAGAAGCCTCTGGAGAAGCTAGCAGCTGAGTAGTGAGCTGTTGCAGAGTGGTTATTTAGCTTTAAGGAAGATAAGCTCACACTAGAGTCGTGTTTAAGTGAGTTTCGATGAAGTCCAGAATCCAACTAGGTTTGCACTCTGACTTTTCAAAAGTTGATGATTAAGCCAAGCTGTTGCAAGAGTAAGGACAGAGGCCAGAGACGAAACCTTGTAGGGACCTGTGATGAGCCAGTCCTCCAGATAAGGGTAAACATACAGACCTTGTTTGTGCAGGTGTGCAGCAACAACTGACGGGCACTTGGTAAAGACTCTTGGAGCTGAAGAGAGTCTAAAGGATAGCACTCTGTATTGGTAATGATCTAATTTGAAGCAAAAGCAAAGGTACTTCCAATGACAAGGATGGATAGAAATATGGGTGTAGGCATCCTTGAGGTCTAGAGAGGTAAGCCAGTTGTGTTGTCGCAAGAGGGTTAAGGATGGTGGTTAGCGATGCCATCATGAACTTTTCTTTTTTGAGATAGAGATTGAGGTTGTAAAGGCCTCTGGACGTTTTGGGAATAAGGAAGAACTAGGAGTAGAAGCCCTGGTTGAGTTTGAATTCTGGAACAGTCTCTTATTGCACGGCTGGAGAGCCAAGCTGATATATCCTCTTTCAATATGGGTAAGTGGAGAGGAGGAATTCTGCTTGGTGAGGGTAATGCTTGAGGAGGGGTGACCGTGAAATTGAGTTTGTCTGTAACTGGAAGAAATGATGCTGAGGACGCAGCGATCTATTGAGATGGAGTGTCAGGTGCTCAGGAAGTGCTGGATGTCCTACAGGTAGTCAGTCAAAATCTGGGAGTTGCCTTGGAAAGCTGTACTGAGGCAACAGCTGGCTGTTTCATCTCTCTCTCTCTGCCTGGGGTGCTGAAGATAAGCAGGTGTAGATTGACATGGTGGTGGATGCTTAGAATAAGTCTGAAAACTCCATCTAGGGTAATACTGCTGAAAATATTGGGAATGGTAAGGTCTCCTATACTGAGGGTATGGAGGACAGCGGGACTGTTGAGCTCTCTCCCTGTGGAAGAATGATTTTTCACCTCTGAAACAGCTTCCTGTGCTTTAGAACCGAATAGGCTATGTCCCTGGCAGAGAGTATCTGCCAAATGGTTATGAAGATCTTCCCTGAGACAGGAAACACAGAGTCAGACCGTGCGATGAGCAAAGATGGACATAGCTGTGGTTCGGGCAGCAGAATCAAAAGCTTCATATATAGAGGGACTCCTGCAGATTATCTTGAAGAGTCTGACACTCCAGAGCTAGTACAAGAGTAGGGTCTATCCTCTGCGAAAGAATATCATGATCATATTGAAGCATCTGAAGCTGGTAACTAGTATTCTCATGGTTGGCATCCCACTTTGAAAAGGTTTCCTCTCAGAGTCTAAAATTAGTTGGTCTTTCCCTGGCGGAGTCTAGGAAGAAGCCTTGGCAGACTTAGCCTTCTTGAGGACCACCTCAGAGACAAAAGACTGATGAGGGAGCTGCTGCTGTTTGAACCCCAGTGCAGGCAGCACTTTGTACTTAAGATCAAGGAGACAAGACGAGATGTGGCGTTATCCAGACTCAAGATGATCCTGCAAGACCTGAGGGACCAGCATAGCAAGGACCACCTTGTGTGCACTACAGGCCTGAGGACAGACCTAAGGATCTTAATATGTACACCTTAGAGGAAAGGTGGGATAGAGGTGATATGATTGAGACATTTAAATACCTCCTTGGCATAAATGCACAGGAGAGCCTCTTTCGACTGAAAGCAAGTTCTGCTATGAGGGTACATGGAATGAGGGTGAAAGGGGATAGATTCAGGAGTGATATGCGGAAATATTTCTTTATGGAAAGAGTGGTGGATCTGTGGAATAGTCCCAGTAGAGGTGGTAGAGATGAGGACAGTATCTGAATTCAAAAAAAGCATGGGACAAACACAGGATCTCTAAAGGAAAAAGGGACTGCTGTAGTTGTTGATATGGAAGGACAAACTAGATAGGCCATGTGGTCTTTTTCTATCGTCATTTTTCTATATTTCTAAGATGGACTGAAAGTCTTTGTTAGCTGGGGTCTGAGAGTCACTAAGAGCTAGCGCCTTAGATAGCTTCTGGAGAAATTTCAGGTAAGAGAAATCCTTAGGAGGGTTATGCTCCATCACTGGAGATGGTGAATCTTCAATATCTCCTAAGAGGAAGGACTCCGTATCCCACTGGTGGGAACAGGACAGACTTATTGAGTAGTAGTTGTCCCTCATGGGAGCAGGATTTCGGCAGTCTACAAGGGACAGTGGCCACGAGGAGGCTGGTATAAAGGAAATCTCTGTGGCTGGTGAGCATTCAGTCGGAGTTGCAGCTCCTAGCAGGGCAGCACTCTCCTGAACCGCCCTAGCAACTGAAGGTCCCTATTGATCCAGCGTATGAGGTACAGGAGACTAGGTCGGAATGGTGTCCGAGTGACGTCTCTGTTTTTTTTTGGAAGTGAGGGAGGAGGCCTCCGACTTATGCTTGTGGGGCCACGACTCCTTGGAGCTGAGAGCAATGGCGGGGTCGCTCTTGCAGCTATGCCTTGACTTAGAATTAGGTTTTTGATGTACTGGTGTTATCTGACCTTGCAGGGTGACTAGCAGAGGCTGGGCTAGGAGGAGATGGAGTCTTTATTTTCTGGGCAGACTTCAACACTGGTACCAGCGGAGGAAGGGGGTCTGCCTTCAGATGCACAGTGGCCCCTTCAGGTCCTGATCATGTCTTGACTGGGGCCCAAGGTGGGAGCAGAAGTCATGCTGAATGAAGTAGTCTGCCAGCACTGGAAGGAACTTCTTTTGTAGCTGCTTCTCTCCCCCCCTTGAAGAGTGCTTGCTGTTGATACCTCCTTTAGAGATAGATAGATGGAGTTTTTTTTAAAAAATAGCAGAGAAGCTAGAGTGGAGGAAGTGCCCCCCCCCCCCATAACAGCTGAAGTAGCTTATGTGCTGTCTCTGTGAGGAAAAGAAGACCCCTGCTGTGCATTTTCAAATTATTTTTTTTTAATAGTAAAATTAAAGTACTGGAGTGTAAAACAAAGAAAATGAAAGTACCGTTAACCCGACGGACAGAGCTGTGCTTCACCTGTGCAGAACAAAAAGACTGCAAGCACCTCAGAGCAGGGCAGGAAGTGGTACACATGAGCTCAGGGAGAGCCAGGCATGCAGGTACTGTCAACATCCCCTGCTTGTAGCTGGAGAACCCTAATGGAGATCAAGTGCCGCTACACTGACCTGCCGGCACCAGAGGAATCCTTTGTTGATTTGGTTTACTGCCTGCCTTTACTCTTTTTTTTTTTTTATTTGCTGGTCAATGGAATAAAGAAAGCAAGGACTTTAAAGGGCCAGATCCCTACAAAAACCCCTCTCCAAAATAAATAGGCCAAGTATTTTGTCCTAATCTTCTTTCAGCAAATCCACTGGTGGGAATCCCTCCCTGGTACCAGTGTCCTATGTAGGGTGATGTCAAAGTTGACATAATCAGTCTCCAAGCTGCTCATTGAGGGCAATAACCCACAAGACAAGACTATAATGGAGGTATGATAAGGAAATTATTTTTTTAGGCAGTACATAGTGAAAAACATACAAGGGTGTAAAGATGTTTGAAAGCTACTGTAGGAATAAAGCACAGAAATAGCTAAGGGCGGTTAAAGGTTGCACCCACCATATCTCAGATATGGGAAAAACAACTTAAAATCTTTAAAAATTCATCATTCTTTAAGGCAGCAAAAGAGGCTTGAAAAGTAAGAGATGATATTTATGGTTTAACACTTGTCTTCATTTTGTCACTTTATTTGCAAAGGGTTGGGGGGCTGTGCTATATCAGATTCCAGCCAGGGCAGAGCACACTCCTTGCACGTTTGTTTCCTTCATCCTTGTTTTGATGAAAGGGATACACATGCACACACAGACTGAATTGGTATACATTTGAAACATATGAGTAGTAGTCCTATTTTAGCTATTGTTACTATTTTTCATAAACCTTCATTTTTTAGATTTACCTTTAAAAAGCAAACAATTTTCCTGCACTGGTGTAACATTTGTTGTTTTTGTGGACTGCATGAAAAAGGGCATTTACTTTTCTATTTATTTTTTAGTATAACCTTTAAAAATCCACAGTAGGCATTTCCTTAGGCTTTTACCCACCTATATTGCTGAATAAATATTTTTTTAAATGTATATATGCATAATGCTGGCAGTTTTTGTCTTGCTCCTTTTAACTTCTAGCTTAGTCAGAACCTATACTAGGCTGTGCACCACAAGCCTTCATTTGTAAGTATCCAAGGCTTTTCCCCTTACGGCTCTCTTTAATCATTGCAGTAAAGGGGTCTTCGCAAGGGGCTCCTTCTGAGACTCTATCATCATGGGTCTTAAATCTAACTCTTGTATGATAACCCCCCTACCCCAAGAGCCTTGAATGCTGCCTTTACAGAATGCATAAGTAACTGGGAGCAACTGACCAAAGCTGGATATCAAACCCAGCACTAAACTAGGCTGCCACTAACCCACTTAAAAAAAAAGGTTTTGGCCCTTGGTCAATTTTAAAGGTTGAAAACTACTCATATTACTCTAGTTTTGAATTTTGTGTTACAATGGGTTCAGTATATACAGTTGACCTTTTCTGTATGTCCTTGAAGAGAAGGGTGGGAACTTAGCACTACCACCTTCTTGACTAGGCTAATCAACCACCCCAGTTTCAAGTTAGCTAGGGGAGAGGGAGAGGGACAGAGAAAGTATGCCTTAATGTAGGGGAAAGGACTAGCTGTTCATCTTGTAATAACAAGGGAAGGAAACCGCCACTTTCTCTTTCCATGAGTGGCAATGCAAAATAAGAAAAATTTCATTTCAGGAAGCTGCAGCTTCTGAGGTATAGGGAGAACAGCTGTGTACATAGATAGCAACAATAGCTTACTTTTTAAGAGCAACCTTCAAATCAGTAAGCAGGGATAAGAGACACTAAACAGTCTTAAAGAGCACCATGTGCTGACACTGCTTTATAGTTACAGAGGTGCTACTCCCACTGGCTTCTTTCTCCCTCTTCAGAGACAAATATTATCTCTCCCTTCACCTGTGTGTATATTTCACCACCAACTGCAAGTTTCTTGTAGGCTTTTTTTTTTTAAGATATCATGATGGACTCGCTATAATGTTCTGATTCAGACTGAACAAAACATGTTGACCATGTGCAATATTTCTTACTGTAAGAAAAGCTCCAAAAAACAAAAATTAAATCTGTTTAACACATTCTCTCTTGAATGCTTGTGTATCTGTACTTGGTCTTTGTTCATTTGCATAAGGGTGCACCCACCCCTGTAGACTTTACTGGGGGAAAAAACCCCACACTGCCTGAGATTAAACTCACACACTCTCTCTCTCATGTGAGGGCAAAATAGAAGTACTTGCTGATGGCCACTGTTTTGGCTTTAACTTCATGACAGATACACAGGACTAACCAACTTCTAGTGGCATAAAAAACTCCAGGTTCTCACCCTTCTCAACTTTAGGATAGTCTTAACTAATTTGAACAGCTGTACAAGAATAGTATAATCATTTATTACCAGACACATACACACCATGCAGATTGCAAGGCAACATAAGATAAAAGGAAGAAGTAATCATGCACTGTGCTTTGATCTCTGCATGGAATTAGTCAGGAGGCTGCATTAGGGGTGTGGGGTGTAGAGTCCTCCAGGAGACGCAAAAGTAGCTCATGAATCTGTTTGCAGACTCGGGAATATCCATGGCGGGTAAGGTGAAGGTAGTCATACATGTCATGATGACTGATGGTGCCGTCAGAATGCACAAAGCCTGGGTCCACATCAAGGAACTGAGCACAGGGCAATATAGAAAGGGAGGAGGCCAGGATCTCATTCACCTTCTTGTTTCGCTCTCGCAGTGGGTTGGGGTCCTTGCCCCTGGGAAGTAAACCCTGGGAAACCAAGAATGCACATGAGTTCTGTTTTGGAAAAGTACTGGAAGAGGTAGGTAGAGAAGTAGGGCTACTCACCAGCACCACAACTTGGGCCTGTGGCTGTCTCCGATTTATCAAATGGATTATGGCTTCAATTCCGCTGGCTATCTGCTCTGCAGTATGCCCATGGTTATTAGTACCAACCCAAAGAACTATAATCTGTGAATAGAGGAATGTTTATAACTTATAAATACCTACCAGGCTTAGTACACTGCCAAAAAGCCTCTTTCAGGAAACAAAAGATTCCATAGTTTTACATAGTCATCCATCACACATTCATTTTTGCAAAACCACCCCTCTGGCACACTGCCAGTTGACATGTAAAAAATGAAGTGACAGTAAAAGTAGTGATTGAGCAAGTGGTGAAGTGTCCGCCTATATTATGCATCTATCACTCCATTCGCCAGCATCCATCTTTCACCTTTGGTCTAATATGATCCAGTTCTCCATTCTCCAGTCTCCACAGTACATGATGTGTAGCGTCTCCACCAATCCCAAAATTTAAAGCATGTAATGGAGAAAACAGCTCCCGCCAGATCTGTACATCAAGACATGCAAATTACACAGCACGTGTTACATAAATCTTTTGCCTGTTCCCAACAGTCCTCCTGACCATCCTTACAGAAATTTTATAAGAATCCCATATCCTTTGCAGGGGGGAGGGGGGGGGGGAGCGCGGGGGCGGGCATTCCCCTGCAGGGCTGCTTTTACCTATGTGCAAAAGGGACAGCTGCCCTGGGCTCCTGGACAATGGGGGCCCAGCTGCCCATAGATAAAAGCAGCCCTTACACCCATTGCTACTGCCCCTCTCTAGTATCTTCAATGATAGCAGTACATTTAAAAAGGCACCGTGGCGCTAGAGTTACCTTCTCTTCCAATGCCTTGATGCCATTCATACTTCTACCACCCTCCAATTCCACTTTCTAGAAAGCTTTTCAACAGTGTGGATTGGAAGGGGGGGGGGGGCATAGAATGTATGTCAAACACTGATGTTGAAATGAATTTCTTTGACAGATATGAGCTCCATGATGAGATCATGTCACACCTGGCTATAATCTCTTTAAAGATGACCAGAATAGGCAAAAAAACCAAAAGCCCACAACTCATCCACAAGAAGTGGGGAAAGCAGAGCATGGCTCACTGAATATTTTACTAACCCCGTGTATCTGCATTGTGTGAGTGTGTATATACATAAAAATGTGTGTATGGGCAGGTGAAGTGTGTTTTCATATCTATAGGTGAATTTGTGTACACATCTGGGAGGGAAATTTGAAAGGTGCAAAATCTTAATCGCACTACAGTGAATGAGTATATATGAATTGCAGGAGTTGGACTGCTTCTCTCAGAAGGAGAAATTTTCACTTAGCGTTAATTTCCTTTCCTGGAATCCTGCTAGACCAGTCTAGACAAGTGGGTTTACTCCCCCCCTACCAGCAGATGTTGGAGACAGAGACAAAAGAAAAAAATACCAGTAGCCCGATTGGCTGTTCCCTGGTAATATCTAGCTACCCCCTGTAGAGGGCGCTCCAGTATTGTAACAAGCCATAATGCAAAACAGATGCAACCATGAAGCAAAAATGCAAAACCCCAAAAACGAATATTTACAAGAGGCGATAGCACTCCGCTGCAAAGTCTTTGCTACTCAGCAATACACCTCTGAACCAGATAGATAGTCAGAATAGGGAGGGTCCTGGACTGGTCTAGCAGGATTTCAAGAAAGGAAATTAACGGTAAGTGAAAATTTCTCCTTCTAGTACATCCTGCTAGACCAGTCAGACAAGTGGGAAGTACCCAAGCTAACTGCCCTTTGGGTGGGAAGACACAGCTGCCGAGACAACCTTTGCTCCGAACTGTGCTTCTTCCCGAGCTTGAATATCGAGCCAATAGTGACGCACAAAAGTGGACAGGGAGGACCAAGTGGCTGCCCTACAGATATCAAGAGGATGAACCTGAGAGCGCTCCGTGCAAGACGTAGCTTGCGCCTGCGTAGAGTGCCTCAGAGACTGATAGGAACAGGCTTCCCTTTAAGGATGTATGCCGATTCAATTGCTAACCGCAAAAACCGAGCAATTGTGTGCTTGGAAGCAGCTTGACCCTTATGGGGACCAGCAAAAAGCACGAAAAGGTGATCAGAGATACGGAAAGGATTTGTTAACCGAAAATACCTATGAAGAGCCTTGCCAAGATCCAGACAATGGAGTCCCCTATTTTCCCCTACACACTGATCCTCCGAAAAACATGGTAGGAAAATTGGCTCAGTGATATGAAAAGACATAAGTACGTTTGGAAGGAAGGAAGGAAGGAAGGAAAGAAGGAACAGTACGCAAGAGAACTCCCTCATTCGAGAAGGAAAGATAGGGATCCCTGCAGGACAGTGCTTGTAATTCAGATACTCTCCATGCCAAAGTCATTGCTACTAAAAACACTGTTTTAAGCATCAAATCTCTCAATGTGATGTGCTTAAGGGCTCAAAAGGAGCCTGCATCAAAAACTTTAAGACGAGGGACAGATCCCATGTCAATACCAGAGGGTGACCGGAGGATGAACCACCTTAACAGGACACATCCGCATGGGACACTATAGAGCGACCACCAACAGGCCCCCGAAAAGAAGTCAATGCAGCTACTTGCACACAGAGACCCCTCCTGGAGGAAGGTAAGAATCTTTGGGATTCCTGTCTTCCAAGGAGAGATACGGTGCTGTGCGCACCAAGCCTCGAAGACGCACCAAAACACGGGCATACGCTGATGAAGTCGACGGATGGTGTGCCTTTAAAAGGGTTTCGAACACACTACTCGAATAACCTTTACCGCTTAGGCAGCAGCATTCAAGTGCCAGGCCGTAAGCGAGTAGAGAGCCGGGTCGTCCATCAAAATTGGACCTTGACGTAGTAGACCCCAACGGGCACCCAGATGCAACGGTGGTACTCAAGTTAAGCAAACGAGGTCCGCATACCAGGGCCTCCGAGGCCAGTCGGGAGTTACCAGGATCACTAGCCCCCAGTGTGCCAGAATTCTGTGGAGTACTCTGCCGATGAGAACCCATGGAGAAAAAATGTATAGTAGCTCCCCCTGCGGCCATGGTTGAGCAAGGGCATCCAACCTAGAGGACTGAAACTCCCTCCTGCGACTGAAAAATTCCGGTACCTTGGTATTCGCTGACGTTGCCATTAGATCTAGTATCGGTTGCCCCCATGCTCGTACAATCCTCTGGAAACGCCCAAGGGGCTAGCTCCCACTCTCCGAGATCGAGAGTGTCGGCTGAGGAAGTCGGCTTGCAAGTTTTGCACCCCAGCGATATGTTGCGCCGCCTCCAGATGTGCTTCTGCCCAGGGAAGGAGAAGGGCCATTTCCTTGGATACTCCTAGGGACTTGGTGCCGCCCTGGCGGTTGATATATGTCACTGTTGTTGCGTTGTCGCATAGAACTTGTACCGCCTGTGCCTTGAATACAGGCAGAAAATGCCGTAGAGCCAGGCAAACCACCAGCGCTTCCAGTTGATTTATGGACTATTGCGCCTCCTGAGTCGACCACATCCCTTGCGTCGATTGATTCTGACAGAGAGCACCCCACCCGGAGAGACTTGCATCTGTTGTCACTAGAACCCAAGGAGGAGTCTCCAGGGAGACACCCTTGAGTAGATGATGGGGCGCCAGCCACCAATGCAGGCTGCGTCGGGTCTCCAGGAGAAGCGGCAGTTGGATGTCATAGACTTCCGACACAGGGAACCAGCGCGAAAGAGCCGCCCTTTGGAGTCCCCTCGTGCCCAAAGCATGATCTCGATAGTGGCCACCATGGACCCCAGAATCTGTAGGTAATCCCAGACCCTCGGAGCTGTCCGAAGAAGGAACAAATGCAGCAAAGCTGTGAATTTGCGAAGCCTTTCGTGTGTTAGAAAGACTTTTCCCTTCTCCGTGTCGGAGCGGGCTCCTAGAAACTCGAGTTGCTGTGACAGTTGAAGATGACTTTTGGCCACATTTACCACCCAGCCGAGTTTTGAGGAAAGCAGCCACTTGAGTCACTGCCCGACGCGCTTCCAACAGGGAGTCCGCTCTAATTAACCAGTTGTCCAGGTAAGGATGCACTCGGATTCCCTGTTTGGGCAGAGCCGCTGCAACTACTATCATGACCTTTGAGAAAGTGCGCGGAGCCGAGGCCAGGCTGAAAGGCATTGCACAAAACTGGACGTGCTGACCCAGTACCGCAAAGCAGAGGAAACGCTGCTGGTCGTCCTTTATGAGAATGTGGAAGTAAGCCTCCGCCAGATCTAGAGAGGCGAGGAACTCTCCTGCGCGCACCGCCTGGATCACCGATCAAAATGTCTCTATCCGGGAACGTGGAATCCACAGACACCGATTTATACCTTTGAGGTCTAGAATTGGGCAAAAGGAACCATCCTTCTTGGGCACTACGAAACAAATGGAGTAACGCCCGCAGCCTCTTTCTTCGCGAGGGACAGGTCGAATAGCCCTCAAAAGAAGCAGGTGGCGGATGGTGGAGCGAATCGCCGCTCTCTTCAGTGATCTTCCAATGGAGAAATGACAAATGCCTTGGGAACATTTGAGAACATAACCGTGGGAGACTATATCGAGGACTCACTGATCTGAAGTAATGAGACCACCGATGAAAAAACAGAGCCAAACATCCACCTATCGGAGGGATCCCTTTGGACGGACCGCCCTCCAGAAAAGGCTCCTGCGGCGGACTGTCCGGCCAGTCAGCAGGAAGATTTTACGGGCCTGGCAAAAACTTGAAAGACGCCAAGTAGTTCTCAGATCCCTTGCGGGCAACCCAAAAGGACTGTGACCTCTGGCCAAAATGTCCAGAAGTCGAAGAGGAGGAAGGCTTTCCAGGGCGATAGTGACGAGTGTCACAAAATCTGGAGGGGCGTCTTGACATAGGTGAGTACCATTGAGAGGAACACCTAGTAGCAAATTTAGGCTCATCTTCCAGGAGCCATAGGAGTTGAACTTCTCCTAGGTCTTTGACCAATTTGTCCAGGTCGTCCCCAAAAAGAAGCTTCCCTCTGAAGGGAAGCCTGGAGAGGCGTGCTTTAGATGCCGAGTCTGCTGACCATTGTCGAAGCCAGAGCCATCTGCGAGATACTGTAACCACCACTACTGCTTGCACCGAGAGGCACAAGAGATCGTAAAAGGTATCTGCCAAGAACGTTGTGACCAATTCCAGACAAGCCAGAGCTGGATCCTCTGGCAGATGTTGAATCCACAGAGAAGGGCTCGGGCCATGAGACCCCCGCAAACAGAGGCCTGGAGAGATAATGACGAAGCCAAAAAGGCCGTCTTGAGAAGACTCAACTTTCTTATCTTGTTGGTCACGAAGTGCTGCACCGCCCTCCACAGGAATGGTAGTGTGCTTTGTTACTCCGGTCACAAGGGCATTCACCTTGGGGTATATGTCAGCTATTTATCTAAATCCGGCGATGCCCAGAGATAAAGCTGCCCTAGACGGCGGGCAGAACGGAGGGGAAAATCTGGAGTGTCCCATTCCCACGACACCATTTGTTGTAGCTCTGCTGGGAATGGAAAGGCTCTAGAGGGCTTGCGAATGCCTTGTAATATCAGGTCTTGCTGCTCCGGCTGATCCGTCAAACACAGGGCTTTGACCACCTGCATAATTAGTGCCCTCCACAGAAAACTCCGAGGGTGACCATTCTCCATCTTCCTGGTCTGACAAGCAGTCGCTCTCCTCATCTAGAGGATGGCCCATCCTCTGGCGATTTTGGCCAAGCGCTAGTAGACAGCCCATCCTCTGGCACCTTTGGCCAAGCGCTAGTAGCCCAGGAAACCTCCTTAGGAGACAGGGTATCCACCGTAGATCTGGAAGAATTAGTGTACCAGAGATCCCAGGCTTGCCTAAAATGGGCTAAAAACTGGGTATCGGAGGCATGCAGTGACTCTTGCTGACTGAAAGGCTCTGGAGCAAGAGGGGATAAGCGAGGAGGAGAGACAGGTTCGCCCACTGGAGGAAGCTTCCTGGTTCCCTCTAGCCCCCGAGGACGTGCAGCAGGACTGCCTCTGTCCTGAGCCCCCTTGGCCAATGTCACAGAAGTCTCCCCAGGGTGATCAAGGCACACACTACAAATGCCATCCTGCAAATCCTTATGTTTCTTCGTGCAGACCATGCACCATTGAAGGGAAGGCATAACAGAGGCAATCAGCGACGGACCGCAGCCCTGTAAAGCACAACCCCCCCCCCCCCCCAAGAAATCTCTCAAGAACCTGCTGAAAAGACCTCAGGGGCACAGACTGGCAGAGGAGACAGGAATTAATAAATTAAAGTGCCCACATAAGCCCGCCAAAAAACGGAGCTGTTCTGTAAAAATCTTGCCGAAACAAAATGGCTGCCGCTAAAATCCCGCTGAGAAAAACACCACCCTGAAGACTTAAAACACACAGAAAAATTAAAAAACAAACAAAATTTGAGGAGCTAGGACTGTAAGGACCCTATAAAGGGAGCTTATTCCAAATCGGGAGGGGGGGGGGGAATCTTTGACAATCAACTCACTGTGCCTTGAACAGAAGCAGTGCAGAGAAGCCAAGACAGACTGACAATCAAGCCACAGCAGAGGAGAGATGAAGCTGCCAGGAAAGAGACTGCAGGCTCCCCTGATGACCAGCAGTTCAGCTCCTCATGAGCTGATGCTGGTTTTCTCCCCAACAGAGGGAAGTTCAATTGATCCTCCTGACCAGGAGCTGAACCTCAATCTGCCTGCACCAAATAGCTAGCTATCTATCTCAACAATAAAAAGGTTTAAATAAAATGAGTTTAAATAAAAGATCAGAGAGAAAAACTACACTCCATATCTGCTGGAGGCAGAGAAATACTGGAGCACCCTCTACAGGGGGTAGCTAGATATTACCAGGGAACAGCCAATCAGGCTACTGGTATTTTTTTCTTGGTCTCTGTCTCCAACATCTGCTGGTTGTTGTTACATAGAAACATGATGACAGAAAAAGACCACAAGGCCCATCTAGTCTGTCCTTCCATAACAACTACAACAGTCCACTTTTTACCTTTAGAGATCCTCTGTGTTGGTCCCATGCTTTTTTGAATTCAGTTACTGTCCTCATCTCTACCACCTCCACTGGGAGACTATTCCACGGATCCACTACTCTTTCCGTAAAGAAATATTTCCGCATATCACTCCTGAATCTATCTCCCTTCACCCTCATCCCATGTCCCCTCGTCGCAGAACTTGCTTTCAATTGAAAGAGGCTCTCTCCCTGAACATTTATGCCACGGAGGTATTTAAACATCTCAATCATATCACCTCTATCCCGCCTTTCCTCTAAGGTGTACATATTAAGATCCTTAAGTCTGTCCTCACATGCTTTATAATGAAGACCACTAATCATCTTAGTAGCACCCCTCTGTACCGACTCCATCCTGTTCACATCCTTTTGAAGGTGCGGTCTCCAGAATTGCACACCATACTCCAAATGAGGTCGCACCAAAGACTTATACAGAGGCATTATCACCTCCTTTTTTCTGCTAGCTATTCCTCTCCGTATGCACCCAAGCATCCTTCTAGCTTTAGCCGTCGCCTTTTCTACCTGTTTAGCTACTTTAAGATCATCGGACACAACCACGCCTAGGTCCCGCTCTTCTTTAGTGGACAAAAGTACTTCACCTCCTATGCTGTATTGCTCCCTTGGATTGCTGCAGCCCAAATGCATGACCTTACATTTTTTAACATTAAATCCCAGCTGCCAAATTCTAGACCATTCTTCAAGCTTAGCTAGATCCCTCCTCATGTTATCTACACCTTCCTGGGTGTCTACTTTATTGCAGATTTTGGTATCATCTGCAAAGAGGCAAACCTTACCCGACAGCCCTTCCGCTATATCACTAACAAAGATGTTAAAGTTAAGTGCCGTCGAGTCGGAGTCGACTCATGGCGACCCTCTGGATAGCTATCCTAAATTGTGTTCGGTCTTCAGTCAGGTGGCTCATTGTTGACAGACTGGTACCCGTAGCTGCTGTTATTGTAGCGATCCATCTCATTGCTGGCCTTCCTCTTTTGCATTGACCTTCTATCTTGCCAAGCATAATGTCTTTCTCTAATGATCTCTCTCTTCGCATGATGTGTCCAAAGTATGAAAGTCAAAGTCTTGTCATCTGAGCTTCTAAAGAAAGCTTAGGTTTGATCCCCTCTAGTACCGACTGGTTTGTTCTTCGGGCAGTCCATGGTATACACAGTATTCGCCGCCAGCACCATAATTCAAAGGCATCAATTTTCTTCCTGTCTTTTTCACTGTCCAGATTTCACATCCATATGATGTTATTGAAAATACCATGGCTTGAACAAGTCGAATCTTTGTATGGAGAGAGAGACATCTCTGCTCTTGAGAATCTTATCTAGGTCTTTCATAGCCATTCTGCCAAGAGCAATGCGTCGTCTGATTTCTTGACTGCTTGTTGCTTCTTTATTGATAGTTGATCCAAGTAGGTTAAAGTTGTTCACAATTTCAATTTCTTCTCCTTCAACGATGAACCTGTTGATTATGCCAGTTGTCATGATCTTTGTCTTCTTTACATTAAGGTGCAGGCCCATTTTGAGACTATGTTCTTTGATTGTGAGAAGCAAATGTTTCAGATCATCTTCACTTTCAGCCAGTAATGTGGTATCATCAGCATAGCGAAGGTTGTTGATGAGTCTTCCACCAATCTTCACACCTCTGTTGTCTTCATACAATCTTGCTTCTCTGATGATTTGTTCTGCATATAAATTAAACAGGTAGGGGGAAGTATGCAGCCTTGTCTTACACCTTTGCTTATTTTAAACCATTCTGGTTCTCCTTGTTCTGTTCGAACTGTTGCTTCTTGATCAATGTACAGATTGCGCAAGAGAACGATCAGGCGTTCTGGGATACCCATGCTTCTTAATGTGGCCCAGAGTTTCTCATGGTTTACACAGTCAAAAGCCTTGCTATAGTCGATAAAGCACAAATAGATATCCTTTTGGTATTCTTTAGTCTTTTCAAGGATCCATTTCACATCCGCAATGATGTCTCTCGTTCCTCGCCCTTTTCTGAACATCTGCTGGTAGGGGGACTAAACCCACTTGTCTGGACTGGTCTAGCAGGATGTACTGGAAATGTATTTTTTTTCTTGGGGAGGGGGAAGCAATAGTAATTTGTCTTCCACCCTCTATTCCATGCTAAACTTGAACAGGAGGAACATCTGCGTTACAGAAATTTAATGCCGCCTTTCCTGTGACTAGAGCAGTCTTCCAGTACTCTGCCCCCAATGGTTGGAATCTACTCACGGTTTTTGCTGCTAGTTATATTGGAAGTTCACCCATAAAGGGGGTGCATAGGCAGGTAGGGATTTTGAGGACCTAAGAGTTGAAGGTTACAAGGGGCCAGTGGTATGCAACGAGGGCAAGTCTCCCTCCAACTGGTAGGTTGTCTGAGAGTAAAACAAGCATAGCAGCAGGTTGGCGGTTGACTGGATTGCTAGCCCTCCAGGGGCACCCACTGTCACTGCCGCCACCCTTTACCAGGACATGCAGTGGTGGCAATACTTTTAAAATGGCACTGAAGCACCAGAGTTACCTTTAGCTCAAGCACTGCAGTGCCATTTGTGCTTTCACTTCCTTTTACACGGGGGTGGATGAGACTTTTGAACCTTCAGATTGCCTGATCTGGGAGAAGCAAGGGGAGGGTATTCTTTTGAGAGTAGTAGGACCTCTGCTGTGGAACCGCCTAGATGAGAAGGGTCAGGTCAGAAGTGGGCCTGGAGAGTGTTTCCAAGGTGCCACTATGCTGCTTGATCCTGGTCCCAGCTTCTTGACCTTTGTCTCCAAAGAAAATTTTCTCCACAGCATGGCAGGTCAGTGAGTTGCTTCTGCACACTAGGCTGTAATCTGAAACCTAAAGCCATTGAGGAGTTTCTTCATGCTTATGTCCCCCAACCCCCCTTCCCTTGTGCTACTAGGGGGCAATATTGGTCAACTTTCTCTGGAGGTGTGATATACTCATATCTAGCCTGCCTCCCTCGCCAGGGTGCCAAAGAGCAAGACTGAGCTCATGGCCTTTCTGAGAGTTGATTAGATGACCATGAAATGGTGCGGCAGCTGAAGCTTTTTGAATCTGGAAGCCTTCTGAATTCTATACATGGAGTCAACCTTCTTACTGACTGGAGACACAGAAGGGGTGTGGGGGTCCACATTCTCATTTTCAGTCTCTGAAGAATGCTGCTTTGATGAAATATTGGAAGATATAGTTTCTCGGTCCTGGGCTCCTCCTCTATTTCTAATGGAAACAGAATGGACTTGGCCATTTCCCTAACAAAATCATGGAAAACGTAAGTTCCTCGGCAGGACTTGTGAGTCTCATGAAGAGAGATGGTATCCAAAAGAAGCTCTGGAGATCTCTTTTCCGAGAAGCATTCAGAATCAAACTCAGATTCCCTGAAATGCCCGGAATCCAACTCAGTCTCTGCCTAGGTCAACTTCAGTCTTGCTGGAAAGTCAGATCTCATTTGGGTGCACTGATGCACCAATAACTTCAAGGAGGTGCTTGCCGCACCAGAAGTACTGGAGAGCAATATAGGCTGGGCAGGAACTGGGGCCTTAACAATTCCTTGCCTGCAGGCAGGCTCAAAGTTTTGAGGAGGGACTTTATGCACCTTCAAATGTTGTTGGAGTTACAGCTTCATGAAGGATAAATAGGAATTACACTTACCTGGTAATTGTGGTTCCTTGAGTGACTCCAGTTTAGTCATCAACCTCTGGATAGTGAACCTCCTCCTGAAGCTTGGAGACTGGGCTTGTCAAACTCATGACATCACTGGATATAGCCTGCTGGTCTCTCCCATCAGCCCCCAGTGAACTACTGACAAAGCAGACTCAAAAGAGCAAAAAATCAGTAACTTTTTTTTTTAAAACTTATTATATTCAAGGGCACACAGAACATGACACCTATCTACCTGCTAATCCCCTTCCAGAAGGAAAGGGACTGCTTCCTGCATGCTCTCCTTTCCATCTAATGCCTAGCCCTAAACAATCCAGAGCAATATAACAATATCATAATATAATAATATAACAATATAGCGCAAAACAAATGGAAGCATCAAAATGACTGAACACCAGTGAAGGCCTACATCCACTTTTAACCTTGCACTTCCCCCAACAGAAAGACCACTGCTAAGACCCCCATCCCCGGACGGGAATGAGGACTAAACTGGAGTCACTCAAGGAACCACAATTACCAGGTAAGTGTAACTCCTATTTCCTTATTGTTCCTCCAGTTTACTGCTCTGATACATCCCAGAGGTTGAGGACTAATCATTGGGAGGGACCTTTCCAGCCGGATCTTAACACCGCCTCCCTGAAAACGGCATCCTTAGCCGCCAGAACATCTAGGCGGTAGTGCTTACTGAAAGTATGGAGAGACAACCAAGAGGCTTCTCTATAGATGTCCACTGGCGGAACCAAACTGTGCTCCGTCCAAGAAGGCGCTTGCACTCTGGT
Source organism: Ichthyophis bannanicus (assembly GCA_033557465.1). NCBI lineage: Eukaryota > Metazoa > Chordata > Amphibia > Gymnophiona > Ichthyophiidae > Ichthyophis > Ichthyophis bannanicus. The sequence continues at coordinate 224,670,973 of CM066044.1, read as the reverse complement.
AGAGTGAGCTCATAAGCTCCCTGGGACTGTACGGTCCCGTAGAAGATAAGCCGACACACTCGCCGCTCCAAGCCATCCAGAAATGGACTCCTTTGCCGCCACTTCCCTTTGCAGGGCCCTCCGAACACCCCGAAGAGAAAGGATCCGCCTTGCGAAAGTTTCTGAAACCTTTAAACACTGTCACAGCGCTCTCTTGACGTCCAAACCGCGCAAGCTATGGTTCAATACGCTCCCCACCGCCACTGGAAGAGAGACCATTTTAGTTAGATGAATGTAGAAACCACCTTTGGCAACGACGGAACCAGCCGCCAGGCCACCTTCTGTCTGGAGAGCGACAAAAAAACGATTCCTGCAACTCCGAAAATCGCCTCGCCGAACAGATGACCAAAAAACATACCGTATTCAAGGCAAAACCCTTAACCTATGCCTGTTGCAAGGGCCCCAATGGCGCACTAGCTAACGCTCCTAAAGCCAACTTGAGCTTCCCCATTGGAATTAATATCCTACGAGAGGGCTAAAGTCTGGTAACCGCCTGGGAAAGCGTACCACATAGACCTGTGCATGAGAGCCACTCCCTGTCCTTTGCCCCTGTAGCAAGACAGAGCTGTTAACTGAACTCTCCAGGACCTGCCTTTACCAAACCCGTCCTGCAGAAAACTTAATACAAAAGGGAACTGACACTGTTGTTGCGTAAGCGTGCCTCCACGAGCACCCGTCCTCAAAGATGCGCCATATACGCACATATGCAAGGGATGTATACTTTTTTTTTTTTTTTTTTGTGGCAAGGTGGCAAAGACTGCTGCCGAGCAACTCTTTTTCCTTAAACTTGCCCTTTCAATGGCCACCCTGTAAGCGAAAACCGATGCACCTGAGGCATTTGAAGGGAACTCAGTAGCAACAGAATCTCCAATGTCGGAAACCTCCATGGATTCCCGTTGAGCAACCGTATGAGGCATACCACGGGCACATTGGCTAGCCCGAGGCCCCCAACCACACGTTTCCCTGAAGCATTTCGATACGCAGACCCACTTGACCTATGACTGCCCCCGGTGGAAAGACAGAATACCAGATAACGGCCGCCATTGAAACAGTGCGCCGATACCTTCCGACCCCCTTTCGCGTCGTCTGCTGAAGAAGCGACCCATTTACGCAGAGTGAAACGCCGCCATGAGGTCCATTACTGGCTGTCTCCATATGCGACCGATCTGTGCGAACACCTCCGGATGCCATTCCCATTCTCCAGCATCTACTCGGACCCAGCTGAGGAAATCCGCCGTCACAGTGTCCTTACCCGCAACATGTGCCACCGAAAACACTGGCAGCGAAAGCTCTATCCATACACACAGACCCTCTGCCGCGGCCTATATGGCCACACTTCCGGTTCTGCCCTGCCGATTGATGAAGTCCACCGCCGGAGTTGTCGGACAGTACTCGCACCGCTCGACCTGTCACCGTAGCTTCGAACGCCTGCAACGCCCGGCGTATCGCTCACATTTCCAGTCGGTTGATTGACCACTGGGTCTCCTGTGTACTCCAAGAGCCTTGCGCGAAACGATCTCCAAACATAGCGGAGTTTAACAAAGTTTTTGGCCAAGCTCCATAACCTTTTATTAGAGAGAAGCTGAAAATTTTTTTTTTTTTTTATATACCAACTTTCTTCAATTCAAGAAGTTCTACAAGGCACACAACCCAACAGAGCGTCACATCTGTTGTACATGCAACGGAACCCTTGAAATATGAGTATACATGAATCCACCGCTTGCCCCGATACAAGCATTGAGTAGCCTATTTGTCTTTTTGGAAAACAGCCAGGTTCTTAAGACCTGGATTGGCTACCCTAGGAAACAGGATACTGGACCTGAAAGAGCTTGGTCTGACCCCATATGGCATGTCTCGTATCCTTATGAACGGAACCTCCCCAAGGTCTCTGTCTTGGAAGTAACAGGCTGCGCCTGGCCCTATGGCTAGCTCACACGAAGCAGTGCGGCCTAGTGGTTGAGGCAAGTTGCCAGAGGACCAAGGGTTTGAATTCCAATCGAGACCACCAACCTTGGGCCATAAAAACTGGGGTTTCTGGTCCTTCTGGCCTTTGCTAAGCGACTTAACCCTCTGCCTCAGGTACCAAAACAAACTGTGAGCCCTTCAGGGACAAGGGAAATAGAAATACCGTAATCGACTGTATGCCATCCTGACCTGTAGGCAGTCAGTATACTCAAATAAATTGATACCCAAATTACTGCAACCAAGTAGATTTAACTTTTGTAAGACCCAGCCACTACGACCGCCAGTACTCTAACCATAAGACCACCAATATTCTGAATCTAATCTTGCTATCTCTTGGCTACAACTAATAGGCATTAGAAATATAACCTGCTCACTAGCACAAATCCCCTTTTAAGAACCTTTACCACACAATAAGCTACAAAAAGCTACTTAAACCTCAAATAATGCCTCCTCAAATACCCTCTCCCATCAGGATTGTAATTATTAGTGTCACAATCCTCACACTGATAGACCTAACAAAATGTTTAAAAAATAAACATAATAGACCAATCCCTATAATACAAGGTGCAACAAGTAATGACAACTTAATATTTCCGTTCAAAATAGGACCCAACCTCAGATCCAGACAATCTAGACTTATAAATATAACACTTGCACCAGAATGTGATTCACCACAACCACGTTATACACAGAAATACACAACCCTCACTTGCCAACTCATTAACGCAAGATCCATAAGAAACAAACTGCCAATCTTTACAGATATCCTCAATGACAATAAACCAGATATTGTCTGTATAACAGAAACCTGGCTTAAAGATACAGACTCAGTCTTCATAAACCAATTAAAGACACCTGAGTATGAGATCTTCCATACTCACAGAACCCATAAAAAAATGCAGAGGCGTTCTCATGGTAATAAAGAAAAACCTCAATGCAAAACTAATATCATCTTGTAATACTGATAATGTTGACACACTTACTATAAAAATTAAAAATATAAGGATATGTCTAATATATAGACCACTAGAATACAACATAGATAATACTGACACACTAACTGAATTACAGGCATCATCTACAGACACAAACCCAGTAATACTAATGGGTGATTTTAATCTCCCCTCAACACCCAACAACCAATCAAATCACTTCTTAGATACGATAAGCAATACGGACTTCCACCAAATAATAACAGAACAAACACAATATAAAGGAAAAACACTTGACATGGTCTTCCTACCAAATTCACTCCACAACTTATATAACACTGAATCACTCTCTAACATACCTGTCCCCTGGTCAGACCACTACCTTCTAAAATTCAGTATCACCCTCACTGACAACAACCAAACAAAAAGACCACAACCTCCACAAACTAAGAGATTCAGAAAGTTCAATGAAGAAGAATTTCTAGATCAAATAGTTCCACACCTAACACTAACACCGACAAATCTTGAGGAATCAAAGATTGGAAGAAAACAAACAATCTCCATGGCTGCAGAAAGAAAACCAAACCCGTCACATCAAAATAGCAACGACAATAAGATTAAAAAACGGGATGCCCCATGGTTTAACTTGACACTCAAAAAACTGAAAAGACAATTAAGAAAGGAAGAAAGGAAATGGAGACAATCCAAATCACTAATAAATTATGAGAAATACATAAATACCCTCCATATATATAAGGAAACGACAGTACCAAGAGAAACTATTACTCTAACATACTCACCAATTCCATTAACCGACCAAGAGAATTGTTCTGTATAATACAGAACTTAAACAAAACATACAACTCAGACGAAATATCCATAGATATTTCCCCACAAGAATTAGCACAATACTATATCAATAAAACAAAACCACAAATGACACCCCCAATAACACATACTGAAATGAATGCCACTACCCCTGATAACTGGTCCAACTTCAATCTAATATCAAAGACCACTCTCAAATCTACTATATCTAACATCAATACAACTACCTCCTATCTCGACCCATGCCCAGTGGACTGGATAAAAAAAAGACACTCAATGCTCTCTTCTTTCATCCTCCCTCTGGTCAATCTATCACTAGAAAAAGGCTATTTACCACCATCTCTCAAACATGTTCAAATACGACCAATACTCAAAAATAACACTTTAGACAAATTATCCCCAAAATCATACAGACCCATATCGAGTATTCCCTTCATGGCCAAACTTATTGAAAAAATAGCCCAAACTCAACTACAGGAATTCATCGATACACTGAACCTCCTCGATGAACACCAATATGGCTTTCGACCATTTCATGGGGTAGAAACATTACTAACAGTCCTTTACGACACATTACTAAGAGGAATTGATGACACTAAACAATCCTTCATCCTAATATTCCTGGACATCTCAGCAGCATTTGACAGCGTCAATCACTTAATAATGTTAAGTAGACTTCAAAAAATTGGAATAACCTCTACAGTTTATAACTGGTTCAAATCTTACCTATCAAACAGAACCCAAACAGTGAGAATACTCAACCAAACATCTACCACTTTCAAACAAACACAAGGCCTTCCACAAGAATCCGCACTATCGGCACTACTATTTAACATTTACCTACAACCAGTCAGTAGCATTTTTAAACGCCACGGCATCCATTACCATATGTACACCGATGATATAATGTTCTACCTCCCACTTAAGATCCCGCACCCACCACTACAACAAATAACAGAATGTTTTAAAGAACTAACAATATGGCTTAAAGAACAGAACTTACACATCAATTTCACAAAAACTGATGTACTATATATCACTAAAAATCAAACATACACACCCCCAAGCACCATTACCCTAGATAACCACGAGATCAAAATAAAAAAAGAAGTAAAATACCTAGGTGTGATACTTGACAAACTCAACATGGACTCACACATAAAAAACCTGACAAAAAATATACATTACAAACTCAAGACATTGAAACAATTAAGACCACTGATTCACTTACAAGACTTCATAACTATAATTCAAGCTATCATAACTCCACACTTTGATTTTGCAAATATAATCCTTCAAGGCATCACAAAGCAAAATATTAAAAAAATACAACTAACTCAGAATATAGCAGCAAGGATTATAATGAAAGTAAGTTCAATAGAGCATATTACACCGATTCTGGCTAAACTCCATTGGTTACCAATTTACAGCAGAATAAAATACAAAATTCTAGTCACCACTTTTAAATAAATAACCTAGCACCATCTGCACTCAATACACTCATTAATGTAGAAATAGATAAACGATCACAAAGGAGCAGAAACAAACACTATAGCAATACCAAAAGATTACACAAAAGCTAGAAAACAAACAAGAGGGCCTTCTCACATTCAGCACCTATCCTCTGGAATAATCTGCCTAATAACATTTGCCTACTGTCAGACAAAGGAGTTTAGAAAAAAAAATTAAAAACTCACTTATTCACTTTACACTACACTACACTACCTAATCAGAATACACAAAGAGACACAGGTTAACAACACATACAGATGAAGAATCTCACATAATTATGTGCTTAGTCACATTTAAATTAATTTAAGCATTTAAAATGATCATCTCACCCCCTCATATAATTGAACCATGATATAATTTGTAAATACCTACAATGTAAATATGTTATAATATTTTATTGTTCAAACGTTATATTGTTACTAGTAAATAGTTCACTTGTTCTATGTGAAACGACTAGGTATGCACTATCACATACCATATAATTTACTGTTCCTTGTAAACCGCACTTGATACTTGGGAAAGAGCGGTATAGAAATAACTGTTAAATAAATAAATAAAATAAATAAAATGACTGGGAATATGTGACCATAGCAAACACTGGCAGTGGAGAGACATCAGAGCTGGTGCTGGTTCCTGGTCTTCCTTTCTCGCTCTCCCAGTCCTTCTGCCAGCATTGAGAAAAGGCTGAGAATAGATTGTCCAGTGGGCCAGGGAGCTTGCATCCTGGACATCAGAGAGAAAGAGAGGCTAGGATCTGGGAGCAAAGCCCAAAGAGAAAGGAAAACTGGTGACTGTGGCACTGTAGCTCCTCCGGACGGCTCACTCCACAGCAGATCCCACGACTGCATCTCCAACCCCATGTAACACCATGAGGACCTCACACACTTTATTACAATCGACATCCCCCCCATTACTGAAGAAATGACCTTAGCCTGATAATACAGTCTGGGCAAAGAAATGCAGTCTCACTCTGCAAAGAGTGCACCCAAAAATCATGCCTAAGCAATTGCGAGCACATACAAAATGCACATCTACCTATACGGATGACCCAGCACCTGTCACCGAAACACAGTGCAGTGAGTATGCTTGAACATTGTGTGTGCTCCATGCATTCAGCCTGAGTATTGACTTCCTCTATGAAACCTTCCAGTGCTCTGGAGCACTAAGCACCAGACTGCTACCTAGATGTCCTTCTCTTCACCCTCAACACGGGCCCTTTAACAAGATGGCACAGATGGGTCAGTGCCCCTGCTAAGTGCTTAAAGCCCTGCTCTGACAGCACAGGCTCTAGAAATAGATGAGAATTTCTTGGGAAGGGCATGCTAAGTGGAGCTATGAAACACACAGGCACCCGGCCTTCCTGCAGTCAGAGAAATAGCAGTGGGATACACCGACAACCTTGCAAGTGGAGGTCTTAGAGGTTGCTGCCTGTGTGAACCTGATGAAGAATACGGATTTCGTATTTTACAACCCCCCCCCCAGGGATGGGGGTACTGAATACTATATGTGATTCATGAGCAGCGCTGCCATCCGGTGGCCTTTAGGACACCAGAGCCCGACAAACGATACAGAAGTTAAGAGCTTTAAATCTTGGTCATATAATCTTGATTTGCAGAACATTACAGTTGCTTGTTTAGTCACTAACCCCTGAGTGCCCATGAGGTGGCCCTGTGATTCTCCAGGACCAAGCAGGAAGTCAGTCCTCACATATGGGTGACGTCAGCACCGGAGCCCTCACGGAGCAATTTCCCCAGCTTTCAAAGAAAGCCTTTGGGAATTGCAGCGCGCATGCGCGGTCCCCTTCCCGCCCAAGGGTGCCATCTTGCTCAGTCTTCTTTTTTCCGCGGAGCCCTACAGAAGCTGTTTGTGATCACCGCTGAAAAAGTTGATTTTATTTACTATTCTTTTCTCGGTTCGACGGCGGATCCTTTTCCCGCCCGGACCCGATACGCCGGTATCGAGTCCGTTCTTTATTTTTTCGGTTTTTGTCCTTCGTGACTAGCGTTCGCGCCATTTTTCTTTTTTCACTGGCAGCCCCGTCTTTTGACCTCGCAGGGGCCCTTTTTCCCCCCGATGGCTGCCAGCGGGTTTAAGAAGTGTGATCGGTGTAAGAAACTTATGTCTCTTACCGACACACACGACTGCTGCCTCCGCTGCCTCAGACCCGCTCATGACCCGATGATCTGCGGTCCGTGTGGCAAAATGTCCTCAAAAGCGTTGAGGAGTCGGCAGCATCAAAGAGAACAAATCTTCTCTGACTCCGCGTCCGGCCGGGCCCGGACCTCGTCAGAGGCTTCGACGTCCCGGGACTCCGGTCCTGAGCATCGTCTGAGTTCCTCTAAGCGGGGGTCTCCTGACCGGGAACATCATAGGAAGAAGAAACCCGCGAGGGCGGCATCGGTGGACGCTCCTGGTTCCTCGAGGGCCAGGTCGCATGTTAAAATAAGCTCATTATAAAATGTGTATAACTAAAACACTTTAATAATAGCAAACAAATAAATGATAAATAACTATAAAAATAATAAAAAATAAAAAATAATGAATATTAAAAATGGAATTATGTTTTATTATTATTATTTTTATTGCTTATTTCCGTTGGTATTATTATTATTAATATTACACAAAATCCTAATATAACGTGAATTTTAGTTCTTTTATCGAGTTATTGCATCATGAATATTTATATGGTTAACTTTTAATATTTATTTTTTAATATTTATTCATTATTTATTTATTAATATTTATTCATTATTTTTTATTTTTTTATAGTTATTTATCATTTATTTGTTTGCTATTATTAAAGTGTTTTAGTTATACACATTTTATAATGAGCTTATTTTAACATTTTTAATGTTTTATCTTAATGGTATAACATTATTTGTCTTTTATTCATGTTTACACAACAATTTCTGTTTGCTGTTGGTTTTATATGTATGTATATTTTGTAGTGAGCCTATAACCCCTGAAGAAGTGGTACACGAAACACGGCCTGTGTTGGGTTTGGCGCACCTTATCCGTGGAATAATAAAGGTCAATTTGAACCTCCTGCCACGGTTTCTGACTGGTTCCTGTTGCCCACGTGGCAGTTGCTGTTTCTTGGTGGACCCTCTCCCCCGAAGGAGGCCTTTATTGTACCGGTTCCTCCGATGCTGGAGCGACTTCTCTTCCGCATGTGGGAGAGCCCGGCGTCGGCGCCGGTGTTAAGCAAGCGGGTCGATTCCATTTATCGAGTCCACAAGAGCCCCGGGTTCCAAAAGGCACAACTACCGCACCATTCCATGCTGGTGGAATCGGCCATGCATCGACTCAAGAGTCAGAAGATGCACTCCTTGGTGCCTCCCAGACAGGAGGCCCGGAACCTGGATGCCCTCGGTAGGAAGTGCTTCCAGGGCTCTATGCTTGCTTGTCGAGTCCAGACCTACCAGCTCTACATGGGCATGTATCTCCGAGACCTGGCAAAGGAGATTGCCGGGTTCTCTGCTGGTCTCTCCGAGGAACCTTTGCAAAGGTTCCAGGCCTTGTCCACTGGTATTCGGGAGTGCTCGAAGCTTATCTCTCGAGCAGCCTACGATGGCTTCGAAGCATCGGCTCGGGTAGCCGGAGCCGGCATCGGTGCCCGCCGACAGGCTTGGCTTCAGTCATCCGACCTCGAGCCATGGGTACAGGACAAGTTGGTCGATGTCCCCTGCAGAGGTGAAAACTTCTTTGGCAAACCCATGGCTGAAAAGGCTGCACAGATCGAGACAGAGACTCTGACCAGGACTAGGCTGTCCAGGAAAACCTCTGCCCCTTCTCAGAAGAAGAAGGGCTCGGGAAAAAAGCCCTTTTACCCGAGGAAGGCGGCTGCCTATAAAAACACTACCCTCATTATCAGGCCTCAGCAGCTCCCCAATAGGGTCAGCAGGCCAAGGGACGGGGTAATGGGTCCCGTAGGCAGCAGGCCCCCAAGCCCACAACACCGGCCCCTGCTCAGCAGGGTGGGGGTTTTTGACTCCGTCAGCATAGCCTCTTCCCCTCCGCTGGTTTCTCTCAGCACAGGAGGCCGGCTGGTCCACTTTGCCCACAGGTGGTCAGCCATCACATCAGATACCTGGGTGCTTCATATAGTTCAAAAAGGCTATCTTCTACAATTTCACCAGCTACCTCCCTCCTACTTTCCAGGGGAGCCTCCAAGACTCCCTCTGCACAAGGACTTACTCCTTCAGGAGTTGGCAAGTCTTCTTCAGGAACAGGCTGTGGAACCGGTGCCCCACCACCTGAGAGGTCACGGCTTCTATTCCAGGTACTTTCTGATACCCAAAAGAACAGGAGGCCTCAGACCCATCCTGGACTTGCGAAACCTCAACAAGTTCCTGGCAAGGGAAAAGTTCAAGATGCTTACCCTTGGAATCCTGCTGCCCTACCTCCAGCAGGGAGACTGGCTATGCTCCTTGGATCTAAAGGATGCCTATACTCACATCCTTATTCATCCAGACCACAGACAATATCTCAGGTTTGTTGTGGGAGGAAATCATTACCAGTACAGAATACTGCCCTTTGGCCTATCCTCCGCCCCCAGGGTATTCACCAAATGCCTAGCAGTGGTGGCGGCCTAAGACTTCAAGGCCTTTTTGTGTGTTTCCATACCTGGACGACTGGCTCATCAGAGCCCAGTCTTCCCAAGAGGCCACTCATCGCACTGTGACTCTACTCCAGCACTTGGGATTTGTCATAAAAAAGTCCACTTTGCTCCCCTCTCAAAATCTCGAATTCATAGGCGCCAGGTTGAACACACTTCAGGCGCGGGCCTTCCTGCCTCTAGACAGGGCCCAAAGGCTCATGGATCTCGCCAGCCACTTTCACAGCAATTACCTGGTCTCTGCCAGGCAATTTCTAAGACTGCTCGGCCATATGGCTTCCACGGTCCATGTGGCCCCCAATGCCCGCCTGAACATGCGACCTGCTCAGTGGTGCCTTCGCACTCAATGGCATCAGGCCACGGGGAGCCTGGCGGACTCAGTACAGATATCCGATCTGCTGGTCTCATCTCTGCGGTGGTGGCTTCATCTGCCAAACTTGGTGCAGGGGGTGGATTTTCAATCTCCTCCCCCTTCTCAGGTACTGACAACCGATGCTTCTCTCCTGGGTTGGGGAGCACATTGCCAAGGGACATATACTCAAGGCCTCTGGACTCCTTGGGAGTCTGCTCAACAGATAAACTTCCTGGAGCTCAGAGCCATCCGCCTAGCTCTGAGAGCCTTCTCCCACCTCGCTTCTCACCAGTCTGTGCTGGTCCAGACAGACAATCAAGTCGCAATGTTCTACGTGAACAAACAAGGAGGCACAGGCTCCTTCCTTCTCTGTCAGGAGGCACAAAAACTGTGCTCTTGGGCCGTCCTTCACGGCATCCTCCTCAAAGCTGTCTGTCTATCTCCCAGATCAAGAAAATTACCTGGCCGACAAGCTGAGCAGGATCCTCCAACCACACGACTGGAAGATGGATCCGTTGGTGGTTCAGCGGATCTTTCTCAAGTGGGGCCTCCCCACCATGGATCTCTTTGCCAGTCCTCTGAACCGGCAGCTTCCCAGATGCTGCTCTCGACAACCGCATCCTCTCAGAGTAGCGGCGGATGCTTTTCTGATTCCATGGTCCAAAGGCCTCTTGTATGCCTTTTCTCCCATGCCACTGGTGTCTCGGACGCTCTTCAAGGTTCTCAGAGACAGAGCCTCCATGATCCTAGTGGCTCCCCGGTGGCCGAGACAGCCCTGGTTCCCGCTTCTGATGCAGCTGGCGGTGGACACTCCTCTTCCTCTGGGGTTCCAACCCGATCTCCTGTCACAGGATCAGGGGACTCTCCTGCATCCCAACATCCGGTCCCTTCATCTGATGGCCTGGCTGCTGAAAGGGTAGTCCTTGCTCCCCTCCTGCTGCCTCGTGAGGTGGAGGATGTCGTCTTGGCCTCCAGGCTGCCCTCCACCCGGAAGTCCTACGCTCTTAAGTGGCGTAGGTTCTCCGTGTGGTGTGCTCAGCAGTCTGAGAATCCCTTCTCCTGCTTGGTGGCAGTGGTCTTGCAATATTTGCTTTACATCTCCAATCTGGGCCTTAAGTCCAACTCTGTCAGGGTCCACCTCAGTGCGCTCTCTGCGCATCACGCACCGGTGGATGGCAGGCCTCTTTCCAACCACCCTTTGGTGGCTCGTTTCTCCGAGGCCTCCTTCTCCTTAAGCCTCCTTTGCGCCCACCAGCCCCTGAATGGGATCTGAATGTGGTCTTGCAGCGGATTACCTGTCCGCCCTTTGAACCTATGGCTACCTGCCCTCTTCGTTTTCTTTCCTGGAAAACCTTGTTTTTGGTAGCCCTTACCTCTGCTAGGCGCGTTAGTGAACTGCAGGCCCTAGTGTCTGATCCTCCTTACACTAGGTTCTACAGGAATAGGGTAGTCTTACGGACTCACCCTAAGTTTCTTCCAAAAGTGGTTTCCTCCTTTTCATCTCAACCAGGAGGTGGTTCTTCCGACCTTCTTTCCCAGGCCGCACTCCAGCCGGGCTGAGATGGTCCTGCATACCCTGGACTGTAGGAGGGCCTTATCCTTCTACCTTGACCGTACGCGGGAGCATAGGAGGGCTGTTCAGCTCTTCGTTTCTTTTGACCCCAATAAGTTGGGGCTACCTGTCTCCAAGCGTACTTTGTCCATATGGGTTGCTGACTGTATCGCTTGGGCTTATGGGGCAGCCGGCCTCTCCTTGGAGGGTCGTGTTAGGGCGAAGGCTGCGTCAGTGGCTCATCTCCGCTCTGTTCCGTTGGCAGACATCTGCCGGGCCGCTACTTGGTCTTCAAGACAGACTTTTGCGGCCCATTACTGCCTGGAGAGGGAGTCCCGCAGGGACAGTGCTTTCGGTCAGGCAGTCCTCCATAATCTCTTTGAGGTTTAGGCAACTCCTACCCTCCGGGTCCTGGTGTTGGGCTACCGGTCGGGGGCGTTTTCAGAGAAGATTCCTTCCTTCTGTGCTACTGAGCTGGAGGGAGCTCATTTTTCCGCTTGAGGTCTCCGTTAGCCTTAAGCTAGGGAGTCCCATATGCAAGGACTGACTTCCTGCTTGGTCCTGGAGAAAGAGTAGTTACTCACCTGTAACAGGTGTTCTCCAGGAGCAGCAGGAATCAGTCCTCACAACCCTCCCTCCTCCCCTTGGAGTTGCAGTCCTCATTTCGTTTTTGCTAATTTTTTTTGCTGTCTTTTAGCTATGTCATCAGACTGAGCAAGATGGCACCCTTGGGCGGGAAGGGAACCGCGCATACGTGCTGCAATTCCCAAAGGCTTTCTTTGAAAGCTGGGGAAATTGCTCCGCGAGGGCTCCGTCGGCGCCGACGTCACCCATATGTGAGGACTGATTCCTGCTGCTCCTGGAGAACACCTGTTACAGGTGAGTAACTCCTCTTTATTTCTTCCCTGACTTGCAGAGATCAATCTGATGATGGCTGCATACACACGGTCACAGAAAGGCACTATTGAGTGTACCAGCCACCCTCTGGTGGCAATAGACAGTAGCACAGGCACTTCTTTGGTCTGATACAGTATGGCAGTTCATACGAGTAGCTTGACTTTAGTGGGCTTGTTTCATTCCAAGATGTTTCAAATGAGTTACGTACACACACTTGAAGCCCAAAGGCTTAACAATTCAAATATGTGTATTTCTGAGCCAGTTGATTCACTCTCCCTTGCACCACAGATACTAGGTATGGTACTCCTATTTAGTGTGAAAAAGGTTATGTTTAGCACAGCTCCAATGAATCTAACTGAGGTGGAGGGCTCAAGCAGGATTTGGGATAAATTTTATGATTAACTCAAGCAACTCTAGTACCCTGATGGTTTCACCACCAATTGTCCAAACGGGGAAACATGCACCCTCAACTTGAGATGATGTGTTCACAAAATGCTTAAATGGGATGGTAACTGCATGTGGAGCTGATGCTAGGCCAGACTTGACAGCGGTAATGTCATTTCCTTATTACAAATCCAAAATACTTCAATGTCTTACAAGCTCCCTTGAAATCAAGAGAATATAACTAGTCCCCCCTCTTGAAGAAAGAATCAAGGACCCAAGGAAACCATTTTGAAAGTCTTTCAATCCAGAAATTTGTTAAAGGCCTTAAGATCTAGAATATGATGGAATAACCTTATTTTCTTTGCAACCAGGAAATATGCTGGAGGCGGACAAATGATGACATTTTATTTACCGAAGAATGTTCTTTCCTTGAGTCCTGCTAGGCTAGTCCAGACAAATGGGTTACGTCCCCCAACCAGATGTGGAGACAGAAAATTATAGTCTTCTGAGGACCTCATCCTATACTTTAAATCAGGGCCAGCTAGAGGGTATACAACCTCAGTATTCATACCCAAGCCATGAATAAGAACCCCTGGCCACACAAGCCCCAGTGAGGGCAACGAGGACTATTAGTCCAAAAACAGAACTATATGCAAACACTCCATGGGCCAAAAGGTCAACCAAGAGACATGCAGCCCGCAGGGCTAAACAGGAAATAGTCAATCATACCAAAACATAGTAGATGCCAAGGGCAAATCCTGGACTGGCCTAGCAGGATGCAAGGAACAGGAAAAGGAAACCTTGCTCCTGTTTCTTTCTTGCAAGGTCACATGCTGTTTGGGACTCCTAGCAGGACTCAAGAAAAGGACATTATCCAGTAAGAAATGTGCCACCTTCCACATCATCCTGCTAGGCTAGTCCAGATAGGAGGGATACATCAAAGCTACACATCTCGACTGGGCAGGAATAAGACACCACAGACTTCAGGATCTCTGCACCAAAAGGCAGTGTCCGCCCGGGTGTAAACATCTAAGCGGTAATGCTTGACAAGTGGAAAGTGATGACCATGCTGCCATCCAGTGGATGTCTATAGGAGTGACCAAACAGCACTCCACCAAGGAGGAAGCTTGAGCCCACATGGAATGTGCACGCAAATCCTCTGGGACCGTCGGCTTCAACAGATGACCTACTGGATTAAAGAGATGATAGGCTGAGGCTAAAGGTAGACTGTATGGCCACTTTGCCCTCTCATGGTCCTGTCTGACTTAAGGAAGGAGTTAGTAACCTTAAGGAACCTGAGAAGCACCCTCCTAATGTGAAGATCCTTATTCTTCCCTTGACAATGTTCCTTAGAGAACACAGGCAAAACAGACCACCTGGCTGATGTGGAAGGCCAACACCACCTTAGGCAAGAAAGGAGGAACTGGTCATGAATACATGGCCTCCTCCAAAAAAAGACAGCTAGGGATCTCAGCACAACAAAGTCTGCAACTCTGAGATGCGTGTTACCAAACAGACTGTGGCCAAAAGGGCAGTCTTAAGGGACAAATCCTTGAAGGTAGCTCTCCTCAAGGCCACCAAAGAACCAAAAACGGAGATTCCAAGAAGGAACTAGAGAGTACATGGGAAGACCAAATGCTCTCCTGGTCTAGATGCAAGGCCAGGGAGTGCCCTTCCACCGGCCCACTAAAACAAGCTAGGACTTACATTTGAGCCTTTAGCGAACAGAGGGACAGGCCCTTGTCAAACCCATCCTGGAGGAAGAGAAGGGCCAGTACTAGGACAGACTTGACATGCACATAGATGAGAGAAGTAGATCATCATCTTGTCTTTAGGAGGGTGAAGACCACAGCTGGGAGAATAGACCTTACACGCTAAGCAACACCTCTCAAGAGCCAAGCCATAAGCAAAAAGGGAGCTGGATTGTCCAGTAGGATCAGCCCTTACCTCAGAAGCTCCCAAATCGATAGCGGTAGAGGGGGCCTCTGCTGGAGGCACATCAGATCTATACCATGGCCTTCTCAGCCAGTCCAGAGCCACCAACATCACTGGACCCTGAAGGTGCTTGACACAGCAAAGCACCTGACAATGATAGGCCACAAAGGAAATACATACAGCAGAACCTGCTTAGCCAAGGTTGAACCAAGGAGTCCACACCATGGGAGTCTGCCTCCATGTGGCAGCTGAGAATTTTCACACCTTGGCATTGGCCTGCATCACCATGAGAGCCATCTACTTGTTCAGGATCCTCTCAAACGCTAGCTGGCTCAACTCCCACTCTGGGATCGAGAGAATGGTGACAGAGATAGTCCATTTCTATGTTGTCCATGCCTGCAATATGCTGCCTGCGAGGGACAGGAGATTCTACTTCACCCATGTGACCAGGAGGGTCATTTCCTGGGAAACCCCAGAGCTCTTTGTGCCTCCTTGCCAATTGACATAGGCAACCATCCTGGTATTTGAGAAGATCCGAATAGCTCTGCCTTGGACTATATGTCCCAGAGACATAGGAGAGCCAAGCGAATGGCCCTCGCCTCCAGCTGAATGATGGATCAAGCTGCCTCCCCCATCTGTTCCAGCGATCCTGGGTGATCCACCCCAGGTAATGAGTTCTCCATCCAGCCAAGCTGGCATCCATTGTCAGAAGCCACCGAGATATCCTCCAGGGGAAGTCCTTTCAGCAGATGACCAGGTTGCTCCCACCGTTTTAGGCTGGCCGCCACCAGCGGATGAAGAGGGAGCCTGATGCCGAAGTCGACCAGCAGGACAACAAAGACCTTTGTAGCAGACACATGTGCGCCTGTGCCCAGGGTACCATTTTTTTTAGTTGTCGCCATTGACCCTAGGAGCTGGAGGTAGCCCCAGGACATGGGAGCTTGCTACCTCCAAACACTTTTAGCAGAAACTGTAGCTTTTCAGGCAGAACCACCTCTCCGAGACAGTGGCAAACTGTGTCCTAAGGTACTCTAACGACTGGGTAGGGTATACGAAGCTCTTGTAGCTGATCACTCAGTCCAGACTTTCCAGAAACTGCATCATCCAGGCAGTCATTCTCTGGGCTTCTGCATAAGACCTGGCTCAAATGAGCCAATCATCCAGATGAGGATGTACACAAATCCCTTTGCGCTGCAGGGTAGCAACTGCTACCACCATAACATTGGTGAACGTCCTTGGTGCAGTAGAGAGTGGCAAATGAAGTAGGAGCCGAGAACAGGGAAACAAAAGAAATGCTGTTGATCCTCACAGATGGGGGAATATTAAAATGGTTCAACGATGCAACTCTCCATGCTGCATTGCACTTGACCAACCTCAAAATCTCCAGGCAGAAATGAAATGTCCTCAAATGAGCACTAAAACCCTTGAGATCCAAAATAGAGCGGAAGGAACCATCCTTCTTTGGCACCACAAAGTAAATGGAATAATCGGCCCTTGCCCTTTTTGGCAGGCAGCACCATGGCCTGTAGACCGAAAAGCCTCTCTAGAGTAGACTAAATGGCAGCCCTCTTGGCAGCTGAGCTGCGAGGAGATATCAGAAGGTGTCTGGGATGGGATCGTTGTATTCCAGCATGTAGCCAAACAATGTCGTTGAGCACCCACGGGTCCGAGGTCACATGGGCCCATTCCTAGAAGAGACAGAGCTGACCACAGATAGGAGACACTGTGGAATGAGCCTCCAACCCATCGTGGAGTCTGAAGTAAGAATTCAGACTTTTGAGGAAGAGGATGCCTTGCGGAGCCCACGAGTCCCTCAAAAACAACCAACTCCGGAACCAGGAGCCAGAGGGGGGGGAAAGGACGTCCTACCTGGGCGATACTTCCAGGATTCCTTGAACACCTGAGACTCCTGGTGGCGAGAGCTAAGAGAACATGAAGCAGAGGAGAGGCCACACTTCCCAGGCCCTTTAGGTCCTTCCCAAACACAAGCCTTCCCCTTGACGCAAAGACCAGATAGTCGAGACTTGGAAGCTATGTCAACTGCCCAATGGCAAAGCCAAAGCCAGCACTCCTCCACCATGAAAAAAGCAATATCCTTGGCCGTCAAGTGGATCAGATCATACATGGCATCCACCAAAAAGGCTGTTGCTGACTCCAAAAGTAGCCAAGTATCATTCTACAGGAGTGATAAGAGCCAATGGAGCAGGGCATGAGCCATAAGGCCTCCACAAACCACTTGGAGAATAAGGGAGGTGGCTGAAAACCAACTTCAGAAAAGCCTCTACCTTTTGAGCCATTTAATCCTTAAGGAATGGTGGCGAGCTTAGTAACAGCCGGTCACCTGTGCATCCACCTGGGGCAACCACATCCAGTTAGCAATGTCTTCCTGAGGATGAGAATAGAGCTCACTCACAACCCTGCCCCCTTTAACGGGGCCTTTTAATAAGTTAGTTCCATTCCACAGGCAGACAGAAGAGGTCTCACTCTCTGCTGCCTTCAATCACGGGTTTTTGTAAAAAGGGGGGGGAGGGGGGTTAAGAAAATCTCAGACGCCAGATGTAAATTTATGGTCGCTCTCGTAAAATGGTGTCTGCGATTTGTAGAGCTCTGGCCTAAAATCTCCAGCATTGGGTGCCCCAGCTCAGAATAGGAGTGAAATAACTTTTTTGCACTTTAAAAAACATAGATGGTAACTTGCGCTGTGTAGCAGTTAAAAGCTGTCCACGTTAAAAGGCCGCCATTTTGGTCTATGTAACATGCAAATTCAAGTACTAAAAGCAAAACTGACAGTTGCTTACAAATAAAAACAAATAGTTATCTAATTGAAAATAAAAATGATTGAAACCCACAGAAGAGAGGGAAGAAGAGCAGCTGGGACTCACTGATGCACTCCAAGGACATCAAAAACAAAGACCCTTTACTAAATTTCTCACCTCAAACTGGTGCAGCAACTGCACAAGGGTATCGCCCACAAACACCACCTCTGGTTCCTTGTCCTTGCTGTCTGATGCAAAGCGATTGTGCTGCAGAATGGGAAGACAATGACCCAGAGTTACTCAAGTTCATACCAAGATCCTATCTCCTCTGCAAAGTTACCAAGTCCCCAAGACACAGGGGTCTTTTCTCAGGTCCCAAAGTAATAAACTACACTATCTGTTAGTGCAGTAGTTTACTCAAGATTTTCCTACCCTAAATCACCCCCGATGCAGTAGGATTTTTAGTGTGAGAAAATCAGCAGTGAAACCACTGTGCCTAGAAGCTACTGCAGTGAGCACGCAAAACACTCAATGACAAACTGCTCCCATTGTAAAATAACTAACATTTTGAAAGGCCGTTTACTCAAAGTAGCACTGAATCTTTACTCCAGCTCAGGGCTGTAGTCAAGATATGTAGCACAAGAGCAAAGGGATTATCTGAGGTGAGGGCGAGGCGTGGCACTTCACCTCACATCATCCAAATCCCCAGTGCCTTAAATGGGCCCTAACTCTCTCTCTCTCCTTAATGTGCCATTGCATACTGCAAACAGAAGGCCTTCTCCTCCTCCCTCTCACACAATCCCTAGTGAATATGCTGTCAGTAGCATATTGGTGACCCTGCAAAAACTTATTTTTTTCTTCACATATCATAGCCTGGTGATAGGTGGGGGGGGGGGGGGGGGGAGAAGATTCTCTCATAGGCTCCCTCACCAATCCTTTTGTTGTGCTCTTTGTAGATGCAGTAAGAAGGCATGCTTCTAACTTTCTCACCACATTTGACTCTCTGCAAGCAGCTTGAGTGGCACAGTGAAGGAAGCTGCAGTTGATCTTGTAGTTTCAAGTCTTGTGAGAGTTGAAACTGAGATCAGCCCAAACTTCCTGCAGAGAACCAACTGCAGGAGCAAAATAAGCACGGTGCTTTTGGTCTGCAATGGTGCTGCCTAACATTCAGTGGCATGAAATTCCCTATGCCAGGGTAAATGTTTCTAGGCCCCATAGTGACCTGGCACTTGTCAAGCCCTGGTATATAAAATTAGCAAACATTTGTAAATGAGATACTTTAAAAATAGTGCTTTTAATTGCATCAAATTAAGAAAAGAGTTAAAATTTTACTCTGACCTATTATAGCAGAAGAACTAAGTATATATGTATAAATAAATCATTGATGTGTCTCCTTTACAATGGTCCACGCTTCTAAAATAGCAATATTCATAAATGACCTGGAAAGTGGAATAACGAGTGAGGTTATCAAATTTGCAGATGACACAAAACTATTTAAAGTTGTTAAAACCCAAGAGGATTGTGGAAAATTGCAAGAGGATCTTGATAAATTGGAAGACTGGGCATCAAAATGGCAGATGAAATTTAATGTGGACAAGTGCAAGGTTATGCATCTAGGGAAGAACAACCCAAACTATGGTTACACGATGCAAGGTTCCACATTAGGAACCACCACCCAGGAAAAAGATTTAGGCGTCATTGTGGATACCATGTTAAAACCCTCGGCCCAGTGTGCAGCGGCGGCCAAGAGAGCAAATAGAATGCTAGGTATGATAAGGAAAGGAATGGAAAATAAAACAAAAGATATTATAATGCCTCTATATCGTTCCATGGTGAGACCGCACCTTGAATATTGTGTGCAATTCTGGTCGCCGTATCTTAAAAAGGATATAGCGATTTTAGAAAAGGTTCAGAGAAGAGCCACCAAAATGGTAAAGGGGATGGAAGGATACTCCTATGAAGAAAGGCTAAAAAGGTTGGGGCTCTTTAACCTGGAAAAGAGACGGCTGAGGGGAGATATGATAGAAGTCTATAAATTAATGAACGGAGTGGAACGGGTAAACGTAGATCGATTGTTTACCTTATCAGAATATAGAAAGACTAGGGGACATGCAATGAAGCTACAGGGTAAACTATTTAAGACTAATAAAAGAAAATATTTTTTCACTCAACGTGTAATCAAACTCTGGAATTTGTTACCGGAGGATGTAGTAAAGGCTGTTAGTGTAGCTGGGTTTAAAAAAGGAAAGGTCCATAAACCATTATTAAGAAGGGACCCAGGATATCAATGCTTGAACCAATACAAGCATTGTGGAACCTGTGTCCCCTTGGGGAAACTGCTAGGTACGTATGACCTAGATTGGCCATTGTTGGAAACAGAATACTGGGCTTGATGGACCTTGGTCTGACCCAGTACGGCATATCTTATGTTCTGTGATAAGGAAGATTATCATAGCTCAGGAAGGAGCTATAGAAAAGGTGAAGTGACTCTGAACAAGCAACCTGTCAGTTCTGGTAGAAATAAGAAAATAGAATTTTCCCATAAAAGACTACCAGTCCCAGAATGCACCAGGTTTCCAACAGCCATTAGAGGAGCTGAAGTGGGGAAACGTGTGTTCAATCAGGAGGGCTATGAGGTAATCCCTAAGCACTCATCTCAAAGGGCAGGGCCTGATTCAGCACAGCTGCACTGTGTTAGGGAGGAGCACTCATCTAGGCAGAATAAGAGTAGAGTTTATTCTACAGATGACCATCTTCATGATCACCTTGGATATCCAGAGAAGGATCATCAGTTTCATCTGAAGGATCATCAGAAGCAGAAGCCAAACCGGATGGACAGAGGGAAAAAGAAACCCTCTGGAAGAAAGAGGAGAAAAGCCTTTGAGAGGTCTAAAAGAGTCCAAAGCAGTACGTATACTGGGAGGTATTCCAAGGGCCAGCATACACCATTGGACTGGGGAAAGCCAGAGGAATGGTGCTGCAGAGCTAGGAATCTCCAGACGCTACCTGTGAGGGAGACGGCTGCACGTGGAAGGGACCCTAAGACCCGTGCCAGAAGGTATGTGAAGAGAGATCCAGTGTCCAGGGATCTGGATTGGAAGGCTGGACATAAGAACTGGACTACATACTGGCCAGGCTATATAGAGAGGAACTCTAGCAGCAATGGAAGCTCAGGTATGAACCCTGATCTATGTCCTAGCTATAACCTTGAAAGACAGCAGGGAAACAAGTATTCTCCTGAAAATGCTCCATTGAGAGATTCATCTGTGCCAATCCATGATATTGAACCCATGCTTGTTGAACAAGGGGGAATAAATAGTAATTACACTTACCTGGTAATTGTAGTTCCTTGAGAGACAACAGCTTAGTCCTCACAGATGGGTTGTGCACCTCCTCCTGCAGCATGAAGACTGGACCAATCAAATTTCAGCTCCGCTGGAATCAGCCTACCAGGCATCCCTGAAGCTCCAGTGACCTATTGTCAAAGCAAACTCAAAGAAATAGCTAACCTTTAAAAAGTCCTGTTTGGTCATTTTGTGTTATGTTTTATTTCTTTTTTTTTTTTTAAGTAGTTAATGGTATCAAAACCACAGACACAGAATGTCCCGCTCCTGCCGCAGCATAAGCCGATAGCGAGACAAAGAGAAAAGAAGAGAAAGACACTCACCTGGGAATACGCACTTCTGACCCAAAGGCGTGCCGCGCTAAAAAGAAAGAATATAGGGAGGGCAGGAGGACTAAGCTGTCGTCTCTCAAGGAACTACAATTACCAGGTAAGTGTAATTACTATTTCCTTATCGTTCCTCCAGCTTAGTCCTCACAGATGGGATGTAACAAAGCAGCCTAACGGGCGGGATTCTTCCAGCCGGCACGCAGCACCGATGACCCGAAACGAGCATCGCCAGCCGCCAACACATCAAGTCTATGCTGCTTACTGAAAGTGTGCAGAGAAGACCACGTTGCCGCCCGACATATCTCCACCGGAGACACTAAACTAAACTCCGCCCAGGACGCAGCCTGCGCCCTGGTGGAATGGGCGCGCAAACCAACAGGCGGTAGTCGACCGTGCAACAGATAAGCCGAGCCAATCGCCTCCTGAATCCAGCGAGCAATGGAGGCTTTCGCCGCTGCCTCACCTTTGCGAGGCCCGCCAAACAGCACAAACGATCCGATTTACGAAACTCACTGGTGACTTTCAAATATCTCCGGAGAACCCTCTTTAGATCTAAACGACTAAGACCGCGATCAGAGGCCTGCTCCCCCGATGCAGTAAATACCGGGAGCGAAACCACTTGATTCACGTGGAAAGGAGAAGACACCTTAGGCAAAAAGGAAGGCACCGGTCGCAGAACGACTTTCTGGGCCGAGAAAGACAAAAAGGGTTCCCTGCAAGAAAGCGCCTGGAGTTCGGAGATACGCCGCGCCGAACAAATCGCTACTAAGAACACCGTTTTAAGAGTCAAATCCTTCACCGAACTATGAGAGAGCGGTTCAAGGGGAGCCTCAGTGAGGGCCCGCAAAACCAAATTGAGATCCCAGGGAGGTACAGAAATTCTGCGGACCGGACGAAGCCGAGACACAGCCCTCAAGAAGCGAACGACATCGGCATGGGCACCCAGCGACACCCCGTGAACCTTACCCCAGTAGCAGGAAAGCGCCACCAACTGCACTCGCAAAGAACTGGCA
This sequence comes from Ichthyophis bannanicus, assembly GCA_033557465.1. Lineage (NCBI taxonomy): Eukaryota > Metazoa > Chordata > Amphibia > Gymnophiona > Ichthyophiidae > Ichthyophis > Ichthyophis bannanicus. The sequence continues at coordinate 224,648,517 of CM066044.1, read as the reverse complement.
GCCAAACCTTTAGCAAAACCGTCCTGTAAAAAATCGAGTACCACGGGAATCGAGGCCGTAGCGGCTCGGACCTGATGTCGAGAGCACCAATCTTCAAAAATGCGCCACACCCGGATATAGGCCAGAGAAGTGGATCTCTTGCGCGCTTGTAACAGCGTCGCCACGACAGACTTGGAATAACCTTGTTTTCTTAACCGTGCCCTTTCAATAGCCAGGCCGTAAGAGAGAATCTCCCCACTTGCGGCATGCGGAGGGGCCCCTGACACAACAGATCCGGATCTAGCGGAAGCCGCCATGGAGACCCGTCTACCAACCTCATCAGATCGGCATACCAAGGACATCGAGGCCAATCCAGGGCTATCAAGAGTACTCGACCCCGGTGGCCCTCGATACGCTGAATCACACGCCCCAGCAGAGGCCACGGAGGAAACACGTACAGAAGACCCGTGGAGGGCCAAGTCTGCAACAGGGCATCCAGGCCTTCTGACATTGGTTCCCGTCGACGGCTGTAGAACCGAGCTGCTTTTGCTGAGCGGAACGTGGCCATCAGGTCCATGACCGGCTGGCCCCATCGCTGAACCAGCTGTGCGAAGACCTTTGGGTTGAGTTCCCATTCGCCGGGATCCACCTGAACCCTGCTGAGAAAGTCGGCCGTCACGTTGTCTTTTCCGGCAATGTGCGCTGCCGAGATGGCCTGGAGCCGAGGCTCGATCCACTCGAACAATACCCGAGCCTCTGCCTCCAAGCCGACGCTTCCGGTACCGCCCTGCCTGTTTATGTATGCCACCGTCGTCGCATTGTCGGACAGTACCCGTACTGCCCGAGATGATATCAGCTTCTCGAAGCTTTGTAAGGCCAACCGCACTGCTCGAAGCTCCAGGCGGTTGATGGACCAACCGCTCTCCTCCGGAGACCAGAGGCCTTGGACGAACTGGTCGGCGCAGTGGGCACCCCAGCCCGTCAGACAAGCATCCGTCAGTAGCGGAATCCAATCCGGCTGCTCTAGAGGCATTCCCGCCCGTAACGATGACCGTCGTAGCCACCACTGAAGATCTCGCCTTACCGTCAGCGGGCAAGGAAGCCGTTTGTTCAGGGAATCCGACTGGTTGGACCAGCGACGGAGCAAGGCTCTCTGAAGGGAACGCATGTGAAAGCGAGCCCAAGGCACTACCTCCAGGGAAGCCGCCATCGTCCCCAGCAGCTGAAGGTAGAGCCACGCCGACGGAGCAGGATTTTGCCGAAACCGCCGTACTAGAGTCTGAAGCGCCAGAACCCTGCGGTCGGGAAGAAAAACCACTCCCCCGCAAGTATCGAATCGCACGCCTAAATACTCTAGATTCTGCGTCGGAACCAGATGACTCTTGCGCGGGTTGATAACCCAGCCGAGAGATTGCAAGAGCGCCATGACCTTGGAAGTTGCTGCCAGGCTCTCCTCGCGAGACTTTCCCCGAATCAACCAGTCGTCCAGGTAAGGATGGACCAGCACTCCGTCCTTGCGCAAGGCCGCCGCGACTACCACCATAATTTTGGTGAACACCCGCGGCGCGGTCGCGAGACCGAAGGGCAATGCTTGGAACTGGAAGTGACCCCACGGCAAAGCAAATCGGAGGTACTTTTGTTGACCCTCCCGGATCGGGACATGGAGATAAGCCTCCGTGAGGTCGAGGGAAGTAAGAAACTCGCCCTTGCGTACGGCGACCAGCACGGACCGTAGGGTTTCCATGCGAAAGTGGGGTACCCGCAGACAGCGGTTCACCCCTTTGAGATCCAAAATGGGGCGGAGGTCGCCACCCTTCTTTGGCACCACGAAATAAATGGAGTACCTTCCGAGACCATACTGCGCCGCCGGTACTGGAACTACCGCCCCCAGCTGGATAAGGCGATCGAGGGTTTGGCGAACCTGAGCTGTCTTGCGAGCCCCCCGACAGGGAGACGCCACAAAGGAATCGAGGACGGGTCTGGCTAAGTCCAGGACATACCCATCCCGGACGATGTCCAAAACCCACTGATCGGAGGTGATCTGGGCCCAAACGGAGAGAAAGCGTCGAAGACGACCTCCGATCACTGGGATCTCCGCCGGGGCCCGCTGACCTTCATTGGGGCTTGCGAGCGGACGCAGGGGTTGCAGCCGCAAATCCTCTACTGGCTCCGCGAAAACCTCGAAAACTCGAGGTTCTCGAGATATATCTGCCACGCTGGAAACCCCCAGAACGGGGCGAGCGAAACCTACGAAAGTCTCGAAACTGTCCCCGGACTGCTGGCAGCGGCCGCCCCCGCTTGGGCCGATCCTCTGGCAGGCGACCGCCCTTGGACTCACCCAAGTCCTTGACCAACCTATCCAAATCTTCACCAAAAAGCAGCCGACCCTTAAAGGGTAATCTGCCCAACCGCGACTTGGACGACCCATCCGCCGCCCAATTCTTCAACCAAAGAGCTCAGCGTGCCGCTACCACGGATGCCATGCTATTAGAGAGAGCTCTGATGAGATCATAATGAACATCCGCCAAATAGGCCGAACCCGATTCTAGTCGGTGAAGCTCACCTAACATGTCGGTCTCAACAGAAGAGGACTGATGAAGACGCTGAACCCAGCGCAAACAGGCCCGAGCTACCCAAGCTCCACAAACAGAGGCCTGTAACGCAATCGCATCAGCCTCAAACGACTGCTTCAATAGACCGTCCATCTTCCGGTCCTGCGGTTCGCGCAAGGCCGCACTGCCTTCCACTGGAATCGTGGTTTTCTTAGTCACCGCCGAGACTGCCGCATCCACCTTGGGAGAACGAAAACGCTCGAGATCGTTGTCTGACATAGGGTAGAGCCGACGCATTACCTTTACCCCTTTTAGACCTGATTCCGGAGTATCCCACTCTGACTGAATCATCTGATCAATAACTTTGTGAATGGGGAAAACCACGCTAGTTTGCCGAACCGCCTGAATAATGGGATCCGCTCCGTCCGCCTCCTCCACCGGAGGAGTTGGAGCCAGACCCAGAGTCTGGAGCGCCTCCGAAACGAGAGCGGGCAACTCCTCTCGTCGGAACACCCGAATAATCTTTGCCTGATCTTCCGGTTCAGGGAGCTCGCCCTCTTCCAAGGCCTCTCCCTCCGCTTCATGGTCGAAATCAGGATCATCACCGTCAGGCCACTCGGTCTCCGCCTGGAAGGAGTCGTGCAGACGTCGTCGCTTGGGAGCCTTGACCTCAGGAAACTGATCCTCCGCCGACGGGGCAGGGGTCAACACCCCTGGTGCCGACGGCGGAGCAGCTCCCACACTCTGGCGTCTACGGCAAAACGCCTGATGCATCAGTAAGATGAAATCGGGGGAAAAATCCTCCAAGGGTAAGGCACCCCCGAGGTCCAACTGCCCCCCAGACGCCACGGAGACCGCAGAAGGAAGACCCGATGGCCCCTCCAGCGGTGACTCCAATTCCTCCGTCGCGGAAGCGGGCTGCGCCACAGCCGGCAAGGAACTCTCTAGGCGCTGCTCCATGGTGAGCGACACCGAAGCACAGCGCTGACAGACGCCTGTGTCAGCAGCTGTACTCCTCCGAGATCCACAAATCACACAAATGGACCCCGTGGACATGGAAACGCCCTGCTACCGAGTAGAAGGCGGTAAAAAAAAAATGCCCCTCAGCGCTGAAAGAGAAAAAAAGGAGCGGACAGACCCAGCACAGAACGTGGGAACTGGGCCTCCGCGAGGAACAGAATCCCAGAGGGAGAACCCAAGGCACAGCTCTCTCACCCCTGACAAATGCACTGGTTTTGTTTTTTTTTTTTTTTTTTTTTTTACTAAGTATGCCTCACGAACGGAAGGAAAAATTCACACACTGCTAACAGACCAGCCGAGAGCCCCGAAAAGAACAAGAAAGCAGAGAGGGAGAGAAACGCAAAACCCCCCCCCCCCCACCGCGGGCCCAAAAGCACCCGACGGAAAGGGGAACGAGAAGGCAAACGGCTTAGAATTAGGCAAGAAATGAAAGGAACCCCAAAAAGAATCGCAAGCTGCAAAGAGAAACCGAGAGAAAAAGAAAACAATAGCGCCGCGTGTAAAACACGCTGACAGGCCCGGGAAGCAAAAATGGCCGCGACAGTAAGGAGACCTTGGCGCGCTATTTCTTCCCGCCGGAACCAACCGCCCGAGGCTAAAAACCCTTGCAGCCAATCGATCCCCGAAGCCCCGCCGATGCGGAGGCTGCCTGCCAAAAAGAAAAACCCCACAAAAAGCAAATAATGGATTTTAGCAGGTCGGGCAGAGACGCGGTAACCTAACTAGGACCGGCTCTGACCGCCGCCAGCTGCCAACACTTACCGGCACTGATCAGCTGCCCCCCAATCCCCCCGGAGAGGAAGCTCTGTACCGGTAGGAAAGGAGCTCTGCCCCGAAGAGTCCTGGGACAGAGATCCCCCTGGAGTAATGCCTACAGGCAAGTAGTGAGAGGCGGCAGATGCTGTGCAGGAGAGAGACCTTCCTCAGGTCCTCCCCCCCCCCCCCCCGCACAGAGTGCTCAAATTACAATTAGAAATTTAAAGCAACAGCAACCCCTAAAAGAAGAAATGAAAGAAGTCCTAATAGGACAAAAATTAAGGGACAAAAAAGGTTAGCTAGGTATACTAAACTAGGAAAACTATGAAACTAGTGAGCCCAGCTAGACTCACTACGTCCTCCTGCTGCATGAAGACTGGACACACTGGAGCTTCAGGGATGCCTGGTAGGCTGATTCCAGCGGAGCTGAAATTTGATTGGTCCAGTCTTCATGCTGCAGGAGGAGGTGCACAACCCATCTGTGAGGACTAAGCTGGAGGAACGATAAGGAATAGCAGATGAGGATCCTGTTTATATGGACTGCTCTCTTTCTAAACTCCGTTGGTAACTTTCTGTTATAAAGTACAGCAACCATCACAAAGAAATACAAATTTGTTCTTTGATCTACTCAGAAAAGCTCCTGAAGCAGGATTTGACCCACACAGTGGAAGGCAAGCCAGCTAAGGGGTTTCAGCTGGTGACTGCTAGCAATTAAGCCTTACCTAATTGCTTGTGAGCTAGGAGAGAATCACTTCTGTATCTATGTGGGAAGTAATCAGAAGTTAACCTGAAAAGAACAGTTTGTTTCTTGCTTTGTGGCTTTTCATTTGTTGTTTTCCTGATTTTGACTTTGTTTTTCCAAGTTAACCATGAAAGCAAGTAACCTAATTTATGTGCTACCAAGCATATCTGTGTTGGGAGAAATAACCCCATAAATAAATATCTTATTGGCTTTACCCAAGAGTACAACTAAATTATTGTCAGCAGCTGTGTCTGGTGTGAATGAACTACATTGCCCACAATACCTTGCAAATCATATAGATATATGCACTTGACAAGACTGTGAAGATTCTCACCCAGGCAGCCGTCTGACAGTTCTTATGTTCAATGGTCCTCTTTATAAATAAAACACTGCTCCACAAACATCTCCATCAGTTATATAAGGCTAAATCATTAAAGAAACCGAGCCACTCATGGTTCTGCCCCATTTTTCTCATAGAAATCAAAACTAAGTCCATGCATCTAATCAAGTTTGGCTTAACCATTAGATAGCTAGGCAGTGGCCTAGAGCATTAGCTTTTGGAGTGATGTCAAAGAACAACTGCAGTCAAGGTGGAACAGGGTCCTCATAGCAATACAAATTCAATCAGCCACCAGAGCCGCCTTTTTTTTTTTTGTATAGAGGTTGGCTAATTTTCAAATAGCCCATTTATCTAAGATGAGAGTAATTTTGCAAATGCTATCATCACACCAATATGCATATAAAACAAATTTATTTTTTTTATTTAACCGTATTTATATCCTGCTTTTTACCGGGTCAAAGCGGTTTAACATTAAAGGGAGGGGGACAATAATCAACTCTGGGGTTGGGGCTATCACCAGGGGGGCCAACATTAATGATCTGAACAGGATATAGACAATGTACATCAGTCTCTAAGAAAATAGAGCTGGGGGAGTGAATTAGGGGGTCTGGGGGGTAGTCAGTGGTGGGTGCTTGTTTCTGGTCCGAGGTATTCCTGGAATAGGATGGTTTTTAGTTGTTTCCTGAATGTCAAGGGATCTCCGTAGCTTCTGATATGACTTGGTAGAGAGTTCCAGAGGGATGGTGCGTATAGTTTGAAGGCTCTGTTGCAGGTCCGTTGATTGTATTTGGTCCGTTTATGGGGGATGGTGAGGGAGTTGCTGGTGGTTTGTCTGGTTGTTCTGTTGTGGGTGGGCTGGGGCAGTAGGGTGGGGAGCTGGGAAGTCTGAGTTTGGTAGAGGGTTTTGTGAATGAGTAAGGCAGATTTGTATTTGATTTTTGCTTCAAGAGGGAGTATGTGTAGCTCCCTCAGGACTGGGGTGATGTGATCTTGTTTTTTTGCTTTCTGGATAATTCTTGCTGTGGTATTTAAGGCAGTTCGTAGTGGGTTGGTGTGGGTGGCAGGTAGACTGTGGTAGATTATATTGCAGTAGTCCAAGTGGGGGAGTGTCATGGCTTGCATGACCGTCCTGAAGTCCTGCGGTTCAATGAGAGGTCTGAGGCGTTGTACTGTTTTTGCCTTGTGGAATACTATTCCGGTAGTTTTTTTGATCTGTTACTTGAGTGTGAGTGCTTGGTCTATGATGATTCCTAGGTATTTTATGTGTGGTTGAATTTGTATTTGTGTGGCTCCTATGTTGAGGTGTGTAGGTGGTGTGAAGTCTGGGTCTTTGGTTACTATGAGGGCTTCCGTTTTTTATGTTGATGGATAGGTTGTTCTTTTGTAGCCAGCTGGAGACTTCTATGAAGCAGTCTGCTAGGTGTTTGTTCACTGGGTTAGTGGTTGTGACTGAACCATAGAGCATTATGTCATCCACACAGATGTGGTAGTTGATGTTGTGGGCGCGTATGATTGAGCAGAGTGGTTGCAGGTAGATGTTGAAGAGCATGGCAGATAGTGTGGATCCTTGGGGTACTCCTTGGTGTTGCTGAAAAGGGGGGGGGGGGGTTGCTATGTTTGTGCGGATCAGTTGTCTATTGGTTAGGTAGGAGTGGAACCATTGAAGTACGACATTTTTTATGCCAATTACTTAGAGTCTGTGTATGAGGATGTTGTGGGAGATGGTGTCGAAGGCTGCAGATATGCCCAGGAAGATCATAGCATATCCAGAGTGCTTGGCCTGTGTGCCTTTGATGAGAGTGTTCATTAGTGATGTCATGAGGGTCTCGACTCTGTGGAATGGACGGAAGCCATGTTGTTGTGGGTCCAGTATGTTGTTGGTATCTAGGTGGTCTTGGAGTTGTTGCTGAACTATCTTCTCGATGATTTTGGCGGTGAACGGGAGACTTGCTATAGGCCTGAAGGAGGCGGGGTCAAGGGGGTCCAGGTTGTGTTTTTTTAGGGTTGGGCGGATGATTGAGGTTTTGAGGAGGTCTGGCATGCATCCTTATCTGAGGGATTCATTAACAATGTGGGTTAGTGGTACGCTTAAGTCCTCTTTGGTTTTCTTTATCCATTCTGTAGGGCAGGGGTCTAGTGGAGAGGTTGGTGGTGTTTAGGCGGGAGATGGTTGATTCTATTTTTTTTTTGTGATTGTTTCGAATGTGCTCCAGTCTGTGTCTATGTTGGCAGGGTGGGTTGTCGTCGTCTCTTGTCATGAGGGCTACCCTGGTGGCTAGTAGAGGTCAGGGCAGGTCAGACACAAAAATTATAAAGTTGAGATTGGCAAGTATTCCAAAGGCCCAATTGACTTTTGGTCCTAGTAGTTTCCTTGATACCAATCTTCAATGAAAACAACTGCTCAGAGTGTTGGGAAAAATAAAGGCTTTTTATTTCCCTTCTTCGCAATGGTTCAAATGATTGGAATACAACTATAAAGCAAAAATGTCTTTACTTCAGGTGAGGAAAAGAAAAACTCAGGTTTAAAGCAAAAACTGTTACTTTCACAGGACTGGTGCAATTTACACAAAACAAGAATGTTCAATTCAGCAAGTCACACTGCTCACAAGCCTGGCAGGGATTCTAGGTTTCCTGTAACACAGTATGTACAATCCATTTCTGGATCTGAAATATCCCCTGCTAGTTCCACTTGCATTGGCTCCTCTTCTGAAGCCTCTGAATCTGTGTCCCTGGTTTCAGGTAAAATATATTCAGGCTTTTTTATACAGTTCCTGTATCACTTCCCAATGTTCTGGGTTAAGCCTGGGGCGTCGGCTATGTGCTGTTTTATACTGAAAAGATTCCTCTTTGTTCAGAGGTTTTATAGCAGCTCTATATAAACATTTTCCATTCAGAACTTTCTTCTTAGGTAAACATTTTTCATACCTTGTATCGTAGGAACCTTCAGACAAACGGTTTTCTTCTACTGCCTGTCTTTCCCATACAGCAGCTTTCTGAAATCTTTTTCCAGGAAAGTATGGTTTACCTTGTGAGGTTGGAGTCCCTTCTCCAAGTGAAGGTCTGGGCCTGTACCGGCTTAGCTTCTGGCTTGCCTGTGCAGCACGGCTTAGGTTCTCCAGCTGTCTCTCATTTGACCTTAGAATACAGTTGCAGCAATGCTTTCGCCTCTCTGGACAAACAGCTCCCACTCTTGTTTGAGCTGAGACCTTCCCAGGTCCTTCATTAGCTCCAGGAAAATCACCTTCCACTCGGGGTGGTTTGCTAGCGGTAGAGTAATCAGGTTTCCATTCTAACCTCTTTCTCTCTGCGCTGCAAGTGATCCTTCCCTTGCTTCTGCTGGTCTTGCCTCCTTGGCCTGCTTCTCTTTCTCCACTGCTGCTCTTCTCTCTCTCCTTCCTGCCCAACTCCTTCCTGCCGAACTGTCTCCAGTCTTCCACACTCTCCTTAAGAAGCACTCCTCCCCTCGAGGATTGGAAGCTGGCTGGCATCACCTTGTGACTAGCGGGGCGTGGCTCCTCAGTGTTTCTGAAGTCGCTCTGGCTCCCTCTAGCTGGTTCCTCCGAATCATGCAGCCTGTGCACGTCTTTTTCTCCGTTTAAAACATTTTCTTTTCTTTCAAGAGGGTCTGCTGCATGACACTCTGCATTCAGTTGTGGATTTTGTGGTTGTTGAAGCTGCTTGTATTGGTGTGCTAGTAGTTCTGGCAGGATGTTCGGTAGTTGGTCGGAGTGGTTGATTGTCAAGAAACTAACAAAAGCAAATCTCAAAGAGTTCACGTGGTTTGTTTATTGAGGTGTTTATGATCTTCGAGTGGTAGGTCTTTTTTGCTTTATCTGTTTCTGTGTGGTATGCGTCTAGTTCACACATGTATTTTGTTTTGTCGTTCTTTTTTGTTTTTTCTCCACTTTCTTTCCGCTCTTCTGAGTTTGGTCTTTAGTTTCCGTAGGTTGGGGGTGAACTATCGGGCTTTTGTTGAGGTATGTCTGGAGGTTTTGGTCTTGTTTGCTGTTGCACTGGATGCAGATGAGATCGTGGTATTCCAGCTGTAGATTAGGTCGTTGATATTGGTGGAGCTTGTTTGAAGTTTAGGTACTGTGTGTGCCAGGAAATCTTCTTTGATGAATGGTTTGAATCTTCTTGTATGTTGTTTGTTCTCTGACGCTAGTATGCTGGTAGATGTGGGATATGTTGATGAGATAGTGGTCAGACCATGGTACACATGTGATTTCTGGGTTTTTGTATGAGGTGGCGTTTTGGGAGTTTAGGAATATGAGGTCAAGTGTATTCCCTTTTTCGTGTGTTGGTTCGTGTATGATCTGTGTCAGGTTCATAGTTTCCATGGCATTGGTGAAGGCTTCGGCATGTTTGTCTTGGAGTGATGGGAGGTTGAAGTCTCCGAGGATTATTTGTTCTTTTGTGGAGATGGCGCTCTCAGATATGTGTTGTAGTATACCCGATAGGTCGGTGCTTGAGGTGGGTGCTCGGTAGATTAGGCATATGGAGAGGTGCTTGTTGGTGAGGGTGAGTATGTCTGCTTCATTGGTTGTTTGAGGCATGATTCCTGAGGTGGAGGTAGGCTTTCACAATGATGGCTACTCCTCCTCCTCTGGTGTGTGTTCAAGAGCAGTGGTGAAGACTGTATCCATTCGGTGTTAGTTGGTTCATGAGCACAGTGTCAGTGTCTGTTAGCCAAGTTTCTGTTATGCATAGGATGTCAATCTTTTGGGTTGTGATCAGGTCTTGGAGCATGTGATATTTGTTTCTGACTGATCGAACATTATTAGTGAGATGGAGAGAGGGTTGCTGTTTAGGGGGTTGGGGGTGTGGATGGTGTGTGGGTTTTGCCCCATGTAGGGGGGGGGTTGTTAGTGGTTTTGGTTTGGATGGTTGTGATGTTTGGCAAGGGATGGTTGGAGAGTGTGTCTGTGGTGGAGGGGTGTTTATGTTTATTTAAAACTTTATATACCACCCGTCACAGGGTATCAGAGCGGTTTACAATCATAAAAGGCTGCAGAAAGGAAAGAGAATGCCAATTTAGAAGTTTCCAAGAGGAGGAAAGTAAAAAAACGACAAGACAACCAATAAAAAAAGTTAATTACAATACTCGTTAAGGGGAAAGGTAGTAGGAGGTGAGGGAGGGGGCGGAAGGTTGAAAGCCATACAAAAAAGGTGAGTTAAGTGGGTTTTAAAGGATTTGAAAGAAGAATCCAATCGGAGGGCAGGGGGGAGCGAGTTCCAGAGGCGGGGCCCAAGAAAGTAAAAAGCGGAAGACTGTGTAGATTCTAAGTGGGCTTGGGACGGGGAAGGAAGGAACAAGCGGTTGGAGTGAACAGAACGGGGAGAACGGTGGGGGGTGTGAAGGTGTATCAGATCAGCAAGGTACAAAGGAACACCAGTGTGAATAGTTCTGTGGACAAAGATAAGAATTTTGAATTGTATGTGATATGAAACAGGGAACCAATGGTGGTGCAAAAGGAGGGGGGTGACATGATCAAAGCAGGATGCATGTGAGAGGATACGGACAGCTGTATTCTGGAGACGTTGGATGCAAGACAGCTGAGATTGAGGGAGACCAGCTAAGCAAACGTTACAATAGTCCAAGTGTGAGAGAACTAAGGAGCAAAGAAGGGTAGCCAGAGAGGAAGAGGAGAGAAAAGGACGGACAGCACGGAGTTGCTTTAACACAAAAAAGGAACGTTGGACCAAGGATGAAATGTGACTCTTAAAGGTGAGGGCAGAATCAAGAGTAAGTATCTAAGGGAGGAGACTAAGGGGATAGGAGAGGAAGAGAGAACCAGTACAAGAGGAGGAGGGGAGTGACCAAAGGTGAACCAGATCGCCGCAGTTTTCTTGAGATGGAGAAAGTTGGAAGAAATCCAAGAAGCAACGGCGGAGAGACAGTTGTTGAGAGGGTGATATCTGGAGCCAAGGAATCAGTGTGATAGAGGAGAAAGATGTCGTCAGCATAATAATGTGCGGAAACACCATACTGTTGAACCAGGAGAGTAAGGGGGGCCAAAAAGACATTAAAGAGAACAGGAGAGAGGACAGAGACCTGAGGAACCCCACACAAAAGGGGGGTGGAGGGAGAGGAAGCAACACCAGATAGGACAGAGAAAGAACGACAAGACAAAGAGTGGAACCACTTTAGGACCAGACCAGAGAGACCAGCATCTTGAAGTCGAAGTAGGAGGGTGTGATGATCAACAAGGTCAAAGGCAGCGGAAAGATCTAGTGAGACAGCAAGGGAGAGAGAACCGTGATCGTGGGCAGCATGCAGTTTATTGAGGAGTGAAAGAAGAACAGATTCAGTGCTATGACCAGGACGGAAGCCAGATTGCCGGGGGTGAAGGGTAAGGGAAGCCTCAAGGTGCGTGGAGAGCTGGAGGAAAACCAATTTCTCTAAGAGTTTGGAGAGGAAAGGAAGGTTAGAGTTGGGCACCAATTTGAAGGGGAAGAGGGATCCAGAGAACCGCTTTTCAGGATAGGACAGACCAAAGCATGTTTCCAGGAAGAGGGGAAGACACCAGAGGCAAGACCAGAGTTAAAGATAGAAAGGATGAAAGAGGACAAAGCGAGAGATGGTTCTAAAAGCCAATAGGAGGGGATGGGGTCAGAAAGACAGGTAGTTTTCGGTGAAGAAGAGAAGACCTTAGAGAGCATAGCAGCTGTGATTGGGTCAAAAGCAGACCAACGATGAGAAAGAGGGGGGAGGCAGAGGATAGGGGGGATGATGGTGGGAACAAAAAGGATGGTGAGGTTGGAGATGAGAGTACTGGGGAGAGAGGGGAGGGGCATGAAGGAAAAGAAAGACGAAGAGAGAGGACTTTAGAGGAGAAATAGGATGCTAAAGTAGCGGGGTCAGGAGAGGGGAGGGAGAGAGAGGGAGTGGGCGACTGCAGGACTGAGAGGGAGCGAAGAACAGAATAAAGAGTATGAGAGGAATTAGCTGATGAAGAAATAAGCTTGGAATAATAATCTTGTTTAGCGGAATGAAGGAGAGCGATAGAGTTTGTGACAGTAGTGAAAATGTGAGAGTAGAAGAACAGGGGTGCTTAAGCCAAGAGCGCTCAGCCCGACTGAGATATCGACGATGGAGATAGAGACCGGGGTAGTACCTAGGATGTCGAGTGGGGGCAGGAGAGGTGCGAAGAGGGCGGAGTGGGGCAAGGTTATCAAGAGCAGAGACAAGGGTCGTACGCCAGGTATGTACCTGGGAATCAACTGAAAGAGAGTAAAAATCTGGGGAGAAAAGGGTATCAGAGGATGGGAACTGGAGAAGAGTGTTTGCGGTAATAAGACGAGACTGGGAGGATGAAGCAGGACTAGGAGCGGAGGTGGGAGAACATGATGGGGGAGGCGATGGGGTAGCAAAGGAAAAAAAGGATACAGGAGTGGTCAGACCAGGGAAGAGAAGGCTGAAAGGGAAGAAGTTAGCAAAGGAGAAGGATCATGAGAAATAAGAAGGTCTAGGGAATGGCCAGCGGCATGGGTGGGAAAGGAGACTAGTTGGTGAAGGGAGAGATCAGACAGGTGTGTTAGAAAAGCAGGGTCACGGGGGGTGGATGGGGAGTCAGCATGAATGTTAAAAATCTCCTAAAATTAGGAGGTGAGGATAAAGAAGGGAAATCTCAGTAATGGTGGCTAATAAGGAGTCCCAGGATTGGGCAGACAGGGAGGGGGGGGGGTGGCGTAGATGAGCAGAAAATAGAAAAAGAGGAGGAAGAGAAGGAGGGGTCTAAACAGAAGAGCAATGATTCAGGATAGTGTAAGACTGGTGACGAAAGTTCCTGGATAGAGAGGGAAGAGTGATGGAGAACAGCAACACCCCCGCCACTCCTACCCCGATGAGTGGTAGATAAGGCAGCAAAGCCTGGTGGCAGACAGCGGTTAAGGAGGGGCTCTTCTCCATCCCTCAACCATGTCTCTGTCAGGAAGATATCAAGGGAATGCTGGGAAATGAGATCGTGAACCAATATAGTTTTGGAGCAGATGGAGCGACAGTTCAGTAAAGCAAGTTGCAATAACAAAACGGATGGAGAAAGAGATGGAGCAGAAGGATGTGTGTGACAATAGGTTAGGTTTGCAAAGTTTTGTGCCTGGCATCCAGGTAAAGGGGATAAGAGGGAAGAAGAAACGGGACGATGGCCCCAGTGCACTGGGTGCAGGGTCAGGAATGATACTAACATAGTAACATAGTAAGTGACGGCAGATAAAGACCAGCATGGTCCATCTAGTCTGCCCAGCGAGATGGCAAGAGTAGGTGCACCTGTCGCTCTGTGCAGGCCACCCCTCCCCATGTTTTTGTTTAGGGGTGAACCCACCACTCCATGTAGGACACCCCTATTTCTTGAGACGCTAGATAGTTCAGAAGTTAGATGGTACTGTTTATTTTGCTTTTGTCCTGTTGTTGTAGAGGGATCCACTGTGTTTGTCCCATGCCGTTTTCAATTCCATCACCGTGTTTGCCCCCATCACTTCCATCGGGAGGGCATTCCAAGCATCCACCACCCTAGGAGGTAAATTGGGGCTAGGAAGGGTGGCATGGCTTGTAGGTGTACCTGTGTGTCCTGGGGCTGTAGCTTTTCTTCTGTAGCTTTTTTTTGTGGTGGTTTCTGTGGGTTCAGTTGCTCTTGTTGATTTGTTGTTTCTGGAGTTTTTGTATGGTTCCTGTGGGCCCTGTAGGTGGGTCTGTTCTATTTTTTCTGTGCCCGCCTCTGTGCCGCACCGAAGGGCCACGCCAAAGGGCCCTCTGGCGAGACCCGCCAGGCGCGCCGACGGAGCCTTCCTTTTGTAGCTCTCCCACTGCCCCGATTGGGCAGGAGCTTCTGAGCGGGATGATTTCCCGCTCAGGCGCTTCTACCCCGATCGGGGGAGCTTGCTGTGGTGGCGGTGTATGGCCGGTGGTGGGGAATATTTAACAAAAGTTAAATATTTAAATGTATAATGGTCAAAGTTGCATTTTTACAGAATTGTTGTGGGAGAGGTGGTATTAGGATGAATGAATGTTGGGTTTAATTACACAGGTACACTACCAAAAAACTGCCTCCAGTTTTGCAACTGATTCCTATAGATTTTGGGGTGCTGAATCCAGGAAAAATAGCCAAAATGTTCCATCACGTCACGTTTTCTTGCAAAATTAGATTTCTTACCCATATAAGGAATGTTCACATAATTTCTTTTTAGCCGACTGCAGTTTATTTTCTTGGCCCAAAATAGAGGTTGTAATGGTTAACTAACTAGAAACACTCCCTCATGATATTTTAGAGTGTTTTGTATTCATTTTATACATTAACAGGACAATTGGGAGGCGGGGGGCTAAATCCAGTACTCGCGCTGGCGCATGTTCTTTCCTGTTCGCCTCGCCTCGTTCGCTCGCTCAAACACGGTGGTTGCGACATGAACGTTCCTGTCAAATTTCAGTTTCTTGCAAGTTCATTATTACCTTTTGTTTGCTCAGTCGTAATCCAGCTTTATTCCGAAGTGGTTCACTACAGTTGTAGTTTGCAGTGCTGTGTATTTGTGATGGCTCACAGAGCCAGAGGTTGCGTCAACTCTCCGGACAGTTTTTGTTTTATTTGTGGGGAATATACCGTGAAAAAGCGGCAGAGGAACATTTCTGCATTTATTAAAAAAGTATATTTCGCCTATTTCGGTTTGAAGTTAGGCGATCAAGACAAACCGTGGGCTCCTCACAAAGTGTGCAAGACATGTGAGGAAGATCTACGCTTATGGATGAAAGGTAAAAAACAAGCATTTCGTTTCGGAATACCTATGATGTGGCGTGAACAAAGAGACCACAGCAGTGACTGCTATTTTTGCTCTTGCATTGTGAAGGGATACAACTTAACGTAATAAGTTACCCCAACCTTCCCTCAGCAATTAGGCCTATGCCTCATAGCAACGAAGTTACCTCTCTTTGGATCATATTTGTGTGGACGGTTCTGATCATGATGAGATTCATCAGATGGCTTTTCCCGATGAGTCCAGTACTTCCGAGTTTGAAACTGAACCAGATCCGAAACCTGAACTTTTCTCTCAAGCTGAATTGAATGATTTAGTCCGGGATTTAGGACTCCCAAAAGATGCTGCCCAACTGCTAGGTTCTCGGCTTAAACAGAAAAATCTATTGTCACCAGGAACAACTTTTTATTGGTACCGCAACCGCGAGACACAATTTTGAAGTATTTCAGCAAAGAGGAAGATTTGGTATTTTGCAACGATATATACGGAGTGAAGGAAAAGTTTAAACTCAAGTATGATCCTGCTGAATGGCGGCTGTTCATTGATTCATCAAAAGACAGCATAAAAGGTGTTCTTCTTCATAATGGCAACACATTCGCTTCAGTTCCTATTGCTCACTCTGTTATTCTCCAAGAAAAATACGAGAATTTGGCCCTGATTCTTCAGAAGATTCGTTATGATGAGCATAAGTGGATGATTTGTGGAGACTTTAAAATTCTATCCATGCTATTAGGGCAGCAATCCGGTTTCACCAAATATCCCTGCTTCCTTTGCTTGTGGGATAGCCGGGCCCGCGACCTACACTGGGGGAAAAAAAGACTGGCCAATTCGGGAGTATTTGAGACCCGGTGAGAAAAATGTTCTTCATGAGAGCTTGGTACCTCGTGATAAAATTCTACTACCACCTCTCCACATTAAGTTGGGTCTCATTAAGCAATTCATAAAGTCCCTTCCAAAAGATGGTGAGTGCTTTCGGTACCTTTGCTCAAAGTTCCCCCGACTTTCTGAAGCAAAGCTAAAGGAAGGAGTGTTTGTTGGCCCTGATATAAGGAAACTCATTTCAGATGGAGCATTCGCTGAAACGATGTCTGAGAAGGAAAAAGAAGCCTGGGATTCCTTCAAGGATGTTGTTTTCAAATTCTTGGGGAACAGGCGGGATGAGAAACTATAAGGATATTGTTGCCAGGATGCTCAATGCCTTCAAAGAACAAGGCTGTAACATGAGCCTGAAAGTCCATTTCTTGCACTCCCATGTGAACTACTTTCCCGAAAACCTGGGGGCGTACAGTGAAGAACAAGGTGAAAGGTTTCACCAGGACATCAAGGACGCAGAGAGAAGGTACCAAGGAAGATGGAACACCACTATGATGGCTGATTTCTGCTGGTTGCTGCTGCGGGAAACCCCAGATGAAAAATACGCCAAGCAGCGCACCAAGAGAAGCATTCGGGGGAAGAAGAAACGGGCCCACAAGGAGATTGATTGACCCAAGAATGACTTTAAAATCTAAACTGTGTTGACAAATATCGTGTTTTTACTAAACTTTGAAATAAAAATTTGCTAGTTATTACCACAGTGTCGGATCTCATTTATTAGAATTTTATTTTCACACCATCGGGTGTTTGTCTTCATATATTGCAATGGTGCGGTTTGCGTTTTCTATTCTTACATACATACCTGTACAACATTTTTTGCACATTTCTTTGCTTTGCTTTGTGTCTAACCTCGCTCTTATATGCTCAATGTTTGTGCACATGTATGTGGCTGTTTTAAGTGCAGACAATTTTGCTACCATCACAGTGTGTTTTGTTGACATTACTCTATTCTTATCTGCTGCCTTGTTACAATTTTCTTTATTCTTATTTGAATAACTACTAAATTAGTATAAAGAATTCATCCAAGAAACTTTTATCTCGATCGCACTCAATCTGAAACGTTCACCTCAAACTGCTAACCCAATGTAGCAAAAAATCTGTACGTGATGGAGCAAATTGGTTACCAGATTTGGATTCAGCGCACCAAAAAACGTAAAAATCAATCGAAACATTAGAGGCAGTTTAAAAAAAAAATTTTTTAGTGTACCTGTGTTATCAAAAAGGTGGGGGGGGGGGCACTGAAAGTTAATCAAGGGGAAAAGACAAAGCTGTAGACAGTGGCATTGCATACAATTACTAACCATAAAACAACTGGTTAAGTCTGTCATTACTAACCTGAAAGGTGAAATTAGACTTACCTGCTAATTGTTGTTCCTTAAGGAACTCTAGTCCAGTCCCGCAACCTGAGAGTTCTGCACCTCCTCCAGCAGCTATGGAGACTGACACACGTCATCGCTTTGATGATCCAGTATAAGCAAGCAAGGACCGCCTCTCCCCGCCAGTATCTATTGACAAAGCAGACTCAGCAGAGCAACAAATAAGTAGAATAATCAAAAACCAAACTGTAAATGACAGATCTTAGCTAAACACAGTCATACAACTAAAGAGACTCTTCCAACCCCACGTACTGCAGAGGAAGATTTGGTCTCCCTGGGAGAACAAGCAGACTAAAGAGAGACAGAGAACTAGTGAGAGAGCAAGATAAAGAGCAAGAAAGCCCCTTCTGCTGACCCACCAATTCACAGGCCCTGGCACGCCCTCAGGCTGCTCCGTAACGAAACCTGCAACAAAACCGGGCGGGCTCCGGGACTGGACTAGAGTTCCTTAAAGAACAACAATTAGCAGGTAAGTCTAATTTCACCTTCCTTTGCGACCCTCTAGTCCAGTCCCGGAACCTGAGAGGATGTAACAGAGCAGTAAACTTCAACGGGAGGGCCCTGCTAGAGCAGCCTGAAGAACTGCCGAACCAAACCGCACATCGTTGGCCGCCTGCACATCCAATCTGTAATGCCTAACAAACGAATGCAAGGACGACCAGGTTGCCACCCTGCAAATGTCAGCCGCCGGCACTAAGGTAAACTCTGCCCACGAGGCTGCTTGTGCTCTAGTCGAATGGGTTCTGAGACCCTCGGGCACCACTTTACCTTTCAAAATATACGCCGTAGCAATGGCCTCCTTCAACCATCTAGAAATGGAGGCCTTAGATGCTGCTTCCCCTTTCCACGGCCCGCCAAACACCACAAACAAGTGATCGGACTTAGGAAAAGGCTGTGTCCTGCGAAAGTACTACTTAAGAGACCTCCGCACATCCAGACGGCCCAACCGACCACCCAAGGTGTCCTTCTGCCCTGCAGAAAACACTGGCAACGACACTGTCTGGTTTAACATGAAACACTGACACCACCTTAGGCAAAAACGCGGGAACCGGCCGTAACACTACCTTCTGATCCAAAAGACAAAAATGGCTCCTTACAAGACCAAGCCTGTAACTCCGAAATCCAACGTGCAGAGCAGATGGCTACCAGGAAAACTGCCTTTAACGTCAAATCCTTCAAAGACGCCTTACTCAACGGTTCAAAGGGAGGCTTGACCAACGCCTCCAACACCATATTCAGGTCCCACGGCGGCACCGAACAGCGACACGGGGGCCACAAATGCGACACTGCCCGCAAAAAACATTTCACATCCGTATGCCCCCCCCCCCCCAATGCCTGCCCGTGGACCTTCCCTCGACAACACGAGATCGCCGCCAACTGAACCCGCAAAGAACTGGCCGCCAGTCCCTTCTCGAACCTGTCCTGCAAAAACGCTAGGATCTGAGCAATAGACGGCGACGAGGGCCTCACCCACCTGTCCGCACACCAGGCCTCAAATATGCGCCAGACTCGCACATAAGCTAAGGAGGTAGATCTCCGTCTCGCGTTCAGCAACGTCGAAATGACTGCCACCGAGTATCCTTTGACTGTCATCCTTGCCCTTTCAAGAGCCAGGCCATAAGCGAGAACCGATCCACCTGTGGCATGCGAAGTGGCCCCTGGAGCAACAAATCCTCCCTCAGAGGAAGCCTCCATGGCCTGTCTATCAGAAACCGAACCAGATCTGCATACTAAGGTCTTCTTGGCCAATCCGGCGCCACCAGAACCACCCGGCCCGGGTGACGCTCTATGCGCTGCACCACGCGCACGATGAGCGCCCAAGGTGGAAAACACAGACGAGTCCCTCGACTGGCCAAACCTGCGCCAACGCATCGAACCCCTCTGACATTCGCTCTCGACGCCTGCTGAAAAACCGGCTGCCTTCGCCGACTCGAAGGTCACCATCAGATCCATTATCGGCCTTCCCCAGTGCTCCGCAATTAGGGCAAAAAAGTCCGGGTGAAGCGACCACTCTCCTGGATCGACCCTGCGCCGACTCAAAAAATCTGCCTCGACATTGTCCACTCCCGCGACATGTTGAGCCAAGATGGCTAGTAGGTTCCTTTCGGCCCAGGCAAACAGCTGACTGGCTTCTTCTTCCAATGCCACACTTCCCGTGCCGCCCTGTTAATTTATGTAGGCCACCGTAATCGCATTGTCAGAGAGCACCCGAACCGCCAACCGACCTAGGCCCAACTGGAACCACAAGAGAGCCAAATACACTGCCCTCATCTCCAGCCTGTTGATGGACTATCTTGCCTCCAGCGCGGACCACTGTCCCTGCGCGAACTGACCCTCGAAATGCGCTCCCCAGCCCATGAGGCTCGCATCCGTCGTCACGAGCCTCCAGACCGGTGCCTCCAGGGGCATCCCCTTCTCCAAGTTGTCCGGTCGCGTCCACCAGAGAAGCTCCCGTCGCACCTCCGGTGGACACACCAGGCACCGCGACAGCGCATCCAACTGGTGCGACCAACGGCGCAGCAGCGCCCTCTGCAGGGATCTCATATGCGCTCTGGCCCACGGCACTACCTCTATCGTGGCTGCCATTGTCCTGAGCAATTGTAAATACTGCCAAGCCGAGGGCACTCTGCTGGACAGGAAATTCCTTACCAGCTCCCTCAAACGCAGAGACCGGTCCCTTGGAAGAAACACCTTCCGCTGCGCTGTGTCGAACCGCGCCCCATGGTACTCCGCCGGGATCAGTCTGCTCTTGGAAAAGTTGACTACCCACTCTAGGCTCTGCAAAACCTGCACTACCCGGGAAGTAGCCGTCTTGCTCTCTTCCTCTGACTTCGCCCAAATCAACCAATCGTCCAAAAACGGATGCACCAGCACTCCCTCCTTGCGAAGAGCCACCACAACCACCACCATCACCTTGGTGAAAACTCGTGGAGCCGTTGCCAGGCAAAACGGCAAAGCCCGGAACTGAAAATGCCCCACGGACACCGCAAAGCGGAGAAATTGCTGATGCTCCTCCCGAATGGGGATATGCAAGTATGCCTCTGTGAGATCCAAAGATGTTAGAAACTCTCCTTCTCGGACTGCTACAATCACAGACCGCAGCGTCTCCATACGGAAATGCGACACTCTGAGACAGCGATTCACGCTCTTTAAGTCTAAAATGGGCCGAAAAGCGCCCTCCTTTTATGGCACTACGAAATAAATGGAGTATCGACCGTACCCGCACTGCTCCGGTGGCACCGGCACCATCGCCCGCAGCTGGAGCAACCTGTGAAGAGTCTCGAACACCGCCCGGCACTTGATCTGCACTCTGCAAGGCGACCAGATAAACACGTCTGCCACTGGCCGTTGAAGCTCCAGAGCGTAACCCTCTCGAATAACCTCCAACACTCACTGATCTGACGTTATTTGGACCCAGGCAGGGTAAAAATCCCGTAGCCGCCCTCCGATGGCCTCGCACCCCACCTGAGCCCCCCTCATCTCATTGTGGCTTCTTTAAACTTGTGGTCGCCCCAGGCGCAAAACCTCTACCTGCGCCTTGAAAACCTCGAAACCCCTGGCTTCGACTAGTAAACCTGCCCCGCTGAAATTGACCAAAAGCGGGGCGAACGGAACCTACGAAATTCTCTCTGCGCTCCCTTAGGCGCTGGGCTAGGGCGGCCCTGCTTAGGTTTATCCTCCGGCAAACGCCCCCTTTAGACTCTCCCAAATCCTTCACCAAACTTATCCAAATCTTCACCAAACAGCTTACCCCTAAAAGGGAGCTTACTAAGGCGCCCCTTGGATGAACTGTCCGCCGCCCAGTTGCGCAACCAGAAATACCTGCGGGCTGCCACCACCAAAGCCATACTCTTGGCCAGACCCCCGATCAGGTCATAATGAATATCCGCCAAATAGGTAGTCCTGGACTCCAGGCGAGACGCCTCATCCCCCTGCTGCGCCGCCTGATCCTCCTGAAGGCGCCGAGACCAACGTAGACATGCTCTCGCCACCCAAGCCCTGGCAATCGAGGCCTGCATGGAGAGCGCGCTTATGTCAAACACCTGTTTTAACAATGTATCTAACTTCCTATCCTGACCATCCTTAAGCGCCGCAGCCCCCTCTACCGGGATTGTCGTCTTTTTAGTGACCGCGGACACTGTCGTGTCTACCCTAGGGGACCGAAACAGATCTCTATCCTGATCTGCCAGCAGATAGAGTCTGGCAAGCGCCCTAGATCCCTTTAGGGCCGACTCGGGTACATCCCATTCTTCCTGAATCATATTTCTGAACACCATGTGAACCGGAAATACTCGCTGCGTCGTCCGTACCGCTTGCAACAACGGATCCTCTAACACCTCATCCGCCGATGGACCCGCCTCCGGCATATTCAGCGCCTTCAGAGATTTGGTAATCAGGGCTGGCAACTCCTCCCGGCGAAACACCCTAGCCTGCTGCTCCACTTTGGGAAGCTCGCCCTCTTCTAACTCTTCTACAGAGTCCTCCTCCAGATCCCCCTCTGCAACTTCGAGATCCTCGAAAGACTGAGGCGGCGACCTTTCTGCCCCCGTTACCTTACGCCTCTTAGCCGGGGCACCAACCGCCTCCTGCGCCACTGGACTGCCCAGACGCTTCGCCACCCGATCACCGGGTGGAATAGCAGCTATACTGGGCTGAAGCATAGATAACGCCTGCTGTAACAGCAGAAGGACATCCGAGGGAACCAATGGCTGCCCCCGCCCTTGCGGTAGCGTAACGTCACCTGCCGCAGACGTCCCTGCCACCGGTTGCGGAGGAAGCTGAGACGGAGAGAGGATGTCTCCCTGACTCTGAGACCCGCTATCCTGCTCTCCAGATCCTCCTTCCAGCCCCTGCTCCATCAAAGCTGCCTCCTGAGAGCAAACTCCGCAAACCCCCGACTCCAGGAGGGAACTCCGCCTCGTGCCACACACCAGACAACAAATCTTAGCAGGCATGCTCCTCTGAGCCCAGCCTCCACTGAACAGAGGCGGGCAATATGTGCTACAGCCTATGTGCCAACACTCTCCACACCAAGCTGTTTTTGTTTTTTTTTTCTTACACAAGTCCTTCTACTCCCACTACCTCCGTGGAATGAAGCAGCACTGAAAAAACAACACCGGGAGAAAACTGGAACCCTTTAGCTCACCAACGCATTGAGACCTAAGAATCAGCCCCCAAAATGGCCGCCGCGCAATCACCACGCGGCCTGTGCCTCACTCCTGCGCTCACTACCCCGCGGAAAACTGAGCTCCTGGGGCTGCCCTCACCTAACCGACCCCCCAAAAAATGAAGAAAGGAGCAAGACAAGGAGCACCTTACCTTCCACTCCTGCCTCAGCAGTCCCAATCCTCCAGAGAGCCTCGATCTGCCTCCGGAGCTCAGCCCGATCAGCGGCTTCGGCTCCGGGCAGAGAGACAGCACCACGCTCCTTTCTCCTTCCCCTTAGGCCCGATGCCGGCAGCACCTGCCACCTGCTCCTCAACCTTACAGTCGGGATCGGGAGCAGGGAGGCCCTTCGCACCGGATCGCCACTCGCCGCAGCCATGCTTCCCCGCAGAGAAGGAGGGGGGGAGCAGGAAGGCAAGAACACTAAAGTAAGGAGCTTAAGAAAAGAAAAATAGACGGAGCCAAACCACCTCTACAGACGTAGGCTGCTGCAACCTGCTAAACACCCATCCAGGTAATCAAGACACAATTAAAAACGACACTTTAAAAATTTAAACACTCTGCTTATTTGTTTCAGTCTGAGCCCAGTCCCTAGGCTCAGCACCATCCCCAGCTGCTATGGAGACAAACTGGTGGGGAGAGGCGGTCCTTGCTTACTTATACTGGGTCATCAAAGCGATGACGTGTGTCAGTCTCCATAGCTGCTGGAGGAGGTGCAGAACTCTCAGATTCCGGGACTGGACTAGAGGGACGCAAAGGAACCATCAGGTAATCCTAATGGAGGAGGAGCAGAGCTGCTTTTACCTATGTGCAAAAGGAGCAGCTGTCCCAGACCCCTGCATAACAGGGACCCAGTTGCGCACAGGTAAAATGCAGGCCCGAGTGCAGGCTGCTGAATCAATTGGCACTTATACTCTTCTGTGTACAGAGGGCTGATTGCCCTACTGGGCAGGTCATCACATCAGCAATCATGTAACATGTCTCGACTCATCTAGCTAGAGGAGTCCTCAGCATTATGCAGGACAGCCTTGCTATCTTCTTTGTCTATCCCTTCCTCCTCTTATAGATAGATCCCTGTGGCTGCACAAGAGAGATCAGCATACTCCATGCATGTGTGGTATTCCAATGCTTTGTACTGCACTCTGCATCTTGATTGCCTACCCTCTGCCCAGGCGGCCTTCAGCAGCATAAAGATCTGGTCAGGCAGCTCTTTCCAGACTCTGCCCCCAGGAGAGCAGCTGTGCTGTGCTGCTGACTGCTGTGTAGGAGCCCAGAGAAAAGTGATGTGGGAGTCAGACCACTGTCCAACAGCAGCTAGGCCCAGGCCAAGGCCAGTCAAAAAGGGACTAGGCAAACCAAGAACCAGCCAGCACACAAAGGGTGCAGGCCAATTCCATCAACTGCTTCTGCCCCACCCCCACTATGTGGCCATAGCTGTTCAGTGAGGGCAACTGGAGCTTATTGTGAATAACCTGGTTATTGTGAAACACTACCTCCGCCGCCACCCCCCACCTCTGTGGATGACAGATCAGAGAGCTCGTACAATTCAAGACATCCTTCCTGAAGAGAAGAAGCCAGTAGCAGCATCAAATGAGAAACGGGGTAAACAAGAGCAGGCAACAGGAATGGGGATTGGGAGGGGTAGTAGGCAGCTTGAGGTGGATAATGAAAAATGGGAACTTGGAATAAGATGTTTAGTCAGAGTAAAGGAGAAAAGGGAATTGGGGAATTAAGAGAGCAGGGTGCAAGTAAGGACTGGGATATTGTGTGGGAGGACAGGAATGCATGCATGGATTAGAGGGGAGAATAAGGATTGGGCAATATGATAGGAGGAGGCGGGGGGGGGGGGGGGAGAAGAGTTGCCCGGGGGGAAAAAAGAAGGGCCCCATCTTCAAAAGTTGGCCCAGTGCCCTGTAAGTGGTTAAAGCAGGGGGGGGGGGGGGGAGAATAAAGAAGCATATATGTTAGTAAGGATTCTTCCCCTCTCAGAAGAAAGGAATGTGACATGTTCCTACAGGGAATATCCCCCATGCCTTCCACCTTAAAAGTATTGACCCCACTGGAATACCTGAACAGACAGAACTAAGGAGCCATTCGAAGTCCCAAGACAAAAAGATCCTTACCAGAGACATCCAGCGGTTGTCTCCCTGCACGTCAAGGACCGCGGCAGGGGTGCTAGCTGGGTTCTTATCCCCATCGCTCATTCTCTTTCAATACCGAGGGCTCCTGCAAGGGGGAATCGGATCAGAATGCGATGGAGCTTCAAAACAGATCTGATCAGTCCCCCATAAACCAATGGCTTTCCGAACGAAATACAGTTTTTCAAAGCTACTCAAAACTGGGATACGGGCGGGATGCTAGCAAACAACTCTCGGCCAACAGCACACCTCCTTTATTTTCTAACACAGCAACGTGTGAAACAAGAAATAGTAGTGGGCAAGGGTCTCTAATTCACACAACTGTCTCTGGGATATACTATTTGTATAACACACAAGGGAGCCGGAACAGCGAAGCGTACAGAGGATGCGAACGTGGACGTAACGCTGGGCCCAGTAGCCACGTACTCTCCAGTCTCCCCCACCTTCGGCATTGGTGCTGTCCCATTTACTTAGTAATAGACTAGACCACAGTGGGATTTGGGTGAGAAGACAGAGGACGCTTACGCACCTTCTGCCTGCGTGTCCCTCCCCATTCTATCATCTTCCGAGGGATGGAACGTACTATAACAGCACCAACCTAACTTCGTTAGATTGCAATATCAAACTTTATGAAGTACTGTTCTTGGGAAGAGAGAAGAACCATATTTGTTACGCCCTTTCTCGCCCCCTTTAACCCACACCCAAACCTTTTCCATGGACAACGCCTCTTAGCATCCTTGCAACCCTGTCCCTTAGCATTTCACTTTTAGTGAGCCATCATTACCTGATCACTATAGCCAGACGACAATTCAGATTAACATGGGGGAAAAAAGAGCCCAAAGAGCTGCTTGCGTTGCTTCAGGAGGAAACCATTCTCTTCCTGAGAAAAAGGTAGACGATTATCGCCACCCTCACCTGCGTAAGAAAAGCCCCGCCCTTCTAGTGTGATTCTTGGAGTAGGGAGTGGGAGTGAAATAAAAAAGGCAGACTCTGTTTTTCCCCCTCCCCCTCCTGCGTGCTACAATATGGGCTGAGCCGTCAACGACCGTTTGTTTTGTCTAGCGCGCGCTTCCTTGGCAGTGGAACAGCGGTTGACCTGAACTTAACTTGGTACAGTAAATCAGAAATAGCTCTTTTATAAAACTAAAGTCATTATAATAGTTTAAATCTTGGTTTTCATTATAATAGCGTAAAAAAACGTCAGTACGGGACTGCTTCTGTATGTTGATGATGGCAGGGTACCATCTCTGCCAGATGGGGAAGATAAGGGAATGCAAATAGTCTAGCGGCTATATCTTTGTCGCGTTCCTTTCTGTTCTCCCCCTCCAGGTGCTGCGTAGTTGGTGAATTCCTGAAGCCGTAGCTGTCCCTGATATGACGTCACGTAGCGTGCCCTCCCCCGCGGCACTATTTCTTTTATCTCGCGGATGGAGGACGTACGCAGCTAAATGGAAGTTGGCTAGTGGCAAGGGTTAGGGAGGGAGTAGCGATTTTACCGTAATCTAAAGTGCGAACTTATAGCTGGCCTTCGATAAATCACAGCTGGAGCGTTGACAGGACAGTGCAGAGCAAAGAGAGCAAGTCAGTTAAGGTCGAAACTCGTCTTTAATTGTACTAAATGCTTTTTCCCATTCATCATTTACTAGCTCTGATTTTCTGTCCTATTTCTCTCCTTACATTCCTCGTGGAACAAATGAAGGGGGATTTTATGGTTCTTGCTGGGTAAATAGGTGTTTGTAGAGGAATATGGAGGGAAAGGAAGGTTGGATCTGTGCTGTAATTCTGCACCCAAAATTCTATATCAAAAGGTTTGAATGACACAACATTCTCCATGCTTTGTTCATTAAAATAACAAAGCATATTGTTTTAGAGAGATTTTAAACCGCAATGCAGAAAAAAAAATTACAAAGAGCAAAAATTTTGAATTATTGTGTGCGGAATTCCAGCAGTAGTAAAATGACCTTTTAGATATTAAGATAAAAAAGGAAACAGCCTCCAGAATCATTTTATGTAAGGCACAGGTTTTAAAAGTGTCAGTACGGTAATACGAACCCAGTCACAAACCGTGGTATAAAGGAAGGATAACTTTATTAAACTTCAAACACCATGCTGCCCGACACAGGCCGTGTTTCGTAATAAACTTCTTCAGGGGAAACTCTGGTGTACTGCAGGCCCTGCTGAACCTTTAGGCAAGACTAGGTGGCCATCTTGGGGGAGGGATTGAGCAGAAAGCAGCAGTCAAAGCTCAAAGAGCCAGCAGCATATTCTTAAACATTCTTGAAGATGCGATGATAGAGGGGCAGGGTTTAAGAATGTGCTGCTGCTTTCTGCTCAATCTCTCCCCCAAGATGGCCACCTAGTCTTGCCTAAAGGTTCAGCCGGGCCTGCAGTACACCAGAGTTTCCCCTGAAGAGTATTACGAAACACGGCCTGTGTCGGGCAGCATGGTGTTTGAAGTTTAATAAAGTTATCCATCCTTTATACCACGGTTTGTGACTGGGTTCGTATTTTTACGTGGCTACTTGTTGTTCTTGGTAGTACGGTAATACTTTACCAGAGAAGTCTCGGACTTTAGAAGCAACATGTGCTTTAAAAGTTCATTCTGTAACTATTATATATTAACTGGGTCCTTGTAATTCTAGCTGTACTGTAAGAATTTATGCCCATATATGGGCCTGTAATAATAGAAGATATGACCATTTGGACTCCTGCCCCCCCCTTTCCTTTTGGGGCAGTTTCTCCAAATTGGGTTAGTTTTGCTTATACTATTACAGTCATGATCCTCATTCCCAGGCCAAGGTATGGGGCGTATGATCTTAGTCTCTCAAATTGAACACTAATGCTGGGTGTAGTACATGCATCATGCCAAAAAGAGATCCTCCTGGAGTTTGTAAGATATAGTTAACACTGGACAATGCCGATTTTGCTTCCTGAACGTTTTTGTGCATCTTATGGATTTGTGGGTGCACATGCTTTTAAAGCACATGCTGCTTCTAAAGCCACAGGCTTCTGATCACGAAAATCACCTTGAAACTTTTCTATCATGCACCATTTTTTTTTTTTTTTGCAATCGCCTATTTTTTGTGATTTCCTTGCATACTTTGTCTACTCATAGATTGCCTAGAAAGTAAGCTGTTTTTAGTCCAGGCGTGCCTAGGCATCCACTTGGTGCAGGCTCACAACATGCAATGGAAATGCTACTGCTCAGGAATGTGTGGGCATGCTTAGGATGGATGCTGGCAGTACAGGCTATAAAAACAGCTTTCATATACAGATGCTAGCATTAAGCGTTGATATCTGTTGTGTATTTAACAATAGCATTTACATGTGAGCTTCTTGTCTAAACAATGCTTTTGTTACAGCAAAAATGTCTCGTCAATGTCTCAACAGCCATGAAAACCTTCTATTACATTTGTGGTGAGTATATGCTTAGCCTCAAAGACATAGCATGACTGCACTTATTAAGAAAGTGTATGAGCTCTACTTCAATTGTAAAGTTGGCAATCAAGACAAATCCTGCGCTCCTCCCATTTGCTGTGCAGCATATGCTGTCCATCTCAGAGCTCGGCTCAGTAGTACTTGAAGTTGATGCTGTTTGCAGTCCCAGTGACATGGCGAGAACAGAAGGATCATGCGACAGACTGTTACTTCTGTCTGACCAATGTATCCAGCTTCTCTGCTAAAAAAATAAGAAATCTATTGAATACCCCAGTTTGCCTTCAGCCATGAGACCAGTGCCGCTTGACGACAGTATGCCAGTACCGAAGCCACAAGAGAGACAGAGCCTAGATGAGGCAGACAAAGATGCCACAATACATAGGCCAGATGTGGAAAAGACATGGATCCAGAGTTTGAAGCATTTATGTCCAGTATGCCTCATCTGATAACATAGTCAGAAGTGAATGACCTGGTGAGGGACTTTAGTTCAGCTTTTGTTTCTGACAAACTTCTTTGTTCAAGATTGCAAGGATGGTGTTTTCTGTCATCAGGTACGAAAATTTCTGTCTTTCAGACCCTCCAGGAAGATATGAAATTTCTTTGCACAGGTTAACAACTTGTTTCTGCACTGACATTGATGGGTTGTGAGCATGACCCACAACAATATTGCCTTTTTATAGGTTTGTCACTGTTAAGCCTGCAAGCTGTCTTGTTATGCAATGGCAGTGTCCACCCTTCAATACGTATTGCCTATGGAGCGCACAAGAAAAACTTATGAAATCATGGAGTGGTTGTTGAAACACACATAGTACACCATCTACGACTGGATCATCTGTGGTGATCTTAAAGTAGTGGCACTCCTACTAGGAATGTAGCTCGGGTATACCAAATACTGTTTTCATTTGAGAATGAGACTCCCATGCTAGAGTCTTCTTACATTAAAAAAACTGGCTGCTCTGTAAGCATTTGGTTCCAGGGCAGAAAAATGTAGCACACGAACCACTTGTCGACACAAGTAAGATATTTTTACCTCATCTTCATCTAAAACTCGGACTGATGAAAAACCTCATGAAAGTGATGAACAAGGAAGGTGAAGGATTTTGATATTTGAGACATGTTTCCAAGAATAACTGATGCCAAGATTAAGGAAGGTATTTTTGTGGGTCCACAAGTCAGACACATCTGACAAGCGGTACAAAGATCTGCTAGTGGGGCCTGAGAAAATTGCATGGAAGGCTTGATGAGAATTTTCTTGGTAATTACAGGGCACTGCCCAGCTGATTGATAATATGCTTCACGTATACAAAACCATGAAGTGCAACATCTTGCTGAAGATTCATTTTCTGCATTCACATTTGAACTTCTTGCCTGCTAATCTTGGTACAGTCAGCGATGGACATGGCGCCAGGTTCCACCAGGACATTGCAATGATGGAAAAGCAGTATCAGGGCAACTGGAAGCCATCAATGCTGGCCGACTATTGTTGGACACTGAGACAAGAAGCATCAGATGCTGAGTACAAATGAAAATCAGGAACAAAACAATTTTAGCTCTGGTGAACTAGTGCAATATGTCAGCAACATCATGCTATTAACCATGCTAAATTCAGTCACAATTTAATGTTTCTCCAAACTCCTACATGATATGGTCAATCTGAAATTATATTTGTGTTCAGCTTGAAGCTGTCTATCATAATCGCCAACAATTTTTCAGGAAGCAAAACTTTTGAACTAATTTGTTGTCCAGTGTAATTTATCAAAGTGTGCTTAGAAATTTCTCTTGATGAAGCTTGTGGCACCCAACATGATGGTAAATAGTTTCTTTCTGCTATGTGGTTTTTTTAAATCCCTGACTGCACTTCTTGATACTTAAAAATCTTCTCCTTCTCGACGTGATTCACAGAATAGTCGCTTGGAATGGACACACCTATAATTGGTACTCCTTTGGTCTTCTCCTTTACCACTATGTCTGGCTTCCTTGCATTCAGCTTTTTATCAGTTGGAATAATAGTATCCTAGGTGAATATAACCTCTTAATTCTCCATAATTCTTGGGGTCATGCTTCCAGTGCTTTTCTGGTACAGTGCTGTAGCATTTACACAGCATTTCCAAAGGATGAGATATGCTACTTTGTGCTTTACCGTATAGAAGTTTTCTGCGATCAGAACTTCACAGCCATCAATAAGGTGAGTCACTTTTCAGCTCTTTCTTACAGAATCTACATATCTGTTTTTGCCATTTTTTTCCAATGCTCACTATAAACCATCTAGTCCATAATCCGTTGTCCTGGGACATAGTAGTAAAGGACAACACCAGAACAGTATCGATTATAGAGGTGTCCGTTCCAAGCAACTATTCTGTGAATTGCGTCAAGAGGTGGAAGATCTTAAAGTATCAAGAAATGCAGTCAGAGATAAAATGTAGCTTAAAGATACCTTTACCTTGATAAATTAACCATACACATTACATCTTATAAATTCCAGAAGGCTCTTTGGCATGATGCATGCACTACACTGAACATTAGTGTTCAATTTGAGAGACTAAGATCATATGCCCCATACTCTGGCCTAGGAGTGAGGTTCATGGCTAATAGTATGTGCAAAACTAACCCATTTGGAGAAATTGCTTCAATAGGAAAAGGGGCAGAAGTCCAAATGGTTTTGGTCACCTCTCCTTAACCATCATGTGTCTGCTCTTAGAAACATGGAAACATGATGGCAGAAAGACCGCATGGCTTATCATAGCTGATATGGAAAGGCAGACTAAAAGGGTTGATCGACAAAGGGTTCCTGGAGTAATTCTTTGGAGTAATACTTTGGATTTCCCATTGTATTGTTCATTTGCTACTTGTTTTTCCTTGTTTGCTTCTTTTCTGTGTGTACTTGTGGATTCTTACTCATTTGTTCTAATCATTGAAATGCCTGTCCAAGTTTGTTGATGGAGACAGATTCTGGACATTTACTTTCATATTTCAATGGCTGATGTTAGGTTGGCCTGGAGGCCTATGATAAAAATCGATTACACATACAAAACTACTATGAGGCCTGGCCCTCCTTCAGCTATAGGGATATACTGTACAGTCGAGGCATTCACTGATTCTTGTAAGCTACCTTATGAGCATGGAGTTTTCTTGTTCGTACATCCAGTTCTTCAAGATATTGCAGACTGGCCTCTTTAATCCCAAAGCTGTTTGAGAGAATAGGAATTGCCAGCCGATTGATGGCTTGTATCTTATTCTGTGATATTAAAGCACTTTTCAATAACTATCTTAATCTCCTGTAATATTCTTTACTGATTTTTCTTTTTTCCTCTCAGTAATTTTATGCTTGATTGTTTGTTCCTTCGTCTGTCTAGATATTTATATTTGTCTTCCTTTTCAAGTTCCCTGATTTCACAGCCCTCAGTCAGGGAGATATCTTCCTCTAAGAAAAATTGCCTTAGCACGTTTGTCAAGGCCAAAAGTCATCTGATGCCATCCAGAAGCTTTTCAGTAGTTTTTCTTCTAATTGGTCACTGGAACTGTAGAGTTTCAGATCACCTACAAATAGTGTGATGTTACTTTCTTTAGAATTCAGGCTGCATCCATATTGAATAGTTAATGAGAGTACTCTGATTAAGCACCATTCAAAACAAGTAATGATGGGGAATCTTCCTGAAATATTTCTTGCTGGATCTTGAAGTTAGGAATGATGTTCTGACCATCTTAAACAAAACAGTGTTTGCTACGTTCTCAGGATGAATGTAATTTACTATTTCAATCCAGGATTGATTCAATAGTTTTAAGGCACTTTATTATCCAAAAGTGACTTGTTGCAGGGTTTCAAGGGCACACAGGTGTGCTTCCCGGTCCACCGGGTGATTAGAAAGATGATGGAGTCGGAATGGGAATTTCCGAAGGCTACCTTGAGAGATGACAGGACCATGGGGTGTCTCTACCCTATGTCTCAGGAGGAACAGGATCTTTTGAGGATGCCCAAAGTGGATGCCTTAGTCTTGGCGGTCACTAAAAAGACTACAATCCTGGTGAAAGGCGGTGCTTCCCTGAAGGATCTCCAGATAGGAAACTGGAGTTCCTTCTTAAGCAGGTCTTTGAGTCTAGTGCTCTGGCCCTGCAGGCCTCTATATGTGTGTGTGGGGGGGGAGGGTATGTTTCCAGAGCTTCTATTTGCTGGCTCCAGGAATTGGTTTCTCGTGAACCTGGAGACTCAGGTGGCCTTGGAAGGGGCTAGGCTGGAGTTGGCCACCGCGTACATGGCAGCCTCCTTCTATGATCTGGTCCACATATCCTCAGAAACCATGGCCTCTGTCACTGTGACTCGGCGTTTTCTCTGGCTTCGGAACTGGTCATCAGAAGCTTCTTCCAAGTCCAAGCTTGGTAAGCTTCCTTTCAAGGGGAAATTGCTGTTCCTGAGCAGTCCTCCAGTTTAGTCCTCCACATCCGGGTAGTGCACCTCTTCCTGCAGCATGGAGACTGGACCAATCAGAATCTTCAATACCCCAGGGTATATGCTGCTGGATCTCCCATCAGCCCCCAGTGTGTCCAGTCTCCAGCAGCAGGAAGACGTGTGAGCCCGCCTGGCTCACTTAGGGACTTCTTAGCAACACTAGTTAGCCTTTCTTTGGAGTTGTTTCTTTGCTTTCCTTTCATTTACTTTCTTTTATTTTGTGCGGCCTGTCACTTAAAAAAACAAAACAAAAATGAGCCGAGCCGTCACTGCCCTTCTCTCTCCTTTGCCAGGGCAATTATTCAGCAGTGCTTAGATCGCTCCCCCTTGACAGTACGGGGGAAAGATCTCTTCTCCGGGCAGCACCTTCTTTATGGTTAAGAGGGTCTGCTCCGGAGTTTTCAGCGGCAGCGCACAGCTCTGCGGGGTGCTCGGCTCTCCGGTTTTATTACTTGTGCCAGCCGGGTTCTCAGCCTTACTCCGCTCTAGATTCGAGCGGTTTTTTGCGATCCCGGTCACTTCTTTCAGCTGCGGTAAGTGGGGGTTGCCCTACCATCAGTTTAATTTATTGCTTTAGTTTAGTTTCTTTAATTTTGGTTTCGTGGTGTTTTCCCGCCATTTTTTCACCGGCCTGGCAGCCATTTTATTTTCAGCTCTTTTTGCCGCGGGCTGTTTCTTCTCCTTCAGGGTTTTCAGTTTCACTCCTTAGCGTTTTGGGAGGCATTTTCCTTTTGTTCTTTCTTTTGTACTTTGCCTAAAAAAAAAAATAAAAAAAAAAGGGGGCCGAAAGACAGTTTGGATATTTTATTTCTGTATCCCTTTGACTGGTTCTAGGCATTTCCCCCCTCCTTAGGGTGGTGTTAGATGTCCTCAAGGCCCCAGTGCGTGGTCTGCGGATCCCGCAGAGGCACTGTATCAGACTCTGGCATCTGCAGGGGCTGTGCTGCTGTGTCTGCAGATATGGAGCAGTAGTTAGAAGGCAGATCTGTGGCAGATTCCGTGGACCCTTCCCTGCTGCCGGAGGGGGAGACTTCGCTTGGTTCTATTGTTCCCCAGGTGCCAGTTGTTCCTAGGGCGCAGGGGTCGTCCTTGCCGGGGACAGAGACAGAGTCCTCTTCTTCCTTGGCGGCTTTCTCCCCAGACTTCGTCCTTCTTATGCATAAAGCTTTCCAATTGGGACGTTCAGGTAGGCTGCCAGACGCTTTCGCAGTGCCACCCCCTTTGCCGCCTCTTAAAGCGGAAGGGGCTGGTCGGGGTTTCCCTAGACCTACGAAACGTCCTCGGTCCTCAGACGTCGAACAGGAGGATTTGGAGTGGCAAGATGTGGAACATGAGATGGAGTCTGAGGATGTCTTTAAGGATCTCGAGGAAGGGGAGATCCCGGAGCCCGAGGAACAGGCCCGTATCATTAGAGTCTTTCATAAGGAGGAACTGGTTCCTCTTATCACGGAAGCCCTTCAGACTCTCAATCTCGCAACTTCTCCTCCGACTGAGGAACAGGGATTAGAAGATCCCCTCATTCAAGCGGTCCGGGATTCTCAGGTAGTCTTTCCGGTACATCGGGTTGTAGATCAGATGATTCAAGCAGAGTGGGATCAGCCTGAGGCGGGTCTGAAGGGTATTCGGACTATGCTCCGTCTCTACCCCTTAGCAGACAAGGACAAAGAGAAATTCAAGTCGCCTAGGATTGACGCGGCGGTGTCGGCAGTGACCAAGAAAACCACCATTCCTGTCGAAGGCAGTGCTGCCTTAAAGGACACTCAAGACAGGAAGGTCAATGGCTTATTGAAGCAGGCTTTTGAGACCAATGCCTTGTCTTTGCAGGCATCTATTTGTGGGGCCTGGGTGGCTAGAGCCTGCTTAAGGTGGGCTCAGCATTTGCGTCAGGATTCCCGTTTAGACCAGCAAGGTTTGCTCGAGGTCACGAGGTTGGAGTCTGGTTCCGCTTATTTGGCGGACGTTCATTATGATTTAATCCGGACGTTGGCTAACAGTATGGCTTCCTTAGTGGCAGCCCGCAGGTCCATCTGGCTGCGTAATTGGGCGGCCGACGGGTCTTCCAAGTCTCGGCTCAGTAAACTCCCTTTTAAGGGCAGATTGTTTGTTTGGTGACGATCTGGACAAGTTGGTAAAGGATCTTGGTGAGCCCAAAGGCGGGCGACTACCGGAGGATAAACCTAAGTTAGGAAAAGGTTTGCTGGTTTCTCGAGGTCCATTTCGGGACTTTCGAAGATTTCGGTCCTCTCGTCTTTTGGAGTTCTCAGCGTGGTAGGTTTGGATCCAAGTCTCCGACTTTTCGAGGATTCCGAGGTGCGGGCAGAGGTTTATCGGCTGTGTCCTCATCCTCTTCCTCTTCCTTTTGTCGCAAACCGCAATGAAGCGCGGTGGGCCCAGGAGGGAAACCTGGTGATCGGAGGACGTCTTCGAGACTTTCTTCCTTCTTGGGTCCACATTACTTCGGATCAGTGGGTGCTCGAGATTATCAGAGACGGTTATGCGCTGGAGTTTGCATCCCCGCTCCAGGACTCCTTCGTACTTTCTCCCAGCAAGGGTCATCTGAAGGAATCGGCGATTCGTTTAACATTGAATCGTCTGCTGGAATTGGGAGCGGTCATTCCCGTTCCGGAGTCCGAGCGCGGGGAAGGTCGTTACTCCATTTATTTCGTGGTGCCAAAGAAGGATGGGTCTCTCGGTCCTATCTTAGACCTCAAAGGTGTGAATCGGTGTCTCCGGGTGCCTCATTTCTGCATGGAAACTCTAAAATCCGTCATGGTGGCGGTTCGTATAGGAGAGTTTTTGACATCTCTGGACCTCTCGGAAGCCTATCTGCATATTCCGATCAGACCGGTGCATCAGAAATTTCTACGCTTCGCCTTTCCATGGGGTCACTTCCAGTTTCAGGCCCTACCGTTCGGGCTCGCTACCGCTCCACGCACCTTCACCAAGGTCATGGTGGTGGTGGCGGCAGCCTTATCTCGACGACTGGTTAATTCGAGCAAAGTCCGAAGCGGAGAGCTTACAGGCCACAGACCGGGTCGTTCGTCTACTTCAGAGTCTCGGCTGGGTAGTCAATGCAAAGAAGAGTCACTTGGTTCCGTCACAGTCCCTCGAGTACCTTGGAGTGGTTTTCGACACGGCGCGGGGGTTGGTCTTCTTGCCGGTACGCCGTGCCCAAGCCTTACGCCGCCTGGTGCGCACATTCTTGGGGATTCCCGCTCTATCCGCGTGGTGGTACCTGCGGCTCTTGGGAACCATGATGTCAACGTTGGAGGTGGTTCCGTGGGCCCGGTTTCACATGCATCCGCTTCAGAGAGCCCTGCTATGTCGCTGGTCGAACCAGTCCGATTCCTTAAACCGCCGGTTGCCTTGCCCGAAGCGAGTTCGGGTGTCGTTGCAGTGGTGGCTACGTGCAACGTCCCTGCAGACGGGGATGCCCTTGGAGCAGCTGGTGTGGCTTCCGTTGTTAACAGATGCGAGTCTGTTGGGCTGGGGGCCCACTGCCAGGACAACTTTGCGCAGGGGACGTGGTCAGCCCGGGAGTCCTTGTGGTCGATCAACCGCCTCGAGCTCCGAGCGGTGCGGCTTGGGCTGCAGGCTTTCGAGGTGTCTGTTCGGGGAAAAGCAGTGCGGGTTCTGTCGGACAACTCCGCGACGGTGGCGTATATCAACCATCAGGGCGGCATGGGCAGCGCGGCCATGGAGGCGGAGGCGCTCTTCGTCTGGGTGGAAGTACGCCTTCTCGCCATTTCGGCTGCGCACATCGCCGGAAAAGACAATGTGATGGCGGACTTTCTCAGCAGAGTGCAGGTAGACTCCGGAGAGTGGGAACTGCACCCGCAAGTATTTGCTCAAATAGTTCGTCGCTGGGGGCCTCCGCTCATGGATCTCATGGCGACCTTCCAGTCGGCAAAGACGAGTCGGTTTTTCAGCAGGAGAAGAGAACGCATGTCCGAAGGGATCGACGCTCTCATCCAACCGTGGCCCGCCCTCGGTCTTCTGTATGTCTTCCCTCCGTGGGCTTTGATCGGCAGGGTGGTCCAGCGTATCGAGGCGCACCGTGGAAAGGTTTTGCTGGTGGCTCCAGACTGGCCCCGACGACGTTGGTACGCGGATCTGATCAGGCTTCTCGACGGGGTTCCCTGGAAACTTCCTCCCCTGGTAGATCTGTTAGTCCAGGGTCCGCTGCGCATGCCTCAGGTGGATCGATTCTCGCTTACGGTATGGCCATTGAAAGGGCTCGGCTAAAGAAACGGGGCTATTCGCCGACGGTCATTGCCACCCTCTTTCGAGCTCGAAAGCCTTCTACCTCGCTGGCGTATGTCCGGGTTTGGCGCATTTTTGAAGATTGGTGCTCCAGGCATCAAGTTCGGGCGTCGACGGCTTCGATCGCTGTTCTCAATTTCTTGCAGGATGGTTTCGACAAAGGTTTGGCTGCCAGTTCTCTGAAGGTTCAACTAGCAGCTATCGCTTGTTACAGAGGGAAAATTCACAATGTTCCTCTTGGAGCAAATTCTGATGTACGGCGTTTTCTTAAGGCAGTTTTTCGATTGCGACCATCGCGTAGAGTATCCATTCCCTCCTGGGATTTGAATCTGGTTTTGCAAGCGCTAGTTCAGAAGCCTTTTGAGCCTCTTCGTCAGGCGTCGGTTAAGGATTTAACTTTGAAGACCGTATTTCTGGTGGCTATTTGTTCGGCGAGGCGCATTTCGGAGCTGCAGGCTTTGTCTTGCAGACCTCCGTTCCTCTCTTTTTCTGCGGATAAGGTCGTTCTGCGGCCGGTTCCTTCCTTTCTGCCTAAAGTGGTGTCTCCTTTTTCACGTAAATCAATCCGTCATTTTGCCTACGTTTTCTGCTGAGTCAGCCACTTCGCCCGGCGACAGTTTGCGTCGTCTTGATGTCCGCCGAGTGTTGCATCAGTATCTCAAAGTTACCGCCACGTTTCGTAAATCGGATTGTCTCTTCGTGCTTTTCGGTGGAATTCGAAAGGGAGAAGCGGCTGCGAAGTCGTCTATCGCTAGATGGATTAAAGAAGTGATTGCGTCAGCGTACATTTTGCAGGGCCGTTCGGTGCCATTGGGTTTGCGTGCCCACTCTACTAGGGCGCAGGCGGCATCTTGGGCGGAACATAGCCTTGTTCCTCCCGTGTAAATTAGCAGAGCGGCTACTTTGTCGTCGCTTCATGCTTTCAGTAGGCATTATCGGTTAGATATTGCAGCGACTCGGGATTCTTGTTTTGCGTGCCGGTTGGCAAGGTCCCCCCCCCCCGTTGTTAACTGCTCTGTTACATCCCGGATGTGGAGGACTAAACTGGAGGACCGCTCAGGAAATGGAAATTACACGTACCTGGTAATTGTAGTTCCTGGAGGGTCCAGTTTAGTCCTCCGTCCCGCCCAAGAGACTTCTTCATGTGATTTCGTTTTGGCGTGCTTACACCGGTGAGCGCGAGTCGCAGGAGTTCATTTCTTTCCTTTTTTTTCGCGACTTTTAGCTGTGGAGGAGAATTTTTCTTATGTTGCTTGCTAAGTCTGCCTTTTGCGTCAGGTAAAGGGGGCAGAAGCAAGGTGCGCACTTCAGGCTCTCTCATTTGGGGAGGGAGCCCACTTACAGTTAAGCGGGGAGTACACCTGTTTTTTCTAGTTTTACTGTTTTTCATTACTGTGTTGCTTCTTTGAGTCTGCTTTGTTAATAGTTCACTGGGGGCTGATGGGAGATCCAGCAGCATATACCCTGGGGTATTGAAGATTCTGATTGGCCCAGTCTCCATGCTGCAGGAAGAGGTGCACTACCCGGATGTGGAGGACTAAACTGGACCCTCCAGGAACTACAATTACCAGGTACGTGTAATTTCCATTTTGGTGAGATGCTAGACA
Organism: Ichthyophis bannanicus; assembly: GCA_033557465.1. NCBI lineage: Eukaryota > Metazoa > Chordata > Amphibia > Gymnophiona > Ichthyophiidae > Ichthyophis > Ichthyophis bannanicus. The sequence continues at coordinate 224,610,079 of CM066044.1, read as the reverse complement.
AAATCTTAATGGGCTGAAGACGGGGGGCTTTGCAGGGGACAACCCAGGGATTTTTGGAAGTTTAGAAATAGCCGGTTTATTCCTTATCAGCAAGGCTGTTATGGAGCTTGAGGGCAGTCCTTTCAGAGTGCCTGGGGGTCCGGTCAAGGCTGTTATGCTGCCTCTCTGACCCCGGTCAGAAAGCCCCAGTGAAGCCAGAGAGGCCCAGATGAAGTGAAGATTGGCGGTCGGTTGCAACAGTTTTATTCTATCTGGGCCGGCATTATTACTAACCAATGGGTCTTGGAGGTGATTCGCGAGCGGTATGCACTGAAGTTCTCCAGACCCCTCTCTGAGGCCTTCATACCCTCACCCTCACTCTGCTGAGCTCCAGAGAAGGTGAGAGTAGTCCAAGCTACACTACATCGCCTGATACAGCTGGAAGTAGTGGTGCCGGTGCCTTGAAGCCAGTATGGATCCAGTCACTACTCCATTTATTTTGTGGTGCCTAAAAAGGAAGGTTCTTTCCAGCCCGTTTTCGATCTCAAACATGTGAACCATGCCTTAAGAGTGTCTCATTTCTGGATAGAAATGCTCCGTTCGGTCATACTGACAGTGCGCCAGGGCGAGATTTTGTCCACTCTGGGTTTCAGAAGCTTACTTGCATATCTCTATCTGGCCAGACCATCAGCGGTTCCTGCGACTTGCAGTGCCCATGGTCATTTTCAGTGCAAGACATTGTCCTTCGGGCTGGCTACTGCATCTTGCACAAAGATCATGGTGGTGGTGGCAGTAGCGCTGTGAAAGGAAGGGATCCTCGTATACCCTTTTCTGGACGATTGGCTCATTCAGGCAAAATAGGAGACAGGCATCTGCTGCGACACAGCGGGTGGTGGAATTTCTGCAAAGCCTGGGCTGGGTGGTCTACCTAGCTAGGAGCCAACTGCAGCTTGTGCAGCAGTTGGTCTACCTCAGAGTCCAATTCGATACGCAGTTGGGCTCCATGGTGGCGATGCTGGATCTAGTGCCCTTGGCCAGAGCTCATATGTGACCACTACAAGAAGCACTCCTATCTCACTGGTCCCCTCAGCTTCATCCGTTGTCTCAAGTTGCAAAGTGCGGACAGTATGCGGAGGAGTCTGGAGTGGTAGCTGCAGGCTGCTGACCTTTCAGTGGGTATGCCACTGGAGCAGCCGCAATGGCTTCTACTGACCATGGATGTCAGCCTCACGGGATGGAGAGTGCATTATCTCTCCAAGGTAACACAGGGCTGCTGGTCACCGGAGGAGTGATCTTGGTCGATCAGTTGTCTGGAGATGAGAGCGGTGTTCCTAGCTCTGCATTTTTTCCATCCCTTGTAAGTGTGGAAGGTTCCAATAATGTGACTGGTGGCATACATCATCTGACGGGGGCAAAGGCAGTGCCACTCTCCTGGAGGAAAGTTGGGCCCTGCTGCTGTGGGCAGAGGAAAATCTGATGGCCCTGTCAGCGGTGCACGTGGCAGGAAAGGACAGTGTCCAAGTGGACTTTCTTAGCCACCACAGGTAAGACCTGGGCGAGTGGGAGCTGAATGCGGTAGTGTTTCACAATATCACCATGTGATGGGGTATGCCGGTCATGGACCTGATGGCCATGTTGGCAAATGCCAAGATGTCCCAATTTCTTCAGTAGATGCAGAAAACACAGAGCCGAAGGCCTCTGCTCTCGCCCAGACCTGACAGTTGAAAGGGCTGCTGTATGTAATATGCAGAAATATTTCTTTACAGAAAGAGTGGTAGATATGTTGAATAGTCTCCCAGTGGAGGTGGTAGAACTGAGGACAGTATCTGAATTCAAAAAGAGCATTGGACAAACACAGAGGATCTCTAAAGGAAAAGGGGACTGTAATGGTTGATATGGAAGGGCAGACTAGATAGGCCATGTGGTCTTTTTCTGCCATCTTGTTTCTGTTTTCCCACCATGAGCACAGATTGGGCACCTGCTGCAGTGGATAGAGGCTCACAACAGGCTGGTGATTCTCATCATGCCAGACTGGCCTCTGAGGTCGTGGTATGTGGATCTCGCATGCTAACTGGTCAATCTCCCCTGGTGACTCCCCAACAGAATCAGTTTGCTGGCCCAAGTCCTGTGCTGATGCCTCGGGTGGATCAGTTCTTGCTTACAGTTTGTATCTTGAGAGGGATGCTCCTCGATGGTCATCATTACCAGCCAGGAAGTGTTCGACCACACTAGCTTACATCACAGTGAAATGAGTCCTTGAGGACTGGTGTTCCTTGACGGTCATGTGTCCTTTTTCTTGTTCGCTCCTTGACATCCTGCTGTTCTTGAGGGCCAAGCCCCTCTCCAGGTCCTGCTGCAATTCCTTGAAAGTTCAGGTGGCAGCCCTCCTGCTATTGGGGACGGGTGCAGGGTCGATTCCTGGCAGTGCACCCAGATGTGGTTCAGTTCCTCGGGGCAGTTTAAGCACATACATCCACCTGTGCACCCTGTGGTTTCATCATGGGACCTTAATCTAGAGCTGAAGGCACTAACTGGGGTGCCGTTAGAGCCCATTGCCAGGGTGTCCCTGAGACCTCTCACCTTAAACGGGTCCTTTTGGTTGTGCTGTGTTTAGTTTGGCAGATCTGAGAGCTTCAAGCCCTCTCCTTTAGGGAACTTTTTCTACAGTTTACCAAAGAGAGAGTGGTCCTGAGACCAATCCCTTCTTTCCTGTCTAAGGTGGTGTTTCGCTTCCACTTGAATCGGGTCATTTCCTTGTCTGCCTTTTCCTTGCTTGGTGACTCAGAGGAGGACCGTCAGCTTCACCTGCTGGATCTCCACAGTGTGCTGCGCAGGTACCTTTTTAAAGGGACAGAGTCCCTTCAGAAATCGGGTAGGTTGTTTATCCTCTTTCGGGGCTCTCGTAAGCATTAAGTGACGTCCAAGGCCTCAATTGCCCATTGGGTAAAGCAGTCCATCTGTTCCGCCTACACAGTATGTGGAAAGTCTCCGCCATTGGGTCTCAGAGCCCATTCAACCAGGGCCCAGGCAGTGTCCTGGGTGGAACGCTGCCTTGTACCATTAGCAGACATTTGCAGGACGGTGACACGATTGTCCCTCCATTCCTTCATGAGACACTATAGTCTAGATATCCAGGTGGCCGGGGACGTGGTTGTTAGGGCTTCGATGCTTCAAGCCTGACTTGCTGGTCCCTTCCAGTTTTGAGCACTGTGTATTTAACGTTGGCTGTTTCTTTTTATTTACTAGTGCTATCTTTTTCTCTGGCTAGATCCTGGAAGCGAAACTACAGCTGCCTCTTCACATTAAATAACGATCCTTACTCTTGGACTGTTCTCAGGATTTCTTCCTTGCTACAGTATTGCATAAAGTTATAATGGGAGACATTTTCAAAGGCATTTACATCATTTGCAGACCTGTAAACTGTGTAAATGCCACTCTGTGAGATATTCAGCAGCACTGACAGGGTTAGTGCCGCTGAATATCTCCAGGTGCCGCCACTACATGCCCCAATGCTAAGTGGTTAGCATCGGAGCAGAGCAGAGGCAGCACCTGTTGCCAACCAGGCAGTGCCGAAAGTCTGGCATAGGTAACCCTGGCCTAATGTTTGCTGTGCTAGCTAACTGAGCAGTGACCAAATATTGCTGCTGCTGCTTGGTTAGTCTCACAGCAAAGTGGTGAACTCAGGAATTCAATGCCAAGGCCGGATATGACCCTGATAATGAATGTTCAGGTTTAACTTTCAGCACCAACGGCCAGCTACATTAGCAGTGCTTAGCTGCAGGTGCTGAATATTTTCTGCCCCCCCACCCCCAATATGTCTAGGCCTCTTATCGCTGCTAGGACAAGGGCCAAGTACCTTTATGATCATGCTCTACCTCAAAATATTCTGAGACATCTTTCTCCAGTGTCTCCTATCCTGGAAAATATGTCAACCAGTTTGATGCTGTTCACTATAATTTTCTGGCCTTCCAGTCATCATTCTTAGATCTTGATCATCATTTCAAAGAAGAAATAAATTTATCACTTGATACCAAGCTCTTGCATGTTCTTATCTATTTTATTAACCTTTTCATATCTGCACCTCCTTGAGATCTTAGTTTTGACAGGAGTTCAGCTTCCCATTGTTGGATATCTTTATCTGGAAATTCTTTAATATCCCCAACATCTGAGGAAGTACTTTGTAAAATACTTTTAATAGCATCTGAGATGAAGCCCAGCTGGATTCTTTAAGTGTACAGATATGCAGGACAGTTTTTGCCTGCTATCTTTTCTCAGGAAAATTTGTTCACAAGAAATTTAAAGTAATTGTAGTTTGTATTGGAGAAAACCAATTAATTGGGTCATTGCTGGGGCTTTTGGTCCACTGACTATTTTTCTCAGCTAATTTATTTAAACTATACAGTGATGTCTTGAAGGGATTAAGCCTTGTTTGCTGTTACTTGATGAATCTATTTATTACAGGTGTCCTCCTGCTGTTACCACCATGACTGAGTCTAATGAGAGAAAAGATGACAGCTCTATTCATCAGCCCTTCGGTTGTGATGAAGCAAATCTGTGGGTACCACCATTAGCCCCCTACTCTCTGAGAAAGGTACAGCCCCGGCAGCATGGCACCGTGACAGGACAGAAACCTCTTAAAGTTAAACGCAGGAGAACAAAACGTGAACGGGACAATGCCAAGTTTGGTAAAATCTCAGAAACCAGGTCTATCGGATATGTTCCCAGGATGCACCTCGCTCATCCTGACTTCCAGCACAGTATGCCTGGGCCACCATCTGCCACAGCCCTTAAAGGCACATATGTTTCCAACCCAGTAGTTATAACTCAGAACAGACTTATACAGCACCTGGGCATTTTTAACCGGGAAGTGAAATCTGCTGATATCGGACGGCTCTTGAGTGAGGAAATGGAGAGTGAAAGGAGTGCTGGAGGGAAAGGTAGTGAAACAGAGAAGGATGTGGAGGAGGAAGTCAGCAGTGCCACCAAAGCGTCTCTTAAAGAGGTAGCTAAGGCATCAGACTTGCAGCTAGAGAAGAGAGGGAGTGGATCCCCTCCAAGAACTGTGATATGTTCTCCAAAGCTAGTGAGGAATCTTAGTCGGAACCTACCAGAAGCTAGTACTGCAGGTCTTCAGGCAGAGGGAACAGAGCATCTCCACATCCTAGCTGTGTCATCTGCTGATGGCAAGGAGAACAAACCCCCAGGAAAGACTGATTCTTGTCCATTGAAAATCCCTGTCAAAGAGCTATCAGCTGATCTGGCTTCACAACTAAATCTTCACGCTGTGTTCCCAGGACGATATCTACTCAGTGAAGCTCAGAAGGTGATCCTTGCACTGCTGCTAGACAGGCATGGGAAAGTGCCAGACGTGTCTGAATTTGCCATGCGCCAAAAACTGAGCAGCAGTACTAACTCTTTCCCTTCGCAAGCAGCATCCTATGGTAAATTGATCATCTATAAAGCTGAGCTGTTGCATTGTAAATGCTGAGCAAATCTGTAGAGCTGGTGGCATAGTGAGCTGCTTTTCTACTTGACTTTCAGTTGTATGATTTGCTCTTCATTGGGAGTCAGGCTTTAGTAATGTATTTTTAATCAAGTTTTAGTTTCCCCCTCCCCCGGTGATTTTGCAAAGGCATGTGAAGAGATGTCTAAACATATTTCTAGTCAAAGTTTCCTTTTTGTTTTCAGACATTGATAAAATGATACAAGAACAGCAAACCAAAAGACTGTAATCTTCCAGCTTGCATTGCAGCCACATGGAAATCAAATTATCATTTGATAATTTCTTTTGAATGTCTTTCTGGCTGCTACTTCCATTATGATTTACATTGTTTGGACAATGGGGTTACTACAAATGAAACAGTCACATAATTGTGGGATTCTATAAATACGTGTGGAAAAGCAGCTTGTGCCATCAGCTCCTTTTGTTCTGTTAATAGTGTTCTATTTATAATTTTGTGTTCCCTCCAGTTTTTGTCTGCTGGGTCGCCTTTGGATTGTGTGATCATAATTGCATCACACCATATCATATAAAATATCATTCTCTGAAGACAAGCAGTTCAGTTTGCAAGTTTTGTTAATATGACACTTGTCCATACAGAAACATGATGACAGAAAAAGACCACATGGCCTATCGAGTCTGTCCTTCCATATCAACCACTGTAACATATGTGGCAGTTTTCATTCTGCAATGGCCCTGTGATTTCCCTCCGTCTTTTGATCTTTTTTTTTGTCTCTAAACTATTCCTGACTAAAATATCCTAGGTTGCCCTAGTTCTGTTCTTCCTCGTCATCCCTCCAGTCCAGTCCAGACATGTGGATTTATGCTGTCCTACTAGCAGATGAAGACTGAGAACCACTGGTTTGATTTCATGGTATAAGGGACCTATGTGGCCCTCTACTCACCAGTATTTATCAGTCTCCAGTAGATAGTGGGTTTTTTTTAATGCTGTGCAGTCTAGACAAGATTGAGAGACTATTTAAAACATTTTTCTATACCGCTCCTTCCAGAGATCAGGGGCGGTTTACATTGCAACATAACTTTTACAAGGAACAAATTTTAAGTAAACACACATGTACATAAAACTTGTAATTAGGCTGTAGAAATATTGATGGTATTCAGCCATTAAACCATTAACAAAGTAACTATTTACAACAGTTATATACATTCACATTAGACTCAAATGTTTTGGTGTTATAAGTGGTGAGTGTGGATTATATTCATTGGTAGGTTTTGGGGTCAGTTATGGGGGAGCTGGAGTGTTGTGTGTGGTGAAGTTTTGAAGATTATGGTTAGTAAACCAGTGGGTGTCAAGCAGCAGTAGTCTGCTACAAATCCCTGAGGTGCAGAACCTGGTGGTACCTGAGTCCATCCCCCCCCCCATCCTCCCTCAGCTTTCCTAGAAGGGTCCCCTCTTCTTCCTTCCTAACCTTTGGGAGAGGGCAGAGAGAGACCATAGTGCATGCGGTCTTCTCATCCCCCCTCCAATTTTTTGGGGGATCTAGGACTGCTTTCTCTGCACTTACAAAAAAAAAAGGAAAGATGCTGCAGCCATCTGTAGTTGCTTGTGGAGGGTGAACAGGCAGGTTGCAGTGGCTCAGGGCCAAGGCCGAATGGTTCCACGTGTCTCGGTGAGTATGGGGGGGGGGGAGATCACTCCACCTCCACCTCCCTACTGTGGTTGAGCACAGTGGTGCTGGGCGTCTTTGCTGTCTGGGCTAAGGCTGGGAGTGCATAGCAGCACAGGCCAGATGAGGCAAGGGCCAGCAGATTTTCTCTCCTCCTCCTTTCCCTGTTGTCCCAACACCTTTATTTGCTGCAGCATGACCACTGCACTTCACTCTTGGTGATGGAGGACTGGTTTTGGCAGGAAGGATGCCATTTTCCTCTCGGCTGCGGTTACTGTGGCACCGGTCTTAGTTTCATTTAGTGGCTGTGGCCATTCAATTCTTGTAAGCAGGCCTAGACATGGAGGAGGTGTGAGTTGGTGTGTTTTTTCACAGCGGCAGCCCCAAGTTAAAACCCCGTGGCTATGGTCTGAATAGGAGGTTCTTTCAAGGTTGGTGAGAACTACCATTTTTCTTGGTCTCTTCTGAGGGCCCCCCAAGCCGTAGCTCATGGGGATAGAGGGGAAACAGTTGAAGTCAAACGAGCAGGGTTCTGGCTGTTGGACCGTCAGGCCACCTCCTTGAGGAAGAGGTGAGGCAGGCAGGTCTAGAAAACAAGACATTTCCTCCTGTGGCATAGAAGGGGTCCGGTGGCCTATGTTGGCCTGCTTGGAGACCAGAAGCTGGTGGTTCCTGACAGCGTTTGTAGGTTTCTAGGGGGGGGGGGGAGCTCTCGATGGCCGTGTTAGCACTGCTGCATATCTTGGCCAAGGGCATTAATCCCTTTCAGTATTGGACCCCTAGTTTTTCTGTTTGGCCATGGATGGACGTTATGAACTCTAGGATGGTGGTTTCTACAGACTCTCCTGGACTGGGCTTGGAGCAGGAGTGGGCAGTCGGTAAGTAAAGACTCTGCTGGGCTATGGAACGTATACCTAATAATTTGTTCTCAAATTTGCTTTGTTACAGAAATACTAGTGAGCAGAGGGCTGCACAAGGCCATTTATACTGTGACATCAAACTAGTGGTTTTTGGTCTCCCATCTGCTGGTAGGACAACATAAACCCACACATCTGGACTGGATTGGAGGGACTCGAGGAAAGAAAATTAGCAGGTAAGGGCTAATTTCACCTTTTTTGGCATACTTGCAGAGTTTAGTCTCTTTTCCAAATGAAGAGAGCTTACAAGATTGCTATATCTTAGTGTTTTGTCAGTAATAACTTTGGTTTCTTGTCCTGTCCTCCCATTTTTTTCAGAACAAATAGGGGGATATGAGGACTCTGAAAGAGGTATGTGTGGTTTTCTAGGCACGTTTCATTTAAGCTATTTGTCTTTTGGAGAAGGCTCATCTGCCTGCATGCACCAGCAAATAAATGTATAAGGCTTCACTCAGGCCCACCAGGAGCAAGGTAGAGCAGTAGAGAACACTGAAGAGCTGACAAAGTGATGCTGAAGGGCTAATAGACGTCCCCATGTTCCACTGACAAAAATTGACTGGCCTTAAGGGAAGAGACTGGAGGGGTGGGTCATAAGAGAAAGAGGGTTTAAAGAGAAGGGAAAAGGGGTGGATGAGGGGGCAGTGTAAGGGAAGAGCACGGTTAGATGAGGGAATAAAAAGAGAAGTGCAGAGAAGAGTGGAAGGGGAAAAGAAAACTTGGAAAGTGTAAAGAGGGGAGTGGGAAGATGAAGGGAATGCAAGGAGGAAAAGTGAAAAAGGGATGGCAGGGAATGAGGAAGCATGAAGGATAAGTAAGGATAGTAGAGCAAGAGGGTAGACGGGACAGGAGGAGAGGAGGGAGAAGCCTACATATCCATAGCTGAACACACACACACACTGCCAGCATACACATCTCATACCCTCTGGCATCCTACTCTTGCATCTCCAAAGATAAATGGCTAAATTCTGCCAGTGAAGATATACACATTGTACTACTGGTATCCATATACTTGTATGTACACCTCATATACTTCCCATCCATTGCAGGCTTACCTTTAAAGTAATGCTGCTTATCTTTAAAGCCCTTAACAAGCTTTCTTCTGCCTCCCTCATGGATCTTGTTCACCTCACTCCTCAGAATAGATCCAGAAGATCGATCGCTGCTTACACATTCACTGTCCCTACTGCTATAATAAAATGCTCCCTTGCGACCAAGAACCGAGCCTTTGTGTTTTATGCGCCCATACTTTGGAATTCCCTTCCTGCCCATATCTGGTCTGTTACTGACCTTGCACAGTTTAGGAAGGCCCTAAAGCATCACCTTTTCCTTCAGTACTAACGAGTAGGGACTGTCTTTTTGCACGGACATTTCTGTACAGCACTGCGTGCGTAGTGCTATATAAATGCTAAATAGTAGTGTAGTAATAGTACTATTCTCAGGTCAGTGACATTACATAACGTGACAGACATGAAGGATGAACTTCGTTATCATAATCATACTAGTTGTTTTAATTACTTAACTTATTTAATTCTCTCCGTTTAAACCAAGTTGTCTTACCTGTTGTAAGTTCAATGTGTGTTCTGCCTGCCTTGTACAAACTAATGTTTATTGTAAACCGCACAGATATTTAAGAGTGCGGTATAAAAAAGAATTAAATAAACAAATATACTCTCTCAATCAATACCTATATTACACTTTCCCACCCAGACAGTCACTTGCACATTCCCTGCTACCCTTTCAGACACACTTTACATTTCAGCTGAGTCTCCCCGCCCCTCCCCCCCCCCCAAATACACATGTTTGAGTCTGAAAGGAGGAAAGGGGAAGCACATACTGTTAATGTGCGCTTTTCAACTATTTTTTTTCCCTGTAACTACAGGCATGCTTGCATGTCTTATAAAGTTGACTGCTTTGCTTGGGCCTTGCAGGACAAGTGCAAGGGTATTAAGTGTCCTAGACGAAACGTCAGCCTTGTGCCACCTCACAATTAGCTTTTGAACCTCTAGCACCCCCCCCCCTCCCAAGATTTTTATTGTTTGAACACCATCCCTCCCATATCAATCCTATAAGAATACATATTTGGACATCGCACTTTTAAATATATACATAATGATGAAAACGTCAAAAAGTGACTTGCGAGGGTTAAAGGACTATTTGCATATTGCCCATTCTTTCTGCAGATAAAAGTAGGCACTGCTAACTCTTTGAGTTTGTGTGGCTGGCAGGACCCATTACTCTGCTTTGACCATAGTTGCTCTTTGCTGCCCCCTCATCCAGAAGCTACTGCCTTAATTGATCTAGTGGCTGCGCCATCCCTGCCTTGTATCTTTTTTTTTTCTTGTTGCTGGGTGACCAATTCCGTTCAGCATTTTGTCTCTCATCAGACTGTCATCTTTGGGAGGAAAACATCTGTGTTAAATCTTCAGGTCAGCAGCTTCAGTCAAAGCCAGCATTAGTGGAGTGCAACCAGGACAGTTAAGCCATTGGGGGGGGGGGAACCCAAGAATGCCTGAAACTGAAGGAGGTACAGCCTGCTTGCAGGCTGTGGGGTTCCTCCTAAATTTCTGTCCTAGATCCCAAAATGTCTGGTGCCTGTCCGGCTTCAAGTGTATCTAAAGTGTACACAGAAAATGTCTGACTTGCAGAATTTGATACAAATATCTACAATGTCACAAAACGTCAGTCCTTCACAAGACTTCAGTCCTGGAAGAATAGGCTTTGAGCCTTTCTTGGCATGCCTTTTGAAACGGCATCAAAGGGCCTCTGCAGTGGTTTTTTATGTCCGCAGACTGCAGACATCAAGCATTTGTGCAAATGTGCAGAAGTGACTTATAGATGTTTGAGTGACTGAAAATGAAATGCACAAATATATAGTGGAAAATACAAACATGTTATCCAGGAAGCATTCATCCATCAAAAGGAATGGTTAAGGAGAAATGAATTGAAATTTAAGAGACATTGATAATTGCAGCTCAGGACAGTGATTACGGACCGGTTGGTTCCCAACAAGCACTAAAAGAACTGGCAAATCGGACATATGTACATTTTGTAAGAGAGAGCTGGAAACGGTTACTTATCTCATAACTGGCTGCAGAGTTCTGATGGCATAAAATTTCAATGCAGAAAAGCACAGTGAGGTGGCATGTCACATCCATTGGAAATTTTGTAAACATTACACGATCGCTATACCAGAAAGGCATTGGGATCATGTTCCTAAGAATTTATGGAAAATGAAAAAGTTATGATAACCTGGTACTTTCCCATTTGGACAGATTTGAAAAAGCAGAATGCAAAGATACTGGACATCATGGTAAAGGAGAAAAACACTGAAATGTCAATGATTATAGAGGTATCCGTTCCAAGTGATTATTCTGTGAATCAGGTGGAGAGGGAGACGTTCCTCAAGTAGCAAGAAATGCACTCGGAGGCCAAGATTTGTGTATCTTTCTGTCATATTGGGTGCTACAGTCCAGTTTAAAGAATTTTCAGGTACACTTTGATAGGTTGCCCGTACATATTGCATCCTGTGAACTCCAGCAGGAAACTTTGGCATGATGCAAGCATTAGCAGCAAACTTGAGAGACTGAGATCATATTCCTTATACTCTAGTTTAGGAGTGAATGTAATGCAATGTTTGCCTTTGAGTCAGTGCTGACATCTGGTGACCCAACAGCTTCTGGAGACATTGTGCCAGAAAAGATGGACCCAAAGTAGTTCACAGCAATATGATCAAAATACCTCAAACTAACCCCTTCTATGCACCTCCACTAATGATCAACCCCCCTCTCTGCCTCCAGGTCTAACTGCCATTGCCCCATGTAACCTAGATGTAAATAGTTCTGTTCTCTTATGTGTTAACTACTGAGATCAATGTACCTGTTCAGTTCTCTGCGATGTTATAGTTTTGCACATTTCATGTAATAGTTCAACGTTTCCTTTCTATAAACTGCTTTGACTCTGAGATAAAGTGGTCTATGCTAAATAAATAATGCTACAATACAGCAATAAAAAAAACAGAAATAAATCAAATTATAAAATATCTGTCACAATACATACAATTCATGTATAACAATTTAGAACTATAGCCTATACCACCCTACTTTATTAGGAAGGAATATCCTACTGGTCAAGCTTATTAAGCTCAACTCCAACTCCACAGCAACCCTCCCCCCTCCATAGGCAGACTCATCTCACTTACTTACTGTTGAAGGAGCACCTAACATGGTTAATATCATCTGTCTTTGACCCACCCCTTCAGTTGTAACCTGCCCAGGGTGATCTACCACCCAAGGCTGGCCAGGTCTTATGTTAGCTGGAGATGATATTACGGGGACATAATCATCAGAACCAGGAAGGCAGCATTGAGGAATTGTAGCAGACTTGTTTCAGGGATGGAAGGGTACTCAGATGGACAGGGCTTTCTCTCAGCAATTTCTCCTTTGAAACTTGGCTCTTCAGTGTTCACTCCGTGGTTACTGAAATCCTTCATTTAGATCTGTTTTGATGTCCCCATACAAGTCATTGGTGAGGCCTCATTTGGAGTATTGTGTTCAGTTTTGGAGATCATATTTCACAAAGGATATAAAAAGACTTGAAAAGTTCAGAGGAAGGCAGAAGACGTATGAGAAGAGATTTGAAGACCTAAATATGTATACCTTAGAGGAGAGGAGGGCTAAGGATATATGATACAGACTTTTAAATACTTTAAATACAAAGACAGGGAAACTGTAAAACTAGAGGGCATAAAACGAAGCTGCAAGGAGGTAAACTTAAAAGCAACATCAGGAAATACTTTTTCACTGAAAGGGTGGTGGATGCTTGGAATGCCCTCCTGATGGAAGTGGTGGTGGCAGCGGCAAATACAGCGACGGAATTAAAAATGCCATGGGACAGACAGTGGATCCCTTTTTATAGCAAGAAGATGGAATCAAAACAAACTTAAATATATTTCAACAAATAGAGAGTGGGGGACCTGCACAGAACAGCAGTTACAACTACTCTAGCCACCTTACTGGGCAGACTAGATGGACAATATTGGCCTTTATCTGCTGTCATATACCATGTTGCTGAATTTAAAGCTATTATAGTAACTGGCATCATTTGTCAGCCACTATACTACTCACATATAAATCTATACACTTCATCAGCAGATTATGGGCCTCCTAAAAGCCTTTCTGAAAGAAGAGTATATTGCCGATAAGACAACCAGAAGAATATAGAGACTTTTTCAATGAGGGTTCATAATGTGCCGGATCTATGGACAACATGGAACACTTCAAAGTCTGTCAGGTGGCTTGCAAAATTTGTCCTAGTTCAGAGAGACTTGTGGGTGGTAATTTATCTGAACAAGCAAGTGGGAACATGTTCCATCTTTTTGTGTTGAGAAAAAAAACATCTTGGCAGAGTCCAAGTTGTTATCTAGGCTCCCACAAGAGACCCCTGAATGAGGATGCGCTGTTATGGCCCTAAACTGAAATGTACCAGTCTTTGGCTTCAGGAGCAGTCCATCTGATCTTTTGTTTCCTTTGACCCTATTAGCCCTGAGAGCGGGGTGACAAAGAACTCTTTCTAATTGGATAGCAGTTTGCATCTCTTTGTTATGCCCAAGCTAGTCTGACCTCGGGGAGACATGTCAAAAGGCCATAATGTTAGTGATGGTAACACTGGTCACCTAATTTTTTTGGCTGAAACTACTTGCCTTTTTCAAATCTGAGTTTAAAGTAAGTTACAGACACACAAGTTTATTTCCATGTCCAAATGAATTTACGTTCTAAGTTGTAAGCCTGAGGCAGTTGAGGGCAAAGTGTCATGCCCAAGGTCACATCAATAGGAGATGCAGGATTTGAACCCTAGCTTCCCTGGTTCTCAGCCTGCTGCTCTAACCACTGGGCTGCTCCTCCACTCCACTGAGGAGAATTAAAGGGCTTCAATTAGAGGTTTAGGCTACATATTCAGTTTTATAGGCCACACATTCATTTTATTTCCCGTTATCATTTGGCAGGTTCTGACCAGATTAGTAATTTATTGCATTTGATATTCTGCCTACAATCCAAATTTTAACGTGAATTAGAGTACAATAACAAAAATAACTAAATACACATAAAACAAAAACATAGTTGCAGTGCAAAGTAAATCAATATACAATAAAAATAGCATTTAAAATACCTGCTGGAAAAACCAGACTTTAAGAGGTTTACAAAACATTAAAGGCTCTTGAGTTATCTCCAAAAGAAGTTTGCTCCATAAAACGTGGAACATTGTGCAGCAGGTGCTTTGCTGAGCGCAGAACTGCCCTCCCAGACCTGGAAGCATTTTCCGCTCTGGAGCGGCTGCTTTGTCGGAGGGGCTAACTAGTACGGTGTTGAAAGGCAACCTGGAGGGCTCTCTGGAATTTCATTCTGCCTCTTAGCTGCAAAGAGAAAATCTGCAGCAAGTTTTACTGACCCCCTGGCATGGAGGAAGTGCAGCAAGCACCGGGTGAGGAAGAAGAGACCCCCGGTACTAGGTAAGCTGGAAAAACCTGAAGTTGTAGCTCTTTAATCGTTGTGGGATGTTACTGCTAACATGAATGCTTCCCTCCTGATGTTTGGTGATAAGTGCACTCAGTTCTTGATTGAATTTAACCAGTTCAGTTAAGCAGGTTTCTCAAGAGCCAGATACATCAAACCGGCAGAGCAGCATCTATGGAATCCTGCTTGAATGAGCTCTTAGTATTATGCAGAGCTCAGGCTAAAGAGAAGTTGCTTTTGTTTTGAAAGCTAGAGCACTTGGAGAATTCTAGGAGGAACAATTTACTTTTCTTAAACTTTCCCAGACTTCCTATGATAGGTCCAGTTGATCATGGTTCTAGCTGCTCCACTGTCTGACCTTTTCAATGCCTCTTTAGAGTCGGGAGTGGTCTCAGAGGACTGGAGAGAGGCACATGTGGTCCCTTCATACAAAAGCAGAAGTAAGGATTAAGTTGGAAACTACAAGCTGGTTAGTCTGACCTATGTGGTGAGTAAATTAATGGAAACGTTGCTAAAACCAGAGGATAGTGAGGTTTTTGGAGCCTAACGAATTGCAGGATCCAAGGTAGCATAGTTTTACTAGAGGCAGGTCTTATCAAATTAATTTCTTTGAGAAACCAGAGTTGGACCAAGACAGAACCCTAGATAATAGTGTACTTAGGTTTTGGTAAAGCCTTTGACACTGTTCTGCACAGGTGACTTATAAATAAATTGAGCACCCTAGGGATAGACCCTAAAGTGGCTGGTTTAGAAATTAGTTGAGAGGGAGAGGACAAGGGGTACAGGTAAATGGAGCTCTCTGAGGAGAAGGTTGTTACTAGTGATGTGCCGCAGGGATCTGTCCTTGGTCCGATTTTACTTTTTAACATTTTTGTCAGTGATATTGTGGAATCGCTGTCCCGTAAAGTATATACCAAGGAAGGAGTAGATGTCATGAGGGATCTAGCGAAGCTTGAAGAATGGTCGAGAATTCAGCAGCTGAAATTTAAGACTAAAAAATGCAGGGTCATGCATTTGAACTGCAAAAATACAAGAGAGCGGTACGGTATAGGGGGTGAAGTACTTCTGTCCATGAAAAAAGAGAGGGACCTGAGCATGATTGTTTCTGATGATCTTAAGTTGTCTAAACAGGTAGAAAAGGCAACAGCGAAAGCCAAAAAGGATGCTTGGATGCATTGGGAGATGAATGGCCAGCAGGAAGAAGGTGATAGTGCCTCTTTATACATTTTTGGTGGTACCTCATTTGGAGTATTGTGTGCAATTCAGGAAATCACACCTTCAAAAAAATATAAACAGGATGAAGTTGGTGCAGAAGGTGGCTACAAAAATGGTCAGTGGGCTTCATCATAAGGCATATGGGGACAGACTTAAATATCTCCATGGATACTTTGGAGGAAAGGTGGAAGAGGGGGGCAATATGATAGACATTTAAATACCTCCATATCATAAATGCACAAAAGGAGTGCATCTTTCAATTAAGAGAGCTCTGCAATGAGGGAACATAGGATGAAGGTGAAAGGGGGATAGATTCAGGAGTAATATGCAGAAATATTTCTTTACAGAAAGAGTGATAGATGTGTGGAATAGTCTCCCAGTGGAGATAGTAGAGATAAGGACACTATCTGAATTCAAGAAAGCATGGGACAAAAACAGAAGATCTCTAAATGTAAAAAAGGGACTGTAGTAGTTGGTATGGAAGGGCAGATTGGATAGACTAAATGGTCTTTATCTGCCATCATGTTTCTATAGTTTGTAAATATTTGATGGAGGTTTTAATTGATTCTGGGGTCTGTCTACTGTAGAAAATGAGGATTCATTGGACTTGACCAGTTTTCCTGAGAGCTCACTGGAGGTCATCTCTGGGAGATCCATCTTGCTGGTCTGTTTTGCCTTGGAGCTAGACAGAAATCTCATTCTTCCAAATCATCCTGCTAGTCCAGACTAGTGGGTAGTGCCCTCCCCTGTCAGCAGATTGGTGAGACAGAGAAAATCACAGAAGCTTTGTGACATCACCCTTGGTATATAGCCACGGACCCCTAGAGGTCAGCTTCAGTATTTTCTCTGTCTCAGCAGATGGTGAACGTCTAGCTCCTGAGGGATTCAAATAATTCTTTGGGGGGTCTTTCTTCTGCCTGCCAGTTCAAGCAGATAGCGTTGCCCCTCCTCAATACATACCACCTTATCCAGGTTTGCCAGAGGTGTTCCTGATCAGGAGGATAAGTAGAGCACCTCTGAAGGAAAGTGCTGCTGTACATGAGGTACATAACAGCCTTTCACTCCAGCAACCTTGTACTTCAGTAGTCTTCAGTTCAGGACTTGTCCTCCCAGGCTTATTATAAAGTTCAATAAAACATTAAAAAAAATAACATTAACGGAAAGAGAGGTGCTCCGGTGTACAGAGTATTGTTGGCAACCAGGTCCAGGGCTCTGGCATCAGTACTCTGCCATCCTCTGTTAAAGCTCCTTCTCTCTCTTTAGCTCAACTCCACTGGTGAGGTACAGTGTGGGGTTTTTCCCTGCCGGCTCATGTGGCATCTCTGCCATCCTCCTCTCCTTATGATAGTTCGCAGTTGGGATCTTTCACTGGTGCTCCAGGCCTTAGTTTGAGCTCCATTTGAGCCACTCAGAGCTCCTTCCCTTAAGGATCTGATGCTAGACTGTCTTCTTTTGTGGCGGTTACATTGGCCCAGCATGTATCAGAACTCCAGGCTCTTTCATGCCGGGATCTTGTTTCTTTCCTTTTCATCGGAGGGGGTCACCCTTCGCCCAGTCCTGGCCTTTTTGCCAAAGGTCATTTCAGACTTCCATCTTAATCAATCTCTCTCTCTTCCTGCCTTCTTCCAGGAATGTGGTTCAGCTAATCACCAAGCTCTTCATCTTGATGTCAGCAGAGTTTTGCGCCACTATCTCGGTTACCAATCCATTTCGTCTTTCGGATTATCTTTGTCTTATTTGCCGATCCCTGGAAAGGGGTGGCTGCCTTCAAGGCAACAATAGCATGCTGTTTTAAGGAGGCCATTGAATCTGTCTATATCCTCCACAGTAAACCTGTTCCTTTAATTATTTGATAAACTGAAGAGTAGCAAATCACCTGGACTGAATGGTATACATCCAAGGGTGTTGAAAGAACTGAAATTAGATTGCAGACCTGCTATTAGTAATCTGTGAACTATCATTAAAATTATCTGTAATACCTGAGGCTTGGAGGATGGCCAGTGTAATGCCAACTTTTAAAAAGGGTTCCAGGGGTGATCTGGGAAAACTACAGACCAGTGAGCCTGATGTCAGTACCGGGAAAAATGGTAGAAACCATAATAAAGAACAAAATTACTAAACATGTAGCTAGTCATGGCTTAATGGGAGACAGCCAACATGGCTTTAGAAAAGGAAGATCTTGTCTTACTAATTTGTTTGTGTTTTTTTTTTTGAAGGTGTGAATAAACAGATACACTATATCAACAGACTCACCTTTGTCTGTCCGGACTTTCAGAAAGCCTTTGATAAGGTCCCTCATTTTTGGCAAAACTAAAGAGTCATGGGATAGGAGGCAGTGTGCTATTGTGGATCAGGAACTGGTTAAAAGATAGAAAGCATAGGGTAGGGCTAAATGGCCAGTTTTCCCAATGGAGAAAGGTGAATAGTAGTGTACCCCAGGGATCTGTGCTGGGTCTGCTGCTTTTTGACAAATTCATAAATGACCTGGAAAAGGGAATAACGAGTGAGGTTATCATATTTGCAGATTACACAAAACTATTTAAAGAAGTTAAAACTCAAGAGGATTGTGGAAAATTGCAAGATGATCTTGATAAATTGGAAGACTGGGCATCCAAATGGCAGATGAAATTTAGGGGTATGTTTACTAAACCGGGCTATCTGCCACTTTGTCCCATATTATTCAATGGGACCTAGTTGCAGATAGCCCGGGTTAACTGTTAGCCCGGTTTAGTAAACATACCCCTTAATGTGGACAAGTGCAAAGTTATGCACCTAGGGATGAACAACCCAAACTATGGTTCCTTTGCGTCCCTCTAGTCCAGTCCTGGAACCAGAGTTTAGAATCTCCTCCAGCAGCCTTGGAGACTGAAAGACATCACCGCTTTGCTGGCACCAGTATAAATAGAGAAGGACCGCCCCCTTCCACCAGTACTTTCAGTCTCCAAGCAGCTAGAGGAGATTCTGAGCCTGGGACTGGGCTCAGTTGAGACAAATAAGCAGAGCTTGACCTTTTAGCTTCCTTTTAAACTTGTAGAAAGTAGGCTAGTTTAAAGGGGGGGTTTCTTTAAGATTTCTTTTTGTTTGTTTCTAATTGGCTAATTTCTGTTTTTGCCAGGTGCAGTGCTCCTTTTGAAGGGGATTCAGCTCCTTTCATAGGCTCCATCCTCGTTTCTTAGCCCCTTCTCCAACCTCTCCCCTCCTCCCCCCTCCTTCCTCCCCTCCTGCTCCGTTCATTTCCCCGTCGCGGTTTAAGTTTATTAGCTTAATATACCGCTAAACGCAAGGAACATCATAGCGGTTTACAGAGTTCAAATCACAATGGTCACCATAGGGTGAAGGGGAAAAAAAGGAAAAGTTACATCGATTGATAGGAAAGCAAACTAGGCAGATTCATACAACAAGATGGTAGATGGGAGAGTGAGGGGAGGGGGAAGGGAAGACAGTCATGTGAGAGGTTCAGGAAGGTCAAAGGCAAGGGTAAAGAGGTGAGTTTTAAGGCGGTTCTTGAAGGTGGCATGATCTTGTTCGAGGCGGATAGAAGAGGGGAGAGAATTCCACAGGGCAGGGGCAAGGAAGAAAAAGGCAGAGGAACGAGTGGATTGGAGGCGAGCACAGGTGGGTGAGGGAAGATGTAAGCGATTCAGGTGAAAGGAGCGTAGGGAACGAGTTGGATTGTGAAAATGAACCAAGTCAGCTAGGTACTGAGGGGAGTGGGTGTGGAGGGCGCGGTGGAGAAGGACCAGAGTTTTAAAGTGAATGCGGAACTTGACAGGGAGCCAGTGAAGACGGATGAGGAGGGGAGTGATATGATCACGGATAGATGCATGAAAGATGAGCCGGGCAGCAGTGTTTTGGATACATTGGAGACGGAGTAGTTGGGAGGCGGGGAGACCAGACAGGACGGAGTTGCAGAAGTCAACGCGAGACATGACCAAGGAGAGAAGAAGGGTAGAGAGCCTGTGAAGAGAGAAAGGGTCGAATGGCACGAATCTGACGTAGAAAGTAGAATGAGGACTTTGAAACGTGAGCGATGTGATCCTGAAAGGTGAGGCCAGGGTCGAAAAGGACACCCAGGTAGCGAAAGGTGGAGACTAAGGGAATGGGCGAACCAGAGAAAGAGGGGGAAACCGGAGGGGGGACACCATCACGTGAGAACCAGATGGCCAGAGTCTTAGCAAGATTTAGGTGTAGGCAGTGAGTGGTAAGCCAATGGGCTACAGCTGTGAGACAGGAATTCAGTGGGGAGAGGTCCGGGGAAAGGGGAGAGGTGTGGTATAGAAGAAGGAGGTCATCAGCATAGTAGAAGGCAGAAATCCCGTGTTGTTGGACCAACAGTGAAAGGGGGTGTAAGGAAGACATTGAAAAGGAGAGGAGCCAGAACAGAGCCCTGGGGGACACCGCAGAGCAGGGGAGTAGGTGTAGAGGTGGTTGGGGGGGTGGAGGTAGAGAGAACTGAAAAGGACCTAGAGGAGAGAAAAGAATGGAACCAGTGAAGGACAGTGCTGCAGAGGCCCGCCTCGCGAAGACGGGCTAAGAGGAGGGAGTGGTCGACAAGATCGAAAGCAGCGGAGAGGTCGAGAGAAACTGCCACCGAAAGATCGCCACGGTCGTGGGCAGTGTGAATTTCATTCAGGAAACCAAGAAGAACAGTTCCGATGCTATGGCCGGGGCGGAAGCCAGACTGACGAGGGTGGAGAAAGTGAGTAGAATCAAGGTGGGAAGAAAGTTGAGAGAAGACAGCTTTTTTGAGGATTTTAGATAGGAAGGGAAGGTTAGAGACTGGGCGGTAGTGCGCGGGAATCATGGGGTCGAGAGAGGGCTTTTTTAGGATAGGTCGGACAAGGGCGTGTTTCCATGATCGGGGGAATACCCCAGATGAGAGACTGGCGATCATAGAAAGGATGGGAGGGATAAGGGCTAAAGAGGGGGTGAGAAGCCAGGAGGAGGGGATGGGGTCTAGAACTGAAGATATGAGATTGCAGACCTGCTATTGGTAATCTGTGAATTTTCATTAAAATCATATGTAATACCTGAAGATTGGAGGGTCGCCAACGTAACACCAATTTTTAAAAAGGGTTCCAGGGGTGACCCGGGAAATTACAGACCGGTGAGCCTGACATCAGTACAAGGGAAAATGGTAGAAACCATCATAAAGAACAAAATTACACAGCATGTAGATAGTCATGGCCTAATGGGAGACAGCCAACATGGCTTTAGACAAGGAAGATCTTGTCTTTTACTAATCTGATATGTTTTTTTGAAGGTGTGCATAAACAGGTAGACAAAGGTGAGTCGGTTGATATAGTGTATCTGGACTTTCAGAAAGCTTTTGACAAGGTCCCCCATCAGAGTCTTTTGGCGAAGCTAAAAAGTCATGGGATAGGAGGCAGTGTACTATTGTGGATCTGGAACTGGTTAAAAGATAGAAAGCAGAGGGTAGGGCTAAATGGCCAATATTCCCAATGGAAAAAGGTGAATAGTGGAGTACCCCAGGGATCTGTACTGGGTCCGCTACTTTTTGACATATTCATAAATGACCTGGAAAAGGGAATAACTAGTGAGGTTATCAAATTTGCAGATGACACAAAACTGTTTAAAGTTGTTAAAACTCAAGAGGATTGTGGAAAACTGCAGGAGGATCTTGATAAATTGGAAGACTGGGCATCCAAATGGCAGATGAAATTTAATGTGGACAAGTGCAAAGTTATGCACCTAGGAAAGAACAACCCACACTATAGTTACACGATGCAAGGCTCCACATTAGAAACCACCACCCAGGAAAAAGATTTAGGAGTCATCGTGGAAAACATGTTAAAATCCTCCGCCCAGTGTGCAGCGGCGGCCAAGAAAGCAAATAGAATGCTAGGTATCATAAGGAAAGGGATGAAGAATAAAACAGAGGATATTATAATGCCTCTGTATCGCTCCATGGTACGACCGCACCTTGAATATTGTGTGCAATTCTGGTCACCGTATCTTAAAAAGGACATAGCATTATTAGAAAAAGTACAGAGAAGAGCCACCAAATTTGTGAAGGGGATGGAAGGCTACTCCTATGAAGAGAGGCTAAAAAAGTTAGGGCTCTTTAACCTGGAAAAGAGACGGCTGAGGGGAGATATGATAGAGGTCTATAAATTAATGAATGGAGTGGAATGGATAAACGTGGATCAATTGTTTACGCTATCAGAATATAGAAAGACTAGGGGACATGTAATGAAGCTACAGGGTAAACTATTTAAGACAAATAAGAGAAAATATTTTTTCACTCAGCGTGTAATCAAACTCTGGAATCTGTTACCGGAGGATGTAGTAAGGGCTGTTAGTATAGCTGGGTTTAAAAAAAGGTTTGGACAAGTTCCTGGAGGAAAGGTCCATAAACCACTATTAAAAAGGGACCCAGGATATCAATGCTTGACCCAGTACAAGCATTGTGGAACCTGTGTCTTTTGGGGATATTGCTAGGTACGTATGACCTAGATTGGCCACTGTTGGAAACAGGATACTGGGCTTGATGGACCTCGGACTGACCCAGTATGGCATGTCTTATGTTCTTATGTTCTAGAGCACAGGAAGTTTTCTTAGAAGAGGTAATAGTTGTAATGAGCTCGGCGGAGTTGAGTGGGTGGAAAGAATGCCAGACGTGGGAGAGATGGGGGGTGCGAGGGGGAGAGCAGGGGGGTGGACTCGAGATGGGAGGAGGGCAGTGGCGCACTGGGGGAAGAGACTATTATATTAGCCTCCCTGCTCCCGAACCTGCTATTAAGGGTGAGGAGCAGGTGGCAGGCTCGTTCCCCTCGCTTCGGGGCCGGCAGGCAGTGCGGCCTTGGCCACGTGGCAGTTAAAAGTGCTGGAGCTGAAGCCGCGATCCGGCTGAGCTCAGCGCGTGTGGCAATTCTCGTCGCTCTGGCAAGGGTGCAACAGAAGATCGGCGGGGGCAGTGAATAACCTGGCTGGCGAAACAGGCTGTTTGGCCTGCATTTCAGGAGCAGAGGTATTTCAGGGGAGAAGCCTCAGGTGAGCACACTTTGAATTTTTTGTCGGGGGCCGCGTGTAGCCGCGCGGGAAATGGCGGTGGCCATTTTAAGAGCACAGTTTGGGTTTTTTTTCTCGTTCAAGGCCTAATTTAGCGAATTAAAAGCTTCGTTTTTGGGGGGGATTAGTCAGGTTTGCCTGGTGCCACAAGTAGGTAGGTGATTATATATAGATCTAAAATCCTTTTGTTTGTGTGTGTGTGTGTGTATGTATATGTCCCTCCATAGGGGGGGGCAAGAGCAGCAGTGGCACTAGCATGCCCGCGAAATCGCGTTGTCTGGTGTGTGGCACGAAGCGCGGTGCTGTGCAGGACTCCGGGGTCTGTCGGACTTGCACTCTAGAAGTGGAGGCGATGGACCAGGTGCCAGTGAAGGCAGTGATGGGGCGGGAGGCAGTTCCTTTGCGTCCCTCTAGTCCAGTCCCAGAACCTTAGTCTAGAACGTCCTCCAGCAGCCTTGGAGACTGATGTCATTGTTCTGATGTCACCGGTACAAGTAGGCTAACACCACCCCCTTTCACCAGTACTTCAGTCTCCAAGCAGCTAGTGAGACGTCTGAGCCTGGGACTGGGCTCAGTTGTAACAAACAAGTAGAGCTAGATTATTATTATTTAAATTTATCTGACTTGAATCAAATTTTTGATTAGATTTTTGTCTTTTTGGTTTTAGGAATGCTGCTGCTGGTGAAGCTTCCTGCTGGGCTATTGTGATTCTTTTCATCCTTTTTGATTCACCCTCTCCCTCTCTGCTTTCAATCTTTTTCTATCTTGATGTTAATTTTTCCCCATCCCCTAAACGAGCAGGGGCTTGCAAGGATCTTTTTAAAGGTTTAGCGAGGATAGTGCCTCCCTGCTCCCGAACCCAATAAGAGCGGTGAGGAGCAGGTGGAAGGAAAGAAAAAGGCAACAGCGGCGCACAGCCCTTAACTGGAAAAGGCTTGCAGGGCATTTTTTGGCGTGTCAGACGCCGGAGCCGAAGCCGCGGAACAGCTGAGCTCCGGCGCAATGAACTCCTCCTCTTCCCTACGTTTGAGTTTAAGGTAGGTGGGGAAAGAGCTGGCGGTTGGCTAGGTGGCGTTGAAAGCAGCCTTGTTGCCGTTAGTTGTTTTGCACGCGCGTGAACGGCACGCGGCAGGCTCAGGAGTGTTTAGCTTAAGCAGGAAATAAGCGGCAGCCATCTTTTATTTCATTTTATTTGCGGTTTAGCCCTCGTTTGATCATTTTAGTCTGGGGCACCTAAGCTTTTAACATTGCAGTCTTAGGTTTAAAAAAAAAAAAGAAAAGATAGTAATAGTTAATATCACAACTATTTCTGGAAATTTGATTAATAGACATATTCTCCAATAGTCATTATAAGATGCCGGCTAAGCCGCGATGCTTAGTTTGTGGCTCGCGGCGTGGAGAAGTAATGGATTCGGGTGTGTGCAAGTCATGCACTTTGGAGCCTGATGGTGCAAATAAGGCCCAAGGGAGTTCCTCGGGAGGTCATGTTGGTGTGACAGGGGAACTGGGTAATTCTCTGCCGCCTGCTTTAAGTCCAGTGCAGACAGGGCCAGGGCCGTCTACTGAGGTTGATTCTCTGGTGCTTCAATCTATGAGCTCAGGAGATGTTTTTGATTCTATTCCTCCTAATTTCTATTCGCTTATGGCTCAGGCCTTGGAGCTTCTGCAGCCTATGTTGGGGGTTTCTTCACAAACTTCAAAGGGTAAGAAGCATACTGGGTCTGTATGTCTACCCGAGGAGGAGACCGGGTTAGCAAAGATCAGTAAACAGGCGGTAACTGATAGTCTCTTCTCGAGGAAATGTTGGAGGGTGCGGACGATGTTGATCAGTCCTCAGAGATTGAGTTAGAGGAAGGAGAGTTGCCAGAGGAAGAACAACAAAGTAGAGTTGTCAGAGTGTTTCGTAGAGAGGCATTGCCTGCTTTGATTTCTGAGACTCTCAGGTCTCTTAATACGCCTGCGGGCGAGTCTGTAGCGGAGGATTCATTGGAGGATCCGCTTTTGCAGGCGGTGCGGAAGTCCCAGTGGGTTTTTCCAGTTCATAGAGTTTTTAAGTCTATGATTCAAGAAGAGTGGGACTGTCCTGAGGCAGCTCTTCGAGGTTCTAGATTTTTAACTCGTCTTTACCCTCTTTCAGATCAAGACGAGGAGCTTTTTCGCTCTCCTAAAGTGGATGCTGCGGTTTCGGCTGTAACCAAGAAGACTACAATTCCGGTTGAAGGGGCCGCGGCATTAAAGGATGTTCAGGACTGCAAATTAGACACACTGCTTAAGCAGGTGTTTGATATTAGCACCCTCTCCTTGCATGCCTCGATAGCGGGGGCATGGGTCGCGAGAGGATGTTTACGCTGGTCACAAAAGTTGCAAGTAGATCAGATAAGTGAGCAGTTAGATGAGGTAACCTGGTTGGAGTCGGGCGCTGCTTATTTGTCGGACATACATTATGATCTTATCTGGGCACTGGCTAAAAGTATGGCCTCGGTGGTGGCGGCCCGAAGATACCTTTGGTTGCGTAACTGGTCAGCGGACGCTTCGTCTAAGGCTCGTCTTAGTAAGTTACCATTTAGGGGTAAGCTTTTGTTTGGTGAGGATTTGGAAAAGTTAGTTAAACTCGTGGAGTCCAAGGGAAGTCGTCTGCCGGAAGATAAGCCTAGGCAGAGTCGAGGTGCTAGGGGCTCACGGGGAAATTCTAGAGTTTCGTAGGTTTCGGACACATCGTTTTAACCAGCCCCAGCGGGGAAGGTTCTCAGTACGGGGTCAGGGATTTCGAAATTTCCGGGGAGCCGGCAGGGGGTTTTCACAGTTCGTCCCCAAACCTTAAGAAATCCCAGTGAGATGAGACAGGCTCAGGCGGGGTTTATTCCCGTGGGAGGAAGGTTAAGGGATTTTTACCCTGCCTGGGTCAAAATTACCACAGATCAGTGGGTTTTAGAAGTCATTCGAGAAGGTTATGCACTAGAGCTCCTTCGGCCCGTGTCAGATTCCTTTTTTCAATCTCCTTGCAACACTCCGCAAAAAGTGCGCACAGTCGCAGAGACGCTGCAGCGTTTGCTACAGCTTCGGGCGGTAATACCCGTTCCTGCGGAGCAGTGCGGCCTCGGTCGGTACTCCATCTATTTTGTAGTGCCAAAGAAAGAGGGCACTTTTCGGCCGATTCTAGATTTGAAAAGGGTAAATCGCTGTCTTCGGATTACCCACTTCAGGATGGAGACGCTATGCTCTGTCATCGCGGCTGTAAGGGCAGGCGAATTCCTAACGTCGTCAGATCTGACCAGAAGCTTATCCACATATCCCCGTGCGGAAGGATCATCAAAGATTTCCTAGATTCGCTCTGCCCATGGGGCATTTTCAATTTCAGGCGATGCCTTTCGGATTGGCAACAGCTCCGCGAACGTTCACCAAGGTTATGGTGGTGGTAGCGGCTGCACTACGCAAGGAAGGAGTACGGGTGCATCCTTATTTAGACGACTGGCTGATTCGAGCAAGGTCAAGGCAGGAGAGTTTGATGGCCACCGCGCGGTTAGTGTAGTTGATGGAGAGCCTAGGCTGGGTAGTCAATTTTGCAAAGAGCAAGTTGGAGCCCACTCAGTCTCTAGAATATTTAGGAGCACGTTTCGAAACTGCGAAAGCTGCAGTTTTCCTCCCGAGCCACAGAGTTCAAGGGTTGAAGGAGATGGTGAGTCGGTTTCTAGCCAGACGGGCGCCAACAGCGTGGTATTATCTGCAATTACTGGGCACGATGGCGGCCGCGATCGAAGTAGTACCGTGGGCCAGAGCTCATATGCATGCATTGCAGGGGGCACTTCTGCAACGATGGTCTCATCAGAAAGATGCATTGACTCGGCGTCTAATCTGTCCACCAGAGGTTCATCAGGATCTTCTCTGGTGGTTAGCGGAGGAGCATCTGGAGGCAGGTATGCCTCTGGAGCCTCCATCGTGGAGTCTGCTAACGACGGATGCAAGCCTCACAGGTTGGGGGGCTCATTTCCAAGGCAGGTTTGTCCAAGGTCTCTGGTCACCGGAGGAACAGACTTGGTCTATTAACCGTCTAGAGATGAGAGCTGTGATTTTGGTGTTGCAGGAATTTCAGGAATCTCTGAGTCAGTCGGCAGTAAGGGTGTTTTCCGACAATGCGACAACAGTAGCCTACATCAATCATCAAGGAGGAACCGGCAGTCTGGCTCTGCAAGCGGAGGCGAGTCAGCTTTTGAAGTGGGCAGAGCGCAATCTGTTGGCTCTTTCCGCTCAGCATGTCGCAGGAGTGGACAATATGGAAGCGGATTTTCTAAGTCGTCGCAGAGTAGACCCAGGGGAGTGGCAGCTTCACCCGGAAGTGTTTGCGTTGTTGGTACAACGATGGGGGATTCCCCTAATGGATCTGATGGCAAGTTTCGAGTTGGCTCAGGTGTCGCGATTTTTCAGCAGAAGGCGGGAACGAATGTCAGAAGGCCTCGATGCCTTAGCACAGAAATGGCCGGAAGATGGTCTCCTTTACGTGTTTCCGTCGTGGACTCTGATAGGGCGTGTACTGCAACGTGTGGAGCGACATCGAGGTTGGGTGTTGCTAATAGCGCCCGATTGGCCTCGAAGACCTTGGTATGCAGACCTAGTGCGTCTGCTGGTGGACATGCCATGGAGGATTCCGTTTCGAGAGGATCTTTTACAGCAAGGTCCATTACGCATGCCCCAGGTGGCTCGATTCTCGCTTACGGCATGGCTCTTGAAAGGGCTAGGATGACTGCCAAGGGCTGCTCGTCGGCGGTCATCTCTACTTTGCTTAAAGCACGTAGATGTTCCACTTCGCTGGCGTACATACGGGTTTGGAGAATTTTTGAAGCCTGGTGTGCGGAACGGAAACTAAGGCCGTTAGAACCTGCGGCACCGTGGCCCCTTTCTTTTTTACAAGATGGTGTAGAAAGGGGTCTAGCAGCTAGTTCTTTGAGAGTACAGCTGGCAGCTATCTCATGTTACCGGGGTAGGATTCAGGGTCAGCTATTGGGTTCTCACGCAGATATTCGTAGATTTTTAAGAGCCGTATTACTCATGCAGCCTCCTAAGCGTAATTTAATACCTTTGTGGGATCTAAATTTGGTGTTAGAATCTCTTGTGAGTCCGCCTTTTGAGCCATTGGGTGTTTCGTCTTTGAAGGATCTAACGTTGAAGACGGTGTTTCTCGTGGCGATTTGTTCGGCTAGAAGAATTTCGGAGTTACAGGCTTTATCCTGTAAAGAGCCATATTTTATCCTTTTTTAATCACAAGGTTGTTTTACGTACAGTGCCAGCGTTTTTACCGAAGGTGGTTTCTGTGTTTCATGTCAACCAGGTGGTCTCACTTCCTGTGTTTCAAAGAGTCAGAAAGATAAGTCAGGCGGTAGATTACATCTTCTGGATGTACGTAGAGTGCTGAAGTGGTATCTCCGCAGAACCACTCCTTTCAGGAAGTCCGATGGATTGTTTGTGACCTTTGGAGGTCCTCGTAAAGGAGAAGCGGTGGCAAAGTCTTCTATTTCTAGATGGTTGAAAGAAGCGATAGCATCGGCATACCTTCCTAAAGGAAAGGCGGTTCCGGTGGGTTCCGAGCCCATTCAACCAGGGCGCATGCAGCGTCTTGGGCGGAGGTCAGTTTAGTTCTGGTTGAAGGTATCTGTAGAGCGGCTACCTGGTCGTCCTTACATTCTTTTGCTAAGCACTATCGTTTAGATGTGCAGGAAGCGGGAGATGGGCGTTTTGGTTCAGCGGTTCTTCAGGCTGGGCTTGCGGGTCCCTCCCATTAAGATTCACTGCTCTGTTACATCCTCTAAGGCAGGGGTCTCAAACTCAAATTGCTTTGAGGGCCAAATGAGGACTTGTAAAGTAACCCGGGGGCCGCATAAGACGCGGGGCCTCATTTGCATAAATATTTGCATAATGTTACCATACACTAACTTTTAGTAAACATGCCTCTTTAATGAGTATGGATAAAGAAAGACTAAAAAGATTTAGAAACAAGAAGACAATAATTAAACTGGGAACCCCAAAAGCCAAACTTGGAATGTACAACAACACTGTAGAAATAAAACTATAAATTAATTTCCTCTTGTACTAAACAAAGCGCAAACATTAATGATGCACATTTCCCAGAGCTGACATATTCCAGTTAATAAATTCAAAATAAAGAGATATTTTTCTACCTTTTGTGCATTTTTTTCAGTTGCAATTGTTCCAGCCACTTTCTTCTGGTTTCTTCATGTCTTCTGCTAACTCTCCATCGTCTGCTGTCCATTTGCCCTTTCTTCTCTCCTAGTTTTTTTCCATTCTCTCTCTACATCTGCTTTAACATACTAATCTTTCTCCTTTTTCTCTTTCCTCATTCCTATTTCATCCACTCAAATTTTACCCCTCCATCCTCAATCCCCACTTACTCTCCCAATACCTGGCCAATTGTAGATTTGTCTTCTCTCCCAGACAAAATATTTTTCCCCTCTCCATTTCACTTTCCCAGCTCCATCCCATTCTAATCCTCCCCCAACATCAGCTCCCTTCTAATTCCAGCCCCACCCAGCATCCGCTCCCTTCTAGTCCCCCCATCAGTCCATTTCCAGTCCTATCCTAGCCTCACCATCAGCCCATTTCCAATCCTAGCCCCCCATCAGCCCATTTCCAATCCTAGCTCCCTCCCCTCACAGCCCATTTCCATTCCAAGCCCCCCTCCCCATCAGCCATTTGCAGTTCGAGCCCCCCTTCCACTCAGCCCATTTCCAGTCCTAGCAACCCCCCCCCAGCCCATTACCAGTCCTAACCTCCCCATAGCGCACTTCCAGTTTTACCCCCCATCACCCCATTTTCAGTCTTACCCCCCCCCCATAGCCCATTACCAGTCATAACCCCCCCTGCCAATAGCCCACTTCCAGCCCTAACCCCCATTACCCCATTTCAGTCAGCCCCTCCATAGCTCATTACCAGTCCTAACTCCCCCCATCAGCCCACCTCCAGTCCTTCCTAACCCCCACCTGCCCATTTCCAGTCCTAGCCCCCACCATAGCCCATTACCAGTCATAACCCCCCTGCCAATAGCCCATCTCCAGTCATAACCCCCCCTGCCAATAGCCCATCTCCAGTCATAACCCTCCCTGCCAATAGCCCATCTCCAGTCATAACCCCCCCCTGCCAATAGCCCATTTCCAGTCATAACCCCCCCCTGCCAATAGCCCATTTCCAGTCATAACCCCCCCTGCCAATAGCCCATTTCCATTCATATCCCCCCCCTGCCAATAGCCCATTTCCATTAATAACCCTCCCTGCCAATTGCCCATTTCCAGTCATAACCCCCCCGGGCAATTTGCCATTTACCTTTAATAACCCCCCCCTGCCAATAGCCCATTTCCAGTCATACCCCCCCCCTGCCAATAGCCCATTTCCAGTCATACCCCCCCCAGCCAATAGCCTATTTCCAGTCCTACACCCCCCCCCCAGGTAAATTAAAAAAAAAACCTGGCTTCTGCTGCTGCAGCAGAAAATCAGCTGTCCCGCGGCCCCTTCCCCTCTGCGCGGAGAGCCCTGAGTGTGCTTCATCTGCGGCGTGCTTTTTAAGCCGCGAAGAGAGTATTTCCCTCTCGCGCGGCTTAAACCTAGTCACTTTTCAAGCCTCGCGAGAGGGAAATACACTCTTCGCGGCTTGAAAAGCACCCGCTGATGGTGCACTCTCAGGGATCTCCGGGCAGAGAGGAAGGGGCCGCAGGACAGCTGATTTTGCTGCTTGAGCAGCAGAAGCCAGTTTTTTTTTTTTTTTTTAAAATTGACCGTCGATTCTGCCGTTGCCACGGCGGCAACGGCAGCAGCAGCAGAAGCCGTCGCGGGCCGCACAACGTTCTCTCGCGGGCCGCATGCGGCCCGCGGGCCACGTGTTTGAGACCCCTGCTCTAAGGTTCCGGGACTGGACTAGAGGGACGCAAAGGAAGACGAAATTAGACTTACCTGCTAATTGTTGTTCCTTAAGGAACTCTAGTCCAGTCCCGGATCCCTCCCAGTGTATTTGAAGGGGTTTTTTTCTTCAGCCTGAGTTTTATTGAAGTTTAGGAATTTTGTTTTAAAGCTTTTAAAGTTTGCAGACTGTGATAAGGAAGCTTATCATAGCTCAGGAAGGAGCTATAGAAAAGGTGAAGTGACTCTGAACAAGCAACCTGTCAGTTCTGGTAGAAATAAGAAAAAAGAATTTTCCCATAAAAGACTACCAGTCCCAGAATGCACCAGGTTTCCAACAGCCATTAGAGGAGCTGAAGTGGGGAAACGTGTGTTCAATCAGGAGGGCTATGAGGTAATCCCTAAGCACTCATCTCAAAGGGCAGGGCCTGATTCAGCACAGCTGCGCTGTGTTAGGGAGGAGCACTCATCTAAGCAGAATAAGAGTAGAGTTTATTCTACAGATGACCATCTTCATGATCACCTTGGATATCCAGAGAAGGATCATCAGTTTCATCTGAAGGATCATCAGAAGCAGAAGCCAAACCGGACGGACAGAGAGGGAAAGAGACCCTTTGGAAGAAGGAAGAGAAAAGCCTTTGAGAGGTCTAGAAGAGTCCAAAGCAGTACGTATACTGGGAGGTATTCCAAGGGCCAGCATACACCATTGGACTGGGGAAAGCCAGAGGAATGGTGCTGCAGAGCTAGGAATCACCAGAGGCTACCTGTGAGGGAGACGGCTGCACGTGGAAGGGACCCTAAGACATGTGCCAGAAGGTATGTGAAGAGAGATCCAGTGTCCAGGGATCTGGATTGGAAGGCTGGACATAAGAACTGGACTACATACTGGCCAGGCTATATAGAGAGGAACTCTAGCAGCAATGGAAGCTCAGGTATGAACACTGATCTATGCCCTAGCTATAACCTTGAAAGACAGCAGGGAAACAAGTATTCTCCTGAAAATGTTCCATTGAGAGATTCATCTGTGCCAATCCATGATATTGAACCCATGCTTGTTGAACAAGGGGGAATAATAGCAGATGAGGATCCTGTTTATATGGACTGCTCTCTATCTAAACTCCGTTGGTAACTTTCTGTTATAAAGTACAGCAACCATCACAAAGAAATACAAATTTGTTCTTTGATCTACTCAGAAAAGCTCCTGAAGCAGGATTTGACCCACACAGTGGAAGGCAAGCCAGCTAAGGGGTTTCAGCTGGTAACTGCTAGCAATTAAGCCTTACCTAATTGCTTGTGAGCTAGGAGAGAATCACTTCTGTATCTATGTGGGAAGTAATCAGAAGTTAACCTGAAAAGAACAGTTTGTTTCTTGCTTTGTGGCTTTTCATTTGTTGTTTTCCTGATTTTGACTTTGTTTTTCCAAGTTAACACTGAAAGCAAGTAACCTAATTTATGTGCTACCAAGCATATCTGTGTTGGGAGAAATAACCCCATAAATAAATATCTTATTGGCTTTACCCAAGAGCACAACTAAATTATTGTCAGCAGCTGTGTCTGGTGTGAATGAACTACATTGTCCACAATACCTTGCAAATCATATAGAGATATGCACTTGTCAAGACTGTGAAGATTCTCACCCAGGCAGCCGTCTGACAAGACATGTCGTTAAAGTTCATTGTTAAAGTGTGTAAGGATCCTTTGTTGCAGCAGTGCTTTGTTAGCATGCAAAATAATATATATATATATAATTACAGTCTTATGATTGGCGGTATTTTTTTTTTTTTGCTGATTTAATATTCTTTATTAACTACTTATTTGTTGCTCTGCTGAGTCTGCTTTGCCAATAGGTACTGGTGAAAGGGGGCGGTGTTAGCCTACTTGTACCGGTGACATCAGAACAATGACATCATTCAGTCTCCAAGGCTGCTGGAGGACGTTCTAGACTCTAAGATTCCGGGACTGGACTAGAGTTCCTTAAGGAACAACAATTAGCAGGTAAGTCTAATTTCGTCTTCCTCCAGAAAGAAGGGAGGTCCTGCCTCCGGCTCTCTGTCCGGAAGAGCCGATAGCGGGGTCCTCCTTGGGTGAAGGATCGTCTGGGTCTGTGGGGCTGACTCAGGAGGGGACGGCTTCGCTGATCCCGCCGAATTTCTTTTCCCTCATACAACAGCTCTGGCGGTTCCTCCTCAAAATTTGCAGAGACTGAAGCGGACCGGTTCTTTGGATCGTCCGGAAGAGGCCGCGCCCCCCAGTTAAGAGAGCTAGGGGACCTGGAGAGGGTAGTCTGGCGTCTCAGCTTGAGGAAGACCTGGGAGCGGTAGACGTGGATCTAGAGGAGATCTCGGAGGACGAGTGGGAAGAGGGAGAGTTGCCTGACTTGAACAACAGCCGCGTGGTCAGGGTATTTTGACGCGAAGAGCTGCCAGCCTTGATTGCCGAGACTCTCAAGACGCTGAACATGCCCTCAGGAGGGGCGGCTGCAGAGGAAGCCTTGGAGGATCCACTGCTACAGGCGGTACGGACGCCCCAAAAGGTTTTCCCCGTGCATCTCGTATTTCGGAGTATGATTCAGGAAGAATGGGACTTGCCAGAGTCGGCCCTGAGAGGCTCCAGGGCCTTAGCTCGACTTTATCCCCTGGACGACCAGGATAGGGAACTCTTTCGGTCTCCCAAGGTGGATGCAGCGGTTTCTGCGGTTACTAAAAAGACTACGATACCAGTTGAGGGAGCCGCGGTGCTGAAGGATGTACAAGACAGGAGATTAGATACTCTGTTGAAGCAGGTGTTTGATGTCTGCGCTCTCTCCATGCAGGCCTCGATAGCGGGGGCGTGGGTGGCGAGAGGCTGTTTGCGGTGGTCCCAGAGGTTGCAAGGGGATCACTTGGAGGGGCAGTTACAGGACGTAGCGTGGTTGGAGTCGGGAACAGTGTATTTAGCAGACATCCATTATGATCTCATTCGCGGCTTGGCTAAAAGTATGGCCTCTGTGGTAGCGGCCCGGCAGTATCTCTGGTTGCGTAATTGGTCGGCTGACAGTTTGTCTAAAACTCGGCTTAGTAAGCTGCCGTTTCGGGGTAAGCTCTTGTTTGGAGAGGATTTGGAGAAGATAGTTAAGGATCTTGGGGAGTCGAAGGGCGGTCGACTTCCAGAGGATAAGCCCAAGCAGAACAGGAGTGCTTCGGGGTTCCGGGGTGCTCCAAGGGAGTTTCGCAGATTTCGGCCCTTTCGCTTTGGCCTGTCTCAGCAGGGCCGGTTCCCGGCTAGAGGTCAAGGTTTTCGGGGATTCCGGGGAGCAGGTAGGGGATTCGCTCCCTTCCAGTCCTCGGCCACTAAGAAGTCGCAATGAGATAAGGCGGGCTCAGGTGGAGGTAGTTCCCGTGGGAGGTCGGTTGCATGAGTTTTACCCTACCTGGGTCCGGATTACGTCGGACCAGTGGGTCCTCGAGGTCATTCGAGAGGGGTATGCACTAGAACTCCATCAACCCGTCTTAGATTCCTTTGTCCTGTCTCCTTGCCGAGCTCCGCTCAAGTTACGGGCAGTTTCGGAGACTCTGCAGCAGCTGCTGCAGCTCAAGGCGGTAGTGCCCGTTCCTTTGGATCAATACGGTTGCGGTCGGTACTCCATCTACTTTGTGGTGCCAAAGAAGGAAGGCACGTTTCGGCCGATTCTAGATTTGAAGAGAGTAAATCGGTGTCTCCGGGTCACCCTTTTCCGGATGGAGACCCTGCGTTCCGTTATTGCGGCAGTCAGACAGGGGGAGTTTCTGACGTCGCTAGATCTCAGAGGCTTATCTGCATATTCCGGTTCGACGGGAGCATCAGAGGTTTCTGCGGTTTGCGGTGCCTATGGGGCATTTCCAGTTTCAGGCGTTACCCTTCAGACTAGCTACTGCGCCTCGGACTTTCACCAAGATCATGGTGGTGGTGGCGGCGGCGGCGGCGCTCCGCAAGGAGGGAGTACTGGTGCACCCGTACTTGGACGATTGGCTGATTTGGGCAAAGTCAAGAGAGTACTGCGGCCACCGCTCGGGTAGTGGAAATGTTGGAAAACCTGGGCTGGGTGGTCAACTTTGCAAAGAGCAACTTGGTTCCCTCGCAGTCTCTCGAATATTTAGGAGTGCGTTTCGAGATGCAGAGGGGAGCAGTGTTTCTCCCAGCCCATTGAGCGCAGGGGCTTCGGGAGCTGGTAACGCGGTTTCTTTCAAGACCTGCTCCGACGGCGTGGCAGTATCTGCAGCTGCTAGGTACGATGGCGGCCACCATCGAGGTGGTGCCGTGGGCCAGGACTCACATGCGGCTGTTGCAGAGCGTTCTGCTCCGGAGGTGGTCTCATCAGCGGGATGAGTTGTCGCAGCAGCTGATCTGTCCTCAGGAGGTGCGTCAGGAGCTTCGTTGGTGGTTACGGCCGGAGAGTTTGACAGCGGGCGTACCTCTGGAGCCTCCAGCCTGGAGACTGCTGACGACAGATGCCAGTCTCCTGGGGTGGGGAGCGCATTGCGAGGGGAGCTTTGCCCAGGGGCGATGGTCTCCGGTGGAAAAGCAGTGGTCCATCAACAGGTTAGAGATGAGGGCGGTGTTTTTGGCACTGCAGGAGTTTCAGGGGACAGTCGGGCGGCGGTTCAGGTCCTGTCCGACAACGCGACGACCGTTTGGCTACATCAATCGGCAAGGCGTTACGGGCAGTGTGTCGCTAGAGACGGAGGCGTCCCAGCTGTTAGATTGGGCAGAACAGAATCTAGAGGCTCTTTCGGCGCAGCATGTAGCCGGAGTGGACAATGTCGAAGCGGATTACTTGAGTCGCCGCAGAGTGGATCCGGGGGAGTGGGTGCTACACCCGGACGTGTTTGCGCTGTTGGTGCGGCGCTGGGGCCTTCCGCTAATGGACCTAATGGCGACCTTCGAGTCAGTGCAAGTAGCTCGGTTCTTCAGCAGAAGGCGAGAATGTCCGAGGGTATCGATGCGTTAGCGCAAAGGTGGCCGGAAGCAGGTCTTTGTGTTCCCACCGTGGGCTCTCATAGGCCGGGTGGTGCAGAGCATAGAGCAGCATTGCGGGCTGGTGGTTCTGGTAGCGCCCGACTGGCCCTGAAGACCTTGGTATGCGGACTTGGTGCGGCTACTGGCAGACAGGCCGTGGAGACTTCTGCAAAGGCAGGATCTCTTGTGTCAGGGTCCGTTATGCATGCCCCAGGTGAATCGATTCTCGCTTACAGCTTGGCTCTTAAAAGGGCTAGGATGACGGCGAAGGGGTATTCGGCAGCAGTCATTTCTACTTTACTGAGAGCGCAGAGGCGTTCCACTTCGCTGGCGTATATACGGGTTTGGCGCATTTTTGAGGCCTGGTGTGCGGAGAGGGGTCTGCGGCTGCAGGGGGCTTCGGTTTTGCAGATCCTTTCGTTTTTGCAAGCTGGTGTAGACAGGGGCCTGGCGGCCAGTTCCTTGCGCGTGCAAGTGGCGGCAATATCTTGCTACCGAGGCAAGGTTCAGGGTCAGTTGCTAGGGTCTCACGGCGACATTAGATGTTTTTTGCGAGCGGTGTTGCTTATGCGTCCGCCGAGACGGAGTTCAGTGCCAGCATGGGATCTGAATGTGGTACTGGAGGCCTTGCTCAGAGCACCGTTTGAACCTTTGGGCAAGGCCTCACTGAAGGATTTGACGTTGACAGTTTTTCTGGTGGCGATTTGTTCCGCGCGGAGGATTTCTGAATTGCAGGCGTTATCCTGTAAGGAGCCGTATCTATCTTCAGTCATAAGGTGGTTTTGCAGACGGTGCCGGCGTTTCTGCCGAAAGTGGTTTCAGCTTTTCATGTTAACCAGGTAGTGTCGCTTCCGGTGTTCTCTGAGAGGCAGAAGGATAAATCGGAGGGCAGGTTGCACCTGTTGGATGTGCGTCGCGTACTTCGGAAGTACCTCCGTCGGACGGCGTCTTTCAGGAGATCGGACCGGTTGTTTGACATTCGGGGGTCCACGCAGAGGGGAAGTGGCGGCAAAGGCATCTATTTCCCGGTGGTTGAAAGAGGCTATTGCATCGGCGTACCTTTTGAAGGGTAAGCTGGTTCCGGAGGGCCTTCGGGCTCATTCGACAAGGGCGCAAGTGTTGTCCTGGGCTGAATTCAGTCTCGTTCCGGTCGAGGACATTTGTAGGGCGGCAACTTGGTCATTCTTGCACTCTTTCTCAAAGCACTATAGGTTGG
This sequence comes from Ichthyophis bannanicus, assembly GCA_033557465.1. Lineage (NCBI taxonomy): Eukaryota > Metazoa > Chordata > Amphibia > Gymnophiona > Ichthyophiidae > Ichthyophis > Ichthyophis bannanicus. Next base: position 224,573,210 of record CM066044.1, on the reverse strand, counting down.
ATGTGCAGGCAGCGAGGGATAGTCAGTTTGGCTCAGCGGTGCTTCAGGCTGGGCTTGCAGGTCCCTCCCGTTAATATTCACTGCTCTGTTACGTCCTCTGTGGTTCCAGGACTGGACTAGAGGGACGCAAAGGAAGATGAAATTAGACTTACCTGCTAATTGTTGTTCCTTAAGGAACTCTAGTCCAGTCCCGGATCCCACCCTGTGTTTAGGAAGTTGTTCAGCCTGAAGTTCTTGGAAGAAAGTAGGATGATGGGATGTTTTAAAAAAAAACCCAAAAAACAAAAAAAAAAAACAACCCTTTTCCTTCCTTGTTTGTGGGCTCTCGGGGGGTGCAGAATGGAGCCATGAAGGGAGCCCTTCAACAGCACTCTTTACGGGTGTGTTTTCGCCTTTATGTATGGGTTATAGAGATATTGCTTCTCTACTTTGGGGGGGGTATTTGTGAATTTATACATGGTTTAATCTACTTATTTGTTGCTCTGCTGAGTTTGCTTTGTCAATAGGTACTGGTGGAAGGGGGCGGTCCTTCTCTATTTATACTGGTGCCAGCAAAGCGGTGATGTCTTTCAGTCTCCAAGGCTGCTGGAGGAGATTCTAAACTCTATGGTTCCGGGACTGGACTAGAGTTCCTTAAAGAACAACAATTAGCAGGTAAGTTTAATTGCATCTTACACGATGCAAGGTTCCACATTAGGAACCACCACCCAGGAAAAAGATTTAAGCGTCATTGTGGATAACATGTTTAAAACCCTCGGCCCAGTGTGCAGCGGCGGCCAAGAGAGCAAATAGAATGCTAGGTATCATAAGGAAAGGAATAGAAAATAAAACAAAGGATATAATGCCTCTATATCATTCCAGGGTGAGACCGAACCTTGAATATTGTGTGCAATTCTGGTCACCGTATCTTAAAAAGGATATAGCGTTATTAGAAAAGGTTCAGAGAAGAGCCACCGAAATGGTAAAGGAGATGGAAGGATTACCCCTATGAAGAAAGGCTAAAAAGGTTAGGGCTCTTTAACCTGGAAAAGAGATGACTGAGGGAAGATATGATAGAGGTCTATAAATTAATGAATGGAGTGGAACGGGTAAACGTAGATCGATTGTTTACATTATCAGAATATAGAAAGACTAGGGGACATGCAATGAAGCTACAGGGTAACCTATTTAAGACTAATAAAAGAAAATATTTTTTCACTCGACGTGTAATCAAACTCTGGAATTTGTTACCGGAGGATGTAGTAAAGGCTGTTAGTGTAGCTGGTTTTAAAAAAAGGTTTGGACAAGTTCCTGGATGAAAGGTCCATAAACCGTTATTAAGAAGGGACCCAGGATATCAATGCTTGACCCAATACAAGCATTGTGGAACCTGTGTCTTTTGGGGAAACTGCTAGCTACGTATGACCTAGATTGGCCACTGTTGGAAACAGGATACTGGGCTTGATGGACCTTGGTCTGACCCAGTATGGCATATCTTATGTTCTTATGCGGGTCTTCGGGCACATTCCAGTCGAGCACAGACCACTTCAAGGGCTGAAAGTTCGTGTGTTTCCCTGCTTATTTGCAGAGCAGCGACTTGGTCATCCCTCTCTACCTTTGCTCATTATTATTGCTTGGATCTCTATGCTCTGGAAGCAGCTCAGTCGGGGCTGCGGTTTTGGTAGCAGCTTTCTTCCCGTCCTATTGTGGGCTAGCTTTGGTAATTCCCACTAGTCTGGATTGGTCTAGCAGGATGATTTGGAAGGTGAAATTTTATTTACTGTTAATTTCCTTTCCTGGAGTCCTGCTAGACCAGTCTAGGACCCACCCTGTACTGGCCTTGTCGCCATGAGAGAGAATGCCAGACAATGGCGTCATGACCTCTCTTTGGACATAATCACCGGAGGGTCGTGCAGTCCTTCACTTCGTCTAGGACCCTTGGTCTAGTTGTCACTTAGCTCTTCCACTGGGACCCACAGTCTGGTAGTCCCTTGGTTCTGTTTCGTTTTGACTTATATTCTGGTAGTTTTAGTTTTGCACTGTTCTGAAGCCATGCTGCTTGCCAGACATATACTGAAGCTGACCTCTAGGGGTTCGTGGCTATATACCAAGGGTGATGTCACAAAGCTTCTGTGATTTTTCTCTGTCTCACCAATCTGCTGTCAGGAGGGCACTACCCATTAGTCTGGACTGGTCTAGCAGGATTCCAGGAAAGGAAGTTAACGGTAAGTAAAATTTCACCATCTTTACCTTTGGAATTTGCAAGAACTGTCCTTGGGCTCAAAGGTTCATGTGTTTCCTGACTTCTCAAGAGACACCTAGAAGAGGCGAATGGACCTCAATCCTTAAGCCAAGGGCCTTTACCTAGGTACTACATTTGTGTTGAAATTTCCTTGCAAGTACTTCCTTTTCCTTTTGAGCAGAATAATTTCCTTTCCTTGAACCCAAGCAGTTGCTTGATTATTGGTGGCAAGAGAAGTGAAGATAGACAGCCAGTGATTTAAGATACATTACTACAAGTCAATCACCGGCCTTCTTTTCTTTGCTACTCATCAGGTATGTTTGTGTGTTTGTTTTTTTTTAATGTATTTATCCCTTTTATTTCACCCTCCCATTTTTGTGGACTAACATTTTTTCTTATTGCCTGGTTTTGAGTTTACTATAATATCTTTTCCCTACCAGCAGATTAGTGGAGACAAAGCATCAATGAAAAGCCCAGGTTTCAATGACATCGCTTCTGTGCCTCTATCCGTCTAAGCTACCAGAGATCCCTTCAGTATTTTTGTCACCAACAGATGGTGAATGGATTTTCTCCTGTTTGTAGGAAATCTAATGATTGAGAGTAAAAGAGTGATTAAACATTTGTGAACGACTACCTTAAGCCCTAAAAGGGTGATTCTCTCACTTGAGCGCAAGGTGGGAGACTCCACTAGACTGGGGTCTTTTTGGTAGCCATAGGAGGAAGGAAAATTGGTTCAACTCTATACCTTTTATCATAAGGGCCTGTTTAGCAGCCACAAATTGGAAGGATTTGGAAGAGTACAACAGCCTCTCGCAACCTCAGCGCCCCTCTCTCCTCCTCCTTTTTCCCCCCTGGTCTTTCCTGAAGATTGCAGAAGGCTCTCGGAGGGATCTACCTGCCAGCCACCTTTCACACAGTGCTATTAAAATTAAATCCAGCCAGTGAAGCAGTTTTTGGGGAGTAGAACTGAGCACGGCACAGATCCTCTGCCTGGGGCTTTCAGAGGGTGGTACCAAGGCTTGACCTTGTCCTAGTTGGGAGCTCCTGTTCCATCTTGGAGGGATGCAATTCAGGGTGGACTGCTAGTGACCATTGGTGCTGTGTGGGGGTTTCCTGCCATTTTCACACGTGTTGTTAACGTTGTTCTCTATTATGTGCCTGGAGGGGGTCATGCGGTGCTAACTAGCGTTCTACCCAAGCAGTTCCAATGTGCACTCCTTCCCTAGCACCTTTAACATGAATTACGTAAAAGCTCAGTTAACGCACACTTGCAGGCTGATGCAGAATTAGCACGTGCTCTTGTGATACTTATCCTAACTCTATCTTCTTCCAGGAAACGTTTGACCTGTGGCAGGCGACGAGTCTCATCATTGGATTCTGGACTCTGCCTTTCCTGTATAGCAGCTTCTGAGTCCACCTGGGAGGGGGCATGCTGTCCCCCTTTCAGCGGAGATAGTTAGTCTGCCCTTACGTGCTCAGGACAGGAGGTGCAGGATGGTGATACGGTTGCTTAGCCGGCTGGAGGCTTTGGTGACTGTTGTGAGCCACTCTTCATCCTTCTGGGGATCTGTGGTGGCAATGCCCCCTGGTATTGGGGAACCTTTTCCGAGTGGAGAGCTTCTGAAGTCTGGAGTCCTCCCTGGAATTTTTCCGTTTTGCAACAGGCTTAGTACTTCTGGCATGGAAATTCAGAACCTGCGGCCTCTAGGTGGCCCTGGTCACAGTCTTGTGCCGGGCAGGCTGAAAGTAGAAGCCCTGTTCAATTACATTTGGCTAAGTGTCCCCAGTGCGGGACACTCCCTGAAGATGAGGAACAATTGGGAGCTATCCGAGATGTTGACTATGCCTCGGACCCAGATGAATCGGTATTGGGCTCTGACATACACGAGGACCTACTCTCACCTTCAGAAGACTATGAAGAGGCCGGTGTGATCCACCTGCTCCAGAAGGAGGAGCTGGCAGCATTGATTTCCAGGGTGTCATCTGCCTTGAACTTGACAGATGCTGAGGGAAGATATGATAGAGGTCTATAAATTGAGTAGAACAGATAAACGTAGATAAGTTGTTTACTCTACTCTATCAAAAAGTATAAAGACTAGGGGACATGCAATGTAACCCATTTAAGACTAATAAGAGAAAATATATTTTCACTCAAAAGCATAATCAAACTCTGGAGTTCGTTACTGAAGGATGTAGTAAAAGCTGTTAATATGGGTGGGCTTAAAGGTTTGGACAAGTTCCTGGAGGAAAGGGCCATAAACCATTATTAAAGAGGACCCAGGAAATCCACTGCTTACCCCGGGACAAGCATTGTGGAACCTGTGTACCTTTTTGGGACCCTACCAGGTACTTATGACTGGATTGACCACTGTTGGAAACCACGATACTGGGCTTGATGGACCTTGGTCTGACCCGGTATGGCATTTCATATGTTTGTTGCCGTCATACTATGTTACTATGTATGTTCTGGCATGACAGGAGCTGAAAGTACACCCGCTTCTTTAAGGGGTGCAGGAATCTACCACGGTCTTCCTGTTCCCTGAGGTGATCAGATATAATCTAGTCCTAGTGGGACTCTCCTAACTCCCTGCCTAAAGGGTTAAGGGCTTATAAGAAGATCTCTCTCTCCCAGAGGAGGAGCACTGCAAGTGGTTTGACATTCCCAAGGTGGATGCGCACAGGTCATGGCCGTTACCAAATGGACCACCATTCCTGTGGGAGGTGGATGGGCCTTAAAGGATGTTCTGGATTGCAAAGTCAAACCTTTGCTGAAGAGCCAGTTTTCAATGGTGGTGGTGGCTATTCTACAGCTTTGGGGGTATTTACCAGCTTGACACATCAAGCCCTGCTCCAGTGGCTTCAGTTTCTTCCGCCTGATGATACTCCTACTCTCTTGGAGTCTGCTATAGTCTTATTTTCTGATGCCATGTTTGACCTGGTATGCTTGACTCCGTCATTGGGTGGCAGACACATCTTCCAAAGCCTGTTTGGCTCAACTGGCCTTTAAGGGAATGTTCCTGTTTGGAACCAATTTGGAGAAACTGGTGAATGACCTAGGTGAGACAAAATCTCACCGCCTCCCAGAAGACAGAGCCAGTGCCCCTCTCGTCAGCCTCCACCTATAGTTACTACTGCACTAGAAAACATTTCTACCCCTCTGCTTCAGGGCCTTGGGCTCATTCTCAGTCCTTTGTTGGACCCAGGGATGCGACCCCATCCAGAGGAGGACTGTCCCAGGCCATGCAGTGAAGGTTTGGGAGCCCATTCCCTGGTGCTTCCAGTGAGCAGCAGGCTTCGGCTCTTTTTCAGGAATGGACCCGGATTACCAAGGATCACTGGGTGCTAGACTCAATTTAATTTGGCTGTGTCCTGGAATGCAAGGAGCCACTTCCCGATGCCTTTATAATTTCACTTTATGGGTCTACACTGAAAGATGCCCTGGTGCAGACCACTTTGTACAAGTTGCTTCGCCTAAAGGTGGTGCCCGTTCCCCCCAGATGAGTGGGGCAAGGGCAGATACTCTGTGGTGCCAAAGATGTATGGTTCCTTCTGGCCCATTCTGGACCTCAAAGGGATCAACAAGCACTTGCATGTCCTGTTCTTTCAGATGGAAACCTTTTAAGCCACATGATTTAGGGAGTGCACAGAGGGGAATTCTTGGCTTCTCTGGATCTGGCTGAGACGTATTTTCATATCCCTATGAGTTTGCAGCCCTTCCTTTCGGGCTCTCCACTGCCCCAAGGACATTCTCAAAGGTCATGGTGGTGGTGGCAGCTGCGATGCTGGAGTGTCAGGTGATCTGTTTCCATCCCTACCTAGACGACTGACCCATTTTCTGTCAGAAACATCTTGATTGACATCCGAGTGGTGTCCTTTTTTTTTTGGAAAGCCCCAGCTGGGTAATCAATCAGGAAAAGAGCCAGCTTTTGCTCTCCTAGTCCTTGGAGTTTCTGAGAACGTTTCAACACTCGAGTGGGCAGAGATTTCCTGCCGGAGCAGAAAGTCAGACTGCTGAATTGCCTTCATATGTTCTGTGTGCAGCAAGCCCCTTGAGTCTGGGATTATCTTCAGCTCCTCTGATGGCGGTGACCATAGAAATGGTCCTTTGGGTGTGTTTTCACATGTGGCCATTCCAACAGTCCTTGTTAACTTGATGGCTGCCCCCGAGTTCTCAGATGTTGAGGGTGAGGTTCACTCAGCAGTGGTGGCGGCAACCTTGTCATCTGAGGAAGGGCATATCGCTGGACAATTTCTCCTGGATCCTGCTGACAGGTGGATGCCAGTTTCTTGGGCTGGGGAGCTTATTGCCAAGACTGTATAGCTCAGGGCCTTTGGAACTGCAGGGAAGCAGTGGGGTCCATCAACCACCTCGAGGCGAAGGCCATCATGTTTGCTCTTCTGTGTTTCCTCCTTTGGTCGAGGGCCAGGTGGTTTGAGTGTTTTCAGACAATGCCACAGTGGTGGCTTATGTCAGTCAGCAGGGGGCGGCCAAGAAGCGCTGGAGTGGCCCTGTAGTTGTATCTCCTGTTTGCTTGGGCAGAGAAGAACTTCCTAGCCTTGTCAGCCGAGCACATTGCTGAAGGGGACAATGTGGAATGGAATTCCTCAGCCAGCACTCTCTGAATCCTGGTAAGTGGGAGTTGAGTCAAGAGATGTTTCAGTAGATTCTGCGACTCTGGGGTGCCCCGACATGGATCTGATAGTGACCCGCTCTACTGCCAAAGTGTGCCGCCACTTCATTTGCTGCATGGAGATGGGGTCAGAGGACATCGATGTCTTGGCCCTACATATCTTCTCCGTGGCCCCTGGTGGGGCATGTGATTCAGCATATAAAGCACATCCTGGACAGGATTGTTCTGGTAGCACCAGATTGATCACAGAGAGCATGTTTCCGAGGCCTGATGCGACTCCTTAAAGCACCTCTTCTTCAGTTGCCTCCGTCTCAGGGGCTGTTGTGACAGGGACTGATCGTCCTGGAGGACCCAGCTCCCTTCTTACTTACGGCATGACTCTTGAAAGGAGACTACTTGAGCTTAAGGGCTTCTTTCCAGCAGTAATGTCTACCATACTTGGTGCCCGGAGGAGGTCTACCAAGCTAGCATACATATAAATATGGTGCCTCTAAGTGCTGGTGCGGTGCGCGGCTCTGGAGTCCTGAGGCAGCCAAGGTGTCTTCCCTGTTGGCTTTTCTGAAGAATGGCTTAGAGAAGGGCCTCTCACTTAGCTCCCTGAGGGTCGAGGTGGCAGCTTTGGCCTGTTTTTGTGGTCTGATGGCAGGCAAGTCCTTGACTTTGCACCTGAACATCTCACGTTTTTTTCCACAGGGTTCAATGCCTGCATCTTCCCCTTTGGTCTGTGATCCCTTCCTGGGATCTGTCTCTGGTGCTCAGGTCCCAGACGGTGGTCCCCTTTTGAGCCGTTGAAGCACGCTACCTTGAAGGATTTGATGCTCAACAGTTGTCTTGGTTGCAATTTGTTCTGCAAGGTAGATCTCTGAGCTGCAGGCTCTGTCTTGCCAGGATTCTTATCTGTCTCTTTCAGCTGAGGTCGTCTCTATTCGAACTGTGCCTTCCTTCTTGCTGAAAGTGCTGTCTCCCTTTCATGTGAACCAGATGGCTTTCCTGTACTCACTCTCTAAGGAGCAGTGTCGGGGGAAGGATAAGGATCTTCATCTTGTGGATGTCCAGAGAGTGCTTCTCCAGTACTTGGAGGTTATGAATTCTTTTTGTAAGATGGGCAATTTTTTTGTGCCGAACTGGCCCGTGAAGCAGTGGCCAAGTTGACTTTGGGGTGCTGGATTATGGAGACTTTTGTCTCAGCCTATCTGTTATGGAATCTGCTGGTTCCAGAGGGTCTGTAGACCCTGCAGAGATCTGTCTGGCAGCAACATGGGCATCACTTTCCACTTTTGTCAAGCATTACTGTTTAATGTCCATGCGTGGGTGGACATGGCCTTTGGCTTAAGAGTTTTGCGAGCTGCTCTTGTCTTCCTGCCCAGTGGTGGTGTAGCTTTGGTACATCCCATTTGTCTGGACTGGTCTAGCAGGACTATATAGAAGGTGATATTTTACTGACCAGATAATGTGCTTTCGTTGAGCCCCCCTAGACCAGTCCATGGCCTGCCCCTGAGATTGTATTTGCTCTGTTCTACTGCTGCGGTACCCTTGGGTCCGCTATGATTCTATATTTGGCTTGCAGGTTCATCGTCTACAGATAGCTTTCTATTTCTACCTTGCTGTACATAGTTCTCTACTGTTTACTCATTGTTGCCCAAATTTGAGGTTATATAAGGCTTGCTCTGTATCTCCCATTTGCTTTGGGACGAATGCTGAAGGGATCTCTGGTGGCTGAGGCAGATTAGAGGAATAGGAGCGATGTCATTGAAACCTGGGCTTTCCATTGGTTCTTGGTCTCCACCAATCTGCTAGGGGGGACGGGACATAATCCATTTGCCTGGACTGGTCTAGCAGGACTCGAGGAAAGGACATTATCTGGTAAGTAAAAGTTCACCTTTTTCTTGAAGGACTACAAAAGGGGACTGCTACTTCTGGAGAGAGATCTGCAATTGAGTATATACTTCTGGGAGTTTTTCTGAATCTTGGGGAGAAGGGAATTCTTTGGATTAAAGCTGATTAATCTGTGAACCCAGTGTATTTGTTAAACAGTCAGAGCCTAGTATCAGCAAAGAGCTTTAATTTAAATAATCTCAGAATATAACTTAGCATAAAAGGCAAAACAGGGTCAGTATTCTTTTGAGCAATAAATTATTCTAGAGACCTTTACAAAGAGGCCTTCTACCTAGGGGGCAAGAGGCCTGTGAAACATTTTAAGTAGATGTTAAAGCCAGGTGGCAGATCAAAGGGCCATTTTGACAGACTCCTTCTAGCCAAGCAAGGACTATTAATCACCCAGGAAATTGATCAGATTACCTTAGAAGCACAGGACAGGGTACTGTGTAGCAGTCAGCTTTTAATAAGCCTTTCCCTCCCTCCCTCCCCAACAGCCACCCACTCCTGGGATAATCGTAGCTTTATTGGTACTTGCACATCTTAAAGGAAAGGAGCTGCTCTCAGGTGCAGCTGTTTATCCAAATTGAGCATACATTAAGAACCTGAGATTAATTAAACTTCAGATGAACAAGGTATATTAAACGTGTTAAGTATAGTTTTATTAGTATAAGTATCCTCAGTAACCCTTAGTAAGTAAAGAACTAACTTTTAAGGTTGTATTTAGATATTTAAGAAGCAGACAATAGTCCAGCAGCGAGATGGGGGCTTTCCAGTCTTTTGCATTGAGTGTCACTTGTATGATTTTCTCCCAGTTGGTGAGAAGTCTTGCGTGTGCTCTAGTTGCAAGGAGCTCGTTGCTCTCAGGGAACAAGTCGATCTCTGCAGACTAGAGTAGCAGACTTGGAAGACATAAGGAAGTCAGAGGTACATAGACGAGACCTACAGGGATATAGTCCTGAAGTCCCACTTCCAGTCTGGCAGCAGCCCTGTTGCCATGGAGGAGTCAGGTCACATGACAGAGTATCACCCTGGTGTGGCAGGAAGTGATCCTGTAGCTAGGCCCTGTCCTTCAGGTGATGTAAAACCCTCACACCGAGGAAGTTTCTCTAGGGCTGTGTGCCCATGAGGGAAGGATTAGGACAGCCGTTATAGTTTGTGATTCAATCATTAGGCATGTAGTTGGCTGGTGGATGTGAGGATCGCCTGGTAACATGCTTGCCTGATGCGAAGGTAGCAGACCTCACGCGCCACCTAGATAAGGTCTTAGTGCTGGGAAGGAGTCTGCTGTCTTGGTACATGTCGGTACCAATGACATAGGAAAATGTGGTAGGGAGGTTCTGGAGGCTAAATTTAGGCTTTTAGGTAGGAAGTTGAAATCCAGAACTTTCAGTGTAGCGTTCTCTGAAATGTTTCCCGTTCCACGCGCAGGACCCAAAAGGCAGGCAGAGCTCCGGAGTCTCAACACGTGGATGAGGCGATGGTGCAAGGTTGAGGGGTTTGGATTTGTTAGGAACTGGGGAACATTCTGGGGAAAGGAGGGGCTCTTCCAAAGGAATGGGCTTCACTTAACTGGGATAGAATCACGCTGTGGCATTAACCTTAAGGGATAGCAGCTTTTAAACTAGATAATAGGGGAGAGCCGACAGTCACCCAAGAGCTCATGGTTCAGAACAGTGTATCCTTGAATGATACTACCAAAAGCAGAGAGGTTCCAATAAAGAGTAAAGTAGCCCAAATGCCCTTGAGTATGGAGCAAGTTGTTAAAACTCATGACAATTGTGGAAAATTGCAAGGGGATCTTGATAAATTGGAAGACTGGGCATCAAAATGGCAGATGAAATGGCAGACAAGTGCAAAGTTATGCACCTAGGAAAGAACAACCCAAACTATGGTTATACAATGCAAGGTTCCACGCTAGGAACCACCACCCAGGAAAAAAGATTTAGGCGTCATCGTGGATAACATGTTAAAACCCTCTGCCCAGTGTGCAGCAGCGGCCAAGAGAGCAACTAGAATGCTAGGTATCATAAGGACAGGAATGGAAAATAAAACAAAGGATATTATAATGCCTCTGTATCGTTCCATGGTGCAACCGCACCTTGAATATTGTGTGCAATTCTGGTTGCCATATCTTAAAAAGGATATAGCATTACACTCAACATGTAATCAAAGTCTGGAATTTGTTACCGGAGGATGTAGTAAAAGCTGTTATTGTCTTTTAGGGAGACTGCTAGGTACTTATGACCTAGATTTGCCCCTGTTCGAAACAGGATACTGGGCTTGATGGACCTTGGTCTGACCCTATATGGCATATCTTATGTTTAATGAAAGAAATAATCTTTTTGAATGTACAATAAAGTTTCAAAAACAATTTTTTTTTAATGGAGCATTAAGTTGGAATGTGTATCATTTGGTTATGGTTTACTCTTCATTCTCCAGTCTTTTTGAGCAGGTAGAACCAAGCTCCCTTCCCTCTAGGACCAATTTTCTTTTATAATAACAGTTGGACTTCTCTGTTTAAACATTATATATGCATATGTTGATTTGCATTCCTTACACAGTTCTTGTTTTCCCATTACTGAAGACAACTTTAAGCTGTGGAGTCTCATATGTGTGGGTGTTGGAAAGGGATTGGGCCATACGGGTCCTGCCCCCACCCAAAATTATGGCAAGGCAGACAGGAGGATACCTGTGGGGAACCCATCCCCCGCAGGTAGAAGAAAAGCCCCCACTTGTCTGTCTGCGGGAGATTGGATCCCCACAGGTATACAGGAAGGGTCTTTGCTGCAATCACAGCTTCTCTTCTGCCTGCAGGAGATTGGATAGGACAGGTACACAACTTCACTTTCTTGAAATGCAAGCAATCCACTTATTCACACACATGGGCAGGGATGGTGGAAGAGCCTTTTCTTTGGGGGTGGCTCAAGCTCCACCCTGTTGGCAGAGACCCCTCTCCCCCCCCCCCCCCGCAAGGATAGCTGGCGGACAGGAAGGGTCTTGCAATGATTGTGGCTCGCAGATAGGAACATAAGATATGCCATACTGGGTCAGACCAAGGTCCATCAAGCCCAGTATCCTGTTTACAACAGTGGCCAATCTAGGTCATAAGTACCTAGCAGTCTCCCCAAAAGACACAGATTCCCCAGGAACAAGCAGGAAATCAGTCCTCACATATGGGTGACATCGGCGCCAATGGAGCCCTCGTATGGAGCAATTCCCTAGCTTTCAAAGAAAGCCTTTGGGATTGCCATGCGCATGCACAGTCCCTTTCCCGCCCAAGGGTGCCATCTTGCTCAGTCTCCCTTTTTTTCCGCAGAGCCCTTCGGATGTGGTCCTGCTTTCCTCTGGAAAAAGTGCATCAAAACTGCAAAGGTTTCGTTTCGGTCCAGTTCGACACTGGTTCCCCTTCCCACCTTGGCTCGGTACACCGGTATTGAGCTCGGTTAAAGTTTTTCGGTTTTTGTCCTTTGAGATTAGCATTTGCGCTGTTTATTTTTCACTGGCAGCCTGGTCATTTGACCTTGCAGGGGCCCTTTTTTTTTTCCCCGATGGCTGCCAGCGGGCTCAAAGTGTGATCGGTGTAAAAAAACTAATGTCCCTTGCCAACACACACAACTGCTGCCTCCAATGCCTCGGACCCGACCATGACCTGGTGGTCTGTGGGCCGTGTGGCAAAATGTCTTCCAAGGCACTTAGGAGATGGCAGCACCAACGTGTGAGACTTTTCTCGGAGTCCGCATCTGTCCAAGCCCGGACCTCGTCAGAAGCCTCGACGTCTCGGGAGTCTGACCCTGAGCATTGTTGTGGGTCTTCTGAGCTGGGGGTCTCCCTCTCGGGAACAAGAAGGAAGCTCATGCGGGCGGCGGCGTTGGAGGCCTCTGATCGGCCTGGGCCCTCAGGTTCCAGATCGCGGAGCTCTGACTTCTGCCCCAGGCCCTCGAAGTCGAAGAGGCCGGCCAAGCTACCTCGCACAGAGCCGGGACGCCGAGTAAGGTAATGTCTGACCTCGTGGACTCTCCTCTAGGAGAACCGGTGTTGGGACTCAAGCCGGAGGCTGCAGAGCCTTCTGAGCTCTGTCTCAGGTTGGCGGCCCTGGAGAGCAGCATGGCTGTCTTCATGGAGCAGCAGTGGGCGCTAATAGCTGGTCTCACCGGTCCATCCGCCCTGACACCGGGACATTGACGTCTGAGTCAACCCCGGAGGCCGAGCCAATCCTCGAGTTGATAAGATCTCGAGTCGCTCCTCGGCCAAGGTCTCTCTCGACCTCCCGTTCGGGACCGAGGTTGTCAATGCCGGTGCCCTTGACGTCGGGGCGGTCAGATCCAAAGCCCTCACAGCTGGAGCCACTCTATTCCTCCTCGGAGGATTCGGCATGGGAGACGGAGGATGAAGAGTCTCCAGACACCCACCAAACCCGGTGCATCCCATCGGACTCACCGGGCTCGGAGCCTCAGAAGGTACCCTCCGGAGGATACCAGGTTCTCGGACCTCCCATTCCTAGCTGAGTCCGAGGAGGAGCCTCGAGCCAAGGAGCTTGAGGCCCTCCAGTATGATTTTCCCGTGAGGGAAGCCTTTACTGTTCCGGTTCCTCCGATGTTTGTTGGAATGGCTAATGCTCTGCATGTGGAATTACCCGGCCTTGATGCCGGTTCTCAGCAAACGGGTCGATTCCATCTATCGAGTCCATAAGAGCCCTGGGTTCCAGAAAGCGCAGCTGCCGCACAACTCCATGGTTGTGGAATCAGCCATGCAACGGCTCAAGAGCCAAAAAATACACTCCTCGGTGCCTCCCAGCCGGGAGGCCCAAAACCTGGACGCCCTTGGCAGAAAGTGCTTCCAGGGCTCGATGCTCTCATGCCATATTCAAACCTACCAGCTGTACATGGGCATGTACTTGCAGGACCTGGCAAAGGAGAGTGCTGGGTTCTCAGCTGGCCTCTCCAAGGAACCCTTGCAGCGCTTCAAGGCCTTGTCAACAGGGATTCGGGAGTGCTCGAAGTTTTCTCGAGCAGCCTACGACGGCTTTGAGGTTTCGGCCCGAATAGCCGTGGCCGGCATCGGTGCACGCTGTCCGGCCTGGCTAATGTCATGGGTTCAGGACAAGTTGGTCGATGTCCCGTGCCGAGGTGACAACCTATTCGGCAAACCCATGACGGAAAAGGCTGCGGAGATCAAGTCAGAGTACTTGACCCGGACAAGGCTCTCGAAGAAGACCTCTGCCCCTTCTCACAAGAAGAAGGGCTTGGGCAAAAAGGCCTTTTTCCCGAGGAAGGGTACTGCTTACCCCAACTACCCCACCTATCAGGCCTCCCCCGGCTCCCCAACAGGGGCAGTAGGCCAGGGGACAGGGGCATGGCCCGCGTAAGCAGAAGCCCCCCAAGCCTTCAGCTCTGGCTCCTACCCTGCTGGGAGGGGGTTTTTGACTCTCACTGCATAGCTCCTCTTCTGCCAGTGGTTTGGCTATGCACAGGAGGAAGGCTGACCCTGTACGCCCACAGATGGCCAGCCATCCCAATGGATACCTGGGTCCTGCAAATAGTTCAGAAAGGCTATTTGCTCCATTTCAGCCAGGTACCCCCTCCTTCTTTCCAGGAGAGCCTCTCAGGCCCCATTTGCACAGGAACCTCCTCTTTCAGGAGTTGGCAGGTCTTATAAAGGATCAGGCAGTGGAACCGGTGCCCCACCACCTGCAAGGGCAAGGCTTCTACTCCAGATATTTCCTTATACCAAAGAGAACTGGAGACCTTTGGCCCATCCTCGACTTGTGGAATCTGAACAAGTTCCTGGTGAGGGAAATGTTCAAGATGCTTTCCCTTGGAATGCTGCTGCCTTACCTCCACCAGGGAGACTGGCTATGCTCCTTAGATCTGAAGGATGCTTATACGCACATCCTCATGCATCCAGACCACAGACAATATCTCAGATTTGTAGTGGGAGGAAACCATTTTCAGTACAGAGTACTTCCATTCGGCCTAGCCTCTTCCCCCAGAGTGTTTACCAAATGACTGGCAGTAGTGGTGGCCTTCCTCAAGAACCAGGGAATTTTTGTCTTCCCATACCTGGATGACTGGCTCATCAGGGCCCAGTCGCGCCACAGCTCGCATTATCAACATACTGCAGCATCTAGGCTTTGTCATAAATCAAGCAAAGTCCACTTTGCTCCCCACTCAAAACTTAAGAGTTCATAGGGGCAAGGGAAGGCTTACCTGCCAGAGGGCAGAGCACAGAGGCTTCTGGAGTTAGTACACCAAATCAGCCACGTCTCAAATATCAGCAAGGCACTTTCTACGCCTCCTAGGACACATGGCCTCCACGGTTCATATGACCTCAAACGCCCATCTCCACATGAGGACAGCTCGGTGGTGCCTCAGAGATCAGTGGACACAAACCACAGGAAGACTCTGAGACAGGATCAGAGTGTCCAAACGACTACTGAGGTCGTTGACCTGGTGGCTTCAGCCATCCAACCTGCTCGAGGGAGTGTCTTTCCAGCCTCCCTCGTACACAAGAGTGCTGACGACAGATGCATCTCTGCTGGGCTGGGGAGCCCATTGCCAGGATTTATGCACTCAAGGGTTGTGGTCTCCTCAAGAGAAGATGCAACATAGAGCTCCGGGCGATACGCCTAGCTCTTCAAACCTTCTCTCATGTTCTCTTACATCAGTCTGTCTTAGCCACCTGGTTGTCTGTACTATATTCTATGTGATCAAGCAGGGAGGGATGGGGTCCCGTATCCTGTGTCAAACACTGGACCTCTGTTCCTTTGCAATCCGACAGGGTATATCTCTCAAAGCAGTTTACCTGCGAGGTCAGGAGAACTGTCTAGCAGACAAGCTAAGCAGAATTCTCCAACCTCACGAGTGGCAACTGAATCAGGAAGTAGCTCAGCAGATCTTCCATTGCTGGGGGCATCCGACCATAGATCTCTTTGCCAGTCCACTGAATCATCAGTTGCCCAACGATTTTCTCCAGACAGCCACACCCCCAAAGGATGGTTGCAGATGCTTTTCTAATCTCCTGGTCAGTGGGCCTCCTGTATGCGTTTCCTCCCACATCTCTGGTGGCCCGAACTCTATTCAAAATCCTTCAAGACAAGGCCTCGGTCACCTTGATAGCCCCGAGATGGCCAAGACAACCTTGGTTTCTGCTTCTCCTCCAGCTGGCAGTGGAAGCCCCACTTTCTCTGGGGAAGCAGCCCGACCTCCTGTCTCAGGAGCAGGGCTCTATCTTACATCCCAACCTCAGGTCCCTCAACCTGATGGCATGGCTACTGAAAGGGTAGTGCTGGCTCCTCTACTCCTACCTAAGGATGTGGAAGAAGTGTTACTGGCCTCCAGGAGGCAATCCACTAGGAAGTCCTACGCCTTCAAGTGGCGCAGGTTTGAGGTGTGGTGTAAACAGCGCAGTGAAAATCCTTTCTCTTGCATAGTACCAGTGGTGTTGCAGTACTTGCGTCACCTCTCTGAATTAGGCCTCAAGTCTAACTCTGTCAGGGTTCACCTGAGTGCTTTATCAGCGAACCATTCTCAGGTGGAAGGTCAGCTTCTTTCTGCTCACCCCTTGGTGTCCAGATTCCTCAGAGGTCTACTCCTACTGAAGCCCCTGGTTCGCCCTCTGGTGACTGAGTGGGACTTGAGTGCGGTCTTGCAGCAGCTTACTCGCCCTCCTTTTGAGCTGATGTCCACTTGCCATCTGCGCTTCCTTTCCTGTAAGGTCCTCTTCCTGGTGGCACTCACATCTGCCAGACGTATGAGTGAGCTGCAAGCTCTGGTATCTGATACACCGTACACACGGTTTTACAGAAATAGGGTGGTCCTTCACAGTCACCCCAAGTTACTTCCAAAAGTGGTCTCTTTCCACCTCAATCAAGAGGTGGTTCTTCCAGCTTTCTTTCCCAGGCTGCATACCAGCCAGGCAGAGGCAGTCCTGCATACCCTGGATTGTAAGAGGGCACTTGCTTTCTACTTGGAACATACGCAGGGACATCAGAGAGCTTCTCAGCTCTTCCTGTCTTATGACCCCAGTAGGCTGGGTCTACCTGTCACCAAGCGTACGTTATCCACCTGGGTGGCAGACTGCATCGCCTGGGCGTACAGAGCAGCTGACCTCCAGCTGGAGGGTCGAGTCGCAGCCCACCATGTCAGGGCTAAGGCCGCATCGGTGGCTAACCACCGTTCTGTACCGTTGGCAGACATCTGCCAGGCCGCAACTTGGTCTTCAAGCCAGATTTTGCAGCCCATTACTGCCTAGAGAGAGAGAGTCCCGGCGGGACAGTGTTTTCGGCCAGGCGGTACTCCGTAACCTATTTGAGGTTTAGGCAACTCCTACCCTCCGGCCCTTTGGTGTCAGGCTACCATGGGGGGTTGCGTTCTCAGAGAAAGTCCTTTCACAGCTGCTGCAGCTCTTCTAGAGGGAGCCATTTTTCAGCTATGCGTTCTCAGTAGCCTATAGCTAGGAAGTCCCATATGTGAGGACTGACTTCCTGCTTGTTCCCGGAGAAAGCATAGTTACTCACTTGTAACAGGTGTTCTCCAGGGACAGCAGGAATCAGTCCTCACGACCCTCCCTCCTCCCCTGGAGTTGCAGTCACTTAGCTAAAAAGACGGCAAAATGAGAAAATAAGTGACTGCAACTCCAGGGGAAGAGGGAGGGTCGTGAGGACTGATTCCTGCTGTCCCTGGAGAACACCTGTTAGAAGTGAGTAACTACACTTTTTCCTCAATGCTTGTATTGGGTCAAGCAGTGATATCCCGGATCCCTTTTTAATAATGGTTTATGGACTTCAGGAACTTGTCCAAACCTTATTTAAACCCAACTACACTAACAACTTTTACTACATCCTCGGGTAACAAATTCCAGAGTTTGATTACACATTGAATGAAAATATTTTCTCTTATGAGTCTTAAATAGGTTACCCTGTAGCTTCAGTGCATGTCCCCTAATCTTTTTTTATATTCTGATGACGTAAACAATTGATCTACATTTACCTTTTCCAGTCTATTCATTAATTTATAGACCTCCTATCATATCTCCCCTCAGCCGTCTCTTTTCCAGGTTGAAGAGCCCTAACCTTTTTAGCCTCTCTTCATCGGGATATCATTCCATCCCCTTTACCATTTTGGTGGCTGTTCTCTGTACCTTTTCTAATAATGCTATTTCCTTTTTAAGATACGGCGACCAGAATTGCACACAATATTCAAGGTGCGGTCACACCATGGAACAATACAGAGGCATTATAATATCCTTTGTTTTATTTTCCATTCCTTTCCTTATGATACCCAGCATTCTATTTGCTCTCTTGGCTGCCGCTGCACACTGGATGGAGGCTTTTAACATGTTATCCACAATGACGCCTAAATCTTTTTCCTGGGTGGTGGTTCCCTATGTGGAACCTTGCATCGTGTAACGATATTTTGGGGGGTTCTTTCCTAGGTGCATAACTTTGCAATTATCCAAATTAAATTTGAGTGGAAAGAGTTGATGGATATATTCCTTAGCAGGATTAATCAGGCACATGATCCCTCCCACCTCCCTGAAAGTTGCATTTATTCTTGAACTATGGATCTGAGTAGACAACTAAAACTGCTGTGCCTGGGAAGGGCTATATGTTCTGGACGCTTGCATTTGTCTCTGTGCTCTGGGAGAGCTGTTCCACCTGTCAACTTGTGATGACATTGAGCAAGCACTAAAGTGGGACATTCTTGCTGTCTAAGGAAAATGTGTTACAGGTGAGCAGATAGCAACCATATGAGCCATAGGGGGAGCATATTGATTAGCAAAAATGAAGAAGTAACAAGATCTCAAAAAGCAATGTCTAAATTTGGAGCGCACTATTAAAATTATAGACCTTTGCATTTAAACACTATATTGTAAGTTTTTTTTTTATATGGCTTTGGATGGCTATTTGTTCTGCCAGAAGGCTAAGTAAATTAAAGACTTTGACTTATAACCAGTCAAAGATGTCTCTATAGAGAAGCAAACTGGTTAAAAGTTTGCTCAAAAGCAGTGGCAGCATCATGGACTAAAGCAGATATTTCTACTGGAAAATTGTAGGTCCACCACATTTAGAAGATGAGAGCTTTCAGCTATAGTGTCAGATGGATCAAAGCCCTTCCAGAGAACATTTAGGATCACGGCCATTCAGGGTAGAATGCTTTTAGAAAGGAAAATGTCCTTATCTGCTAATTGGGTTTCTTGGATTTACAAACTAGCCCAGATGGACCATCCAAAATAATTAATTAGTGTAAAGGATAGTAACACAGTGGTTTAATGATGCAAATGCAATGCAATGTGTGCCTTCGAGTCAGTGCTAACCCCTGGCAACCCAGCAGCTCCTGGGTTTTCTTGGCAATATAATCGGAACTAGATTGCCAAGCCTTTCTTTGAGGTAATGGGTTTATGATGGATAAAAGCTAATTGGCTCACCTAATCTGCCCAGTTATCCTTCATGGTTTCTTGCCATTTTTGGGTAGACCAGCATATAGTTTGCCAAACTTAAACCAACGCTTGTCCTCGTCTTTTACCAGATCACTATATCTGGTTCCATCACTGCCCTTAGTTCCAAATCTACTCACTGATGTTAGGGATATTACTATGGATGTTTGGTGCAAATTACCCCAGCTTCCTTGGAAGCATAGCACTGCTGTACTGTTAGGTTTATAACTTTGGCTGTTCCATACTAGTAAATCCAAAAATACTAGTAGCGCTATATAAATAAGTACTAGTAGGTTCTACGGATATTTGAGCACAGCTCAAGTGAATTCAGAGTTCAAAGTGTTAATGATTATACCCTATAATTACACGTATTTAATTTACATATGTTTTTAGTAAAATAAAACATAGGAGACTTGGGGTATATTTTAAAAACTTAGAGGTTTAAGCTGTCTTTCAGCTTTAGAAGAACCAAACTGAGGCAGGGGACGGGTCTACACTACTTTTAAGGGAACCTCCCCTGCCTGAGATTTTAATGGCCAGAGGAACAATCCATAGTCTTCTCACCTGTTAAATTGGATTGCTGAATCCCACCAGAAAGGGAGCAAATTGTCTTTCCTTTCCAGTATGGTATAACAGCTATTCCTTTTCGTCTATCCAGTCCAGTCCCACACCTCAGGGATAGTGCAACTCTTCCAGCAGCTTCGAGACTGAGCATGTTACAGTTTTGATGACATCAGGATACTTAGGCAGCTGGCACCACCCACCAGCCCCCAGTAAGCTCAGTCTCCAAGCAGTTGGAGCAGGTGATCCCTTAGTCTGGACTCACTGAAGGGACAACTTGGTAGAGTTTTAGGTTTCATTTAGGGTTATTTTCTTTTTTGGTTTCTTAGAAGTTTTCCTTTGCAGTTCTTTGAGGCTACAGGATTTTTTCTTCTCCCCCTGTTTTTAGGGGGGGGGGGTCAGCTACCATGGTGGTGCTTGTACCAATTAAAAAAAAAATAGAAAGGAAGTACATTTATGTAACTTCAGTGTTCCTGCCTTGGGTGAGTAGCTCCCTAACCTATTAGTGGGTGAGGAGCTCCTGGGGGAAAGAAAGGGGGGGACTCTTGCCTCAGCCTATCCATCTTACCAGTGTCCTGCTTCTGTGCTGAAGCCGCTGAACGGCTGAGCACAGTGGTAGGTAGTTTAGCTGCAGTATTGCCAGTCAGTCAGCAGGGAGCTGGGAACATGGCAGCGGCAAATGAGCAAAGAAGGAAATCAGCATTGTAGCAGTGCTGGACTTCTTTTCACCATGGAAGTGAGTGCAGACGCGAGGGCTGTCAAACCTTGTGGTGCAGGGCCACTGAGCGGGAAATGGTGCAATTTTATGCATCTTGGCAGGAAAGCCGGGGACAGAGCCTTAAATTTAGATAATTTTGCTTTATTTTGCCTGATTTGGCTTGGTTTAGTATAGTTTTACTTTTGGTTTTGTTTTTGACCAAAAAAATGAGGAGAAAGACAAGAGTAAGCATTCCCTGGGACAGGAGCCCTTCTGTTCGGTTCAAAGGAGCATGCCGGCACATCTGCAATGTCTGGCTTGTGAGGCACGCAGGAGCATGCCGGGGGGGGAGTTTGCCAGGGCTGCGCTTCAGAAGCACAGACTGTAGAGGACCGCATGCATCAGGAGGCGGGGATCTCTAGCAGTCCTCAGGGGCTCTGCCAGCAGGGGCGCCTTCCCAGCAAGAAGGGGGAGGGGGGGTTGTCTCCTCTGTTAGAGCCTGATCAGCTTGTCAGAGTCCCTGCACCCCCCATTGAAGCTATAGGTGTAAACTAAGATTAATAAAAAAATATTTTTTTACTCGACGTGTAATCAAACTCTGGAATTTGTTACCGGAGTATGTAGTAAAGGCTGTTAGTGTAGCTGGCTTTAAAAAAGGTTTGGACAAGTTCCTGGAGGAAATGTCCATAAACCATTATTAAGAAGGGACCCAGGATATCAATGCTTGACCCAGTACAAGCATTGTGGAACCTGTGTCTTTTGGGGAAGCTGCTAGGTGCGTATGACCTAGATTGGCCACTGTTGGAAACAGGATACTGGGCTTGATGGACCTTGGTCTCACCCAGTATGGCATATTTTATGATATGTTCTGTTGTCCAAAAAGGGGGTAGAGGGGGTCCTGGGAGACCTTTTTCCCCTGAGTTTGTCTTACTGCTTCATATAGATTTTTTCCTGAAGAAGCAGGAGGGACATTCAACCGAACGCAGCGGTAAGAGGGCTGCTCCCGGAGGACCGCAGGTTTCGGTACCAGGGGGCATTCCCCCTACAGCCAAAAGATGTTTCCTTGGCGAGATTGAGGGCTCCGGGTCCCTGCTTTCAGAACTCGAGGAGGTGGTGTAAAGGGATCTTGAGGAGCTGGAGGAGGGCGAGCTCCCACAGGAGGATGAAGCTAGGATCGTCGGTCTTCTGGCAGGAGGAACTACTAGTTCTCATTGCTGACTCCCTACATATGCTTAATATGCCTACAGGCTACACATCGGAGGAAAAGGTCTTAGAGGACCCTATCCTCAAGGCTGTGCGTTAGCCTCAGTGGGTGTTTCCTTTACATAGGGTCATCAAGCAGATGATCCTGGACAAGTGGTATCTCCCAGAGACTGGGCTCAGGAGGTCGCTGACCATGACCCGGCTCTATCCATTGTCAGAAGAAGAGAAGGTGATGTTTCATTCTCCTGAGGTCGATGCTGCCGTTTCAGCCGTGACTAAGAAGGCCAATATTCCAGTGGAAGGCAATGCATCCCTGAAGGATGTCCAGGATAGGAAGTTGGATACCCTGCTAAAGCTGGCGTTTGATGTGAGTACTCTGTCCTTGCAGGCCTCCACATGTGGGGCATTGGTTGCCTGTGCATGTCTCCGATGAGCGCAGGGCATTCCTGAGGTGTCAGGAGAAGCCCTGGAGCATTCAACAATCTCTACAAGGTTGGAGGCTGGGGCAGCATATCTGGCTGATACCTTCTATGACTTCATATAGAGTCTCTCAAACTGTATGGCTTCGATGGTGGCGGCTTACAATTATCTCTGGCTTTGCAAATGGTCAGTCAATATTTCCTCAAAAGCCCAGCTGAGTAAGCTACCCTTCCGTAGCAAGCCCTTATTTGGAGAAGAAGTGGACAAGTTGGCCAAGGATTTGGGGGAGTCCAAAGGGGGCAAGCAGAGATGCTCTGCTGCTCCTGGGAGGGCATAGTCCTAGGACTTCAAGCTTTTTCAAACAGTGTGTTATACCCCGTATCGCTCCTTGGAGGCAACTGTTTCGGGGGGAGGGGGCTAGAAGATATTACTCGGCTGCTTCCTCCTCCGCACAGAAGAAACAGTGAAATGAGGAGGGCCCTGGCAGGGGTACAGCCTATGGGAAGAAGACTGAGGGAGTTTTACCCTGCCTGGGCCCAAATTACTTCAGACCAGTGGATTCTGGGGGTAGTCCAGGAGGACTACGTGCTGGACTTCATCAGACCACTCGTGCAAGCCTTCATACGCCCCCTGCAAGGCACAGTGAAAGGCTCAGGGGTGCAGGAAACACTCAGAAGGCTCTTGGAGTTGGGCGGTGGTGCCGGTTCCCGCAGACCAATGCAGCTCAGGACGATACTCCATTTACGTCATCGTCCCAAAGAAAGAAGGATCTTTTTGGCCTATTCTCAACCTCAAGCATGTGAACAGGTGCCTGCAAGTTCCGAGATTCCATATGGAAACTCTCTGGTCGGTGATATGGCTGTGAGAGTGGGAGAATTCTTGACGTCCCTAGACCTCAAGAGGCATACCTTCATATCCCTATCCATCCAGATCATCATCATTCTGCAGTTTGCAGTGCAAGTGGGGCATTTCCAGTTTAGAGTGTTGCTATTTGGACTTGATACAGCCCCATGCACTTTCACCAAGGTAATGGTAGTGGTGTCTGTGCTACGTCACGAGGGGATTCTTGTGCACCTGTATCTCGATGACTGGCTCATTCGTGCAAAGTCCAAGCCAAAAAGCGAGTGAGCCACAGCATAGGTCCTCAAAGTTCTGCAGTTGGCTGGGTCATCAATGTTGCCAAGAGTTACTTGACCCCTACGCAGATCCTGGAGTACTTGGGGGCACATTTCGACGCCCGCTGCAACAGTGTCTTCTTACCGCTGCATTGGGTACGGGCACTGAGGCTGCTCATCCATCAGTTCCTGCAAATGGCAAGGCCAACGGTGTGGCATTATCTGCAGCTCTTAGACACAATGTCAGCGGCCATAGAACTAGTTCTGTGGGCCCATACTCACATGTGACCCCTACAAAGAGCTCTGATATGCCATTGATCACATCAACAGCACCCCCTATCCCAGCCACTGCCTTGTCCATGGTAGGGATGGGCCTCGCTCAAATGGTGGCTCCACTGCAAAAGTCTGGCGGTGGGACTACTGCTGGAGATGCCATGCTGGATTTCCCTCACAACGGATGCCAGCCTCTCGTTGGGTGGCCCACTGCCAGAGGCGCATTGCGCAAGGTCAGTGAACCGCGGAACAGGGGACGTGGACCATCAACAGACTGGAAAAGAGAGCTGTGCTCCTGGCATTGCAGGATTTCCTCCTGTTCCTGGAGGGAAAGGCCGTGCGAGTCTTCTCAGACAACGCCATCACGGTGGCATTCATAAATCGAGGGGGGCACCAGCAGTGCCCGAATGGAAGCCAAAACGGAGCTGTTAATGAGCTGGGCAGAGACCCACCTTCAGGCAATCTTGGCAGCTCATGTAGCAGGGATAGAGAATGTGAAGGCTGATTACCTCAGTCGGGTCCAAGGCAAACAGATTTTTCAACAGGCGAAGAGAGGATGCCAGAGAGCCTGGATGCACTTGTGCAGGGTTGGCCAAGTCAAGGGCTTCTCTAAGTCTTCCCGCCCTGGGCACTGATAGGGCGGCTGGTGCAGAGAGTGGAGGCACACCGTGGTCTCATTGTCCTGATCACTCCAGATTGGCCGAGATGGCCGTGGTACGCGGACCTCATCTGCCTGCAGGTCATGGTGGCTTCCCAGCAAACCAGACCTGTTTAAGGGGCCAGTCTTAATGTCTCAGGTGGATTGATTCTCACTTACGGCTTGGCTCTTGAGAGGGCTAGGTTGAAGAAGAGAGGCTGTTCTGGCCCAACAATCTCCATGCTTCTACAGGCCGGGAAAAGGTCCACGTCTCTCTCCTACATCCGGAGTGTGGAGGATCTTTGAGGCCTGATGCACCAATAAAGGCTGTAGACCATTGGTAGCATCCAGTCTCCAGGAACAAGCAGGAATGTAGTCTTCACATATGGGTGGTATCGGGACCAACGGAACCTGCACGGAAACGCTCCCCAGCGTCCAAAAGGAAAGCTTTTGGGAGCATCCCACAGCGCCTGCGTGCTGCCTTCCCGCCAATCTACCTCTCTCACTTCAGTTCTTTGTTTTCCGCGGAGCCGACAAGACGTGTACCCTGTCACCGCAGAAAATTCATTCTTATTTTGTTTTTTTGTGGTCGTGTCTGCCTTCATTCGACGCCAACCGGTACCGCCAATTCTTTTTTCTTTTTTCAACCCCCCCCCCCCCCCCCCCAGCTTTCTAAAAGATTTTTTCTTTCAGGGGCCTCTCCCCCTCTCCCCTTTCAGTGCTAGGTGCCATTTTGGGCACTAGGCCCACTTTTCTTCAAACATGGAGAAGCCAGCTAGTGGTTTCAAGAAATGTTCTAACTGTGGCGGTACTATATCCGTCACCGACACCCATGATTGGTGTCTTAAATGTTTAGGTCCTGAACATTGTCCATTGGAGTGTCTGTCCTGCAGAAAGATGACCAAAAGGGGCCTGCAGAATAGAGCTGCAAAACTCGGTACCCTTTTTGCCGCGGATACGATGTTAGTTGCATCAACGTCTTCCTGAGCTTCATCTTCCTCCCATGGATCTCAGGTAACTAAACTTGTCTTCAAAGACTAGCCGGGCCTCAAAGGGTAGATCTCCTTCTAAAACATCGAGATGCCACTGGCGTTGCCCTCGAGGAAAGTTCACCGGCAAAACAGCCCCAGCGGGAGTCTTCGGTCTCCAAAGCATTAACGGGGCTCCAGGATGTTCCAGAGGCTTCCACCTTTGCAGAACTACTGGTGCCATGTT
Organism: Ichthyophis bannanicus; assembly: GCA_033557465.1. NCBI lineage: Eukaryota > Metazoa > Chordata > Amphibia > Gymnophiona > Ichthyophiidae > Ichthyophis > Ichthyophis bannanicus. Next base: position 224,547,925 of record CM066044.1, on the reverse strand, counting down.
CTGGGGTTGTGGCCGCTTCCACCAGTACCAACACCCAGGCATCGGCAGGAGCGATGGATAAGAGAATCCTCGCTATCGAACGCAGTCTAGCGACCCTCTTAACAGCTTCAGTACCGCTAAGACCGCTGCAGACTGTTCCACAGGTATCGGTTCCGACATCAGTGCCGGTACCAAGTGCACCTGCCTTGGCAGGTATGCTTCAGCCCATGCCGAGCCTCGAGTCTATCTCAGGCATCAAAGGGCCGGTACCGAGACACCCTGATACCAACTTCGAGCAGTACTGATTCCGATGATTCTGTTGACTCTACCGGTACTAGAGCCATCCTACCAGAAGATCCTTCTCCTCAACGCAGAATGTGTCCTTCAGAAGACATGTCCTTCCAGGATTTCATACGTGATTTAGCCAAAGGTATTTCAATCACGGTGATTCCAGAAAAGGAACCTCGGCAGAAGAATTAAGAATTCTACAATATCCTATGGCTCCTAAGGAAGCAGCTACGCTTCCCATTCACAAGATCTTACATGATCTTATGTTAAAGATGTGGGAAACTCCTTTAATGGTGTCTCCACATTACTGATGCCTCGATACCATGTACCGAGTGCGAAGCTGTCCTGGCTTTCAAAAGACTGTTACCACACCATTCAATAGTAGTGGAATCGGCCATGCATATAATTAAGAGTGCTAAAACGCATTCTTCTAATCCTCCAGGCCAAGAATCGAGGACACTTGATGCTTTTGGGCGTCGATGCTACCAATCCTCCATGTTATCAGCCAAGATCAGTTCCTACATTCTTTATATGGGTATGTTCCTGGAAGAAGTCGCACGTGACTTAGAGCTCATGAGCCCTAATATGTCTGAGGACAAAAGGGAAGTTTTCCTTACCCTGGTCAAGCATGCTCAGAATGTCTCTAAATTCATGAACCGTGCAACCTTTGATTGCTTTGAATGCATAAACAGAACCTCTATCTCCATAGGTGCACGTTGTATTGCCTGGCTTCAGGCATCAGACTTAGAGCAGTGGGTGCAAGACAAGCTGGGAAACATTCCTTGTACAGGAGAAAATCTCTTTGGCAAGGACTGGCAGGACAAGGCTAATCAGCTTGAATCTGAAAATACTACCTTGAACAGACTATCAAAGTTTACAGCCAACCCAGCAAAGAAAGTCATTCAAGAAACCCCTTTTCAACAAGAAAAATGTTTTACCAATCATATCCCCATTTGGGCCATTGTCCAGTTCATGTTTCCCAAAAGGGACAACAGAACAGACAACAAAGAAAGCCGCAAGCTCAAAGAGCTCAACCAGCCCAGCAGACTCGGCCTCCTCAGGGGCTTTGACTCCTTACCTAGACAACTTAGTCATTCTGCCCCTGAAAGGACCAGAACCCTTAACCATTCCAGGCAGATTATGCCATTTTGCCAAAAGATGGCAACAAATAACATCAGAAAACTGGACCCTGTCCATTGTACGACTGGGGTACAAGCTTCACTTTCTCAACATGCCCCCCCCCCCTGCCTACAATAATCAAACAGTTCAATTCTCAGGTCCCTGCCACCAGCCTCTTGTGGCAGGAAGTCACATCACTTCTCACTCAAGGAGCAATAGAAGTAGTACCCATATCCCAACAGGGTATGGGGTTCTACTCCCCCTGTTTTCTTATTCCAAAGAAAACAGGGGGACACAGACCTATACTGGACCTCAGAGAATTAAACAAATATCTGTTCCGAGAAAAGTTCCAAATGATCTCCCTCGAACACTCCTACCATACCTTCAGAGTTAGGACTGGCTATGTTCTCTAGATCTAAAAGATGCATACACGCATATTCTCATCCATGCAAATCACAGGAAGTTCCTTCTAATCCTGGTCCACAGAAGACACTTCTAGTACAGAGTTCTTCCTTTTGGTCTGGCCTCTGCCCCAAGAGTCTTCACAAAATGCATGGCAGTGGTAGCAGCATTTCTGAGAACTCTAGGAATATTCGTCTTCCCTTACGTAGACAATTGGCTCATTTGAGTATCAACAGCTCCAGAGGCCAGCTTCGCTCTTTCTCGAACAGTGAGAATCCTTCAATAGTTGGGATTGGTCATGAACCTCCCAAAATTTCATCTCACCCCCCTCTCTCGCTAGAGTACATAGGGGCTCGTCTAGACACACGGCAGTCAAAAGTTTTCCTGCCATAGCCACGCTGTCTACGTATAATACAGCTGGCATACCAAGCAGCCATGAAGGTCTTCCTGACTGCTCGGGAGATGCTTCAGCTTCTGGGGCATATGGCATCCACTGTCCATGTGGTTCCCTATGCTTACATTCATATGTGAGCAGCCCAGTGAACCCTATCCTCTCAGTGGACACAGGCCTCGGGTCGGCTAATGGATGAAATCAGAAACTCCACACATCTAATTTTGTCCCTGCAATGGTGGCAATCACTGGAAAACCTCCTCATAGGCTCTCCATTCCAGCAGCCTCTGTGCCAAGCCACCCTAACAGATGCGTCCAAGTTGGGTTGGGGGGCCCACTTGCACGATCTCTCAACCCAGGGTCTTTGGACCCCACAGGAGACTTCTCTTCACATAAACCTCCTAGAGCTGAGCCATTTTCAATGCTATTGTGAGTATTTCAGGCCCATCTCGACTTCGCAAACCTAACCTTACTTGGCGTAAGCAAGGAAGCCATAAAAAAACTTCAATTAGCACAAAACGCAGCAGCAAGGACCATAACGAAAGCCCCACCTTTCCAACATATAACCCCAATCTTAGAATATATACACTGGCTCCCGATTTCAAAGCCGCATAGAATATAAAACTATATTAACCACCTACAAAGCCATAACAAAAACAGCACCCCTGCCCATAAAATAACCTTATCAAATTAGAACCTACACACAATCTACAAAGGAGAGACCAGCTTAATAAACTAACCACTCCAAAAGAATTCATTAGGGCCAATAAATCCACTAACAAAAAAGCCTTCTCCCATGCAGCACCTATCTTGTGGAACACAATCCCAATAGAACTAAGACAATTACCCGACATAATGGAGTTCAGAAAAAAAACTCAAAACAAACTTATTCACAAAGCATTATGGATCTTGACCAGCACACCACACACCCCCAACTGGATAAAGGATAATCCCACCCCGAGTAATACACAACTCATCAAAAGAATGAAGGATACACCCTAAAAACAAAGCGAATAAGTAAATGAAAAACAAAACAATGTATATAGTTTAATTATGTTCATCTGTACATAGTTTACTAATTGTTAATGTGTTAATTATTAATTGTTAACTGTATTACCTAGCTACAAATGTTATATGTAAAAACAGACCACACTGTTTATTGTTGTTATATGGAAACCGCACCTGATCAATGGAAGGAGCGGTATATAAATAATCTGTTAATTAAATTAAATTAAATCTCAGCCACAAGACAGTTCTGGTCCAAACCGACAATCAGGTAGCCATGTTCTGTCTGAACAAGCAAGGCGGAACAGGCTCTGTCACTATGCAACGTAGCTTTGCGACTATGGGCCCTCGCCAGAGAGTTTCAAATCCATCTTCTTGCAGTATACCTTCCTGGCATTCAAAATTCATGGGCACACAAACTCAGTTGAATACTGCTGCTACACGAGTGGTCTCTCCACTCAGACCACCTTGCTCGAGTGTTTCAAATCTGGGGAACACCAGATATAGACCTCTTTGCAAGTCCACAGAATGCCAAACATCCCCGATTTCTGTTCCAGAATCCCGGCTCACAACTGTCAGGCAAGGGATGCCTTCCTACTCCACTGGGGTCAGGACTTCCTCTATGCCTTCCCACCCATTCCCCTTATTCCCAAAACTTTATTCAAACTTCAGAGAGACAGAGGTCGTATGATACTTATCGCTCCACGTTGGTATCCTCTGCTTCTACGTCTCTCTCAAACCACTCCTCTGGAGTTGGGAAATGCTCCAGATCTCCTTTCCCAGGAGAATGGATCCTTACTGCAGCCGAATCCCCAGTCCCTCCATCTCAGGGCCTGGTTACTGAAGGCCTAGACTTCTTGGATATCAACCTCTCTCAGCAGGTAAGATATCCTTCTGGCTTCCAGAAAACCACCTACGAGGCGTTCCTACGCTTTTAAATGGAAAAGATTCTCTGTCTGGTATTCACAAAAGGTACTTACTCCAGTAGCGACTCTACAGGTACCAAAAGGGGGTTATCTCCAACTATCCACTTCTGGTCTTAAGACCAATTCACTGAGAGTCCATCTTAGAGCTATTGCTGCTTTTCACAAACCTTTTGATGGACAACCTATTTCCTCTCATCCACTTGTGTCAAGGTTCATGAGAGGCCTACTCTTTAACAAAACCTCCCTTTAAACCACCACCATGGGATCTAAATCCTGTTCTTGGGCAGCTCATAAAACCGCCCTTTGAACCCTTAGCCACTACAGTCCTAAAGTTTCTTTCATGGAAAGTCATTTTCCTAACTGCTATCACCTCGGCAAGATGCATTAGTGAACTGCAGGCTTTAGTGGCTGACCCTCCTTATACAAGGTTCCACCATGATAAAGTAGTCCTCAGGACTCACTCTCACTTTATGCCAAAGGTGGTTTCGCCTTTTCATCTAAACCAGTCAGTTTATCTTCCTATAGTCTTCCCTAGGCCTCATGCCTTCAGTGCAGAAAAGAATCTTCACACTTTGGATTGAAAAGGGCCTTAGCCTTTTATCTTCAAATAACTAAGCAACATAGAAAATCTTCTCAGCTTTTTGTTGCTTTTGACTCTAGTCATTTGGGACTTCCAGTTTCCAAAAGAACTTTATCTAAACGGATTGCAGATTGCATATCCTTTACATATGAGAGTAAAGGACTTTCTCTTGAGGGCCATGTCACAGCTCACATTGTGAGAGCCATGGCAACCTCGATGACTAATCTTCGTTCTGTGTCTATTGATGACATCTGTAGAGCAGCTACTTGGGCTTTGGTGCATACCTTCACAGCCCACTACTGCTTAGACCAGGGGTCTCAAACTCAAATTGCTTTGAGGGCCAAATGAGGACTTGTAAAGTAACCCGGGGGCCGCATAAGACGCGGGGCCTCATTTGCATAAGGGACCTCATTTGCATAAATATTTGCATAATGTTACCATACACTAACTTTTAGTAAACATGCCTCTTTAATGAGTATGGATAAAGAAAGACTAAAAGATTTAGAAACAAGACGACAATAATTAAACTGGGAACCCCAAAAGCCAAACTTGGAATGTACAACAACACTGTAGAAATAAAACTATAAATTAATTTCCTCTTGTACTAAACAAAGCGCAAACATTAATGATGCACATTTCCCAGAGCTGACATATTCCAGTTAATAAATTCAAAATAAAGAGATATTTTTCTACCTTTTTGTGCATTTTTTTCAGTTGCAATTGTTCCAGCCACTTTCTTCTGGTTTCTTCATGTCTTCTGCTAACTCTCCATCGTCTGCTGTCCATTTGCCCTTTCTTCTCTCCTAGTTTTTTTTCCATTCTCTCTCTACATCTGCTTTAACATACTAATCTTTCTCCTTTTTCTCTTTCCTCATTCCTATTTCATCCACTCAAATTTTACCCCTCCATCCTCAATCCCCACTTACTCTCCCAATACCTGGCCAATTGTAGATTTGTCTTCTCTCCCAGACAAAATATTTTTCCCCTCTCCATTTCACTTTCCCAGCTCCATCCCATTCTAATCCTCCCCCAACATCAGCTCCCTTCTAATTCCAGCCCCACCCAGCATCCGCTCCCTTCTAGTCCCCCCATCAGTCCATTTCCAGTCCTATCCTAGCCTCACCATCAGCCCATTTCCAATCCTAGCCCCCCATCAGCCCATTTCCAATCCTCCCCCAACATCAGCTCCCTTCTAGTTCCAGCCACACCCAGCATCCGCTCCCTTCTAGCCCCTGCATCAGTCCATTTCCAGTCCAATCCTAGCTCCCTCCCCTCACAGCCCATTTCCATTCCAAGCCCCCCTCCCCATCAGCCATTTGCAGTTCAAGCCCCCTTCCACTCAGCCCATTTCCAGTCCTAGCAACCCCCCCAGCACATTACCAGTCCTAGACCCCCCATAGCCCATTACCAGTCATAACCCCCCCCCGCCAATAGCCCACTTCCAGCCCTAACCCCCATTACCCCATTTCAGTCAGCCCCTCCATAGCTCATTACCAGTCCTAACTCCCCCCATCAGCCCACCTCCAGTCCTTCCTAACCCCCACCTGCCCATTTCCAGTCCTAGCCCCCACCATAGCCCATTTCCAGTCATACCCCCCCCTGCCAATAGCCCATTTCCAGTCATACCCCCCCTGCCAATAGCCCATTTCCAGTCATAACCCCCCCTGCCAATAGCCCATTTCCAGTCATACCCCCCCCTGCCAATAGCCCATTTCCAGTCATACCCCCCCCCCAGGTAAATAAAAAAACAACCTGGCTTCTGCTGCTGGCTTCTGCTGCAGCAGAAAATCAGCTGTCCCGCGGCCCCTTTCCCTCTGCGCGAGAGCCCTGAGTGTGCTTCCTCTGCGGCATGCTTTTTAAGCCGCGAAGAGAGTATTTCCCTCTCGCGCGGCTTAAGCCTATTCACTTTTCAAGCCTCGCGAGAGGGAAATACTCCCTTCGCGGCTTGAAAAGCACGCCGCAGAGGAAGCACATTCAGGGCTCTCGCGCAGAGGGGAACGGGCCGCAGGACAGAGCAGCAGAAGCCAGTTTTTTATTTTTTTTAAATTGACCGTCGATTCTGCCGTTGCCACGGCGGCAACGGCAGCAGCAGAAGCCGTCGCGGGCCGCACAACCTTCTCCCGCGGGCCGCGTGTTTGAGACCCCTGGCTTAGACAGACTCCCGTCGGGATGCCTCATTTGGCCAAGCTGTTCTTCAGCATCTCTTTCATACTTAATACAACTCCTACCTGCCGGTCCCGACTTTGATGCCAGAGGTCCATGGGAGGAAGCATGACCCATCTCATCTGGATTCGCAGCTTGCTGGAGTCATTCCCTTGGCATCTATAAGCTGGGGAATCCCCATATGTGAAGACTACATTCCTGCTTGTTCCTGGAGATAGCGTAGTTACTCACCTGTAACAGGTGATCTCCGGGAACAGCAGGAATTCAGTCTTCACAACCTACCCACCTCTCCTAGGAATTCTTTATCTCTTTCTCTACTCCTCTCCTTTGGTCTCAGCTATAAATTCAACTGAAGTGAGAGAGGTAGGAAGGTAGCACGCAGGCACTGTGGGATGCTCCCAGAAGCTTTCCTATTGGACGCTGGGGAACGTTCCCACGCAGGCTCTGTTGGTACCGACGATACCCATATGTGAAGACTAAATTCCTGCTGTTCCTGGAGATCACCTGTTACAGGTGAGTAACTACGCTTTCCAGAGGTATTGGAGTTCCTTCAGGCAGGATTGGATAAAGAGCTGGCATGTGGCTCTTTGAGTATCCAAGTGGCTGCCCTAGCTTGTTACCGTGACGGGATACAGAGCATCTCACTGGGGGCGCACCTGGATGTGACTTGTTTTCTGCAGGCCATGAAGCAGCTTCGCCCTTCTTAATGTTCATTCGTCTTCTCATGGGACCTCAACCTGGTGCTTTTCAGCGCTGGAGGGTAAGCCTTTCAAGCCATTAGCAACTTGTTCCCTGAAGGATTTCACTTTGAAGACCGTGTTTTTGGTAGTGATCTTTCAGCTAGGAGAATATCAGAGCTCCAAGCATTATTGTGTAGAGTCCTTTTTGACGATCTCAAGGGAGAAGGTGGTGGTCCGGCCGCTGTCTTCTTTTTTGCCAAAGGTGGTTTCGCATTTTCATCTGAATCAACTGGTCATTTTTCTAGTAATGAGGACTCTGGCAGAGGGCAGAGAACCCACAGTTGCGGCTCCTGGACATCGGGCGCGCATTGAAGAAATACCTGAAGAAGACAGCTTCCTTCTGCAGGTTGGATTGACTGTTTGTACTGTTCAGGGAGCCGCTAAGGGGGAGGCAGCAGCTAAAGCCTCCATATCTAGGTGGCTTAAAGAGGAAATTGCCTCGGCGTACATCTTACAAGGTAAAGTGGTCTCTCAAGGGCTGTGAGCTCGCTCCACCAGGGTGCAGGCAGCTTCCTGGGCAGAGTGTAGTTTGGTCCTGTCAGGGGATATCTGCCAGGCAGCCACCTGGGCTTCGTTCCATACATTTGTGAAGCATTGCAGGTTGGATGTGCAAGCAGCAGGGGATGCAAGGTTCGGTTTCGGCAGTGATTCAGGCCAGGCTCGCGGGTCCCTCCCACACTTAGTTCATGCTGTTACATCCCTGAGATGCGGGACTGCACTGGAGGGATGAAAAGGAAGGTGAAATTAAATTTAATCTGCTATTTGGCTTTCCTTGAGAAACTCCAGTCCAAGCTCAGAACCCTCCTATCAGTCTTTTTATAACGGTGCTAGCAATCCCGGGGCCTGAAGAATTTCTCCTTTTAAGAGAGCCTAGGGATTCCTTGCAGCTGCAACGCGCTAATGAAGAGAGGTACAGCTTCCTGTGTTCAGTTGGGTAAGAGTCCTGCTCCATCCTCAGAAGGGGGAGGGGTGGAGGGAGCAGACAGTGTTGAAGAGGTAAGCTGCCCCTCGATTGCAGGGTCCCCAAGTTGGGGAAGGGGGGGGACCAGTGAAGGAGTCTCCTGGGGGCTTTATCCTTAGGGGAACCCACTATAGTTAAATTTGGTTAACTGCAGAACAAAAAAACAATCCTTAACTTCGTTTGTTGCTGCTGTGAGTCTGCTTTGTCAATAGGTTACTGGTGGGTGGTGCCAGCTGCCTAAGTATCCTGATGTCATCAAAATTGTGACATGCTCAGTCCCCAAGCTGCTGGAAGAGGTGCACTATCCTGAGGTGCAGGACTGGACTGGAGTTCCTCAATGAAAGCCAATTAGCAGTTAAGGTCTAATTTCACCTTAAATAGTCGTCAGAAACTTTGACTTTGGATAAATATATTTGAGAAGCAGAATCATCGCTAGATTGACAAATAAGAAAAGTAGGTGGAGCATGGCTCATTAAATTTTCAGTCTCTCAGCTTGTATATGTGCATACATGTGTTTCTATCTATTTTGTCTCAGTATAGGTCTCTGACCTAGCGGTTAGAAGCAGTTCTCAAACATTACCTTTGGTTTGGAAAGAATAATAAAATGAAACAAAGAGTGATAATATATGTAACCATTAGATGTCACTGTCAACATGATACAGACGTGCTCATTAATGTTATGGTTATCACTATGGCCATTCTTTGGATTTTAGATGCAACCACAGGGTGTCAGGGTCCCAAGGCCACTACTAATAGGCAGTGCATGTAGTAATCAGCAACAAAATAGATGGTTCCATCACTTAGTGTCTGAGAGAGTTCTGAGAGCAGACGCAGCTTCGGCAAGTAAGTGAGCATGGCTTTGCTGTGAAATTTAGTGACTTAGAGTTTGGGATAGAAGAGAGTGTTTATTGGCAAATTTTGTGTTCAAATTTCACTAAAAAGGAAAAATTAGGTATTCATTTAAAATCTTTTACCAAGCTAATTTATCCTAGTTGTATTTAGTCTTTTCCCCTATGCTCCACCAGCGCCAGACATATATCCCTTTAATTTATAGGTTAAGAGGGTAAGTTGTCACTCTAGGGTATTTTTATCATTAAGTGATCAAATAATCTGCTATTAAGAGTTAAGTTTCATTGGAAAGCAAACACAAAATAGCATAAAATATATACCAAATATTCTTAAAGGCCTTTGTTAGTTTAGTTACCCTATTCCCTTGTTAAGTGCCGTCGAGTCGGAGTCGACTCATGGCGACCCTCTGGATAGCTATCCTAAATTGTGTTCGGTCTTCAGTCAGGCGGCTCATTGTTGACAGACTGGTACCTGTAGCTGCTGTTATTGTATTGATCCATCTCATTGCTGGCCTTCCTCTTTTGCATTGACCTTCTATCTTGCCAAGCATAATGTCTATCTCCAGGAACAAGCAGGAATAAGTCCTCACTTATGGGTACGTCGGTACCGACTGAGCCTGCGCGGGAATGCTCCCCAGCTTCCCAGAAAGAAAGCTTTTGGGGCATCCCACAGCGCATGCGCGCTGCCTTCCCGCCTTTCCTACCAACTCTCCTCAGTTCTTCTTTTCCGCGAAGCCAGCAGGTCGTGTTCCTGTCACCGCTGAAGAAGTTCTTTATTTTAATTTATTTCTTTGGTCGCGTGTCTGCCTTTCCCGACGCCGGACCGGTACCGCCGGTCTTTTCTTTAAAAAAAAAAAAAAAATATATATATATATACCGTATATACTCGAGTATAAGCCGACCCAAATATAAGCCGAGGTACCTAATTTTACCACAAAAAACTGGGCAAAACTATTGACTCGAGTAGAAGCCGAGGGTGGGAAATGAGGCACCTACTAGTCAATGTAAAAAATAAAGATAGAGACCAATAAAATTACATGAATATTTATATGAAAAACAGTAAAATAGCTCTATAAGTGGAAAATGGGGTCAACAAAAACAATATGGTATCAAACCTTTAAACCCGCTCCGCCTAGCTTTGAATGCAGCCGCAAGAGTCCTCTCTGGATCGTCAAGATCCGACCACATAACGCCCATCATGAAGGATTTGCATTGGCTACCTTTACATGCCAGGCTCCAATACAAGTCATTGGTCCTCACCTTCAAAGCCCTAAATAACTACCCCCCTACGCCAATCAGCAAGCTAGTCCATGGTACCCTGGAAAATAGAAACAGAAGGTCTACTGCACTGAACACATTAGTAGTCCCCAAGCTAATAACTACATGCACAAAGGCTACCTCCAACAGAGCCTTCTCCATATTCGCCCCTTTAAACTGGAATGCACTCCCCCATGAAATCCGTGGTATTAAAAGCCTCTTCCTATTCAGAAAAGCCTTAAAACTCCACCTGTTCACAAAATGTTACCCAGAAACTTCCAGTGATAGAAGCACAACCAGCAAGCTTCCCTCATACCCCAGCCGCCCCTGAACGTCAATACCACAGATATAATAGGTAGTCCCCACTCAAGCCAACCAACCACTAATCTTCATCTTCACAAAATCAATGCAACACCCATTTATATTAGAGTATTGTACATAGTTTCGAGTTACCGTAACATGTATTTAGTTTCCCCGGTTTCGATCCCATGTTCAATTCCCTGTTCTTTGTAAACTCAATGTTGTTTCTGTACATTGCAGTATTTTTGTTCGATGCACACCGCGCTGATTTTAATTGCGTGGTATAGAAGAAATGTTAAATAAATAAATAAATAAATTCAAAATAGAGATATTTTTCTACCTTTTGTGCATTTTTTTCAGCTGCAATTGCTCCAGTCACTTTCTTCTGGTTTCTTTGTGTCTTCCGCTAACTCTCCATCGTCTGCTGTCCATTTGTCTTTTCTTCTCTCTTCTAGTTTTTTTCCATTCTCTCTCTACATCTGCTTTAACATACTAATCTTTCTCCTTTTGCTCTTTCCTCATTCCTATTTCATCTACTCAAATTTTACCCCTCCATTCTCAATCCCCACTTACTCTCCCAATATCTGGCCAATTGTAGATTTGTCTTCCCTCCCACACAAAATATTTTTCCCCTCTCCATTTCACTCTCCCAGCTCCATCCCATTCTAATCCTCCCCCAACATCAGCTCCATTCTAGTTCCAGTCCCACCCAGCATCCGCTCCCTTCTAGTTCCCGCATCAACCCATTTCCAGTCCTAGCCCCCCATAAGTCCATTTCCAGTCCTATCCTAGACCCACCATCAGCCTATTTCCAGTCCAATCCGAGTCCCTCCATCAGCTCATTTCCAATCCCAGCCCCCCATGAGCCCATCAGCCCATGTCAAATCCTAGCTGCCCTCCACTCAGCCCATTTCCAATCCAAGCCCCCCATGAGCCTACTTCCAGTTCTAGCCCCTTCATGAGTCCATTTCAATCCAAACCCCCACCACAGCCCATTTCCAATCTTAGCACCCCCCAACAGCCAATTTCCAGTCCTATTCTAGCCCCTCCATCAGCCCATTTCCTGTCCTAGCCCCCCCCCACTCACCCATTTCCAGTCCTAGCTCCCTCCCCCTCACAACCCATTTCCATTCCAAGCCCCCGTCCCCATCAGCTATTTGCAGTTCAAGCCCTCCTTCCACTCAGCCCATTTCCAGTCCTAGCAACCCCCCCAGCCCATTAAGTCTTAGCCCCCCCAGCCCATTACCAGTCCTAATCCCCCATCAGCCCATTACCAGTCCTAACCCCTCCCATAGCCAATTACCAGTCCTAACCCCCCATCAGCCCATTTCCTGTCCTAGCCCCCCCCACTCACCCATTTCCAGTCCTAGCTCCCTCCCCCTCACAACCCATTTCCATTCCAAGCCCCCGTCCCCATCAGCTATTTGTAGTTCAAGACCTCCTTAAACTCAGCACATTTCCCGTACTAGCAACCTCCCCAGACCATTACAAGTATTAGCCCCTAGCCCATTACCAGTCCTAATCCCCCATCAGCCCATTACCAGTCCTAACCCCTCCCATAGCCAATTACCAGTCCTAACCCCCATCAGCCCATTTCCAGTCTTATCCCCCCCCCCCAATTACCCATTACCAGTACTAAAACTCCCCATCAGCCCAGTTCCTGTTTTAGCACCCCCTTTATCCATTTCCAGTCCTTAACCTCCCCATCAGCCAATTTCCTGTCTTAGCCCCCCCATAGCCAATTACCAGTCCTAACCCCCCCATCAGCCCATTTCCAGTCAGCCCCCCCCATAGCCCATTACCAGTCCTAGCCCCCCCATAGCCAATTACCGGTCTTAGCCACCCCATCAGCCCACTTCCAGTCTTAGCCCCCCCATAGCCAATTACCAGTCCTAACCCCCCCATCAGCCCATTTCCAGTCAGCCCCCCCCATAGCTCATTACCAGCCCTACCCCCCCCATCAGCCCACTTCCAGTCTTAGCACCCCCCATAGCTCATTACCAGCCCTAACCCCCCCCCATCAGCCCACTTCCAGTCTTAGCACCCCCCCCCCCCATGGCCCATTACTAGTCCTAACCCTCCCCTATCAGCCCACTTCCAGTCTTGACCTCCCCCCCATTACCAGTCCTAAACCCCCTTCCGCCCTATCAACCCAAATTAAAAAAAAAAAAACCCAGCTGCTTCTGCCGCGGCAGTATCAAGAGTGCCGCCGCCGCCGCGGGGCCCCCCCCCGGCAGAGCCTCCCTGCATCGCAGCCTATCCCCGAACGCGGGCTTCTTTCAGAGCCGCGAGAGTTTCCTTTCTCGCGGCTCTGTTAATCCCGCCGGGGCTGATGGGATTTGAAAAGGATATGAAAAGGATAAAGAGTACCAAAAGACACTATTCTGCTCCTCCAGGAAGAGAATGCAGGACCTTGGATGCTTTTGGTAGAAAAATCTTCCAAGCCAGTATGCTTATTGCCAGAATCAACTCATATAGCCTTTACATGGGTATGTTTCTAAAGGAAGTTGCACTAAAGCTGCACAACTTTCTCCCTTTTATTCCAGAGGATAGAAGGGATGAGTTCCTCCTTTGGCTTAAGCATACTCAAGACATTTCAAAGTTTTCCAATAGGGCAGCCTTTGACTCCTTTGAAGGTGCCAGCAGAGCCTCAGGCATTGCCATAGCTGCTCGCAGAATTGCTTGGCTCCAGGCTTCTGATCTAGAACCCTGGGTTCAGGATGGCTTAGGAAATCTGCCCTGTACTGGTGAAAATCTCTTTGGCAAAGAGTGGCAAATAAAAGCCACTCAAATGGATGCAGAAAATTCTGCTCTGGATAGACTTTCTAAGTCAACCTCCATTCCAGCCAAGAAAAAACCTTTCATAAAGCCTTTTTACAAAAGGAGCAGATTTCCTTCCACTTCTGGCCAACAATCTTCTACAGGTCGCTTTGCTACTAAGCGTCAGCAACCTAAACAGGCCAGGCCTAAACCTGCAGGGGCTGCTACAACTCAGCAGTCCCAACCCCCTCAGGGTTTTTGACTTGATACTAGAGAACTTAACCTTTCTGGCTCTACAACAGCCAGAATCTCTCACCATTCCAGGAAGGTTAGCTCATTTTGCTCCCAGATGGGAGCAAATCACATCAGAGCAGTGGACCCTCTCCATCATAAGAGAGGGCTACAAACTTCATTTCTCACACCTTCCTCCCTACACCATGGTGAGACATTTCAATTCTCCCACACCTCTCCTCGACCTTCTGGATCAGGAGGTGACTACCCTTCTGGCCCAGAGGGCCATAGAAGAAGTTCCTCTTCTTCAACAGGGGTCAGGGTTTTACTCCCCTTATTTTCTCATTCCAAAGAAAACAGGGGGATACAGACCCATTCTAGATCTCAGAGAATTGAACAAATTTCTATGCAAGGAGAAGTTCAAGATGCTTTCTCTAGGCACTCTCCTTTCATACCTACAGAGTCAGGATTGGCTTTATTCTCTAGCTCATCCATCCATCTCACAGAAAATTCCTACGTTTTCTGTTCCAGGGAAAACATTACCAATACAGAGTCCTTCCTTTCGGTCTGTCCTCTGCTCCAAGAGAGTTCACCAAATGCATGGCAATAGTAGCTGCATTTCTACGCACTCTGGGAATCTTTGTCTTCCCATATCTGGATGACTGGCTCATCCGAGCTCCAACCCAGTCGGAGGCTCAGATCTCCCTGAACCGCACCAGGCGCATTCTGCAATACCTGGGACTTATGGTAAACCTCCCAAAGTCCCAGCTCACCCCTACTCAGTCCCTGGAATTCATAGGGGCCTGGTTGGACACCACTTCTGCAAGGGCCTACCTTCCCCAGGCCCGTTAACGTCTAGTGCAGTTAGCCTCCCAGATTCAGTCAAAGAGCCAGGGAGATGCTACAGCTGCTAGGCCATATGGCTTCCACAGTACATGTGGTGCCCTATGCTCGCCTACACATGAGAGCAGCTCAATGGACTTTGTCCACCCAGTGGACTCAAGCTTCAGGAGCTCTCTCAGACCAAATAGCAAACTCCAAACGTCTCTCTTGGTCTCTCCAATGGTGGATGTCCACTCAAAATCTGTTGCTGGGGTCCCCCTTCCAACCTTTGTTGCCCCAAGCAATCCTCACAACAGATGCCTCCCAGACAGGTTGGGGAGCTCATCTACAAGACCTCTCCACCCAAGGTACTTGGTCCCCACAGGAGACCTCTCTTCATATCAACCACTTGGAACTTCGAGCAGTGTTCCTAGCTCTCAAGGTCTTTCATACCCTCCTCAGCTACCAGACAGTCCTCATTCAGACGGATAATCAGGTAGCCATCTTCTACATAAACAAGCAAGGAGGAACTGGCTCTCTGTCGCTTTGCAACGAAGCTTTAAGATTATGGGCCTTCGCCAGAGAGCATCAAATCCATCTCCTGGCAGTATACCTCCCAGGAATTCAAAACTCTTGGGCAGACAGACTCAGTCGAGTTTTGCTTCCACACGAATGGTCCCTGCACATGGATCAGGTACTCAGAATCTTCCAGGAATGGGTAACCCCGGACATAGACCTCTTTGCAAGTCCGTGGAATGCCAAACTTCCCCGGTTCTGTTCCAGAATTCCGTGTCAGGGAGTTCAGGCCAAAGATGCCTTCCTCCTTCATTGGGGTCAGGACTTCCTGTATGCCTTTCCACCCATTCTTTTGATTCCCAAGACTCTGTTCAAACTCCAGAGGGATCAAGGATCTATGATCCTCATAGCTCCACGCTGGCCACGCCAAGTGTGGTACCCTCTAATTCTGCATCTCTCCCAAGCCCCCTCCCTGGACTTGGGAGCTGCGCCAGACCACCTGTCCCAGGAGGAGGGGACTTTGTGGCATCCAAACCCCAAGTCCCTTCACCTCAGAGCTTGGTTACTGAAGGCCTAGACCTTCAAGACTTCAATCTTTCTCAGCATGTGAAGGATATCCTCCATGCTTCCAGGAAACCTTCCACAAGGCGTTCCTATGCTTTTAAATGGAAAAGATTTTCCATTTGGTGTGCTCAAAAGGGTCTTGACCCTCTGGCACTTCCTGTGAATTCTCTATTAGAATATCTCCTGCATCTTTCCAATGCAGGCCTTAAGACGAATTCAGTAAGGGTCCATTTAAGTGCTATTGCAGCATCCCTTAAGCCTATCAATGGACAACCTGTTTCCTCTCATCCTCTTATTGCAAGATTCATGAGAGGCCTAACTTTAACTAAACCTCCCATTCGACCTCCTCCGGTGGCATGGGACTTAAATTTGTTTCTTGGTCAACTTATGAAGCCACCTTTTGAACCCTTAGCCACTACCTCCTTGAAATTTCTTTCCTGGAAGGTTATTTTCCTTATTGCAATCACTTATGCTCGCCGCATCAGTGAACTGCAGGCCTTAGTGGCTAATCCACCTTATACAAGGTTCCATCATGATAAGGTAGTCCTTAGGACAAATCCTCACTTTATGCCTAAAGTGGTCTCACCTTTTTCATCTTAATCAAGAGGTATATTTACCTGTCTTTTTTTCCAGCTCCTCATGCATCCAGTGCAGAGAGGAACCTTCATACTCTAGATTGTAAAAGAGCTCTGGCTTTATACTTACACAGGACACAGCAACATAGAAAGTCTTCCCAGCTTTTTGTTGCTTTTGATCCTTCTCATAGGACTTCCAGTCTCTGAGAACACTGTCCAATTGGATTGCTCAGTGTATTTCTTTTGTTTACCAGACTAAGAACCTTTCTCTGGAGGGCCATGTCACAGCTCACAATGTGAGGGCCATGGCCACCTCTATGGCTCATCTTCATTCTGTGTCCATCGACCAGATCTGTCGAGCAGCCACCTGGGCCTCGGTTCATACCTTCACAGCCCATTACTGTTTGGACAAGGATTCCCGCCGGGATGCCTTGTTTGGTCAGGCTGTCCTCAGACACCTGTTCCATTCATGAACAACTCCTGCCCTCCTTCCCTGAATGGATGCCTGAGATCCATAGGAAGACGAGGAACCCTTCAGGGTCTCATACCCTTGGGGATCTCCCAGGCATCTTAGCTAGGGAGTCCCCATATGTGAGGACTTATTCCTGCTTGTTCCTGGAGATAGCACAGTTACTTACCTGTAACAGGTGATCTCTGGGAACAGCAGGAATTAGTCCTCACAACCCTCCCACCTCCCCTAGGAGTTGTATCTCTCTCTTTCCTTTCCTCTCTCTCTCTATTGTCTCAACTTTAAACTTGAACTGAGGAGAGTTGGTAGGAAAGGCGGGAAGGCAGCGCGCATGCGCTGTGGGATGCCCCAAAAGCTTTCTTTCTGGGAAGCTGGGGAGCATTCCCGCGCAGGCTCCGTCGGTACCGACGTACCCATATGTGAGGACTAATTCCTGCTGTTCCCAGAGATCACCTGTTACAGGTAAGTAACTGTGCTTTCTCTAATGATCTCTCTCTCCGCATGATGTGTCCAAAGTATGAAAGTCGAAGTCTTGTCATCTGAGCTTCTAAAGAAAGCTTAGGTTTGATCATCTCTAGTACCGACTGGTTTGTTCTTCGGGCAGTCCATGGTATACACAGTATTGCCGCCAGCACCATAACTCAGAGGCATCAATTTTCTTCCTATCTGTCTTTTTCACTGTCCAGCTTTCACATCCATATGATGTTATTGAAAATACCATGGCCTGAACAAGTCAAATCTTTGTATGGAGAGAGACATCTCTGCTCTTGAGAATCTTATCTAGGTCTTTCATAGCTATTCTGCCAAGAGCAATGCGTCGTCTGATTTCTTGACTGCTTGTTGCTTCTTTATTGATCGTTGATCCAAGTAGGTTAAAGTTGTTCACAATTTCAATTTCTTCTCCTTCAATGATGAACCTGTTGATTATGCCAGTTGTCATGATCTTTGTCTTTTTTACATTAAGGTGCAGGCCCATTTTGAGACTATGTTCTTTGTGAGAAGCAAATGTTTCAGATCATCTTCACTTTCAGCCATTAATTTGGTATCATCAGCATAGCGAAGGTTGTTGATGAGTCTTCCACCAATCTTCACACCTCTGTTGTCTTCATACAATCCTGCTTCTCTGATGATTTGTTCTGCATATAAATTAAACAGGTAGGGGGAAAGTATGCAGCCTTGTCTTACACCTTTGCTTATTTTAAACCATTCTGTTTCTCCTTGTTCCGTTCGAACTGTTGCTTCTTGATCAATGTACAGATTGCGCAAGAGAACGATTAGGTGTTCTGGTATACCCATGCTTCTTAATGTGGCCCAGAGTTTCTCATGGTTTACACAGTCAAAAGCCTTGCTATAGTCGATAAAGCACAAATAGATATCCTTTTGGTATTCTTTAGTCTTTTCAATGATCCATCTCACATCTGCAATGATGTCTCTCGTTCCTCGCCCTTTCCTGAACCCTGCTTGCACTTCAGGTAGTTCTTGTTCCAGGTATGGTTATAGTCTCTTTTGAATAATCTTCAGTAGAATCTTGCTGGCATGTGGGATCAGAGCGATTGTGTGCGATAATTTCCACAGTCAGTTGAATCACCTTTCTTCAGTATTGGTATAAACACAGATCTTTTCCAGTCAGTTGGCCATGATGTTGTCTTCCATATTTCTTGGCAGAGCCTTGTGAGTACGGTAACAGCTGCATCCGATTGCTGCCATACTTCTATGGGAATGCTATCAATGCCTGGTGCTTTGTTCTTTGATAAGGCTTTCAATGCTGCTTCAACTTCTTCTTTCATCACCAATGGTTCCCGATCATAAGGTACAGGTTGAAACGGCTGTTGGTCCACTTGATCTTTATCATATAAAAAACTCTGTATATTCCTTCCACCTTTTCTTGATCTTCTCAGCATCATTCAACATAGAACCTTGAGCATCTTGTAACATTCCAATTCGAGGCTGGAACGTTTTCTTTAACTCTCGTAGCTTTAGGAAAGCCGATCTTGTTCTTCCTCTAATAGTTTCTGCTTCCATTTCCTTGCAAGTGTCATTGTAGTACTTTTTCCTTGTCCTGTCTTGCTGCACGTTGGAAATCTCTGAGTTCTGCGACTGTCTTTCTTTCTCTTCTGGCTTTAGCTTCTCTGCGTTTCTGGGCAATTTTCAGAGTTTCTTCCGTCATCCATTTTGGCCGTTTTTGCTTTTTCACATTTTGTAGAGACTTCTCGCTTTCTTCCAACACAACCTTCTTGATGTCATTCCATAACTCTTCCGGAGCTCTATCATTTGTATCTAAAGCAGCAAATCGATTTTGCAGGCAGTCTTTAAATTCCAGTGGTATATTTTCAAGGTCATATTTTGCTGCATTCATGAGTGGTTTGTTCTTTTTCAACTTTAGCTTAAGTTTGCATACTAGTAGTTGATGATCTGTAGCACAGTCAGCTCCAGGTTTTGTGTCTGTTGATGTTACAGATCTTTTCCATCGTTGACTTCCACAGATGTAGTCAATTTGATTTTTATACAATCCATTGGGTGAAGTCCATGTGTACAGTCGCCGCTTGTGTTGCTGGAAGAAGGTGTTTGAGATGAATAGATCATTGGTCTTGCAGAATTCTATCAATCTTTCTCCAGCTTCATTTCTGTTGCCAAGTCCATATTTTCCAACTACTTTGCCTTCTTCTTTGTTGCCAACTTTTGCATTCCAGTCACCCATGACTATCAGGGTATCCTGTTTGCATGTTCTGTCAATTTCAGCTTGTACTTGTTCATAGAACTCTTCAATTTCATTCTCTTCTGCAGCTGTTGTTGGGGCATATACTTGAATTATAGTTGTGTTGATAGACAATCCTCGTAGACGAATAGAGATTAAGCGTTCACTGACTGCATTGTATTTCATTACAGTTCTTGCAAGTTTCTTCTTTATTATAAATGCAACATCATTTCTTCTTTGTCTTTCATTTCCAGCATAGTAGACCATGTGATCATCTAATGCAAAGTGCCCCATGCCAGTCCATTTCAGTTCACTGACACCCAACAGATCGAGTTGTACACGTTCCATTTCATTCTTGACCATCTCCAACTTCCCTTGGTTCATGCTTCGTACGTTCCATGTTCCAATGTGTAAGACATCTTTACAGCTTCTGACTCTCATTTCATGCGCAGCTACATCAGCAGTCAGACGTCCCGAGGGCTTTGATCCAACCACATCATAAATGCTGGCTTTACTCTGAAAAGTCTTCAGCTCTTCCCCAGTAGCTAGTTGAGTGCCTTCCGACCTGGGGGTCTCATCTTCCAGCATCATAGCACAATTTTTTTTGTTGTAACTATCCATTGGGTTTTCATGGCAAGATACAGAAGTAGATTGCCAGGCCTTTCTTCCGCGCAGTTTAAGTTTGGTGGTGGTGCCGGTTGTCACAAAAATGTGATCCTCCGCCGTCAACACTGTCCCATTCTGCTGCTGCCCAGATGGGTGGTTTGTCTTGGTCTGGCACCTCAGCTGAGACCTGTCCATCTTGGGAGACCCTGCCAGTAGTTAAACTTCCGATAGTTTAGCTCTCAGCATCACTGATGCACGCAAGCCCTCACAGCACGACAAGCTGCAAACCAAGTGAGGCTATTCCCTTAGCAGCTTTAAATAACTAAAACACCCACCAGTATGAAGATGCAGACAGCAGTCCGGCAGTGAGATGGGAGCTATCCAGTCTTGTTTTTAGTGTCATGTGTATGACTATCCTCCTGTTGGTGAGAGGTCATTATGTGTGCACTTGGTGCAAAGAGCTCCTGGCTCTCAGAGAATGAGTTTGAGGCAGATAGAGGAATATAGAGCAGATCTATAGGGACATAGTAGAGAGGTCCCATCTCCAGTCTGGAGAAGAAAGGTCACCTGGAAGGAGAGCATCACCTTGGTAGGGCAAGAAGTAATTTTGTAGCTAGGACTTGCCCTCCAGAGGTTGCAGTATCCTCTCACACCAAGGATGTGTCTCCAGGAGCTTCTCCTGAGGGAAGAGATAGGGCAGCTGTTCTCAGTGGGCAGTTTAGTCAAGCATGTAGATAGCTAGGTGGCTGCAGGACACGAGGATCTCTTGATCACTTCTGTGCTTGCTTTGAAGATGTTTCACTTAGGATTGTAGACAGTGTTGGGGAGGAACTGGCTGGCTTGGTACATGTGGGTACCAGTAATATAGAAAATTGTGGGAAGGAGGTTCTAGAAGCTAAATTTAGACTTTTAAATTGAAAGCTGAAGTCCAGAAATGCTCTTGTTCCATGTGCAGGACCCAAGAGGCAGGCAGAGCTGTGGAGTCTCAATGTGTGGATATGGCATGTAGTACATGGAGAAGGGCTTTAGATTTGCTAGGAACTGGACAACATTCAGGGGAAGGGAGAGCCTATGATGGGCTTCACCTTAACCAGGTTGCTGGCACTGATCTTTCAAGAAGAGAGAGCAGCTTCTAAACTAGAACCTGGGGGAAAGCCAAGAGTCTCTCAGGAACGCATTGGTCAGATTAAGGTATTTTCAAGAAATAGTGGCCAAATGCAAAAGTTAGAAAACCCCATAGAGAGATTATGATCAAAGCTGAAGTAGCCCAGGAGTCTTTAGTATTAATCTTTTTATTTATTGACCAACACATTTTAAGATGTCAGTTGCACTGTCAAATTGCTCAACCTTTTCAACTGACCCTTTTGTACCCCCGCCCCCCCATATAAACCACCTAAAGCAAAGGGAAATGCAACATAAAGTTCAGCAGGAAAACTTGTGAATTGCTGTGTATCTCTGAGGGGGAGGAAATAACTTTATCCTCAAGTCTTGCTGAGTATCTTCACATGATAACTTCATTGTACAAAATCCCAGCAGGAAACACTACAGTAAAAGTATGGTCGGGGGGGGGGGGGGAGGGAAGAATACATGGCTGCAAATCATTCAGGATAAAAAGGTGCCCACCTATAGCATATGCACTAGGGTTGATGATGATCTTAACAATAACTTCTGAAAGTTTTGCATTAACATACCTGATACAGCAATAAGTCATGATGAACTTGTTCATGGACCCACTAAAGCATGAGATAAATCACAGAAAATAATGAAAAAGTAAAGAGGACTAAAAACTGTTAGGTGGACTCCTGAATTAGAAAAAATATATACTATTGTTATGCAGTAAACCCCGTATTTGATTAGAGGATATGCAAAGAGCTCACCAAAAAAATGGAAAACAAAGGAAAATATGAAAGGAAAAGCTGCAAAAGGCAAAAAGGCAACAAATGCTAATATAAGATCTCTAGTTGTACAAATTAAAAAAAAGTAACTGAATAAACACATTTTAAAACTGTTAACAATGCTGCAGGAAGAGAAATAGAGAGGAAACATTCAGAAAGGAGTTAAAAAAAATAGGTGCCACAACAACCAGAGTACTTAGATAGGGCATGTAGAGCAGGAGGGAGAAGTAACATGGGGCAGAGCAAGGAGGAAATGCTGGATGGCCTAATGAGGAGATGGGTGTGGAATAAAGCAGCAGCCAGAGAGATCAAGAGTAGTGAACTGGCAGCGGATTTCCTGGCCTACATGGAGGATGATAGGTATACTGGGGCTCAAGAAAAGGAACAATTGCCAAAGTTACACCTCTCACCCAAGCCTCTAGTGGCTCTGTAAAATGCAATATTGGTTCATTTAATGTTCATAAAGATGTGTTTGGTCCAATTAGACCTTAGTGCTGCCTTTGATTTGGTGGATTTTTAACTTGTTGCTCTCGTATTTGACAACTATTGGTGTTACCTGGTTCGCTTTTGATTGGTTCCAGTCTTATTTTCATAATCGCGTTCTCAGGGTTCAGTTTGATTAGCAGTACTCTCCTCTTTACACGTTACCATGTGGGGTTCCTCAGGGCTCCATTTTATCTCCTATTTTTAATATATTTTTAGTCCCTTTAGCTACACTCGTTGAGTCTGAATGTTTTCATGTATGCTGACAACATGGCCATGGGTGGGCTTGGCCAGGAAGAACAAACTGCTGTAGCCGAAGTAACATTGTCAACTATAAGTACTCCTTCACCAGCCCCACCCTTACCGAATACAGGTGATATCCTACCCAGCCAATTTAGGAGGGGAAAGTTTTTCCCTAGGTGTAATTCCTTTGATGGAACTTTCTCCTGTGGATTCTGGAAGTGTTCCATGGAAAGTATTTTCTTTGCCAACTCCTATGGAATTCTCCACTACTGGGGTGGAAAAACCTGTTACCCCTAAAGATATTTCCCTTTGAGACATTTAAGATATAGTGATTCGTACAGAGTTGTCTGTTCATACAGCTTTACAAAAGGTTTCTGACTTTTCCAAAGACGTTGTGCTGAAATTTGCTGAACGTGATACAAGACTTTCTGTGGCTGAGGCAAGCAGTTATAAGATAGAGTTCATGATTCTATTCTGCAAGCTGCTCTTTGCTTTTCTACAGTATTAAGGATAGTCTTCAGTTAGAATCTATGGAAAATGCACCGCGTGTTAAAAACTTGCTTTTTTTTTTTTTTTTTTTTTTTTTTTTAGTTTTCCCCATACACATTATTATTCACCAATAATACTTTTTGTTAAATATCTTAAGGAGGTGTTATTTCATTTAGATGCAGATAATATCAAATGATTTAATATATATATTTCTAGAGGGATAAAAAACTGAGGGGAAAGTAGGTACGGGGAAGAATTTGATCAAGTGTCACCAGTTGATTGTTTAGATGTTTCAGAATTTTTGGAGTCCTCTGTGGAGGATATACCTACCCTAACTACTTTAATTGTTACTTTTATGTCTGAACTGGATAAAAATTCTCTGAGAACAAGCAGGAAGTCAGTCCTCGCATATGGGTGACATCAGCATCGAAGGAGCCTGTGCAGTAGCCGCTCAGCTTTCAAAGAAAGCCTTAGGGGATATGCACCATACATGCGTGGTCTCCTTCCCGCCTGAGGGTGCCATTTTGCCTCAGCCAGTCTCCTTTTTTTCTGCGGAGCCCATCAGACGTGTCTGTACCCCTCTCCCCATACCCCCCCCCCCCTGAAAAAATAGATTTTTTTTCTTCAGTTCTCGAATAGAATCCTTCTCCGGTTTGCCTACCAGTGCCCTTCTTGCCTCCCGGGTTCGCTCGCCTCGGCATCGCAGTTTTTCTCGGGGTCTTTTTTTTTCCTCTGGTGTATAGGTTTTGCACCCTTTCTGGCTGGGCCAAGAGAGTTTGACCTCACGGGGGCCATATTCCCCCACCATGGCCTTGGTCAGTGTATTTAAGTCTTGCAACCGTTGCGCACATAATACGTTGCGCACAGATCTGCATGATTGTTGCCTTCAGTGCCTTGGGGTGGACCATGATGCTTCGGCATGTGGTCTCTGCCTGCAGATGACCCCCAAGGCCCTTCGAGGCCGTAAGAAGCAGCACGAGTTGAGTTTTCATAAGACCGAGTCAGTCCTGGAGTCATCTGCGGGACCAGCACCCTCGAGGGCTGCCGTGAAGTCCTCAGCCTCGCATGGCGACTATGTTTCCTTGGTGTCTTGAGGTCTTGGGGCATTGAGTCGGGGCTCCCTCAGGGAGGGATGCCCTGTGAAGAGCCGGACGTAGTCGATGGCCTTGTTGGATGGCGAGTCTGGGGACGTGAGCAAGTTCAGGGCTGTGGGCAAATCCCATGGCACTGGCTTCTGAGCCCTCAACGCGAGGTCATGGTTGATGGCTGGGAGTGGCCCTTGAAGCTACTCCAGTGGGAGAAGATGTTATCGGTGTCTGGGGACTGCTGTCGGTCCTCCAAGGCCATCCTTGTTGAGGACACCTCCTTGACCATGCCAGTGCCAGGCCCGAGGCCCTCTGTGCCTGTGCCAGTGACTGTAGAGCTTCTGGCCTTGAGGCCAGGATGGCAGAACGCAGCTTGTCTGCCTTCATGGCCCAGCAGCAGGCTCTGAAGCCCAGTTCTTCCGGGGCATCACGCCAGACCACCGGCCCCTCCATGGCAAGGGAGTCCCTGGAGGTAGAGCCAATCCTTGAGCACCAGTGGCCTCAAAAGACCCCTCGGCACCAATCTCGGTCCCGCTTGGGGCCGAGGCCTTCCTTGTCCAGTGCACCTGACTTGGAGTGCAGGGGCATTGGGGCCCCCTGGCCATCCACACTGGGGTGCAGGCCCAGAGGACCCTGGGCTCTAGGGACTTGCCCTCAGACCCTTCCCCTCCCGAAGCCCAGTGCCAGTCCCTACCTGAGGACCTGGCTCTCCTGGACTTCATTCGGGATATAGCGAAGGTCCTTGCCTTCACTTCCGAGTCAGAGGAAGAACCTCCGGCAGAGGACCTCAAGATCCTTCAGTACAAGGCTCTTCTTGAGGAGGCACTCATGGTGCCCATTCTCCCATCCTGGAATGGCTACTCTTCCATATGTGGGAGACCATGGCCTCGGTGCCCATTGTGAGCAGGCGCCTGGACTCAATGTACCAAGTCAGCTGGATTCCTGGCTTCCAAAAAGCTCAACTTCTCACAACTCCATGGTGGTGGAGTCAGCCATGTGTAGGTTGAAGAGTCAAAAAAACTCACTCCTCAGTGCCCCCTGACAGGGAGGCCCGCATTATGGATGATCTGGGCAGGAAATGCTTCCAGGGTTTAGTGCGCATCAGCTGTACATGGGCATGTATTTGCGGGATATGGTGAGGGAACTTGCTGGGTTCTCGGCTGGTCTCTCCAGACCCTCTCCAGCAGTTCCGGATCCTGACCTCCACAAAGAGTACTCCAAATTTATGACTCAGGCGGCCTATGACTGCTTCGAGTTGGCAGCTAGTGTGTCCACCGCCAGGCCTGGCTACAGTCTTCTGACTTGGAACAATGGGGCAGGACAAGTTGGTCAATGTCCCTTGCCAGGGAGAGAACCTCTTCAGCAAGTCTATGATGGACAAGGCCACCGAGCTGGAGTCTGAGTTCATGACCAGGACCAGGTTCTCCAAAAAGACCGCTGACCTTTCCCGAAGGAAGGCTTTGAGTAAAAAGCCCCCTATACCCAAAGAAGAGGAAGACTTTCTGAAACTACCCTCAGTACTCAGCCTTTCCAGCTCTCCAACAGGGCCAACAGACCAAAGGAGCACGGCCCTCGTAAGCCTAAGACCCCCAAACTCCAGACCATGCTTCAAGCGCATCCTGAAGGAGGCTTTTGACTCCATGGGCATAGCCTCTCTTCCCCTGGAAGTCTTGTCACGCCACACACGGAGGCATCTGATATTTTATGCCAATCGGTGATCCCTCATCACCACTGACACATGGGCCTGACAGGTGGTGAAGGAAGACACCCCTGCCATCCTTTCCAGGAGAGCCCCTTATGACTCCACTGAGGCCTTTTTCAGTAGGAGCTCGCAAGACTTCTGGCAGACAGGGCAGTGGAACCCATCCCCCTCCACCTCAGAGGCAAGGGATTCTACTCCCGCTACTTTCTGGTACCCAAAAAGTCCAGAGTATTTCGGCCCATCCTAGACCTCTGGGACCTCAGCCGGTTCCTGGTGAGGGAGAAATTCAGGATGCTCCCCCTTGGAACATTGCTGCCAAACCTCTGGCAGGGAGATTGGCTATGCTGCTTAGATCTAAAGGATGTGTTTACACACATTCTTATCCATCCCCTTCACAGGCAGTATCTCTACTCAGCCCCTTCTAACTCGCTTCCTGAGGGGCCTACTATTCTCGTGGCCACTCGTCTGCCCCCTGGTGGCAGAGGGGGATCTCGATGTGGTTCTCTCAAAACTTACAGCACCACCTTTCGAGCCTCTCAGCTCTTGCCACCTCAAGTATCTCTCCTGGAAGGTGGTATTCCTCATGGTGCTACCAGTACAGAGCTCTACCCTTCAGTCTGGCCTCTGCCCCGAGGATATTTACCAAGTGCCTGGTGGTATTCTCCGGGGGGTGGCAGGGTTCATCTTCCCCTATCTGGACGACTGACTCATAAAGAGAAGCATCGTCGCTGGAGCTCATCAAGTGATGGCCCGCACCATCCTCATTCTGGAGCACTTGGGGTTCGTCAATAACTACCCAAAGTCCCATCTCCATCCGGCATAACACCTGGAATTCATAGGGGCATTGCTGGACACCGTCCAGGCCAGGTCCTTCCTCCCTCCAGACAGGACCCAGTGCTTCAAGTTTCTTGCAGGGAACATCCAGGGTCACCCCTTGGCATCTGCCTGTCTCCTGCTTTGCATGCTGAGTCAATTAGTGTCCATGGTGCATGTCACTCCAGACTCCTGCCTACATATGCAACCGGCTCAGTGGGCCCTCCAGTTCCATTGGTCTCGAGCAACAGGGCACCTGCGGGACAGAATGGTCATGACCCGTCCTCGGTCCTAATCCCTCAGCTGTTGGCAACAGCTCCAATACTTACAGGCTGGGATGCCCTTCCAGGCCCCCACGACCCAGAGTATCCTTACCACGGATGCCTCCAGACTGGGCTGAAGAGCCCATTGCGACAACTTCTGCACTCAGGGCAGTTGGTTGCAGGTGGAGATCCTCCAGCAGATCAACCTCCTGGAGCTTCAAGCCATAGAGCTAGCCCTCTGGGCCTTTCACCACCACCTACAGCACCAAGCGGTACTGATCCAGACTGACAACCAGGTGGCGATGTTCTGTATCAAGAAGCAGGGAGGTACAGGATCGTCCCTCCTGTGCCAGGAGATGGTGAGCCTTTGCTCTTTTGCTAGCAAAAGCGGGATGCTCCTGCGGGCAGTCTATCTCCTGGGCCAGGATGATTCCCTGGTGGACAGGCTCAGCTGGATCCTCCAACTGCACAAGTGGTGGCTGGACTCACGGGTGGCCAGCCGGCTGTTCCATTTCTGGGGACTTCTGCAGATGAACCTCTTCGCCAGCCCAGCCAATGCTAAGCTACCCCGCTTCTGCTCCAGGCAGCCACATCCCTCGCAGGTGGCGGCAGATTCATTCCTCATTCTGTGGATGAGGGGCTTCCTCTACACCTTCCCACCCATGCCACTGATTTGCCAAGACCCTGTCCAAGGTTCAACTTAACAGAGCCACCTTAATACTGGTGGCTCCTCTGTGGGCCCAGCAGCCGTGGTTCCCCTTGCTCCTCTGCCTCTCCCAGGCACCCCCAGTTCCCCAAGTTCTGTCCAGTTGGTGCTGCAGTGCCTGCTCTGTCCCAGGCAGTGCTGAAGTCCAGCTCCGTTAAAGTATACTCTAGCGCACTCTCGGCACGCCACCATCTTGTCGAGGGCAAACCCCTCTCCACTCAGCCTCTTATAACTCGCTTTCTGAGGGGCCTACTACTCTCAAGGCCACCTGTCTGCCCCCTGGTGGTGGAGTGGATCTCGACGTGGTTCTCTCAAAACTTACAGCGCCACCTTTCGAGCCTCTCAGCTCTTGCCACCTCAAGTATTTCTCCTGGAAGGTGGTATTCCTTATGGTGCTCACCTCCACTCACAGGGTTAGAGAGCTCCAGGCTCTGGTGGCCCATCCACCTTCTACGAAGTTCCACAAGAACAGGGTCGTGCTCCGCATGCACCCCAGGTTTCTGCCTAAGGTGGTGTCTTCATTCCACCTCAACCAAGAGGTTGTGCTCCCCACCTTCTTCCTGTGACTGCATGCTAACAGGGCAGAGGCTGCTCTCTATACTCTGGACCATAAGCAGACCCTGGCCTACTATCTGGAGTGCACCCGGGCCCACCGTGGCTCCTTATATCTCTTCATCTCCTATGACCCAAATCGGCTGTAGACGGCAGTCTCTAAGCATACCCTGTCCATTTGGGTTGCGGACTGCATTGCCTTCGCCTACAAGTAGGCTGATCTCTCACTGGAGCGCCATGTTACAGTGCACAGCATTTGGGCCGTGGCAGACTCTGTGGCGAACCTGTGCTCCGTTCCCTTGTCAGAGATCTGCCAGGCCACCACCTGGTCCTCATCCCATACCTTTGCAGCTCATTACTGCCTGGATTCCCGCCGGGACTGTGCCTTCGACCAAGCAGTACTGTCACAATTCCTGCCCTTCATTGTGTTCAGGCTTGACACTCTGGGCCGCTTGTGAGTCTGCTCTTCCTTGACTCCATTGCTGCTTCTCACGGTTCACCTTTTCTAGCCACTCGTGGCTTTTAAAGTTTTTTTTTCGATAGCCTGTAGCTGGGGAGTCCCATGTGTGAGGGCTGATTTCCTGCTTGGTCCTGGAGAAAGTGTAGTTAGTCACCTGTAGTCGGTGTTCTCCGGGTTCAGTAGGAATCAGTTCTCGGAACCCTCCTTCCTCCCCATGGAGTTCTTGTCATTTTTGCCTTCTTGAGCTATGTCATCATACTGAGGCAAGATGGCACCTTAGGCGGGAAGGGGACCATGCATGAGTGGTGCATCTCCCAAAGGCTTTCTTTGAAAGCTGGGGAGAGTTTACCAGTCGGTGCTGACATCACCCATAAGAACATAAGATATGCCATAATGGGTCAGACCAAGGTCCATCAAGCCCAGTATTCTGTTTCCAACAGTGGCCAATCTAGGTCATACGTACCTAACAGTTTCCCCAAGGGGGACAGGTTCCACAATGCTTGTATTGGTTCAAGCATTGATATCCTGGGTCCCTTCTTAATAATGGTTTATGGACCTTTCCTCCAGGAACTTGTCCAAACCTTTTTTAAACCCAGCTACACTAACAGCCTTTACTACATCCTCCGGTAACAAATTCCAGAGTTTGATTACACATTGAGTGAAAAAATATTTTCTTTTATTAGTCTTAAATAGTTTACCCTGTAGCTTCATTGCATGTCCCCTAGTCTTTCTATATTCTGATAAGGTAAACAATCGATCTACGTTTACCCGTTCCACTCCGTTCGTTCATTAATTTATAGACTTCTATCATATCTCCCCTCAGCCGTCTCTTTTCCAGGTTAAAGAGCCCCAACCTTTTTAGCCTTTCTTCATAGGAGTATCCTTCCATCCCCTTTACCATTTTGGTGGCTCTTCTCTGAACCTTTTCTAAAATCGCTATATCCTTTTTTTTTTCCAATATCTTTTTATTGAACAATATAACATCATTACAACCATATCAACAAGATTGAGAACATATTTTCACATTTTTCCTCCCCACACCCCCCTCCCCTTCCCCCCTCTCCACCAGGGGCATCTATGTGTCCATAGCCCGTTCGTATCAATCTTCTGGGCAGGGTGGCTTCTGATCCCTGCCCAGAGGTCCCCCAGCAGCGGAGGAAAGACGAGGATAAAAAGAAATGGGGGAATTCCCCCCATCACCCCAGGGTGTAAAGAGGTCTCCAAGGAGTACATACCCTAACCCCCCCTTCCCACCCCCTCCCAACCCGCCCACCCCCCTACCCCCAGCCAGGGCCCTACCACTAACCATAAGGATAGTACTATCCCCCTGTCCTCCCTCTTCCAATTTGCTCCTCCCTCCCCTAGCCGCACCAGTAGTACCCCTACCCCAGTGCCAGGACTTCACTGCGAGCTTTAGGACCCAAGCTTTGTATATAAGGCATCCAGACCATTAAAAAAGAGGCCCAGCGTTGCGGGGTCCCCCTAGCTGCCCTGCATTCCATTAACATGAGATGGTGAAAGCTATTCCGCCATTCCCAGAATGTGGGTGCTGAGGACTCTCGCCATTTATGAAGGATAGGACCCTTCCCCACCAAACAAGCCTTTCGCACCAGGATGCGTCTCCAGCGCCCCTTAAGCTGTGATGGGCCTAGATAATCCAGGGTAACTAATGCACCCGACCACTGAACCTGGTGTAGCAATAGAGCACCCAAGTAATTCTCAATACGTCGCCAGTAAGCCTTGATATGTCTGCAGCCCCACCACATATGGCCCAAGTCAGCCAGGGGTTGGGTGCATCTGGGGCACCCCCCCTCATCCGTGAGCCCTGTACGCAGCGCCCGCCTCGGGGAAAAGTGGGCCCGTGTAATGCATTTAAACTGCATTTCACGCCATTTAGCCCCCTCTACTAACCGAGCAATCCGCCTGAGAGCCGCCGCTACCGAACCCGGTGGAACCTCACCACCTAGTTCCCTCGCCCAAGCAGCCTCTTCCCCCGAGTAGTCCACTGGGGAAACATATTGTGCTAGCCCCTTCTTTAATACCGCTATTCTCGGTGGACAATCCGTCCCCAAGCCCAATGAAGCTATAATACGCGCGGAGTGTGTTCCCTGTAGCCCCACCCGTGGCAACGAATCAACATAGTGTTTAAGTTGAAGATAGGCAAAGAAAGAAGTGCCTTGTACTAAATCAAATTCAGTACAAAGTGTATCGAGAGATTTACAGCAACCCTCTAGCGTAACGACCTGTCCCAAACACTGTATCCCCTGTCTCTGCCAATGCCGAAATCGCGCAGACTCTGCTCCCGGCAAAAAAGCAGCGTTACCTCGTATAGGGAGCCAACTGGAAACTCTCGGCGAGGTGCCCCACATACGATTAAGACATTGCCAAGCAAGTCGAAGCGGGGACACCAAAACACTTTGCTTCACCCTTGCCGGGAGCAGGGCACTTTCAAGATGAACCACTGCCGGGAGCGAATGTGGCGTCAAGAGAGCCGCCTCGTAAGCCCTAGGCGTGTAATAATCAGTCTCCCCTAGCCAATCCCCCAACTGCCTGGCCTGGCAGGCCAGAGCGTATAGAGACAAATCCGGGAACCCCATCCCCCCTTCTTTCCAGCTCCCTCGTAGTCGACCAAGCGGAATCCGGGCCCTCGCCGCCCCCCATAGGAACCCCCGGATTTCCCGCTCTATCTTTCGGACATCCCGGCGGAGCAACCACACTGGCAAAGTCTGGAGCCAGTACAATAGTCTGGGGAAAATAACCATACCTATCGCCGCTAGTCTGCCAGAGAGTGACAACGGCAGGGGCTTCCAGGCTTGCAGCTGTGTCTGCAACTTGGAGAAAAAGCGATCCAGATTAAGCTTATAAAGCATCCGGGGATCACGTGGCAGCAAAATACCTAAGTATACAAAAGATTCGTCCGCCCAACGAAGCGGGAATTCCCCTCGCCACATCCCCCTCAGCGAACCCGCGACATCCAAAGCCTCAGATTTGTCCTTATTGATGCGCA
Source organism: Ichthyophis bannanicus (assembly GCA_033557465.1). Taxonomy (NCBI): domain Eukaryota; kingdom Metazoa; phylum Chordata; class Amphibia; order Gymnophiona; family Ichthyophiidae; genus Ichthyophis; species Ichthyophis bannanicus. The sequence goes on along the minus strand of CM066044.1, from coordinate 224,516,030 downwards.
AGCCTGCAAACTTCCCAAAGAGGGCAAATTCCGCAATGAGGTTAGCAAGTGATTCCTGAGGCGATAATACATGCACGAGCAGGTCATCGGCAAAGGCCGCCAGTTTAAATATCTGAGCCCCAGCCGGACCCCCTCTATACCCAGAGAGGATTCTATTCTACGTATCAACGGATCTAATGACAGTACGAAAAGCAGTGGGGAGAGGGGACAGCCCTGTCGCGTACCCCTCCCCAGTGAGAAAGACTCCGAGAGTACCCCATTGCAGAGAATGTCTGCCGTAGGACCCGTATACAATAAATCCACGGTTTGACAAAACAACGGCCCAAGGCCGTACTTGGCAGGAGAAATTGCAAGTAGTCCCAGTGAACTTGATCAAAAGCTTTCTCGGCATCGAAACTTATCAACAAAGATTGCATTTCCTTCTCCCGAACCCATTCGAGTGAGGCTAGTATTTTGCGCAAGTTCCGAACCGCATACCGAGCCTTGACGAACCCCACTTGCGACTCATGCACCAGCTCGCCCAGTACGTCAGCCAATCGGTCCGCCAATATTTTGGCTAACACTTTCAAATCAAAGTTGATCAAGGAAATGGGCCGGTAGGAAGTAGTATACGTTGGATCTTTGCCCGGCTTAGGGATCAACGTAATGTGAGCATGATTCATGCCCCAAGTAAAAGTACCTTGAGCAATCCGTCGATGATACATTCCCTGCAAGGCAGGGGACACTTGCTCTCCTAACAACTTGTAGAATTCCGCCCCAAACCCATCCGGTCCTGGCGCCCGACCACAGTTGGCCCCTTTAATCACTCGGAACACCTCCTCCACCGTCACCGGTGAGTCAAGGAGGGCCCGTTGAGCGGAAGTCGCCTGAGGGAGGTGTACTTCCCGAAGATAATTAACCATATCTTCCGGGGACCCCGGCCGACTAGCATAGAAGTCCTGAAAATAAGTCCGAAAAGCACTCGCTATCTCCCGACTCTCCTTACATAACTGCCCCCGCTCGTCCCGCACCGCCACAATTGTCCTTGTCCCCTGACTTCCCCGAAGACAACGCGCGAGAAGTTTCCCCGGTTTATCACCAAACCGGTATAATTGGTAGCGATAGTACATATGAGATTTTTTGGCGCGTTGATGCAATAGTTCATTAAGGGCCGTCTGGGCTTCCCATAGTCTTTTTTTATTAGTTGAAGTAGGATCCCCTGCACACCTCCTCCTCTCCTTCGTGGTCTGTCTTTCTAAATGAACGATTCGAGAAGCCAGAACTCTCCGTTTCTTAGCCGCGTACGCGATAATGTCCCCTCGTAATACCACCTTTGCGGTTTCCCACAGCAACTCTGGATCCACCACTTGCCGCTCGTGATTCGTTTGAAAGTCCAACCAACGCTGTTTAAGATAACTATGAAAGGCCTGGTCACGGTACAAGTCCATCGGGAAACGCCATGTCTGCGATCGCGGGGCCCGGGTTCCCCAGGTGAGGCCAACCCAGATTGGAGTGTGATCGGAAATTTCTAACGGACCTATTTGCGCATCCTCAACCTGCGCGAACAAGCGCTCAGAGATTAAAGTATAATCTATACGAGCCTGGGAGCCATGGGCTCGGGACTGATGGGTAAAGTCCCGTTCCATTGGATGTAGTAAGCGCCATGGGTCTACGAGTCGTAGGCGCTTACACATGTCACGCAGCGCCTTAGTAGTCTGCATCCGGGACGTCACCCCTACACCTGTCGAAGTGTCCAAATCTATATCAAGTACCCCGTTCAAGTCACCTGCTAATACCAGAGGGACATCAGGCCACTGCTCCAGTTTGGAGGCCAATCGGGCATATAATGGTCTATCTAATATGTTGGGACTATACAACGTTCCAAGGATAATAGGCTGCCCCTCAAGGGTGCCATATAACAAAAAGTATCGACCCCCCGGGTCAGCGTATTCTTGTATTACCTCAAAGCGAAGGCGTTTATGAATTAAGATAGCTACCCCACCCTTCTTCCCCAGAGCCGGTGCACCCCAGACCCTCCCCACCCACTCCCGTTGCAACTTGGAGTGCTCTACTGCAGTTTGATGAGTTTCTTGCAGCATGGCCACATCACAGCGAAAGCGGGCTAGGGCCTGCAATACCTTACATCTCTTAACGGGGTTCCCTATTCCACAGACATTCCAAGATATGAGCTTCAGTGATTAACACTCATTACAGTGTTTACCCTAACACTATTACCTACCAAGAGGAGGGCGGCCGTCCCAGCCTGCGGCCGTCCCCGAAACTCTCCCGAGGATCTGTAGTACAATCTCCCTTGCTGAAAGTAGCACCACCCTGGCTGTTCCCACCCTTTACCCTCTCGCTGTCTTCCCCCCCTGTATCTATCCCATACCCTATTCCTATCCCTATACCCCACTCCCTCTCCTAATACCCCGCCCCGCACCCTCCCATCCATTCCCTTCCCTTCAACCTGTCCCACTCCACCCAGCCTAATAAGGCCTGTCGACTTCCTGGGACAACCGGGCCCTATTATCCCCTCAGCCCCATAGAGTACCCTCCCAACTCAACGCCCCCACAATCCCAACCACACATAAACGTTAGGCTTAGCATAGATAGAGATTTAGCCTCCTCCCTCTCCACAGCCTAAGATAGATTGGCATTAGCTGCATCCTGGACATAACCGCAGAAAAAATTACCCCAGTACCTCCCCCTCCTCCCAAAAATCAATAAGCACCCCGCTGCTTTAGGAACAGGTATACCATTAATGAACATAGAAGTTTAAAAACCAAACTATATGGCATATCAATAATTTAAACCATTGAAACAGTCCTAACCCCTCCTATAATAGCGACCAAGGGGGAGTCCCTTCCCTCCACAACAAATTATTCATGTACATGCATCCCACCCTATCTGCTCTCAACACACATATCCTTACAGAGGGCTTTAAAGAACTTATCAGTGACCCCAGGTACATCCGGGATCACAGCTTGTAGCCTGCTTTCCCCCGCATTCAGTTATCCCCCATCTACCTAGACAAGCCCCCTCCTAACACCTAATGCTGAGACAGGCCCTCCCTTCCCACATGAAACTCCCGGGTGACTGCATGTCTACTCGGGGGGGGGGCCCAATCCCCGTGGAGCCGTCACCAGTTCCCAGCCGCCGGGCTGCAGAAAAGGAGCACCATCGCCCCTCCGAAATCCATCCCACCCACCCCAGGCCGCTAATGGGGGGCATGCCCCCACCTCACCCCCCCATCCAAGCAACCAACCCCGGGGGTGACTTCTTACTTAAGGGCATAGCGCGAAACCGCTAACCTAAACTTGGTAGCGCACCTGATGCTCCGGGCCCACCGAATTTATGTATAGAAAGGTGAGGTGCCGCAGGCTTTGGAGTCTCTAGCTCCACCTCTTTCATAGTCCCCGGATATGGGCCTCACCACCCTTCGGGGCCTAACTTATTGTCTCCCCTGGCGGCCCATCCCCAGCCCTCAGCCTCCCCTAGGGCCCACCCTGCACGCAGTAGCCCCTCCGATGGGGGGGGAGGGGAGGGGCCATCAACTAGAAACAATTTTGGGGCCTGGGCCTGCCGGGATCCGATGCTCCCACTCCCAGGGGAAGGGATAAAAGAAACGAAAGAAGAGAACCAAACCAAACAAACGGGGAAAAGGGGAAACTTAATAAAATAAAATAGATCCCAATTAAAGGAGGAGAAAAGAGAAGAGAGACCTAGGAATAAAAACCCAAGAGAAAATAGTCATCAAAAACATCATTGCAGTAGCACTGATCTTAGCCCTCCCGCTACCTAGTTTCAGCCAAGGTGTAAGGCATTAGATCTCAGGGTTACATTGTAACGAGCACAGTGCAACTATTACAGTTTCTCCTGCATCCGAAGTCGAAGCTCTCCCAACCAAGCGAGACTGCACTCCGAGTCAAGTAAGCGTCCAGAAATCCACTCTCCCATGTTCAGGGGGTAGTTGTCTCTGACTCCGTGAACTGTGCCAGCAAGGTAAGAGCCTCCTCAGGGGACCTCAGATAGTGAGTGCGTCCGTGGTGTTCCACCCTGAGTTTCGCTGGATAAAGTAGTGAGAAACGGACCCCCTTGCCCGCCAATTGCGAGCAGACCGCTGAAAAGGCACGCCGCTGCTGACTCACCAGCACGGAATAATCCTGGAAGACTAAGAGCTGCACTGCTGCTCCGGCTTGCCTCCGATTATTGCGGGCCGCTCGCAGCACCTCCTCCTTTTGACGATAGTCGAGGAAGCGGGCCAGCACCGCTCGAGGCCGCGTCGCTTGTTCCCGCCGGGGGCCCAGCCTGTGCACACGCTCCAAGTGGATAGAGTTCTCTGGCCCATTTGGGAGGATCCCCCGTATCCAATCGCGCAGGTACTCCGAGAGAGCATTATCCGCGATATTTTCAGGGACGCCAATGAATCTGAGGTTTTTTCGTCGTCCCCGATTTTCAATGTCCTCCAATTTGTCCCCCTGCTGCTTCACTAGGGCCTCCAAAGTTTGCACTTTTGCCTTCCAAGATTGTTGGGCATCCTCGAGGTCGGAGATTCGCGTTTCAGCCTGGTCCATTCTGCCCGTGTACTCAGTGATAGTCTGGACTACGGTATGCAGCTGATCTCCCAGGTCGCGAAAGCGGTCCTCTAGAGCCCTCACGACCGCGGCACTCACTTCTCTCACCATATTCTGCTCCGTGTCCGATCCTGGACTTTTGGGAGCCCCATCCGCCATTTTCACGTCTGGGCCTTTGATCTTCTCCCTCCTAGTAATTTTAGATGCCATCGGAGGAGTTTTGTGCACACAGAATACTCCAACTAATTGTGCGAGACCGCCGTTCAACAGGGGGATTTAATTCGTTGAATTATGTTAAGTTTTGCCGCTTTGTAGGGGAAGAGAGCCCGGAGCCGATCTGCACACGTCCGATCAGCTCATAGTCCCACCGGAAGTCCATCGCTCGCTATATCCTTTTTAAGATACGGCGACCAGAATTGCACACAATATTCAAGGTGCGGTCTCACCATGGAACGATATAGAGGCATTATAATATCTTTTGTTTTATTTTCCATTCCTTTCCTTGTCATACCTAGCATTCTATTTGCTCTCTTGGCCGCCGCTGCACACTGGGCCGAGGGTTTTAACATGGTATCCACAATGACGCCTAAATCGTTTTCCTGGGTGGTGGTTCCTAATGTGGAACCTTGCATCGTGTAACCATAGTTTGGGTTGTTCTTCCCTAGGTGCATAACCTTGCACTTGTCCACATTAAATTTCATCTGCCATTTTGATGCCCAGTCTTCCAATTTATCAAGATCCTCTTGCAATTTTCCACAATCCTCTTGGGTTTTAACAACTTTAAATAGTTTTGTGTCATCTGCAAATTTAATAACCTCACTCGTTATTCCACTTTCCAGGTCATTTATGAATATGTCAAAAAGCAGCAGACCCAGCACAGATCCCTGGGGTACACCACTATTCACCTTTCTCCATTGGGAAAATTGGCCATTTAGCCCTACCCTCTGCTTTCTATCTTTTAACCAGTTCCTGATCCACAGTAGTACACTGCCTCCTATCCCATGACTCTTTAGTTTTGCCAAACGTCTCTGATGAGGGACCTTGTCAAAGGCTTTCTGAAAGTCCAGATACACAATATCAACCGACTCACCTTTGTCCTCCTGATTATTCACTCCTTCAAAGAAACATAACAGATTAGTAAGACAAGATCTTCCTTGTCTAAAGCCATGTTGGCTGTCTCCCATTAGGTCATGACTATCTACATGCTGAGTAATTTTATTCTTTATGATGGTTTCTACCATTTTTCCTGGTACTGATGTCGGGCTCACCGGTCTGTAGTTTCCCGGATCACCCCTGGAACCCTTTTTAAAAATTGGTGTTACCTGAAGATTGGAGGATCGCCAATGTATTAGAGATGATTTTAATGATAGTTCACAGATTACTAATATCAGGTCTGCAATCTCGTATTTCAGTTCTTTCAACACCCTTGGATGTATACCATCCGGCCCAGGTGATTTGCTACTCTTCAGTTTATCTAATAGTTGTAATACATCTTCCCGATGTATCGATATTTCCTTCAATTCTTCCGCACCTTTAAATACCACTTCAGTCATGGGTAACATCCCTACATCTTCCTCAGTAAAGACTGAAGCAAAGAATTCATTCAATCTCTCCGCTATCGCCTTGTCGCCTCTTAGTGCTCCTTTAACCCCTTTATCATCTAATGGACCAACTGACTCCCTCACAGGTTTTTTGCTACGAATGTACTTGAAAAGGTCTTTACTTCGCATTTTTGCTTCCGCAGCAAGCTTCTTCTCAAATTCTCCCTTTGCCTGCCTTATCAATGCCTTGCATTTGACTTGCCAGTGCTTGTGCTGTTTCCAGGTTTCGTCGTTTGGCTCTTTCTTCCATTTCCTGAAAGATGCTTTTTTGGCAACCACAGCCTCTCTGACCTCACCTTTAAACCATGCTGGCAGTTTTTTGGACTTCCTTCCTTCCACTTTTCTTAAAGCGTGGAATACAGCTGGTCTGGGCTTCCAAGATAGTATTTTTCAACAACAGCCAAGCCTGATGTACGTCTTTAACCTTTGCAACTGCTCCTTTTAGCTTTTTCTTAACTGTTTTCCTCATTTTATCATAGTCTCCCTTTCGAAAGTTAAAAGGTAGTACTGTGGATTTCCTTACTATCTCTCCTCCACTAATTAAATCAAAGGCGATCATGCTATGATCACCATTGCCAAGTGGCCCCAACACCCTTATCTCTTGTACTAGATCTGGTGTTCCACTAAGGACTAGGTCTAATATGGCTTCCCCTCTGGTCGGTTCATGAATCAGCTGCTCCAAGAAGCAGTCATTTATTTCTTCTAGGAACTTTATCTCCCTAGCATGTCCTGACGTGACACTGACCCAGTCGATACCGGGGTAATTGAAATCGCCCATTATTATTACTGCGCTGTAACGTTTGTTAGCTTCCTTGATTTCTTTGAGCATTTCATCATCCATTTGGTCATTCTGGCCAGGTGCTTGATAGTACACCCCCACTGCCATTGCCTTCCCCCTTTTATATGGAATTTCAATCCATATAGATTCTACAGCAGATTTTGTGAGGACTGATTCCTGCTGTCCCTGGAGAACACCTGTTACAGGTGAATAACTATGCTTTTTGCGTGTTTGTGTTTTTTGTTAGAAAAATGATATGTTTTATGGGCAAACTATTCAGGTTTTTCCAGATGTTTCTAAGATCACTCAGAAGCATAGGAAAGCACTATTGGTGCTAAGATCTAGAGTCTTGGCTCTAGGTGCTTCATTTTTTCTCCGATATCCTTGTAAGTGCTTGGTGGTTTATCAGGGTAATAGATATGTTTTCATGGATCTGATCAATTGGAGAACTTCATTCAAGGGAAAATGGTTTAATTTCTTTATGTATCCTTTTCTTTCACACTGACTTAGTTTAAATGGGTCTTATAGAATGTAACAGAGCATTTTTGCTTTTGTATTGCATTGGTTAGTCCCTCTTGATGTGGACTTATTCTGAAAAGGTTTTTCTTTGAATAAATATGGAAAATAAAAAATGCTACAAGATCTGCAGAACACTGCTATAAAAATATTAAATAAGATCAGAATTTTGGATCATCTCTTGATTTTGGAGCACTGGCTCCCAATTATTTCTTGCATAAGTTTTTTAAATATTTTATTACTTGTATATTGCACCCACTCCTCTGGCTTCCCCATATGTTTGGATTGTATGCTTACTGCTTATTTTCCGGGAATAAGCAGGATGTAGGTCCTCACATATGGATGACATTTGCACCGATGGAGCCTGCACGGTAGCTTCTCCCTAGCTTTCAAAGAAAGGCTTTAGGAGAGATGCACCACACATGCGTGGTCCCCTTCCTGCCCAAGGCTGCCATGTTGCCTCAGTCTCCTTTTTTCTGCAGAGCCCACCGGACGTGTGTCTGTTTTTCCTGGAAAAAGTGCTCTGGGTTTTTTTCTTGAATTTTTCTTTCTCCGGTCGCTTGCCTCGGCAGGGTGTCTCGGGGTCCATTCTTTTTTTTCTTCAAGAGCTTCTTGGCCAGCTACATGCTCTTTTTCCTTGGCTGAACCTGAGGCTTTCCACCTCATGGGGGCCGTTTTTTTCCCCATCATGGCCTTGGTCAGTGGCTTTAAGAATTGACCAATGCGCCCACACCATGACTGCTGCCTCCAATGCCTCAGGCTGAACTACGACCCCCTTGGACTGTGGTCTCTGTAAGATGACCTCCAAGGCCATCGTCAGCACAGTTGGAGTCCTCCTTCCACAAGACAGAATCTGTGCTAGAGTCCCTAGTGACACTGCACTCCAGGGCCCCCTCCGGAACCACGGGGAGACAGTGCTGCCTCGGAACCACAAGGCCACAGGTCTTCCAGCCAGACCCAGGAGGAAGAAACCAAGAAGAGTTGGAACCTCTTGAAGACCAGGTCAGTGGACATGCCTGGGAAAGTGAGCAAGTCCCATGTGCCCTGGGCCTGCAGTCCGTGTTGTGAGTCCAGGGGAAAGGAGCAGGAGTGGAGGACGAAAATATCCCGACAGAAATTGTCGGCATCCAGCGACCAGCCTCTGACCCCTGAGGCTATCCTAGTTGAAGACTCCGCCTTGACGGAGCCAGCGTCAGCCCAAGTCCCTCTGTGCCCCGCCAAAGGCTGCGGAGCCATCTGGCCTCAAAACCAGGATGGTGGCCTTGGAGCACAGTTTGTCTTCCTTCATGGCCCAGCATCAGATTCTGATGCCCAGCTCGGCCGGATCATCACTCCCAACTACCGGGCCCTTGACCTCGAGGAATTCCCCGCACATCGAACCAGTCCTCAAGCGCCATTGGCCTTGAGAGGTCCTTCAACATCGGGTCCCGGTCCTTGGGACTGTGTTCATCCTGATGAGTGGCTGTGGCTCCAACTGCATGGCTTCCAGGGAACAGAGGCTGTCAGACTCGGGGCCTGATCCCCAGGGTCCAGACCCACCCCAACACCTCCACCGACTATGAGTTGGATTGGGAGACCGAGGACGATGAGTCCCCAGATACCTGTCATCACCGTGATGTGCCCACCGAGACCTGGCGTCTGTCCCCGCCCGAGGACACTGCTTTCCTCGACTTCGTGTGGAACATGGCCAAGGCACTGGCCTTTAAGACCGAGTTGGAGGAGAACCCCTGAACCGAGGAACTCTACATCCTTCAGTATGAGGCACCTCTGAAAGAGGCACTCAGTGCCTGTTCCTCCAATCCTGGTGCCCACAGTGAGCAGATGGCTGGACTTGATGTACAGGGTCTGCCAGAGCCCTGGTTTCCAAAACGCACAGCTGCAACACAACTTCATGGTGATGAAGTCAGCCATGTGTTGCCTTAAGAGCCAGAAGACGCACTCCTCGGTGCCCCTGGGTAGGGAGGCCTGTGCCTTGGACACACTGGGCAGAAAGTCTTACCAGGGCTCAATGCTCACCGGCCAGATACAGTAATACTAGTTTGTATATGGGCATGTACCTGAGGGACCTAGCATAGGAACTTACCGGGTTCTTGGCTGGTCTCTCCGAGGAACCCCTGTAACAGTTCCAGACTATGGCCTCGGGTGTCATTTCTCCAAGTTTATGACTCAGGCAGCTTATGATGGCTTTGAGTCAGCGGCTAGAGTAGCTGCGGCAGGCATTGGTGCCTGACGCCAGGGCTACAGTCCTCCGACCTGGAGCAATGGGTTCAGGACAAATTGGTCGATGTCCCCTGGCAGGGAGAAAATCTCTTCAGCAAACCCATGACGGGAAAGACTGCAGAGTTGGAGTCTGTTCCTGATGAGGACCAGGCTCTCTAAGAAGATCTCTGACCCTTCCCAATGGAAGCCTTCAGGTAAAAAGTCCTTTTACCTGAAGAAGAGGAAGGCTTATGGAAACTACCCTCGGTACCAGGCCTTCTCAGCTCCCCAATAGGGGCAGCAGGTCAAGGGGCAAGGGCATGGCCCTCGTAAGCCTAAGGCCCCCAAACCCCAGGCACTGGCTCTGGCCCAGTCTGGCAGGGGTTTTTAACTCCTTGGGCATAGCCTCTCTTCTCCCAGGAGGCCCAGCCCACAGGGGGGGGTGTCTGGTTCTCTGCCCCCAACTGTGGCCATCCATCACCACAGACTCCTGGGCGCTACAGGTGGTGAGGGAGGGGTGCCTCCTCCACCTGGCACAGGTGGCCCCACAGCTCTTTCCAGGAGAACCCCCCCAGGACCCCCTCCACCAGACTTTACTACTGCAAGATCTCGCAGGCCTTCTTGAGGACAAGGTAGTGGAACCAGTGCCTGCACACCTCAAGGGCAAGGGGTTCTACTCCCGGTATTTCCTCGTACCCAACAGGGGATCGGAGGCTTCAGGCCCATTCTGGACCTGTGGGATCTAAACAGATTCCTGTTGAAGGAAAAGTTCAAAATGTTCTCCCTTGGAGCACTGCTGCCATACCTCTAGCCGAGAGACTGGCTATGGTCTTTGGACCTAAAGGATGCTTACACACACATCCTCATCCATCCAACCACAGGAAATACCTCAGGTTCATGATGGGAGGCAGCCACTACCAGTGCATGGTGCTACCCTTTTGTGCTGGCCTCCGCACCAAGGGTGTTCACCAAATGCCTGATGGTAGTCACGGCCTACCTTTGTCTCCAGGGAGCCTTCGTCTTCCCATACCTGGACAACTGTCTCGTAAGAGGCTGCACTGCCACAGAGGTGCAACATGTAACTGCACACACCATCTCCATCTTGCAGCACCTGGGGTTTGTAATAAACCACCCAAAGTCCCATCTCCTCCAGACACAGTGCCTGGAGTTTATGGGGCAATGCTAGATACCGTTCAGGCCAAGGCCTTTCTCTCTTGGGGCAAGGACGATCACCTCAGGGTGCTGGCTGTGGCCATGCAGCACCAACACTGTGCCTGCCCGCTTCTTGCTCCACCTGTTAGGTCACATAGCATCCACAGTTCATGTCACTCCAGACACCCGCCTTCAGATGAAGGCTGCTCAATGGGGCCTCCACTCTCAATGGACACAGGCTGACTGCAAGACAGAGTGGTGGTGACCTATCAACTGGCCGACTCTCTCTCCTGGTGGCAAGCCTCCCAGCACCTTCTGGCTGGGATGCCCTTCCATGTCCCCTCTCCCTAGAGGGTCCTAACCATGGATGCCTCCCTCTTAGGCTGGGGAGCTACTGTGATGGCCTCTGCAGTCATGGCAGTTGATCGCAGATGGACAGTCTACAGCAGATCAACCTCTTGGAGCTTCGGCCATAATCTTGGCCGTCTGGGCCTTCCGTCATCCCCTGCAACACTATTTAGTGCTGATCCAGACGAACAATCAAGTGGCAATGTTCTGTGTCAACAAGCAGGGAGGCATGGAATCATATGCCCTTTTGCCAAGAGGCAGTAGCTCTCTGCTCGTATGTGAACCGCCATGGGATGCTCCTGTGGGCAGTGTATCTGCCGAGCCAGGACAACGCCCTGGTGGACAGGCAGAGTAGGGTCCTCCAGCCGCACGAGTGGTGGCTAGACCTCAGAGTGGCACTTCCAGCTCTGAGGGACCTTTTTCACCAGTCTGGCCAACGCCCAGCTGCCCCGCTTCTGCTCTAGGCAGCCACACTCGTCCCACGTAGCAGCAAATGCATTCCTCATCCCGTGGACGGAGAGCCTTCTCTACGTCTTCCCGCCCATGCTGCTGATCACCAAGATCTCCTTCAAGGTTCAGCACAACAGGGCATCGCTGATACTAGTAACACCTCAGTGGCCCAGGCAGCCGTGGTTCCCACTGCTCCTTCGCTTATCCACTGCGGCCCCAATCCCCTTGGGGAGTGCCCCGGGTTGCTGTCACAGGAGGAGGGCTCCCTCCTACACCCCAACTTGGGGTCTCTGACGCTAATGGCCTGGCTGCTGAAGGGGTAGCCTTGATTCTTTTCAATCTTTCAAGAGAGGTGAAGGAGGTCCTTCTGGCCTTCTGTAGCACTGCCACAAAACGGGCTTATGCCTTCAAATGGCACAGATTCTCACTGTGGTGTGTGGAGCGACAGATTGACCCATTCTCATGCTCAGTGTAGCTTGTGCTGCAATATTTGCTTCACCTGTCTCAGACAGGACTGAAGTCCAACTCTGGGTCCACCTGAGTGCACTCACAGTGCACCTTATCAAGGGCAAGTTCCTTTCTGTCCAGCCTCTCTTGACCCGCTTCTTGCGGGGTCTCTTGTTGTCCAGGCATCCTGTCTGCCCGCTGGCAGCAGACTGAGACCTCAGTGTGGTGCTGTCACAACTCGCTGGCCTGCCGTTTGAGTGCCTGGCTACCTGCCACTTACAGTACCTTTACCTGGAAAATTGTGGTGTTTGGTTGCACTCACGTCGGCTTGCAGGGTTAATGAGCTACAGGTATTGGTGGCGGATCCACCCTACACGAGGTTCTAGAAGAACAGAATCATGCTCCGCACGCACCCCAAGTTCCTTCCCAAGGTGGTGACCCCTTTCCACCTGAATCAGGAGGTGATGCTCCCCATCTTTTTTTCCACGGCCTCATGCCAGTAGGGCAGAGACCATCCATACTCTAGACTGTAAGAGAGCCCTGTCCTTATATCTCCAACATACCCAGAGCCACCACAAAGCTTCATAGCTTTTCATCTCCTATGACCCCTAGTCAGCTAGGGGCAGCGGTGACTTAGCAGACTCTTCCTTGCCTATTAGCAGGCTGGACTCTTGCTGTAGTGCCGGGTCACAGTGCGCAGCATCAGGGCCATGACGGCACCCTTGTCTGAAATCTGCTGGACTGCCACCTGGTCCTCATTCCATACCTTCGCAGCTCATTTATTGCCTGGAGAGGGAGTCCTGTAGGGCAGCGCCTTTGGCCAGGCGGTACTCCATCATCTATTCGGGGTGTAGGAAAGTCCTGCCTTCCAGGCCTTGTGTGTTCAGGCTACTGCAGTGCTGGAATATTGCTGGACACTTGGGCTGTTTGGGAGTCTGTCGTCTCATGACTCACTGTTGCTGCTCATGGCTCACCTCTTCTGTTTACCCATAACATTTTACAGTTTTTCAGTAGCCTGTAGCTAGGGAGCCCCATATGTGAGGACTGACTTCCTACTTCTTCCTGGAGAAAGCAGTTACTCATCTGTAACAGGTGTTCTCTAGGGACAGCAGAAATCAGTCCTTACCTCCTCCCTGTGGAGTTGCTTTTTGTGTCATTTTTGCCTTTGAGCTATATCATCCTAATGAGGTAAGACGGCACCCTTGAGCAAGAAGGGAACCACGCATGGCAGCTGGGGAGAAGCTACTGCATGGGCTCTGTCTTTGCCAATGTCACCCATATGTGAGGACTGATTCCTGCTGTCCCTGGAGAGCACCTGTTACAGGTGAGTAACTATGCTTTCTCCTGCATGCTTTTTGAGATATTCTCAGGCAATTTAGTGGTCCCTTCATTTAGGGCTCTTAGACACAAATGGCTTCACCGTGTATTCTTTAGCTGTGTTGCACTATCTTTGTGGAATTCACTACCTCCCTGTTTGCGTTTGGAACCTTCTTACACAAGATTTAAGTCTGGTATAATGACATGGCTTTTTGAACAATCTTATACTGATTTCTTAAGTCAGCCTGGCTCTTGGCTCATGTCCTGGCTGTGTTAGCTGATATGGTGTTATTGAAACAGCTTTCCCCTCCTCACATCATCTGGGGCCATCCCCATGTACACATACACTTCACCTAAAAAGGGGATGAACTCCTTCTGAAACACCTTATAAAATCCAGTAGGATAACTGTCTAGACCAGCTCGCCTACCAGATTACTGGTTGCCAATGGCTCGTTGCACTTCCAGCACAGTTAATAGGTGGGATGAAACCTCACACTGTTCAGGAAATAATCTAGGTAATCTATGCAATCTAAAAACACATTACAGGCCTCTAGAGCAAGGTCACAATCTGCACTATGTGCAGGGTCCGAAAGTGATCCAACAGAAGAGCCATGATATCCTTTACATTTGTCTAGACTCTCCTGATGATATTGCAACTGACCAATCATTGTGGCCACAACACCCGTTTTGTTACCATGCTCATAATTTCACAATTTAGTAAAGCAATAAGACAACTCAGTCTTATCCACATCAAAACCAAGCAGGCAATCCCAAAGCAAACATAGCTGACTGTACACAGGGCTGGCCCCAGAGTTGGTTTAAGGTGTTGGCGCCCAAGGCAAACCATAAGCCTTATGCCTTCCTTGACTGCCAGAAACTTATTCTAAAGGTTTAAAATGATGCTGCAGCCATGTTGTGTCTAAGCTGATTGAAGTCTGTCAGACGGCTGCCTGGGTGAAAATCTTCACAGTCTTGGCAAGTGCATATATCTATATGATTTGCAAGGTATTGTGGGCAATGTAGTTCATTCACACCAGACACAGCTGCTGACAATAATTTAGTTGTGCTCTTGGGTAAAGCCAATAAGATTTTTATTTATGGGGTTATTTCTCCCAACACAGATATGCTTGGTAGCACATAAATTAGGTTACTTGCTTTCAGTGTTAACTTGGAAGAACAAAGTCAAAATCAGGAAAACAACAAATGAAAAGCCACAAAGCAAGAAACAAACTGTTCTTTTCAGGTTAACTTCTGATTACTTCCCACATAGATACAGAAGTGATTCTCTCCTAGCCCACAAGCAATTAGGTAAGGCTTAATTGCTAGCAGTTATCCAGCTGAAACCCCTTAGCTGGCTTGCTTTCTACTGTGTGGGTCAAATCCTGCTTCAGGAGCTTTTCTGAGTAGATTAAAGAACAAATTTGTATTTCTTTGTGATGATTGCTGTACTTTATAACAGAAAGTTACCAATGGAGTTTAGATAGAGAACAGTCCATATAAACAGGATCCTCATCTGCTATTATTCCCCCTTGTTCAACAAGCATGGGTTCAATATCATGGATTGGCACAGATGAATCTCTCAATGGAGCATTTTCAGGAGAATACTTGTTTCCCTGCTGTCTTTCAAGGTTATAGCTAGGGCATAGATCAGTGTTCATACCTGAGCTTCCATTGCTGCTAGAGTTCCTCTCTATATAGCCTGGCCAGTATGTAGTCCAGTTCTTATGTCCAGCCTTCCAATCCAGATCCCTGGACACTGGATCTCTCTTCACATACCTTCTGGCACAGGTCTTAGGGTCCCTTCCACGTGCAGCCGTCTCCCTCACAGGTAGCCTCTGGTGATTCCTAGCTCTGCAGCACCATTCCTCTGGCTTTCCCCAGTCCAATGGTGTATGCTGGCCCTTGGAATACCTCCCAGTATACGTACTGCTTTGGACTCTTCTAGACCTCTCAAAGGCTTTTCTCTTCCTTCTTCCAAAGGGTCTCTTTCCCTCTCTGTCCGTCCGGTTTGGCTTCTGCTTCTGATGATCCTTCAGATGAAACTGATGATGAAACTCAAGCTGATTCTCAGGATACTGAGGACAATTCTCTGGATATCCAAGGTGATCATGAAGATGGTCATCTGTAGAATAAACTCTACTCTTATTCTGCTTAGATGAGTGCTCCTCCCTAACACAGCGCAGCTGTGCTGAATCAGGCCCCGCCCTTTGAGATGAGTGCTTAGGGATTACCTCATAGCCCTCCTGATTGCACACACGTTTCCTCACTTCAGCTCCTCTAATGGCTGTTGGAAACCTGGTGCATTCTGGGACTGGTAGTCTTTTATAAGAAAATTCTGTTTTCTTATTTCTACCAGAACTGACAGGTTGCTTGTTCAGAGTCACTTCACCTTTTCTATAGCTCCTTCCTGAGCTATGATAAGCTTCCTTATCACAAGTCTCAAAGCAGGAGGCAAAGTGTTTACTCTGGTTATGCTGCTGCAAAGAGAATGGTTTGCTGCCATGGATCAATTACTTTTTAAGGAAAGTCATGTTTGATTATTGGCAGTACTCAAACCCTGAAGCAGAACCTAATTTTGGGGGGTTTTGAAACGCAACATTGTGTTTGTGTTCACTGTCTTATAATTGAATTTCGGATGCTTTCCATCATGGTTGAGGGCTGTATTTATTTGCTGAAACTTGGATATATTTGCAGTTTTAGTATTTTTTAATATAAAGAATAAAGTAAAATGGACCCTATGGGAACAAGCTGAATCTGGACTAGCACCTATTTATTAGTTTAAAGATCTGACAAAAATATTTTCTTGGACTTGTATCTCTGGGACTTATTTAATTAACAGAAACTATTGTTTAGTTTGCAGTGCCCTTCTCTTTGCTGTCCCCCCATCCACAAGAAGTTGTTGCGCTAGGTGACTATCTAATTTACCTAATGGTTGGGCCAGCCTTGATGCTGTACCTGGAAAGAGGTGAATACGCTTATGCTGCTGCTCCAATATAGCAATCTGTTTGATTTGGACCTGCTCCTCATAGGAATGGCAAGCCAAATAACTGGCATAACTAATAGGTCCATGGAGAACTGCCTCAAAGGTCTTCCAGTATAATACTGGATCATATTGCTGGAGATCATGCACCACCTGGAAGTCTCTAAGCACTCATTGCACCAAGTCCCTTTTAAAGCTTTTCCAGTCCAACAAAGAAGTATTCAGTCTTCACGTGCTGCCACGCAAGGTTGAACCCCTGCATCAGAGCAGAAGTAGGACTGGATGGTGATCAGAAAATTGGCAAATAAGACTATCACTTTCAATGCAAATGAATCTGGACCCAATAGAGCAAAAAGTCCAACCTGCTAAAGGACTGATGGTGTGGCTTGACAAAGGTGTAGTCCCGACAACCAGGATTAGCCACTCACCACACTTCCTGTAGATTTAGGTGCTCAACCATGGCCAGAACTGTCTTAAGACTCCCTACATCTCCCAGAGTGAAAACCTGTATTGTGTCCATACGTACATTCTAATCATTCCCCAGAATCAAAAGTAGGCCTGTCCAACCATCTAGCCTTGTGAGCAAGATGGGCGAAAAACTCTTTGGATTTCACATTTGGACCATATCAATTAACTAATACCAGTTCAGCAGTAGGCGTTTTACAGTGGGATACATTGATGTTAAGAGTTAAATGTTAATGTTATACAAGTGTTCTCTGTAAAAATAATACAGTGTAAAATAAGAAATCTATCCCCTTTGTCTGCTTCTGATCGTACCACCTCCAAAGATAGGAATCAATAAACCAGCATACACATGCACCAGGAATCAGATGAAGCAGAAAAAATCTGACTCACCCAATTCCTATGTAATTTAGCATGTTTGTGCCTGGTCAGTCGGGTCTCCTATAAGAGAGCATTCCATATCGTCCTACTCGACCAGTCCAGATAAGTATGTTTTATTTAACTTGATATACCCCACCTACACAAGAGCAGCAGACTGGTGCACAATCACAAATCAATACAAACCAATATTAAGAAAAATTGGAAAGGAACACCATGTATTCGACAAGAAAGGTAACACGGTCATAAAAGGGGAGGGGGATAGGCAGACAGGGGGGTTTGGTTGGGGAGCTAGGAGTCTGGTGATAGCAGGTCAAAGGCTAGCTGGAATAGGTGTCTTAAGCAGGATTTTGAATTTCTGATAGAAACGTTCAAAACTGGGGACAATGTGTTCCATAGGGTGGGACCAATGAGTTAAAAAAAAAAGCAGTATGGTGGATGGATTTGAGACACGGGGAAGGTGTAAGCGATTAGCATTGGTGGCACGGAGGATATGGTTTGGGGAGTGGAGATGCAGAAGGGTCAGAAAGGTACCTGGGGGTGCCAGAATACAGGACTCTATGGATAAAAGTGAGAAGTTTGGACTATTTATGGTATCTGAGGGGAAGCCAGTGATAGAGAATCAGGCATGGAGTGAGATGGTAAAAGCGTGGAAGCATGGGCAAGGATACGGACAGCTGTGTTTTGGATATTGGAAGTGGTGCAAGTGATGCTGTGAGAGACTGGAAAAAAAATTACATTACAATAATCAAGCCTGGACATAACAAGTGTGACAGAATGTAGATAGGGAAAGTGATGAGAGAAGGGGGGGTTGTGATTCCCTATAAAACGATTGGTGGAGACAACCAATGAAAAGCCCAGGTTTCAATGACATTGCTCCTATGCTTCTATTTGCCTCAGCCACCAGAGATCCCTTCAATATTTTTGTCTCCAACAGATGATGGATGGATTTTCTCCTCTCTGTAGAAACTCTGAGGATTGAGATGAAAAGAGATTGATTTAAAGGCTCATGAACGACCACCTTGATTATAGAAAGGTGACGCGCACTTGAGCGTGATGTGGGAGCTCCACTAGACTGCGGTCTTTTGGAGCCATAGGAGAAGGGAGAATTAGTTCAGCTCCACGTCCTTATGATAAGGGTCTGTTGAGCAACCAAAGATTTGGAAGAATCTGGAAGAGTACAGCAGGCTCACATAACCTCAGCACCCCCTCCCTCCTCCTCTGTTCCCCCCTGCTCTCTCCCGAAGATCACAGAAGGCTCTCAGAGGGGATATGCCTGCCAAGCATTTTACACCTAGTGCTGCAAATCTTGTCAGTGAAGCAGTTTCAGGTGAGTAGATCTGAGCCTGGCATATCCTACTACTACTATTGAACATTTGTATAGTGCTACAGGTTGTACGCAGTGCTGCACAGACACATGTGAAAGACGATCCCTACTCATCAGAGCTTACAATCTGGTCAAGACAGACAACACAGTAGCTGTAGACATAGGTTACATCTAGGGAAAATGGTAAGGAAACACGAAGGAGATCAGGTGAGTCAAGATCCAAAAGCGGCAGCGAAGAGATGAGTTTTCAGCCTGGATTTGAAAAGGGTCAGAGAAGGTGTCTGACTTACAGACTCAGGTAGTTTGTTCCAGGCATAGGGAACAGCAAGATGAAAGGATCCTCTGCCTGGGGATGAGTACCAAAGCTTGATCTTGTCATTGTTCTTGTTGGGGGCCTCCAGTTCTGCCTCTGGGGGACGCAATTTGAGGTGGACTGCTAGCAACCGTTGGTGCTGTGTGAGGGTTTCCTGCCATTTTCTGCACATGTTAGGACCACACATTCACCAGGCACACAATGGGCAAAAACATTACTAACGCACGCTCTGCCCAAGTGGCTCCAACCCGCATAAAGTAAAAGTGCAGTTAACGCATGCTTGACCAATGTAGCCTTAGTGCGCACTCTTGTGATGCCTACCCTAATTCTTTGTCTTCCAGGAAACGTTGTTTGATCTGTGGCAAGTTAGGAGCCTCATCCTTGGATTCTGGACTCTGCTCTTCCTGCATGGCAGCTTCTGAGCCGCCCCTGGGGCCCTGCTTTCCCCCTCTCAGCCAAGGGATGTGTTTAGTCCACCCTTAACCACCTCAGGGCAGGAGGTGTTGGACAGAGCTATGGGTATGGATATTCAGCCAGCTGGAGGATCCGGCAACCATGCTGTGAGCTACTCTTCGTCCTCTAGGGGGTCTGCGGTGACTGTGTCCCCTGGTGTTGGGGAGCTTTATCTGAGAGGAGAGCTTCCAGACTCCGGATTATCCTCCTTGTAATTCTTTTCCTTTTTGCAACAGGCCTTGTCCTTCTGGCAAGGTAATTCAGACTCTGGGTGTCCCCAGGCTCAATTTCATGCTGAGCAGACAGTCGTAGCCCTGTTCGATTTACCTAAGCGTCCCCGGTGAGATGGGGACAGCTAGGAGCTATCCAAAATGTTAACTATGCCTACGATTCACATAGCTCGGTACTGGGCTCTGATGTAGATGACGTGCTCTCACCTTCAGGACTGCTGAGGATGGTGTGATCCACCTATTCTGGAAGGAGGAGCTGGCGGCATTGATTAGCAGGGTCTCATCCACCTTGAACTTGAGAGACAGTTCCGGCACAGAGCAGAAGCTGAAGGTACACCCACTCCTTGGGATACGGAAATCCACTGCTGTCTTCCTGTTCCCGGAGGTGATCAAGGATATGATCCAGTCAGAGTGAGACTCCTCCGACTCCTTACCTAAAGGGTTTAAGGGTATATAAGATCTGTGCTCTCCCAGAAGAGGCACGGGTCGAGTGATTTGCCATTCCCAAGGTGAATGTGCAGGTCATGGTGGTTACCAGACTTAGCGCCATTCCTGTGGAAGGTAGATCGGTCTTAAAGGATGTCCTGGACTACAAGGTGGATTCCTTGCTAAGCAGCCAGTTCACTGTGGTGGTGGCTATTCTACAGCTGGGTGTATGTACCAGCCTGATGTCTCGAGCTTTGCTCCAGTGTATTCAGTCTCTTCCGCCTGATGATGATACCCCTCTTTTGAGGTCAGCTTTGACCTTTCTTTCTGATGCCATGTATGACCTGGTATGTTTGGTGGCCAGGGATGGTGCCCTGATGACTATGTCATGGCCATTGGATTTGGCTCTAGCACTGGGCATCAGACACCACCTTTAAAGCCCGGTTGGCTCAACTGGCCTATAAGGAGAAGCTTCTGTTTGGAACTGATTTGGAGAAGCTGGTGAAGGACCTAGGCAAGACTAAATCTTACTGTCTACCAGAAGACGGGTCCAAGGGGCCTGTAAAGTGAGCTAATGCCCCTTTTTCATTAGCCTCCACCCAACCACCAAGGGCATGATGGCTGGATTCCCAGGGGTCTCAGGACTATCATCATTACTATCCTGGAAAACCTTTCTTCCTCTCTGCTTTAGGGCCCTGGGTTCATTCTTGGTCCTTTCGTGGAATGCGTGAGCCCAGGGACTCATTCCCCTCCAGAAGAGCATCTCCCAGGCTACGCAATGAAGGTTTAGGGGTCCATTCCCTGGCTTCTCCGGTTGGCAGCAGGCTTTGCCTTTTTTTCATGAATGGGCCTGAATTGCTAAGGATAACTGGGTGCTAGACACTATTCAATTTGGAGATGAATGCATGGCTGCATTGATGGTGTCATCAAGAGCGTTTTGGTTTCCTAGACCATGGGATGCTGTTCCAAGGGTTGCAGAGCAGAGATGGCATCCATCTGTCCAAGAAAGGTCAACGCATCTTCGGTAGTAGACTGGCTAATCTACTGAAGAGGGCTTTAAACTAGATTCGTTGGGGATAGGTGAAGAAAGCCCCCAGGTAGGTGATACATTAAATACCTTTATGGAAATGGGTAACAGGGGTAACATATGGAAAGCAGTGTGTATAAATGCCCGTAGCATGGGAAATAAGATCCCTGATGTTGAAGCTTTGGTGGGAGTGGCTGACTTGGATTTAGAGGCAGTTACAGAAACATGGTTCACAGAAAACCATGACTGGGATGTAACTATACCTGGCTATACTTTATTCAGAAAGGACAAGGTAGGAAGAAGGGGAGGAGTGGTGGCACTATATGTAAAAACTACTATTAAAGCTTTGGAATTACAGAGCTTAAAAGGGAGAGAGGAGGCATTGTGGGTTAAACTAGAAAGAGGGAAAGAGAAATCTATTTGCATTGGTGTGATATACAGACCCCCCTCACAAGAGGAAGAGGTGGACAGAGTTAATTGAAGACAAACACAGCATTGCTAGGAAAGGGGAAGTGCTACTGATAGGAGATTTCAATATACCAGATGTTGATTGGCACATTCCTGCTGCAGTATCATCTAGAAGTAAGGAGATCCTGGATTCTCTACAGGGAGAGAACTATTCAGGCAATTGGTAACAGACCCCACATGTGAAGGGGCCTTACTGGACTTGGTGCTTACCAATGGTGAAAGTGTTTCTGATGTTGTAGTGGGAGATCATTTTGCATCCAGTGATCACCAGATGGTGTGGTTCAGTATTAGGACTAGGCTGTTAGAATCCATTCCAAGGTGAGGATCTTAGACTTTAGGAAGACTAACTTTGCGAAGATGGGCCAATACCTCGGAGTCGTTAGTGGGATGGGAACAGCTGGTGGATGTAGAAAAACAGTGGGCAAAACTGAAAGGGGATATTTTAAGGGCAACCAACCTTTTTGTTAAAATGGTAAATAAAGGCAAAAGGAAAAGGAACAGAAGCGAGGGACATCTTGAACAATTTTCAGAAGACTGTGTTCGTGAGAAACTAGCTCAACTTAAAGTAGACAAAGCGATGGGACCGGATGGGATACACCCTAGAATACTGAGGGAACTTGGGGACGTTCTAGCAACTCCACTGACTGACCTTTTTAATGCCTCGTTGGAGTCGGGAGTGGTGCCAAAGGACTTGAGAGAGGCTCATGTGGTACCTTTACACAAAAGCGGAAGTAAGGATGTGGTTGAAAACTACAGGCCAGTTAGTTTAACTTCGGTGGTGAGTAAATTATTGGAAACGCTGCTGAAAGAGAAAATAGTGAGGTTTCTGGAGTCCAGCGGATTACAGGATCCGAGGCAGCATGGATTCACCAGAGGCAGGTCTTGTCAGACAAATCTGATTGATTTCTTTGACTGGGTGACCAGGGAATTGGACCGAGGGAGAGCTCTAGATGTGGTGTATTGAGATTTCAGTAAAGCCTTTGACACTGTTCCTCACAGGTGACTTATAAACAAACTGAGCACCCTAGGGATGTACCCTAAAGTTACTGCTTGGGTTAGAAATTGGTTGGGTGGGAGGCTACAGAGTACAAGTAAATGGAGCTCACTCTGAGGAGAAGGATGTTACCAGTGGTGTGCCCCAGGGATCTGTCCTTGGTCCAGATTCTTTTTAATATCTTTGTTAGTGATATAGCGGAAGGGCTGTCGTGTAAGGTTTGCCTCTTTGCAGATGATACCAAAATCTGCAATAGAGTAGACACCCAGGAAGGTGTAAATAACATGAGGAGGGATCTAGCTAAGCTTGAAGAATGGTCTAGAATTTGGCAGCTGGGATTTAATGTTAAAAAATGTAAGGTCATGCATTTGGGCTGCAGCAATCCAAGGGAGCAATACAGTATAGGAGGTGAAGTACTTTTGTTCACTAAAGAAGAGCGGGACCTAGGCATGGTTGTGTCTGATGATCTTAAAGTAGCTAAACAGGTAGAAAAGGCGACGGCAAAAGCTAGAAGGATGCTTGGGTGCATACGGAGAGGAATGGCTAGCAGAAAAAAGGAGGTGATAATGCCTCTGTATAAGTCTTTGGTGCGACCTCATTTGGAGTATAGTGTGCAATTCTGGAGACCGCACCTTCAAAAGGATGTGAACAGGATGGAGTCGGTGCAGAGGGTGGCTACTAAAATGATTAGTTGTCTTCATTATAAAGCATATGAGGACAGACTTAAGGATCTTAATATGTACACCTTAGAGGAAAGGCGGGATAGAAGTGATATGATTGAGATGCCCCAAGGACGTTCTCCAGGGTTATGGTGGGTGGTAGCTGTGGTGCCAAGGGATCATCTGTCTCCATCTCTTTCTGGACGATTGGTTCATCTGAACCCATTCCCTGTCAGAAGTGTCTCGGATGGCATCCTGAGTGGTGTCCTTCTTGGAAAGCCTCTGCTAAGTGATCATTTTGGGAAAGAGCCAGCTTTTGCCTTCCCAGTCCTTGAAGTTTCTGGGAGCATGTTTTGTCGCTCGAGTGGGCATAAGAATATAAGAGATGCCATACTGGGTCAGACCAAGGTCCATCAAGCCCAGTATCCTGTTTCCAACAGTGGCCAATCTAGATCACAAGTACCTAGCAGTTTCTCTAAGACACAGGTTCCGCAATGCTTGTATTGGGGCAAGCAGTGGATATCCCGGGTCCCCTTTAATAACACAGGTACACTACCAAAAAACTGCCTCCAGTTTTGCAACTGATTCCTATAGATTTTGGGATGCTGAATCCAGGAAAAATAGCCAAAATGTTCCATCACGTTACGTTTTCTTGCAAAATTAGATTTCTTACCCATATAAGGAATGTTCACATAATTTCTTTTTAGCCGACTGCAGTTTATTTTCTTGGCTCAAAATAGAGGTTGTAATGGTTAACTAACTAGAAACACTCCCTCATGATATTTTAGAGTGTTTTGTATTCATTTTATACATTAACAGGACAATTGGGATGCGGGGGGCTAAATCCAGTACTCGCGCTGGCGCATGTTCTTTCCTGTTCGCCTCGCCTCGTTCGCTCGCTCGCTCAAACACGGTGGTTGCGACATGAACGTTCCTGTCAAATTTCAGTTTCTTGCAAGTTCATTATTACCTTTTGTTTGCTCAGTCGTAATCCAGCTTTATTCCGAAGTGGTTCACTACAGTTGTAGTTTGCAGTGCTGTGTATTTGTGATGGCTCAGAGCCAGAGGTTGCGTCAACTCTCCGGACAGTTTTTGTTTTATTTGTGGGGAATATACCGTGAAAAAGCGGCAGAGGAACATTTCTGCATTTATTAAAAAAGTATATTTCGCCTATTTCGGTTTGAAGTTAGGCGATCAAGACAAACCGTGGGCTCCTCACAAAGTGTGCAAGACATGTGAGGAAGATCTATGCTTATGGATGAAAGGTAAAAAAACAAGCATTTCGTTTCGGAATACCTATGATGTGGCGTGAACAAAGAGACCACAGCAGTGACTGCTATTTTTGCTCTTGCATTGTGAAGGGATATAACTTAAAAAATAAGAACGTAATAAGTTACCCCAACCTTCCCTCAGCAATTAGGCCTATGCCTCATAGCAACGAAGTACCTGTGCCTGAACCACCAAAATCTTTGGATCATATTTGTGTGGACGGTTCTGATCATGATGACTCATCAGATGGCTTTTCCTGATGAGTCCAGTACTTCCGAGTTTGAAACTGAACCAGATCTGAAACCTGAACTTTTCTCTCAAGCTGAATTGAATGATTTAGTCCGGGATTTAGGACTCCCAAAAGATGCTGCCCAACTGCTAGGTTCTCGGCTTAAACAGAAAAATCTATTGTCACCAGGAACAACTTTTTATTGGTACCGCAACCGCGAGACACAATTTTTGAAGTATTTCAGCAAAGAGGAAGATTTGGTATTTTGCAACGATATATACGGAGTGATGGAAAAGTTTAAACTCAAGTATGATCCTGCTGAATGGCGGCTGTTCATTGATTCGTCAAAAGACAGCATAAAAGGTGTTCTTCTTCATAATGGCAACACATTCGCTTCAGTTCCTATTGCTCACTCTGTTATTCTCCAAGAAAAATACGAGAATTTGGCCCTGATTCTTCAGAAGATTCGTTATGATGAGCATAAGTGGATGATTTGTGGAGACTTTAAAATTCTATCCATGCTATTAGGGCAGCAATCCGGTTTCACCAAATATCCCTGCTTCCTTTGCTTGTGGGATAGCCGGGCCCGCGACCTACACTGGGGGAAAAAAGACTGGCCAATTCGGGAGTATTTGAGACCCGGTGAGAAAAATGTTCTTCATGAGAGCTTGGTACCTCGTGATAAAATTCTATTACCACCTCTCCACATTAAGTTGGGTCTCATTAAGCAATTCATCAAGTCCCTTCCAAAAGATGGTGAGTGCTTTCGGTACCTTTGCTCAAAGTTCCCCCGACTTTCTGAAGCAAAGCTAAAGGAAGGAGTGTTTGTTGGCCCTGATATAAGGAAACTCATTTCAGATGGAGCATTCGCTGAAACGATGTCTGAGAAGGAAAAAGAAGCCTGGGATTCCTTCAAGGATGTTCTCAAATTCTTGGGGAACAGGCGGGATGAGAACTATAAGGATATTGTTGCCAGGATGCTCAATGCCTTCAAAGAACAAGGCTGTAACATGAGCCTGAAAGTCCATTTCTTGCACTCCCATGTGAACTACTTTCCCGAAAACTTGGGGGCGTACAGTGAAGAACAAGGTGAAAGGTTTCACCAGGACATCAAGGACGCAGAGAGAAGGTACCAAGGAAGATGGAACACCACTATGATGGCTGATTTCTGCTGGTTGTTGCTGCGGGAAACCCCAGATGAAAAATACGCCAAGCAGCGCACCAAGAGAAGCATTCGGGGGAAGAAGAAACGGGCCCACCAGGAGATTGATTGACACAAGAATGACTTTAAAATCTAAACTGTGTTGACAAATATCGTGTTTTTACTAAACTTTGAAATAAAAATTTGCTAGTTATTACCACAGTGTCGGATCTCATTTATTAGAATTTTATTTTCACACCATCGGGTGTTTGTCTTCATGTATTGCAATGGTGCGGTTTGCGTTTTCTATTCTTACATACATACCTGTACAACATTTTTTGCACATTGCTTTGCTTTGCTTTGTGTCTAACCTCGCTCTTATATGCTTAGTGTTTGTGCACATGTATGTGGCTGTTTTAAGTGCAGACAATTTTGCTACCATCACAGTGTGTTTTGTTGACATTACTCTATTCTTATGTGCTGCCTTGTTACAATTTTCTTTATTCTTATTTGAATAACTACTAAACAATTAGTATAAAGAATTCATCCAAGAAACTTTTATCTCGATCGCACTCAATCTGAAACGTTCACCTCAAACTGCTAACCCAATGTAGCAAAAAATCTGTACGTGATGGAGCAAATTGGTTACCAGATTTGGATTCAGCGCACCAAAAAACGTAAAAATCAATCGAAACATTAGAGGCAGTTTAAAAAAATTTTTTTTTAGTGTACCTGTGTAATGGTTTATGGACCTTTCCTCCAGGAACTTGTCCAAACCTTTTTTAAACCCGGCTACACTAACAGCTTTTACTACATCCTCCGGTAACAAATTCTAGGGTTTGATTACATGTTGAGTGAAAAAATATTTTCTCTTATTAGTCTTAAATTGGTTACCCTGTAACTTCATTGCGTGCCCCCTAGTCTCTTTATATTTTGATGGCGTAAACAATCGATCTACGTTTACCCTTCCACGCCATTCGTTAATTTATAGACCTCTATCATGTCTCCCCTCAGCCGTCTTTTTTCCAGGTTGAAGAGCCCTAATCTTTATAGCCTCTCTTCATAGGGGTATCCTTCCATGCCCTTTACCATTTTGGTGGCTCTTCTCTGTACCTTTTTCTAATAACGCTATATCGTTTTTAAGATGCGACAACCAGAATTGCACACAATATTCAAGGTGTAGTCGTACCATGAAATGATGGAGGCATCATAATATCCTTTGTTTTATTCTCCATCCTTTCCTTATGATACCTAGCATTCTATTTGCTTTCTTGGCTGCTGCTGCACACTGGGCGGAAGCTTTCAACATGTTATCCACGATGATGACTAAATCTTTTTTTTTTTCTGGGTAGTGGTTCCTAATGTGGAACCTTGTATCGTGTAACCATAGTTTTGGGGTTTTCTTTCCTAGGTGCACATTAAGTTTAAACTGCCATTTGGATGCCCATTCGTTCAGTTTATCAAAGTCATGCAATTTTTCACATTCCTCATGGGTTTTAACAACTTTGAAAAATTTTGTGTCATCTGCAGATTTGGTTACCTCACTCGTTGTTCATAAATGACCTGGAAATGGGAATACGCCACTATTCACCTTTCTCCATTGGGAAAATTGGTCATTTAGCCCTACCTTCTGCTGTCTACCTTTTTTAACCAGTTTCTGATCCACAATAGTACACTGCCTCCTATCCCATGACTTTTTTTTTTTTAAATTTCGCCAACAGTCTCTCATGAGGACCTTACCGGTGTGGTTGAATGATGGCTTGCAGTGGGAGCTATTCTTTGTTTTCAAAATGAGATGGTTAGCCATGCTCTCTGGATGTAGTTGGTTAGGCGGGTTCCCTCTGGTTTGTTCTTTTAAGAGATTTTGCGATATCAAAGAGCTCTCTTGGCTTGTTGAATGCACTTCTGATAAGATTGCTGTTAGTATTTTATTGCCAGCCTTTGGAAATGTGGTCACCCTTCAACCTACCATCTCATGCAAACATTGAGGACCCAATCAAGAGCCTTAATACAATCCACACTTAAATGGTTCTTCTTACCTGCTGGACAGAAGATAGCAAGTAAAATGTGGACAGACGTTATCCCCCCCCCCCCCCCCCCCATTTACCCAATCCACAGGAGTACCACAGGGCTCAAGCCTTTCGGCCTTCTTGTTTAATATATTCATACAGCCAATATGCAAAATATTCAGAGAGCACAAGATACTTTACTAAATCTACACTGACTATATAATGTTGTTCACCCCATTCATTATCTCACATCCTTGCACAACTGCTTCATAGAAGTGTGAAAATTGCTGCACCTTCACATCAATATGGATAAGACAGAAGCACTATGTCTTTTTTAATTCAGCCTTCTCGCCACCGCAAACCCTGAGATTCGACAATATAGACAACCGAGTTATGTCCGAAGTCAGATACCTTGTGCTAATTATAGATCAGCAACTGAACTTCCACAGTCACATAAGGAAAATTTCCTCCTCCATTTATCACAAGCTGAGATTTCTGAAGAACCTTCATCCTCTACTAGCTCCTTACCTCTTCCAGACCGTGTGCCAATCTATGATCATCCCTATATTAGATTATTGCAATATCATATATCAAGGTCTGCCAAAGCACTCCCTCCACCCCTTGCAAATGGTACAAAATACTGCAGCCAGAATAATCTACGGCACCTCCCATCAAGATCAGATTACTCCCATTCTACAGAGACTCCACTGGTTACTGATTGCTGCAAGAATCTGATTTAAGGCACTTGCCTTTACATTCAAAGTCCTGAACAATGAACCAACCACCTACTACTACTACTACTGAGCATTTGTATAGTGCTACAAGTCGTACGCAGCACTGCACAGACATAAGAGACAGACTCTGCTCATCAGAACTTACAATCTAGTCAAGACAGACAACACAGAAGCTGAAGATGGGGATTAAAATAAAGAAACAAGGAGATCAGGTGAGTCAAGATCCAAAAGCAGCAGCGAAGAGGTGAGTTTTCAGCCTGGATATGAAAAGGGTCAGAGAAGGTGCCTGGCGTACAGACACAGGTAGTTTGTTCCAAGCGTAAGGTGCAGCAAGGTGAAAGGAGTGGTCTGGAGTTAGCAGTGGAAGAGAAGGGCACAGATAGAAGCAATTTGCCAGAAGAGCAGAGTTCCGAGGGGGGGTGTAAGGAGAGAGAAGAAAGGTAGTGAGGAGCTGCAGCGTGAATGCATTTATAGGTCAGCAGGAGAAGTTTGAATTGGGTGTGGAAACGGATGGGGAGCCAATGAAATGACTTGAGAAGAGGGGTAATATGGGCATGATAAGGCTGGCGGAAGATTAGCCGCGCATGAGTGTTGAACAGATTGAAGGGGAGAGAGATAATTCAAAGGGATACCAGCAAAGAGTAGGTTTACAGTAGTCAAGACGGGAGGTGATTAAGGAGTGGATAGGCATCTTAGTAGTATGTTCAGAAAGGAATGGGCGGATATTGTTATAGAAAAGGAAACGTCAGGTCTTAGCTATCAGGTGGATGTGTGTGGATAAAGAAAGAGGAGTCAGACAACCCCAAGGTTGCGAGCTGAGAAAACAGGAAGGAGCAGAGTTATCCACGGAGACTGAGAAAGGAGGAAGAGGAGACGGCTGAGGGGAGATATGATAGAGGTCTATAAATTAATGAATGGAGTGGAGCGGGTAAACGTAGATTGTTTACATTATCAGAATATAAAAAGACTAGGGGACATGCAATGAAGCTACAGGGTAACCTATTTAAGACTAATAAGAGAATATTTTTTCACTCAACGTGTAATGAAACTCTGGAATTTGTAAAAGCTGTTAGTAAAGCTGGGCTTAAAGGTTTGGACAAGTTCCTTGATGAAAGGTCCATAAACCATTATTAAAAGGGGCACGGGATATCACTGCTTGACCCAATACAAGCATTGAGGAACCTGTGTCTTTTTGGGAAACTGCTAGGTACTTATGATCTAGATTGGCCACTGTTGGAAACAGGATACTGGGCTTGATGGACCTTGGTTTGACCCAGTATAGCATATCTTTTATGTTAGGGGGAAGGATGAGAAGTTCAGTCTTGGCCATGTTAAATTTTAAGCAGCGGTGAGACATCCAAGCGGCAATATCAGAAAGGCAGATAGAGATCCAGGTCTGGATTGCTGGAGAGATTTCAGGCGTAGAGAGGTAGATCTGGGAGTCATCGGCATAAAGATGGTACTGAAAGCCATGGGAAGAGATG
Organism: Ichthyophis bannanicus; assembly: GCA_033557465.1. NCBI lineage: Eukaryota > Metazoa > Chordata > Amphibia > Gymnophiona > Ichthyophiidae > Ichthyophis > Ichthyophis bannanicus. The sequence continues at coordinate 224,486,086 of CM066044.1, read as the reverse complement.
ACCACACCAAGGGACTAGGTATAGAGAGAGAAAAGGAGCGGACCCAAGACAGATTCTTGGGGTACACCAACTGAGAGCGGGATAGCAGCAGAGGAGGAACCACCAGAACCATTGGGAGAGATAGGAAGAGAACCAGGATAGTACAAAACCCTTAAAACCAAGCGAGGACAAGGTATCGAGGAGAAGGTTGTGGTCAAAAGCAGCAGAGGAATCAAGAAGGATGAGGACAAAGGCCCTTGGATTTTGCTACCTGCTTGCAGGAAGTGACCTCAACGACACCTCACCAACAGTCTTCTCTCCATCCTCTTTCAGAAGACTAAGACCAAATAGTCCGTCTGCAACAGCGCATTCTCACTCTTTGTGCCCACCCTGTGGAACTCTTTACCCACTAACCTTTAGAGCATGTTATGATTTGAGTACCTTCAGGAAGAGTTTAAAAACATCTTTCAGGTCCACGTCAACACTTACCTGATCCCAGAGACATAATCAACAACAATCATGATCCCTCTTCATATCTCCCACATATAGACTCTATGAACGCTTTACACACATGTTGCTTGGTGAACCCACTTACTTTGTACATAGTTATGTCACGAACATGTTCGACCTGTTATTTCACACTGTTCAATTATCATCTGCTTCCATGTTAATTTGTTCCATGTTCTATGTATGATCACCAGGCTGCACCCGATGCCCTGGCATGTTGTTGTTTGATGTACATCGCTTTGAATTGTAGAAAAGTGATATAGAAATAAGCTTAAATAAACAAGCAAACATCTGCAAGATGTGTATTGAAATAAAACATAAGTTAAAGCTGTTGTGCCTAAGGAACTTATAAAACCACAACAAAAAAGTCAGTAAGAAACAAGAAGAAATTAGATGCACCTGGCCACAACAATTAAACCAACCAACCCCCAAAACGCCTATTCCCTCCACCCCCCCCCCCCCAAGCAGTTTACCCTGACTATGCCAACAAGTGGGGAAACCACAGAGCAGTGAACAAATCAGCCACACACTGGGTCTGCAGCAGAGGTGGAATCTGAAGTGGGACTCTTGAACTACAGGCAGACAACTCACTCAAACCCTCATTCCTCGGAAACATCCCTGTCCCCACATTGCACCCAAACCAATCTTCATCTCCTTTCCTACCCCAACTCAAATACCACCCCCCCCCACACACACACCTTTATACACACACAGCCATTAACTCCCTTCCCCAATCTACATCTAAAGCAGGAGCACCATTCAAAAACCTCAGACATCTCAATTGCTCCTTCACTCGTCCCAACACACTCCTCCACCAGATGCACTGCACTTCTACTTCCAATGCCCTGTCATTGTGAGACCCAATCGCACACTCTAAATAAATCCACTCACTCCCCTACCCTCCCAACCCACCTCAAGCATACGAAACCCCCAACAAGAGCCATCTGAAACCTCACATTCTCATGAGTCTCCCTCCCCCCATCACCCTTGCAAGCATTTGTCAATTCAAATCTGCAATAAATCCAGAAACAGTGTAGAACAAAGGTTCCCAACTCCAGTCCTGGAGGGCCAAACACCATTCAGGTTTTCAGACTGTCCCTAATGATTATGCATGAGATACATTTGAATACAATGAGGGCAGTGCATGCAAATGCATCTCGTGCATATTTATTAAGGACAGCCTGAAAACCTGAATGGTGTTTGGCCCTCCAGGACTGGAGTTGGGAACCTCTGGTGTAGAACACTGCAGAGTTAACAATAGCACTATAACAATATACAAATCAAGGAGCCCTCCCCCCCCCCCCCCGAGCATTCGGAATCCCCAAAATGGGGCAGAGGGGCAAAAGAACCCATCCAGTATATTACCAAAACAAGCCCTCAGACAAAAAAAGCCAGGAGTTCTGCACAATTTAAGCACTCTGAGGGTGCATACCGCAGCTTTCACGGGAACGTTTCAGCCGCAGACACTATGGAAAAAATGTGGACCACCTTATTGCATTAGACCTAAAGTCGGGCCCAGTAAAGCATACATAGGAGAGACCATGCTCCTGTAAGGCCTTCTTAATAGTTTGAAACTCCTGCCTCTTGAATTGTAACTCCATGGAGAAGTCTTGAAAAATAAAGACCCGTTTGGTTTTGATATCTCCCCAGCCTTGCGCATTGCCTCCAGGATCTGAAGCTAGTCAGGGAAATAATGTACACGGGCAATCGCTGCCTGAGTTCGGCCATGTGCAGTCGGAGCAGGAGCAAGGGCCTTATATGCCCGATTGAGTCCAGCAAGACTCGAGAATATAATACATAAAAAGGCAGTAGAATCTGCTCCCGCGATCCACTCAGGTATCCCAACCAGCCATATATTACGCCTTTGGTCCTGGTTTCCCTAAACATCATTTTTCTTCAGCAAGTGTTTGTCCTCTCTCCAGCACGTCAACCTTGCCTCTGTCAGTGAGGCCTCTATCCCCTCAATGCACTCTTCTACAGCATCAACACGTGCCACGGTCTTCCTGACCGAAGAGACCAGTTGGGTCACTTTGACTATCCCTCCCTCTAAATGCAAATCCAGTGTTGTGTGTATATGTGCAACCAGCTAGTCCATCACTCCTTTAATGGCAGGGATCATCTCCAGAGCTAGACTTCCCTCAGCCAAAGAATCCTCCTCTGTGGAATCCCCTGCCAGAGGGGTAAGCTACATTTTTTGCCGTTCCTTTTCAGTTTAGCTGTCAAATCGCCCCATAATTAAAGCAGGGACATTCCGTCCCCCCCCCCCCCCCCCGGCCATAGTCGGGGAGTCAAAAATAATAGGTAAATCTTAATAAGAAGGATAAATCATGGGCAATGGTGGGAGCTCTTCAGGTATACTTCTGCTCAGGTAGGCTGCTCATAAGCGCCCCCTTTTTTCACTTTTTTTTAATGAAATCAGCATACTTTTCCTTATTGTCTTTCCAGTCCCATTACCTGTGGGTAATCACGCCCCACTGGCAGCTTGGAAACTGAGCATGTCTTCTTTCATGACATCACCCTAGATAGGTAGCTGACACCTCCCACCAGCCTCCAGTATCTCATCCAAGCAGCTAGAGTGGCATGATTCCCTGGGACTCACTGAAGGAACAACTAGGACAACATAGACCATTGGGTTTTTCTTATTTGGCTTTTATTCTCAGTCCCTTTATTGATTGCTCTTGCCTTTTAAAATGTATTAAAAAAAAAAGAAAAAAGCAGAGTATCACAGTAAGTTGCACAGCTTCGGTTGGGGAGCCGTGATCGGGGTAGCAGTCCTTGTTAGCAGGCGGGAGGCTCTGCATGCTGTGCCAGTAAGTGATGTGTGTGACTACTCCAGAGTCTAGTTTCAGGGTGAGAGGTTGTTGGCACACAATCACTCTTGCCGCCCAACGCCAAAGCCATGATGAGTTGTGGCTCGAACCCAGCAGCAGTTTTTTTTGGAAGGAGCCTTCTCTCTCTGCCTCTTTTTCAGCTGGGACATGCAGGTTAGTGCTGAGCTGTGAAGGATAGTCGACGCTGCACTGACTGCGTGGTGCTGGGTCTCCCTTTCCCACTGAGCGCAGGAGCGATCGCCATCTTCTGTGCCTGTGTTACTATTTTCAGGGGGGGGTCTCTGTGGACAGCAGGGTTTGCACTCACATTTTGTTTTTATTTGGAGGGTCTCTCCGATTACATTTTAAGTTAAAAAAACAAAAAACAAAACAAGGATAGGCAGTGACCAGAACCATGATAAGTGTAGAAAAAGAAAAAGGCTGGTTTTGTCTGTGGCTCTTGTGGGGAACCCAGCATACCTTCCAAGTCACTGTGTTTGGCATGTTGGTCTCGCAGGGGTTCGGTCTCACTAGCCGGTTTCTGCCGCAGCTGTGAGGCTGAATCCCCAGTCTGTTGAGGCTGAGTTTATGGAGAAGAGACCTGATAAGACCTAGGGGGCCTTGGGAGGTGTAGGGATTTCTTCTCAGCCCTCAGGGGGGTGCATTTCACCTTCGCGCTGTACAGTGATCACATTTGGGGTTGAGGGGAGGCAGTGAGATAGTGACTTCTCCCACGAAAATCCTCAAAAGCAAAGGGAAAAGAGCAGGTAGAGCCTCCTACTTTAAGGGGGAGATGACGGAAGGACTCCCCGGGGGTTCTCTCCGGAATTCATCCTCCTTCATGCTTTTGTATGAAGCAGCATGGGGGGGAGGGAGCTGCTGGGGGCTCAAGAAAAGGCCCAGAAACATGGTACTCCAAGGTCACCCTCGAAGGAATAGGGCAGGGGGGGGAGCAAGGACCAAGCAGATAGTGATTGGAGGAAGACCTCTGGGACGAGAGAGGGTCATTGCACTTGGAGGAGGTAGATGACCAGGAGCTCGAGTTGGATCTGGAGGAGGGTGAGATCCCCCAGGAGGAGGTTTCTCGTATTGTCCAGGTCTTCCATAGGGAGGAATTGGGATCCTTGGTAGCTCATTCCTCAAAAGCACTGAAAGTTCAGATGGAGGCTCCATTAGAAGAACAATTGGAGGACCCCCTTTTTTCAAGCAGTTAGGACGGTGCAGAGGATTTTTCCTTTTGAGGATGTCTTTGCGTATTTTGAGTATCTTTGAGTATGTCCTTGTCAAGGAAAGTTCAAGATGGTATCCCTTGGAATCTTGCTGCCCTACTTCCTGCAGGGAGATTGGCTCTACTGCTTGAATCTCAAAGATGCCTGCGCCCACATCCTAATCCACCCAAGGCACTGTTGGTACCTCTGGTCCGTCATCAGTGGGTGACATTTTCAGTACCAGGTACTCCCCTTTGGCCTTGCCTTGGCTTCCAGAGTATTCACAAAATACCTGGCAGTCGTGGCCGCTCGCCTCTGCCTCCTGGGGGTATTTATTTTCCCTTATTTAGATGATTGGCTCATCCGAGCCACCATGCTGGGGGAAGCCTGCAATGCAGCACACCATCAGGCTACTCCAGAGCCTGGGATTTGTTGTCAACTTCCCAAAGTCCAACTTTCGGCCCACCCAGCAACTGGAGTTCATCAGCACCCTCCTCGATTCCACTCAGGCAAAGGCATTTCTGCCTCTCGATTGAGCTCAGTGGTTATCAGCCCTTGTCCAGGGACGCTCAGTAGTGACGGTCAGGCAAATGCTTTTTCTACTGAGGCACATGGCCTCCACTGTTCACGTCACACCGTTTGCCCGCCTCCATATGAGGCAGGCGCAGTGAACGCTCAGCGGCCAGTGGACACAAGTGTCTGGAGAACCGTATCCTGGTAACACCAGCCCTGAAAACCTCCTTGATTGGTGGCAGGATCACCTCAGACAGCCAGCCCTTTCAGGCTTCCCCAGCGCGACGCACCCTCACAACAGATGCGTCCAAGCTGGGCTGGGGGACCCACTGCGATTATCTGCAATCGCAGGGTCCGTAGTCACCAGAAGAGACTGCTTCGCAGATCAACCTGCTGGAACTCGGGGCAGTCTATCATGAACTGCGCATCTAGAAGGCCAGGTGGTTCAGGTCCAGATGGACAACCAGGCAGCAATGCAATACATCCAAGCAAGGGCGCACGGGATTGTACCACCTCTGTTGGGAGGCAGTACTCCTCTGGAATTTTGCAGTGGGGAAAGACATCTCACTCGGGGTGTACTTACCGGGCCAGAACAACGTGTTGGCCTATTGACTGAGCCGTGTCTTTCAACCCCATGAGTGGAGACTAAACCCAGCAGTGCTAGGAGAGATTTTCCAGGGTTGGGGGACCTCACAGATGGACCTCTTTGCCAGTCAGGTCAACGCACAGTTGCCACATTTCTGCTCATGGAGGCTGGCCCAGGGCTGGGAGGCAGCAGATGCCTTTCTCCTCCCCTGGTTTGGAAGCTTCCTCTATGCGTTCCCACCTATGCCCCTTGTGCCACAGACCCTCCTCAAGATCCAAGCGGAAGCAGACTCAGTGATTCTCGTTGCGCCCAGGTGGCCCAGGCAACCCTGGTTCCCCCTACTTCTGCAGCTGTCCCGGAGGGACCTGCTACCACTGGGGAGTATCCTGGACCTGCTATCGCTAGACAAAGAGACCCAATCTCCCATCACTGGCACTGATGGCCTGGATGCTCAGAGGCTAGCTATAGCGCGCCATGGCCTCTCCATGCCCAGTTAAGGACGTTTTTGCCTCGCGTAAGGACTCTACGCGATGGACATATGCCTTTAAGTGGTGCAGGTTTTCACACTGGTGTGCAGAGGAAAGTCTTAACCCCTTCTCCTGCATGGTGCCAAACATCCTGCGGTACTGTCTGCATTTGTCCAAACAGTTCGGATGCACCTCTGTGCCGTCTCAGCTCACCATCACATAGTGGAGGGCCAAGTGGTGTCGCTGCACCACCTGGTGAGCAGATTTATGCGGGGCTACCTCCTCTCCCAGCCCCCAATCCATCTGCCGCCAGTGGCTTGGGACCTCAATGTGGTTTTCGGGAAGCTTATTGCTCCAACCTTTGAACCCTTGGCCACCTGCCATCTCAAATTTCTTTCCTGGAAAGTCGTGTTTCTGGTGACGCTCACCTCTGCCAGAAAGGTGAGCGAACTGCAGGTGCTGGTAGCTCATGCACCTACACCAGATTCCATAAGAACAGGATTGTCCTTCAGACTCGCTTGAAATTCTTACCAAAGGTTGTCTTGACCTTCCATTTAAATCAAGAGGTGGTGTTGCCCACCTTCTTCCCTAGGCCTCATTAATCTAGGGCAGAGGCCTCGCTGCACACGCTTGACTTGTAAGCGGGCATTGTCCTTTTACATTCAAAGGACACAGTCCATCACCGCTCAATGCATCTTTGTGTCTTTTGACCCCAGTCAACTGGGGCTCGCAGTCTCCAAGTGCACTCTTTCACACTGGGTGGCCAACTGCATCTCCTTCGCCTACCAACAGGTGGGGCGCTCTCTCGAGCATCATGTAACAGTGCAAAATGTGCATGCCATGGCGGCCTCAATGGCAATACAGTACACAGGGAGCAGAAGCAGTGGACGACCCAGTTGCTTAGTGTTAATTCCAAATAGCTTTATTGAAGATCCCTGACGCGTTTCGGCTTACGCCTTTCTCAAGGGGAGAGTTGCTTATAATAATAATAATAAATATTCCATTAAAAAATGTATAAACAACATTGTAAAAAGGCAACCGGGACACATTAATATAAAGCGAAAAATACTTTGTAAATTATTCTAAAATTAAAAAACAGCTCATAATAGCAAGAACTGGCATAGTAAAACAATAAATATACATGCATATTATTGCAATAAACTGAAAATAATATTTGTAAAAATTATAATAAAAAAATGTATTAAAGTACATAATTAGAATTAAAAAATAATAATAAAGAATAATATATAATTAAAAAATGATAAATTGTGAACAATGAGAATTGGGAAAACCATGATCAAAAAACATAAACGGAACAATATAATTGGGAAAACATAGAAAACCAGATGCAGGGCAGGAAACTTGTCTGAAAGAAAACAAAACTACTCACTGGATCATGTACTGAGATATCGTTAGAAGATGAGGTACATTAAGGTGCTCAACGGCTATTGTATAAATGTAAAAGAGAAAAACAAGTTATTTAGACATAACATTTTAAATAAACAGGAAACTGAACAACCAAGGAGATTATTAGAGTGAATATGTTCTCATATGAACCATGCGAACCAGAGCGATCAAACTGTGTTTTACAAATAGGAGAGTCAAGCTTAGTATTATATGTCAAGAAAAAATAAACTCTGTGTGCTGCTCATATAAAGAAGACTATTGTTTTTAAACCATTCATGTCATAAAATGCCAAAAAAAATTAAAGGCTATTGCTGTGCCGTTCATGCAAGGGAAGCTCATATGATTAAAAACATTCATATTATAAAAAAAGGAGGTGTGTATATGTGTTTTAAAATCCTACTTACAGCGGGCACAGAGGTAGAAAAACCCCGTGCTATTGTAGATGGAACTGTGGTGACACTGTGTAAACAAACATTGAAAACTCATTAAATGTAAAAGCGGCAGTGCTGGATCAGACATAGCACTAACACGCTGTGAATTACCTGCTGAGAAAAGTATGGGCACTAAAAACAAGGTTGTGAACAATTCACTTCTGTTTAGCAAACAATCCGGCAGAGTAACGTGTAGAACGTTGTTCCAGGTAAGATACAGGGGCTCTTTTGAGAACTGTTATAAGGACGCTAACTTTCTCCAGGACCAAGCAGGAAGTCAGTCCTCACATATGGGTGACGTCGGCGCCGACGGAGCCCTCGCGGAGCAATTTTCCCCAGCTTTCAAAGAAAGCCTTTGGGAATTGCAGCGCGCATGCGCGGTCGCCTTCCCGCCCAAGGGTGCCATCTTAGCCAGTCTTCTTTTTTCCGCGGAGCCCTACAGACGTACCCGTCGTGTCCCTGCTAAAAAAGTTGATTTTCGTGAGTTTTTCTCTCTTTTTCACTTCGGTTCGACGCCGGTCGTTTTCCTGCCCGGACTCGCGACGCCGTTGCGAGTCCTTCTCTTATTTTTCGGTTTTTCTGATTTTTGGTCAGTTTCGTTTTCGGTTTTTCACTGGCAGCCCGGTCCTTTGACCTTGCAGGGGCCCTTTTTCCCCCGATGGCTGCCAGTGGTTTCAAGCGGTGTGGTCAGTGTGACAGAAATATGTCACTCACTGACACACACGATAATTGCCTCCGCTGCCTAGGCCCGGATCATGAAGAAATGATCTGTGGAGCCTGTGGCAAAATGTCCTCCAAAGCGTTGAGGAGTCGGCGGCACCAGCGGGATAGAATCTTCGCTGACCCCAGCCGTACCCGGACCTCGTCGGAGGCCTCGGCATCCAGAGGCTCCAGCTCTGACCATCGCCGAAGCTCCTCCGACAGGGGTTCTCCCTCCGGAGACCATCGACGGAAGGCAAAACCCGCGAGGGCGGCGTCGGTGGACGCTCCTGGCTCCGCGAGGGCCAGGTCGCATAGCCCCGATAGCCGTCCCGGGTCCTTGGAGAAGGAGCACCTCCCGAAGCGACCTCGCCTGGAGTCGGAGTTGCCTGCTCGGGTAAGTCCTGTAGTCCTTCTGGACTCGCCTCCGAGAGGTCCGACGTCGGGCCCGACGCCGTCGGGGCCCGAGTCGGGGGCTGCTGGGTCACCTGAGGTCGGACTCAGGTTGACGGCCTTGGAGAGCAGACTATCTGCCTTCATGGACCAGCAGCGGGCACTGATCGCTAGCCTCGCTGGCGCTGCTGCCCCGACCGCCGGGACGTCGACGTCTAAGTCGACCCCGGAGACCGAGCCGATCCTCGAGTCCATGCGAACTCGAGTCGATCCTCGGTCGAGGTCACCCTCGGCCTCCCGTTCGGGACCGAGGTCGTCGCTGCCGACTCCCTCGGCGTCGGGGCAGCCGACGCCTCCGCCTGCCCGAGCCGACCCCACCGATTCCTCCTCGGAGTCGGCCTGGGAGTCTGAAGAGGAGGAGTCACCTGATTCCTTTCAGACTCGGTGTGTCCCCTCGGACTCACCTGAGTCCGAACCTCGGAAACAGTCCCATCCGGAGGATGCCCGGTTCTCGGACTTCGTCAGGGATATGGCCAAGGCTTTGGCCTTCCCTGCGGATCCCGAGGAGGAGCCTCGAGCCGAAGAGCTCGACGCCCTTCAGTACGACTCTCCCGCCTGGGAGCACTTTACTGTACCGGTTCCTCCCATGCTGGAACGACTACTCTTCCGCATGTGGGAGAGTCCGGCCTCGTCGCCGGTATTAAGCAAGCGGGTCGATTCCATCTATCGAGTCCGCAAGAGTCCTGGCTTCCAAAAAGCACAGTTGCCACACACCATTCCATGGTTGTGGAATCGGCCATGCATAGGCTTAAGAGCCAAAAGATGCACTCCTCGGTGCCTCCTGGCAGGGAGGCCCGTAACCTGGATGGCCTTGGTAAGAAGTGTTTCCAGGGCTCTATGCTGGCTTGTCGTGTCCAGACCTACCAGCTATACATGGGCATGTATCTCCGAGACCTGGCTAAAGAGCTAGCCAGATTCTCCGCTGGACTGTCCGAGGAACCTTTGCGGAGGTTCCTGGCCTTGACAACTGGTATTCGGGAATGCTCCAAATTCATGTCCCGAGCAGCCTATGATGGCTTTGAAGCATCGGCTCGAGTAGCCGCAGCTGGCATCGGTGCCCGCCGACAGGCTTGGCTTCAGTCGTCTGACCTTGAACCTTGGGTGCAGGACAAGTTGGTCGATGTCCCCTGCAGAGGTGAGAACCTCTTTGGCAAGCCCATGGCTGAAAAGGCTGCACAAATCGAGACGGAGACTCTCACCAGGACTAGGCTTTCTAGGAAGACCTCCGCCCCTTCCCAGAAAAAGAAGGGCTCGGGAAAGAAGTCCTTTTACCCGAGAAAGGCGGCTGCCTATAAACACTACCCTCAATATCAGGCCTCCGCAGCTCCCCAACAGGGCCAGCAGGCCAAGGGACGGGGTAACGGGTCCCGTAGGCAGCAAGCCCCCAAGCCTGCACCACCAGCCCCTGCTCAGCAGGGTGGGGGTTTTTGACTTCCTCAGCATAGCCTCTCCCCCTCAGCTGGCTCCTCCCAGCACCGGAGGCCGGCTGGTTCACTTCGCCCACAGGTGGTCCAACATCACTTCGGATGCCTGGGTGCTTCAAGTCGTGCGAGAAGGATATCTTCTCCACTTCCATCAGGTCCCTCCCTCTTATTTTCCGGGAGAACCTCCTCGACTCCCTCTGCACAGGGACTTACTCCTTCAGGAGTTAGCAAGTCTTCTTCAGGAACAGGCTGTGGAACCGGTGCCCCACCACCTGAGAGGTCAAGGCTTTTATTCCAGGTATTTCCTAATACCAAAAAGGACAGGAGGCCTCAGACCCATCCTGGACTTGCGCAACCTCAACAAGTTCCTTGTGCGGGAAAAGTTCAAGATGCTTACCCTTGGAATCCTTCTGCCCTACCTCCAGCAGGGAGATTGGCTATGCTCCTTGGATCTAAAGGATGCCTACACGCACATCCTCATCCACCCAAGCCACCCCCAATACCTAAGGTTTGTGGTGGCAGGAAATCACTACCAGTACAGAGTACTGCCCTTTGGCCTATCCTCCGCACCGCGAGTCTTCACAAAATGTCTCGCGGTGGTGGCGGCCTATCTCCGGCTTCACGGCCTCTGTCTTTCCGTACCTCGACGACTGGCTCATCAGAGCGTCGTCCTCTCTCCGGCAGTCACCAATGCCACACACTGCACGGTGACTCTTCTGCAGTACTTGGGCTTTGTCATAAACTTCGCAAAGTCCACTTTGCTCCCCTCACAGGATCTCGAGTTCATCGGCGCAAGACTGCACACTCCTCAGGCACGAGCTTTCCTGCCTCTCGACAGGGCTCAACGGCTCATGGATCTAGCCGGCCGTTTTCGCAGCCAGTCCCTGGTCTCTGCCAGGCGCTTCCTGAAACTACTCGGCCATATGGCTTCCACCGTCCACGTGACCCCCAATGCTCGCCTGAATATGCGACCTGCTCAATGGTGCCTTCGCAAGCAGTGGCAACAAGCCACCGGCGGACTGGCCGACTTAGTACGCATCTCTGGGCCGCTGGCCTCTTCCTACAGTGGTGGCTTCATCGGCCGAACCTGGTGCTCGGAATGCCGTTTCAGTCGCCTCAGCCGGCTCAAGTGCTGACGACCGATGCTTCCCTCCTGGGTTGGGGGGCACATTGCCGAGGGGCATGTACTCAAGGTCTCTGGACCGCGTGGGAGTCTGCTCAGCAGATCAACTTCCTGGAGCTCAGAGCAATCCGTCTGGCGCTCAAGGCTTTCTCCCACCTGACTTCTCACCAGTCCGTCCTTGTCCAGACGGACAATCAAGTTGCCATGTTCTACGTGAACAAGCAGGGGGGCACGGGCTCCTTCCTTCTCTGCCAAGAAGCTCAGAAACTCTGCTCTTGGGCCGTCAGTCACGGCATTCTTCTCAAGGCAGTTTATCTCCCAGGCCAAGAAAATTGCCTGGCGGACAAACTCAGCAGGATACTCCAGCCGCACGAGTGGCGTCTGGATCCCTTGGTAGTTCAGAAACTTTTTCTGAAGTGGGGCCTCCCCACGATGGATCTCTTTGCCAGTCCTCTCAACCGGCAACTTCCTCGCTTCTGCTCTCGTCAGCCACATCCCCTTCGGGTAGCGGCAGATGCTTTTCTACTCTCATGGTCGGAAAGCCTTCTCTATGCTTTTCCTCCCATCCCGCTAGTCTCTCGAACTCTATTCAAGGTTCTCCGGGACAAAGCCTCCATGATCCTGGTGGCTCCTCGCTGGCCCAGACAGCCGTGGTTTCCACTCCTGTTGCAATTAGCGGTAGAGGATCCGTTCCCTCTGGGGTTTCAACCGGATCTCCTAACACAGGATCAGGGGTCTCTGCTGCTACACCCCAACCTCAGATCTCTCAATCTAATGGCCTGGCGGCTGCTGAAAGGGTAGTCCTCGCTCCCCTTCTCCTGCCGGCAGAGGTGGAAGAGGTCGTCCTAGCTTCTCGGCGACCTTCTACCCGCAAATGCTACGCCCTTAAATGGCGTCGCTTTTCCGTTTGGTGTGTACAGCAGTCTCAGGATCCCTTCTCCTGCTCGGTGTCGGTGATCTTGCAGTACCTGCTCTACCCCTCTAATCTGGGACTTAAGTCCAACTCCGTCAAAGTCCACCTCAGTGCTCTTTCAGCGCACCATGTGCCGGTGGACTGCAGACCTCTCTCCAGCGACCCTCTCGTAGCACGGTTTCTCCGAGGTCTCCTTCTACTTAAACCACCTCTGCGCCCGCCAGCACCTGACTGGGATCTGAATGTGGTTTTACAGCGGATCACCTGTCCGCCTTTTGAACCGATGGCTACCTGTTCTCTGCGTTTTCTTTCGTGGAAAACCTTATTCCTGATAGCCCTCACTTCCGCTAGGCGCGTAAGTGAATTGCAGGCCCTCGTGTCTGATCCCCCCTTCACTCGGTTCTACAAAAATAGGGTAGTCCTACGGACTCACCCAAAATTTCTTCCAAAAGTTGTCTCCCCTTTTCACATCAATCAGGAGGTGGTACTTCCAACCTTCTTTCCCAGGCCTCACTCCAGCCGAGCTGAACTGGTCCTGCATACCCTGGACTGTAGAAGGGCATTGAACTTCTACCTTGACCGTACGCGGGAGCACCGTAAAGCTGCTTAGCTTTTTGTGTCTTTTGACCCCAATAAATTGGGGCTCCCGGTCTCCAAGCGTACTCTGTCCATCTGGGTTGCTGACTGTATCGCTTGGGCTTATGGGGCAGCCGGACTCTCCTTAGAAAGTCGAGTCACGGCTCATTGTGTTCGGGCGAAGGCTACGTCAGTGGCTTACCTCCGCTCTGTTCCGCTGGCAGACATCTGCCGGGCCGCTACTTGGTCTTCGAGCCAGACTTTTGCGGTCCATTACTGTCTCGAGAGGGAGTCCCGCAGGGACAGTGCTTTCGGACAGGCAGTCCTCCGAAATCTCTTCGAGGTTTGAGCAACTCCTACCCTCCATCCCGGATGGGGGCTACCGGTGGGTGATAATTCAGTGAAGATTCTTTCCTTCTGTGCCGCTGAGCTAGAGGGAGCTCATTTTTGTGCTTAGGGTCTCCGGTAGCCTTAAGCTTGGGAGTCCCATATGTGAGGACTGACTTCCTGCTTGGTCCTGGAGAAAGCGTAGTTACTCACCTGTAACAGGTGTTCTCCAGGAGCAGCAGGAATCAGTCCTCACAACCCTCCCTCCTCCCCGTGGAGTTGCAATCATCTGCTTAAGTCTTTTTTTTTTTTTGCAAATTTTTATCCTGTCTTTTAGCTATGTCATCAGACTGGCTAAGATGGCACCCTTGGGCGGGAAGGCGACCGCGCATGCGCGCTGCAATTCCCAAAGGCTTTCTTTGAAAGCTGGGGAAAATTGCTCCGCGAGGGCTCCGTCGGCGCCGACGTCACCCATATGTGAGGACTGATTCCTGCTGCTCCTGGAGAACACCTGTTACAGGTGAGTAACTACGCTTTCGCGCCAAAAGGGGCGTGGTTAACTTTGTCCAATCCTCGAACGGTAATTCTAGCAGGAAAGGGTAGGAAGTAAGTGATTAATGTATTTGTGTAATCAGTGTTCAGAAATATTTGAAATAAACCTGTCATGTGAGGGTCTTGATAGAAAGAATGAACCGGTCAGCCCGATTTTCAGATGAGTTATTCAGTACATGATCCAGTGAGTAGTTTTGTTTTCTTTCAGACAAGTTTCCTGCCCTGCGTCTGGTTTTCTATGTTTTCCCAATTATATTGTTCCGTTTGGTTTTTGATCATGGTTTTCTCAATTCTCATTGTTCACAATTTATCATTTTTTAATTATATATTATTCTTTATTATTTTTTAATTCTAATTATGTACTTTAATACATTTTTTTATTATAAGTTTTACAAATATTATTTTCAGTTTATTGCAATAATATGCATGTATATTTATTGTTTTACTATGCCAGTTCTTGCTATTATGAGTTGTTTTTTAATTTTAGAATAATTTACAAAGTATTTTTCGCTTTATATTAATGTGTCTCGGTTGCCTTTTTACAATGTTGTTTATACATGTTTTTAATGGAATATTTATTATTATTATTTTTGTAAGCAACTCTCCCCTTGAGAAAGGCGTAAGCCGAAACGCGTCGGGGATCTTCAATAAAGCTATTTGGAATTAACACTAAGCAACTGGGTCGTCCACTGCTTCTGCTCCTTGTGTACTGTCTGATCCCTGCAGGAGCTCTGCTCTCCTGTGTGCTGTTCGTGGGCCTCAATGGCAAGCCTGCTCTCAGGACCCTTATTGGAGTTATGCCAGGCTGCCACCTGGTCTTTAGTGCACACCTTTGCTGTACACTACTGTCTGGAGGAAACCTCCCGGAAAGACAGTGTCTTTGGCCAGACAGTACTCCGTCACCTCTTCGGGGAATGATGCAACTCCTCCCTCCAACTCGTAGTGTCCAGGCTACTGGGGTAGGGATTACATCCTCAATGTTGCTACTGTAGTGTCAGACTTCCAGTCAAACAGCTCCTCTGCTGTCCTTACGGTCCACCTTTTGGGTTGCCCATGGCTTTTATAGATTTTTGGATAGCCTGTAGCTGGGGAGTCCCATATGTGAGGACTGACTTCCTGCTTGCTCATGGAGAAAGCGTAGTTACTCACCTGTAACAGGTGTTCTCCGGGGACAGCAGGAATTGGTCCTCACAACCTCTCTCCTCCCCGTGAAGTTGTTTGTTCTTTTTATGTTTATTGAGCTATGTCGTCATACTGAGGTAAGATGACACCTTTGGACAGGAAGGTGACCGCGCATGCGCAGTGTACATCTCAAAGGCTTTCTTTGAAAGCTGGGGATTAGATCCGTGCGGACTCCATCGGCATGGATGTGACCTATACGTGAGGACTGATTTCTGCTGTCCCTGGTGAACACCTGTTACAGGTGAATAGCTACGCTTTCTCCAGGAACAAGCAGGAAGTCAGTCCTCACTTATGGGTGACGTCGGCACCGACAGAGCTCACTCGGAACAATTCCCCAGCTTTCAAAGAGAGTGTTTGAGCAAGATGGCACCCTTGGGCGGGAAGAGGATCACACATGCATGGTAGCAATCCCATTTTCCCATTTTCTGCAGAGCCCTTCGGACACATGTCCTCGTCCCTCGGAAAAAGTTTTGTTTTTCATGCCTTAACAGGCTCTTTCTCTTTTCCGGTTGCACCGGTCCTCTACCCGTCCTCCCCCTGCTCTCTTTTTGGAGCTCCCGGGGATACATTTTCTTTTTCTCTCTAACCACTGGCTGCATGGGCTTTCGACCTTGCAGGGGCCATTTTTGCCCCTATGGCCACCGGATTTAAAAAATGCAATAGATGCTGTAGGAGCATGTCGCTTACAGACACTCATGACTGTTGTGTGCGGTGCCAACCATAACCCAGAGCTCTGTTCGCTCTATAAGAAAATGACTTCTAAGGCCCTGCTCAACCGTAAGCAGATGTCCGAAGACATTTTCCGAAAGGCCGCCTCAGAGTCCCCGCTGGCACCCTCAGTCGTCTCTCCTCCAGTGGATTCCTCCCACCTGCGGCCCCGCGTTCCCGGCAGCACTCCGACCAGGGGTCCCCCGTGGTGGAATGGTGCAATAAGAAGGCCTTGAAGTTGCTGTCCAGGACTCTTGACAAGCCTGAGCGCTCCTGCGCCCGGTCGCTTAGTCCACTTCAGCGTTCCCGAGAGGCCCTGCAAGGTGCCTCGCAGAGAAACGGAGGCCTCCGGCAAAGGCGCCCAGTCTCCTGAGGGTCGTCCCGATGAGGACCCCCTCTTCTCCTCGATGCCTGATCCGGTGACCCCGATATCGGCGTCTCAGGGCCCCATGCCCGCGTGGGAGTCCCATATGCTGGTGCTTGAACGCAGCATTTCTGCATTCATTGGTTCCCAACAGGTGCTTACGGCCAGCTTTGCTGACTTGTGCCCAGAGACCATGGGTCCCTTGCGTGGGACACCCAAATCTGTCCAGGAAATCCCTGAGAGCCATGGGCCTTGTGAGGGTCCTTGACATCTGTCTCACTCGCCCTCCTGTTCATCGGAGGCAAGATCGTCCAGAGCCTCTGACTCCAGGCCAGCGGATAGGGCAACCCGCCGGGCTCTGATCCCTCGACCGATTTTTTTTGGACTGGGAATCCGATGGGGACAATTCCCCGGAGATCCGTACCCACCGGGATCTTCTGTCGGACCTCTCGCCGCCTGCATTCCAGTGGCGTTCACCACCCGAAGACACCTCTTTATTGGTGTTTTATCCAGGACATGGCTTGGGCCCCCAACCTGGACACCCAGGCCGAGGAGGACCCTCATGCTGAAGAACTCAACATTCTTCAGTACGAGTCCCCGCCCAGGGAGATCCCTCACTGTGCCTGTACCACCGATTCTATCTCAGCTGCTACTCTGCATGTGGGAGGCCCCAGCCTCTGTCCCCATTGTAAGCATGCGCTTTGACACACAATGTACAAGGTGCAGCGGGGGCCAGGCTTCCGAAAGACCCAGTTTCCACACACCTCGATGGTGGTGGAATCGGCCATGCAGAAGCAGAAGAGCCTGAAATACCACTCATTGGTAACACCAGGTCAAGAGTCGTGAGCCCTTAATGCCCTGAGCTGCAAGGCCTATCAAGGTTCCATGCTCTCTTAACGCATCCAGGCAGATCAACTCTACATTGGTATGTTCCTGTGCGATTTGGTGAAGGAACTTGGGGGTTTCTCCGCGGGCCTTGAAGGGAAGCCCCTCGACAGATTCTGCGCCTTGCTGAAGTCTATGGCCGACTGCTCCAAGTACATCTCCTGAGCCTCCTATGATGGCTTTGAGACATCGGCTCGGGTGGCAGCCGCGGGCATTGGAGCCCACCTCCAGGCATGGCTACAATCCTCTGATTTGGAGCAGTGGGTGCAGGAGAAGCTCCTGGATGTGCCATGCCTCGGTGAACAGCTTTTTAGTAAGCCGATGGAGGAGAAGGCTGCGGAGATCGAGATGGAGTTTTCCAGGACCTGGCTCTCCCGCAAGACCTCTACTCTGCCTTGGAAGAAGCAACCAACCAAGAAGCCCTTCTTCCCCAGAAAAGGTCTCCAGTACCGCAAACTACCCGCCGTATCCAGCTACCCCCACGCCAACTGCTCTGGCACAGGGAAAGCCTGGCCAGGGGCACTGTAAACCAAAGGGTCCGAAGGCCCAAATGCCGGCCCCCCTGCAACCCACTCAGGTGTTTTGACGCCAGCAGCATGGCCCCTTGCCCTCCAGCAGCCAGTGGGGGGATGCCTGTCCTGCTTTGCCCCATTGTGGATGTGTCACCTTAGACACTTGGGTTCTCCAGGTCGTCCGAGAGGGCTATCGCCTCCACTTTGATGGGTTTACACCCCCTTTCTTCTCGGCGGAGCCTCCTCGACTCCCCGCACACCAGCTTCTGCTGCAGCAGGAATTCCACTCCCTCCTTACCCATTGGGCAGTCGAGAAGGTCCCTGCCCACCTTTGAGGTCAGGGCTTCTATTCCCCGTACTTCATCGTCCCAAAAAAGACCTTTGCAGGCTAAACAAGTTCGTGGTGCGGGAGGAATTCAAGATGTTATCTCTCGGCGTGCTGCTGCCCTTCCTCTGGCAGGGCAACTGGCTATGCTCCGTGGATCTGAAGGATGCTTACGCCCATATCTTAATCCATCCCCAACACAGACATTTCAGGGTACAGGGAGAGCACTTCCAATACAGGGTGCTCCCCTTTGGCCTTGTGTTCGCCCCACAGGTCTTCACAAAGTGCCTTGTCGTGGTTGCTGCTCACCTTCGGCACCGGGGCATGCTGGTCTTTCCCCTTCCTCGACAACTGGCTCGCTACGGGCTCATCCGCCGAGGAGGCCCGGCAAGTGATGGCGCGCACTGTCCTCCTCCTAGAAAGCTTGAGGTTCTTGGTCAACTACCCAAAGTCTCACCTCGAGGCGGTGCAGGCCCTCGAGTTCATCGGGGTGTGCCTCGATACTCAGTAGGCCACTGTCTTGCCAGTGGATCGCTCTACCCGCCTCCAAGCTCTGGCGGTTCGCATCCAAAGTGCCCACCAGGTCACCACTCGGTCCATGCTACGTCTCCTGGGCCACATGGCCTTGACCGTGCATGTGGTTCCTCATTCCCATCTGCACATGCGAATGGCTCAGTGGTGTCTCAGTACCCAATGGAGCCAGTCCCTTGGACACCTCAGGGACCCCGTCAGGGTTCTCCCCGACCTCTGCTTGTCCCTGAACTGGTGGCAAAACCCTTGCTTCTACTGGGATCGCCCTTTCAGGCCCCACGGCACGATGCAGTGCTGACGACAGACGCTTCCCTGTTAGGGTGGGGAGCCCATTGCTGGCCCCTCTGCATGCAGGGGCAATGGTCACCTGAGGAGTCTCAGCAGCAGATAAACCTGCTCAAGCTCCGGGCCATCCGGTGGGCCCTGAGGGCCTTCGAGGATCACCTCATCGGGAAGTCTGTTTTAGTACAGACCAACAACCGTTTAGCTATATTCTACATCAACAAGGAGGGAGGCACGGGATCATGCTCCCTCTGTCGGGAAGCGGTCCTTATCTGTTCTTTTGCTGCCCGACGGAGGATATCCCTCAGGGCTGCATACCTCCTGGGTCAGGAGAATGGCCTGGAGGACAGGCTGAGCAGGCTCCTTCGCCCCCACGAATGGCAGCTGGATCCCAGAGTAGCGGGCTGGCTGTTTCTACACTGAGGGACCCCGACGATAGACCTCTTCACCAGCCCCCAGAACACGCAGCTTCCTCGCTTTTGCGGCCCAGTGCTGCACCTGGGCAGGGAGGGCCCCGATGCATTTCTCCTGGACTGGTCCTCCTTTCCCCCTCATTGCGAGGTCTTTGTTCATAGCTCAACGGGACAAGGCATCATTAATTCTCATGGCTCCCTCATGGCCCCGGCAGCCTTGGTTCCTGCTCCTGCTCCTGCTCCGGCTGTTGATGGAACCTCCGGTTCCCCTGGGCTCTGCCAGGGGCCTGTTAACACAGGAGGAGGGTCGGGTGCTACACCCAAACCTAACCTCCCTGGCCCTTCCGGAGGAGGTCGAAGAAATCCTCCTCACCTCGAGGAAGGACTCCACTAGGCGGGCTTGCGCCTTTAAGCAAAAATGTTTCTTCGTCTGGTGCTCGGAGCACCAGATCGAACCCTTCTCGTGTCTGATTAATGGTTTCTCCAGTATCTCCTCCACCTCTCAAGGGGAGGGCTGAAGTTGAACTCTGTCAGAGTTCATTTGAGTGCCATCTCGGCCAATCATCTCCTTTTTGAGGGAAAGCCTCTCGGGGCAGCCGTTGGTCTCCCGCTTCATGCGGGGCCTTCTGCTATCCAAGCCACCCATCCATCCCCCTCCGGGGGAGTGGGACTTAAACATGGTACTTATGCAGTTCATCCGCCCACATTTTGAGCCGATGACGACATGTTTGCTCCGACACTTATCCTGGAAGGTGGCCTTCCTGGTGGCACTAACCTCAGCCCACCGAGTCAGTGAGCTCCAGGCGCTCATGGCTGGCGCCCCTTACACCAGATTTTATCGGAACAGGGTGGTCCTTCGTACCCACCCTAAATTCCAACCCAAGGTCGTTTCAGACTTCCATCTCAACCAAGAGATAGTGCTGCCAACGTTCTTCCTGAGGCCTCACGCCGATCAGGCGTCGGCAACTCTCCACACCCTCATCTGCATACGTGCCCTTGCCTTCTATTTGCAGCGTACCCAGACTCATGGTGATCCCAATAGACAGGGGCGAGCAGTCACCAAGCACACCCTTTCGATTTGGGTGGCGGACTGCATTGCTTTTGCCCATGTGAAGGCGGGTGCCCCTCTGGATCATCGAGTCACTGCACACGGGGTCTGAGCCAAAGCAGCCTCGGTGGCCTCGCTGCATTCTGTGCCCCTCTTGGACATCTTCCAGGCGGCAACCTGGTCTTCCACGAACACCTTCGCCACCCACTACTGCCTGGAGAGGGAGTCCCACCGGGACAGTGCCTTCGGCCAGGCTGTTCTCCGTAATTTGTTCAGGCTATAAGAAACTCCTGCCCTCTGACCCTTCTTCACAGCTACCGAGGGCTTTGCCCCGAGGACCTGAGGACTCGGGCTCCTTCGGGCTTCGGCTTCTGCTTATGGCCTCGTGGAGGTGTTTTTTGGTTACAGGTTTGGTAGCCTGTAGTTAGGGAGAGACTGAATGAATTCTTTGCTTTGGTCTTTACTGAGGAAGATGTAGGGATGTTACCCATGACTGAAGTGGTATTTAAAGGTGCGGAAGAATTGAAGGAAATATCGATACATCGGGAAGATGTATTACAACTATTAGATAAACTGAAGCGTAGCAAATCACCTGGGCCGGATGGTATAGATCAAAGGGTGTTGAAAGAACTGTAATATGAGATTGCAGACCTGCTATTAGTAATTGTGAATTTTCATTAAAATCATCTGTAATACCTGAAGATTGGAGGATCGCCAATGTAACGCCAATTTTTAAAAAGGGTTCCGGGGTGATCTGGGAAACTACAGACCGGTGAGCATGACGTCAGTACCGGGAAAATGGTAGAAACCATCATAAAGAACAAAATTACTCAGCATGTAGATAGTCTTGGCCTAATGGGAGACAGCCAACATGGCTTTAGAAAAGGAAGTTCTTGTCTTACTAATCTGTTATGTTTTTTGAAGGTGTGAATAAACAGGTGGACAAAGGTGAGTCAGTTGATATAGTGTATCTGGACTTTCAGAAAGCCTTTGACAAGGTCCCTCATCAGAGACATTTGGCAAAACTGAAGAGTCATGGGATAGGAGGCAGTGTACTATTATGGATCAGGAACTGGTTAAAAGATAGAAAGCAGAGGGTAGGGCTAAATGGCCAATTTTCCCAATGGAGAAAGGTGACTAGTGGTGTACCCCAGGGATCTTTGCTGGGTCTGCTGCTTTTTGACATATTCATAAATGACCTGGAAAGTGGAATAACGAGTGAGGTTATCAAATTTGCAGATTACACAAAACTATTTAAAGTTGTTAACTCAAGAGGATTGTGAAAAATAGCAAGAGGATCTTGATAAATTGGAAGACTGGGCATCAAAATGGCAGATGAAATTTAATGTGGACAAGTGCAAAGTTATGCACCTAGGGAAGAACAACCCAAACTATGGCTACACGATGCAAGGTTCCACATTAGGAACCACCACCCAGGAAAGAGATTTAGGCGTCATTGTGGATAACATGTTAAAACCATCGGCCCAGTGTGCAGCAGCGGCCAAGAGAGCAAATAGAATGCTAGGTATCATAAGGAAAGGAATGGAAAATAAAACAAAAGATATTATAATGCCTCTATATCGTTCCATGGTGAGACCGCACCTTGAATATTGCGTGCAATTCTGGTTGCCGTACCTTAAAAAGGATATAGTGTTAGAAAAGGTTCAGAGAAGAGCCACCAAAATGGTAAAGGGGGATGGAAGGATACTCCTATGAAGAAAGGCTAAAAAGGCTAGGGCTCTTTAACCTGGAAAAGAGACGGCTGAGGGGAGATATGATAGAAGTCTATAAATTAATGAACGGAGTGGAATGGGTAAACGTAGATCGATTGTTTGTAATCAGAATATAGAAAGACTAGGGGACATGCAATGAAGCTACAGGGTAAACTATTTAAGACTAATAAAAGAAAATATTTTTTTCACTCAACATGTAATCAAACTCTAGAATTTATTATCGGAGGATGTAGTAAAGGCTTTTAGTGTAGCTGGGTTTAAAAAAGGTTTGGACAAGTTCCTGGAGGAAAGGTCCATAAACCATTATTAAGAAGGGACCCAGGATATCAATGCTTGACCCAGTACAAGCTTTGTGGAACCCTGTGTCTTTTGGGGAAACTGCTAGGTACGTATGACCTAGATTGGCCACTGTTGGAAACAGGATACTGGGCTTGATGGACCTTGGTCGGACCCAGTATGGCATATCTTATGTTCTTAAGTGAGGACTGACTTTCTGCTTGTTCCTGGAGAAAGCGTAGTTACTCACCTGTAATAAGTGTTCTCCAGGGACAGCAGGAATAAGTCCTCACTATCCTCCTCCCCTGATGAGTTGCTGAATTTTTGTCCTTCCCTTGTCATGTGCTTGGTAGAGCTTGAGCTAAAGAACCTGACTGAGCAAGATGGCACCCTTGGGCAGGAAGAGGATCACACATGCGTGGTAGCAATCCCAAAGGCTTTCTTTGAAAGCTGGGGAATTGCTCCACGCGGGCTCCGTCTGTGCCGACATCACCCATAAGTGAGGACTGATTCCTGCTGTCCCTGGAGAACACCCGTTACAGGTGAGTAACTACACTTTCTTGACCCTGCAGAAGTTTCAGCAGCGCATATGGCAGGCAGAGAGAATGTGGCGGTTGACTATCTCAGCAGAGTGTATCTCGACCCAGGGGGAATGGACACTCAATGCAGCAGTTTTTGCACAGTTGAAGCATTGGGATCCACTGATCATGGATCTGATGGCGACCTTAGAGTTTGCGAAAGCACCCTGGTTTTACAGCAGAAGAAAACACATGTCAGAAGGCTTCAACGCGCTGGTACAGCCATGGCCCATGGAGGGGCTACTCTGTGTTTCTCCCCTGGGCTCTCATAGGTAGAGTGGTGCAGAGGATCAAGGCACATCCAGGTCTGGTGCTGCTAATTGCCCCGGATTAGCCAAGATGACCATGGTATGCTGATCTGGGGTGGTTGACAGTCAGACATCCATGGTGTCTGCTGGCGATAGCCAATCTGTTATTACAGGATCCAGTCCTAATGCTTCAGGTGAATTGATTCTCACTTATGGCATGGCTCTTGAGAGAGCACTGTTGAGACAGCGGGGCTATTCAGCCTCAGTTATTGTAACGTTTCTGAAGGCCCATGGCGCTCCACTTCATTAACGTACATTCAAGTCTGGAAGTGTTCGAGGTCTTGTGCAAGGAACACAATAGTTGTCCCCTAAAGGCTACAGTTCTGGAGATCCTTGCATTTCTGCAGGCGGATCTGGACAAGGGGTTTACTTGTACAGGTGGCAGAATCTGAGGGATTCCTCTATCGACTCACTCAGATGTCGTCTGTTTTCTTAGGGCAGTAAAGCAAGTTCAACCGTCAGTGATCCCATCTTGGGATCTGTATCTGGTATTCTCCAGGAACAAGCAGGCAGTCAGCCCTCACATATGGGTGACAGCATCAACGGATTCTGCACGGAGCATTTCCCCAGCTTTCAAAGAGTGATTTTGGGACATGCTAACATGCATGTGTGGTCCCCTTCCCGCCCAAAGGGTGCTATCTTGCTCAGTCTCCTTTTTTCCGCGGATCCCAATGGACGTCTATCTTTTTTTTCTCCGGAAAACTCCTTGCTAATTATCCTTTAAAAAAAAGTTACTTTCCCAGTTTGCGTACCAGTTCCTCTTCCCACCTCGAGCCGGTGCCAGCACCCGGCGCTCTTCTCTGCTCTTGTCTCTTTTGATCGAGGCTCGCATCAACTGGCGTTCGTGCCCTTTTTTGCCCTGGGGTTGTTGATCCTGTCCGGATGTTTCCCCACCATGTCCTCCGTTGGGTTTAAAAAAAATGTGACCACTGCAGGCAGTCCATGTCGGTCACAGACACTTATGACTGCTGCCTGGGTCCAGACCATGGCAGCACCCCCTGTGACCTGTGCCAGGCCATGACACCTAAGACCAATAAATAAAAAGGTTGGGGTTTCAGAAAATAATGTTCCCCAGGTCCGATTCGGCACCAAGTGCCAAGCCCAGCAGTTCCTGTGAGGCCCGAGCATCCTCGGAGTCCTGCAGCAACGGCTTCTCCAAGAAGACCCCGGACCCAAGAGAAAGGAAGAAAAAAATCCTCAAAGTACGCCGAGGTTGCACAGGAGAAATCAGGTAAAACTACCCAGAGGGACTCTGGCGGCTCTGAGAAGCGCCCTACCAAGGTCCTCAAAAAGGATTCCTTGGCCAGCAGAGACCATGGTGGTGATCCTCAAAACCATAGTCCTCGTCGAGGATGTACTCGCGAGTGCGCCAGTGCAGGGCCCGAGATCCTCTGTGCCTGTGCCGAAAGCTATGGAGCCTTCTGGCTTGGAAACCAGAATGGTGGCCCTGGAGCAGAACATCACTGCTATCCTGACCTGCAGCAGGCAATGATGGCTGGTTTGTCTGTATCTGCCCCGACGACCGGGCCCCCGTCTGTGGGGTAGTCCCTGGTCATTGAGCCGAGCTGCAAGCACCATCGGCCTCTGGTAAGCCCTCGGCACCAGTTGAGGTCCCAGTCCTGTTCCTCAGGCATCTGATCCTCCCTGGCTAGTTTCCGCGACTTGGACCCCACGTCCTCCAGAAGCTGCTGGCCCTCAGTGCCGGCCTCGACATGAGTCGCAGGGCCTTGGACTTGTCGTCATCCCTTGACTCCGAGTGGGAGACTGACAACGAGGCATCCTCGGAAACCAAATGGCACCAAGAGATTCTCTGACCCGTCTCCCCCGGCGTCCCGGCCATTCTCCTCTGGAAGACCTGGCCTTCCACGACTTTGTCGAGGATATGGCCAGAGCCCTCTCTGTTCCAACTGAGAGAGGAAGACCCACGCACCGAAGAACTGAAAATTCTCTAGTACAAGTCTCTCCACCAAAGGAAACTTTCATGGTGCCTGTGCAGCTGATCCTCAAGCGGCTACTACTTAGAATGTGGGAGACACTGGTGTCTGTGCCGGTGGTGAGCCGGCGCCTCAATGCCAT
The DNA here is from genome assembly GCA_033557465.1 of Ichthyophis bannanicus. Taxonomy (NCBI): domain Eukaryota; kingdom Metazoa; phylum Chordata; class Amphibia; order Gymnophiona; family Ichthyophiidae; genus Ichthyophis; species Ichthyophis bannanicus. The sequence goes on along the minus strand of CM066044.1, from coordinate 224,460,890 downwards.
GGTAATGCATCCGGAAAGGTCTGGCATTCCACAAACCCCAGCTCCCACAACTCCATGGTCATTGAGTCGACTATGCAGAAACTTAAGAGCCAGAAGACCCACTCTTCGTTTCCCCCTGGAAGGGACGCTAGAGCCCTCGACACCCTTAGGAGCAAGTATTACCAGGGCTTGATGCTGGGTTGCCGGATCCAAGCCTATGAGTTGTACATAGGCATGTACCTTGAAGGCCCTAACCCAGGAGTTGTCCGGGTTTTCAGCAGCCCTTGCTGGGAAACCCTTCCAATGTTTCCAATCTCTGACCTCCAGGATCAAGGACTACTCTATTCCTCTCCTGGGTGGCCTATGACGGCTTCGAGTCAGCGGCTCAAATAGCAGCAGCTGGCATCCGGCGCCTGACGCCAATCCTGGCTACAGTCTTCTGACCTCGAGCAGTGGATCCAAGATAAGTTGCTCAACATCCCCTGCACCGGGGAGAACCTGTTCAGCCAGCCTATGGCCAACAAGGCGGTCGAGATCGAGGCCATTGTGGTGACTCACCAGAGGCTCTCTAAAAAGACCTCATTCTTTCTCTGTAAGAAGCCATTGGGGAAAAGACCCATGTTCCTGAGGAAAAAGAGGCCTTTTCAGCAGTGTCGCCACTACCAGCCCTTCTCGGGCCAAAAGCGGGGTTCATGTCCTAGAAGGCAAGGCCATGGAGCTCAGAAGCCAAAGGCACAAATGCCCCAGGCCCCAGCTCCCATACAACCCAAAGGTGGGCCAATGTCACCTTGGACCAGTGGGTATTGCAAGTGCTAAGAGAGATACCTCCACCACCTACAGCAGGTTCTTCCCAGGAGAGCTGGTGCGACCTCTCCTTCCCCAGACACTTCTGCTCTGAGATCACAGGTCTGCTCAAGGACAATGCAGTAGAGCCTGTACCCAAACACCTATGGGGAAAAGGCTTCTATTCCAGATACTTCCTTGTCCCAAAGAGAACTGGGGGCCTCAGGCCCATACTAGACTTGAGAAACTTAAACAAGTGTCTGGTGAAGGAGAAGTTCAAGATGCTCTCCTTTAGAACATTGTTGCCCTACCTCCACCAGGGATATTGGCTGTGCTCCTTGGATCTAAAGGATGCGTGTACACACATCCTGATCCACTCCTTCCACAGGCAGTACCTGCGGTTTGTGGTGGGACAGCACTACCAGTACAGGGTGCTACCCTTTGGCCAGGCCTCCTTGCCAAGGGTCTTTACCAAATGCCTGGCAGTAGTAGCCACCCACCTGCGCCTACAAAGGTCTTTCGTCTTCCCCTACCTAGACCACTGGCTAATCAGGGGTGGTATGGCCTCAGAGGTCAGTCAGGTCGCAGCGTGTGTAACCCTACTTCTGCAGCACTTGGGGTTCATCATCAACTGCCCCAGATCCCATCTCTCCCAAGCCCAAAGCCTGGAATTCATGGGTGCTCAGTTGGACACGTTACAGGTTAAGGCCGTTCTCCCAAGAGAAAGGACAGAATGCCTCAGGCAACTGGCAGGAGAGGTACAATGCCGCCGGTCAGTGCCGGCTCATCTCCTCCTCCACCTGCTGGGCCATAAGGCCTCAACAGTCCATATCACGCCCTCAGCTCGCTTGCACATGTGGCAGCCCAGTGGTGCCTCTGTTCACAGTGGCCTCAAGCTGCAGGCAGGCTAGGGGACAGGGTCAGGGTTACCCGCCAACTGGTGGAGTCCCTCAACTGATGGCAAAACTTGCACCGCCTCTAGGCGGGAATGCTCTTCCAGGCACCCGTGCTGCAGAGGACCCTGACAGACGCCTCCCTCCTGGTTTGGGGGGCACATTGTGGGGGCTGCCACACACAGGGCAACTGGTCTCAGGAGGAGTCCCTTTTGAGATCATTCTCTTGGAGCTCAGGGCAATTTTATTAGCCCTACAAGCATTCCCCCACCGCCTGCGACACCAGCCCGTTCTGATCCAGCCGGGCAACCAGGTTGCCATGTTTTATATCAACAAGCAAGGGGACACAGGTTCGTACTCCCTCTGCCAGGAGGCAGTGGCTCTCCTCTCCTTTGCAGCATGCAATGGCATGCTCTTGCGAGTGTTATACCTCCTGGGCTAGGACAGCTGCCTAGTGGACAGGCTGAGCAGAGTCCTTCGTCCATATGAGTGGCACTTGAACCCCAGAGTGACAAAGTGATGGACCTATTCGCCTCCCTGGAGAACATGAAGCTGCCTCTCTTCTGTTCGCGTCATTGCACCCAGAGAGAGTGGCGGCAGATGCCTTCCTGATCTTGTGGTCCGAGGTCTTACTCTATGCATTCCCACCAACCCCCCCCCCCCCATTGCCAGGACCCTCTTCGACGTCCAGAGCGAAAGGGCATCAGTTATGCTGATTGTCCCCCCAGGTGGTCCTGGCCACCTTGGTTCCTTCTGTTGCTTTCCCTGTCGGTGGCACTCCCAGTCCCACTGGGCCGAGCTCTGGACCTCCTGTCCCAGGAGGAGGGCTCCCTCCTGCACCCCAGTCTGGGGTCGCTTACACTAACAGCATGGCTCCTGAAAGGGTAGCATTGGCCACTTTCAGTCTTCCAGGAGGAGATCCTACTGGACTCCCGAAAACCTTCCACCAAATGAGCTTATGCCTTTAAGTGGAGAAGGTTCTCCACCTGGTGTGTGGAAAGAGAGGAGAACCCCTTCTCCTGCCATATGCAACTAGTGCTCCAGTACCTATTGCATCTGTCACGCATCGGGCTGACATCTAACTCCATGGAGGTATATCTGAGCTCCATAGCCGCTCTTCATCACCCTATCGAGGGAAACCCCTCTCAGGCTAGTCCCTGGTCTCCAGGTTCCTCCGGGGCCTCCTATTATCCAAGCCCCCTCTCTGCCCTCTGGCGGAGTGGGACCTCAACATGGTGCTCTCCCAGTTCACCAAACCACCATTCTAGCCACTTGCCACCTGTGGTACCTGTCTTGGAAAGTGGCCTTTCTGGTGGCCCTCACATCCATTCGAAGAGTTAGCGAATTTCAGGCCCTGGTGGCAGATTCACAATATACAAGGTTCTATAAGAACAGGGTATTGCTCTGCACACTCCCCAAATTCCTCCCAAAGGTGGTATCTCCCTTTCCACTTCAACCATGAGGTGGTCCTCTCTACCTTCTTGCTGCCTCACACCAGCAGGGAGGAACTAGTACTTCATACACTGGATTGTAAACAAGCCCTATCCTTCTACTTATAGTGGACACAGGGCTATCTCTAGGCTCTTCAGCTTTTCGTGTCTTATGACACCAGCAGACTGGGGCTCCACTTGGGTGGACTGTATTGCCCTCACCTATGAGTGAGCTGTCCTCTCCCTTGAACACCGGATCACAGCACATCGCGTGAGGACGATAGCCACATCGGTGGCCAACCTCCGCTTAGTGCCGGTGACAGATCTGTAAGGCCACCACATGATCTTCAATTCATTTTATATTTCTGAATATTTCAAACAATACAGGCAATAGGGCAAACAAAAACAAAGTAACAAGATATAATAAACAGGAAATACATAATGCCTACACATCAGCCCACTAATAATGAGGGAGGTAAGCACAATAAAATAAGGAAATAAATTTAAGCAAAGAAGCTGTGAGGGAGTGCTGCCAGCAGAATGCACACTGATTCCCCCCAGTAGCCCCCAGATTTCCTTCCTTAGAAATTATTAGCTCTAAGAGCTGTTTAGGCTCCATAAAGTAATAATTCTGCCCCTTCAAAGCTTACATAACATAAAGAAGGAGATTTCAAAAGCCAGGTTCTTCCAAGCAAAGCTCAAGACTGTATAGCCAAGAACGCCTTCTGTTGGGCCTGGGTATGCTTAGATACGTCAGGAAATATACTTACAAGCAAACCCATAAACTGCTCTTGCATATGTCTAAAGTACAAATTTAAAACACAAACTTTATGCTGCTCAAAGGTAAAAGTCACCAGCAGTGTACAACGAGATGTTACCAGTTCCATTGATCCCTCCAGGAACCCAGTCAGATTCAGCTTCTCCAGTTGACCAAGATTCCCAGAACCTCCACTGGAAAAGGGCACATAGAATGCCCTAGCAACAAGACATATTGTCCGACGCCCAGCCCAAGATCTCAATTAAGTACTACTTTACCAACGCCACAGGGCTGAGCAAAGGGGATCGAGGAAACCCCAGGAATCGTAGATTGTTCCACTGGGATTGATTCTCCATAAACTCCAGTTTACTCCACAGCCCAAAACTCTCCCTCACTTGAGTATCCTTAAATGTTCCCATCTCTGCCACTCGACCCTCCAGTTGCTCCATTCTGATCTCATGCTGGGCCACCTCATGCCTATGAGCAGAAACAAGTTCTGTAAGAGAATCTACCTTTAAAGAAAGTTGTGCTAAATTAGCATTGAGAGATCCATCCAGAGTCTTGATTGAGTTCCATAGTACCTCTAAGGTATCTCCAGACTCTTTCCCCTCAGGAAATTCGCCAGGCCTTCTCCCCAGATGACCCACAGACAAACTCATACCTTCAAATCCCACTAGAGGACAGAAACCTTGGGCCGGAAGGACTGGGGTTTCTAGTCCCACAGGTGCTCCTTGTGGTCTTGGGCAAGCCACTTAACCCTCCATTGCCCATGTTCCCCATAAGTATTAGTGTATGTGTCTCATATCCCTGCGTGTTAAATGTATCCCCTAATTGTGTTGTGACCGCTTTGATTGAAGGATAAGGCGGTATACAAAACTGTCTAAATAAATAAATAAATAAAAAATTCAGGTAAAGACTGAGCGAGGGGAAGGCCCAGCAAACCTTCCACTAGCGGCACAACTTTGCCAATAGACGGAAGATCCCACCCCCCGCAGGAGTGTTTCCAAGTTGCCAGGGAAGGACCCGTTTATCAGGGCTCAATGAAGCCCCTTCTGTGCTCCGCTCCAGAAGAACACCTCCAGAGCGGTCCAAGGCAGTCACCACCTCTTTCATCAGCCAGATGCCAAGTTTGTCAAGACTAAGCTGACCACTTCCTCCTGCAGCCACTCCCGCCAGATGGTGCAACTGCTTGCCCTTGCTCTTCGGCATTACCACCACAAAGGTAGGTCGCTGTCCTGAACTGCTCACAGCACTCCACACCTTGGCCTTCTCATGATGCCATCTTGCCTCCCTTTGACTGGTTGGATTTGTGTTGGTCTTCACTTCATATGTTCACAGCTCACTACTGTCTGGAGAGCGAGTCCCACAGGGATAGTGCCTTTGGCCAGGCAGTACTCTGTAATATTCTCAGGATGTAGGCAACTCTTGCCCTCCGACCCTTCTGTGTTCAGGCTATTGGAGTCATAGTGTCGCTGGACGCTAGGGTATTGCAGAGTCTCTCATGGAGACTCACCTTCTGCAACTCATGGCTACCTGATTTGTTGCCGTTGGTGCTGTTGTGGTTCAGTCCTTGGCAGCCTGGAGCTAGGGAGTCCCATATGTGAGGACTGACCACCTGCTTGTTCCCGGAGAAAGCATAGTTACTCACTTGTAACAGGTGTTCTCCAGGGACAGCCGGAATCAGTCCTCACAACCCTCCCTCCTCCCCTGGGAGTTGCCTCCCTATCTTATTTTATTTTTTACCACTGTCCTAGCTATGTCATCTGACTGAGCAAGATGGCACCCTTGAGCGGGAAGGGGACCACAGACGTGTGGTAGCATGTCCCAAAGGCTTTCTTTGAAAGCTGGGGAAATGCTCCTTGCGGGCTCCATCAGTGCCGACATCACCCATATGTGAGGACTGATTCCTGCTATCCCTGGAGAACACCTGTTACAGGTGAGTAACTATGTTTTATCTGTTTTGACTGAGGCATCTTTTGAAGCCTCTGAGTGATTGTTCCTTGAAGGACCTAATGTTAAAGGTAGTCTTTTTGTGGCCATCTGTTAGGCCAGGAGAATCTCGGCGCTTCAGGCACTGTCATGCTGGACTCCATTTCTGGAAAAGCTGTGTTGCGGCCGGTGCCTTCCTTTCTTCTCAAGGTACTCTGTTTTGCACATGAATCAATCAGTGACACTTCTGATGTCTTCAGGGGCAGGGGAGATGGTGGAGGATGTCCTACGCATCCTGCGGAGGTACTTGAGGAGGACAGATCCCTTTCGGAAGTCGAATGACTTGTTGGTTCTGTTTAGTGGACTGCGCAAGGGGGAGGTGATTTCCAAAGCCTCTATTTCACGGTGGGTAAGGGAGGCCATCTCCTCAGCCTGAGGCATAGGACTTTGCCTCAAGGCTTGAGAGCTCAAGCATATAGTTTGGTTCCACCACTGGATATTTGCAAAGCAGCGACTAGGTTTCCTTTGTGAAGCATTACTATCTGGATGTGCAGGTGGCGGCTGACGCTAGATTTGGCTCGGTAGTGCTTCAGGCCGAACTCGCGGGTCCCTCCCCAGGTTAGTATTGCTATGTACATCATACAGTTAATGGGACTGGACTGGAGTAATAAGGAAGGTGAAGTTAGGCCTTATCTGCTAACTGATGTTCTTTAAGTTACTCGAGTCCAATCTCGAACCCTCCCTGGTTGGTGTATGCCTAGTGACCTTGTATGGCATTCCCAGGCCTGAAGAAAGCCATCTTTATTGGAGTGGTCCAGGAGTGGAAACTGATGGCATCGGAGCATGAGAATTCCTTTAAAAAAAAAAAAAAAGATAATAAATAACGTCTTAGGATTGGAGGTATCTGGGGTAGCCAGAGTGACTTGTCTCCAGTGGACCTCCTTACTGTCTGTTTTTAACAGGTGAGCGTTTTTTCCCCTTCTTTGGTGGGGGCTTTGGCTTCCTGGAGTGTTTACAAGGTTGTTTTGTTCTTAGCATAGCTCTTATTTATAGGATCAGGAACTGGTTAAAAGACAGAAAGCAGAGGGTAGGGCTAAATGGCCAATTTTCCCAATGGAGAAAGGTGAATAGTGGTGTACCCTAGGGATCTGTGCTGGGTCCACTGATTTTTGACATATTTCATAAATGACCTGGAAAAGGGAATAATGAATGAGGTTATCAAATTTGCAGATGACACAAAACTATTTAAAGTTGTTAAAACCCAAGAGGATTGTGGAAAATTGCAAGAGGCTCTTGATAAATTGGAAGACTGGGCATCAAAATGGCAGATGAAATTTAATGTGGACAAGTGCAAAGTTATGCACCTAGGGAAGAACAACCCAAACTATGGTTACACGATGCAAGGTTCCACATTAGGAACCACCACCCAGGAAAAAGATTTAGGCGTCATTGTAGATAACATGTTAAAAGCCTTGGCCCAGTGTGCAGCGGCGGCCAAGAGAGCAAATAGAATGCTAGGTATGATAAGGAAAGGAATGGAAAATAAAACAAAAGATATTATAATGCCTCTATATCGTTCCATGGTGAGACCGCACCTTGAATATTGCATGCAATTCTGGTCGCCATATCTTAAAAAGGATATAGTGTTATTAGAAAAGGTTCAGAGAAGAGCCACCAAAATGGTAAAGGGGATGGACGTATACTCCTATGAAGAAAGGCTAAAAAGGTTAGGGCTCTTTAACCTGGAAAAGAGACGGCTGAGGGGAGATATGATAGAAGTCTATAAATTAAATGAACAGAGTGGAACGGGTAATTCCTTTGCGTCCCTCCAGGCTAGTCCTGAACCTTTGGGGTTCTTGCTCCTCCTTCGAGAAACGTCACACCTCTTTGACACCAGTATAAGTAGCCAGGATCCGCCCTTTGATGCCAGTTATCTCAGTCTCCAAGCAGCTGGAGGGCTGGTGAGCCCAGAGATAGGGGTTCACTAAGAGGAGCAATTAAGCGTAGCTTGAGGTTTAGTTCATAGGGGGGTTTAAGGTTTTATTTTCTTTCTTTTCCTTTCTTTATTTCTGATAGCTGTGAGGTACTTTTGGGGGGAGAGTCTGTGCTGAGCTACTTATTTCTGCTCATTTTTCTTGTGTCTCCCTTTCCCCCTTCCCCTCCTCCTCTCTCATGCTGCTCTTACCGGGTACCGAGTGAGCTCTGAAGCAGAGGGGGGTGCTGGTGTCCGGTTCCCGATCCCACCATTATGGATGAGGAACCAGCTATTTAGCAGCAGGGCAGTTCCCAGAAGGTGGCTGACAGCTCTCACGACGAAGTTGGATTCCGGCGGAGTTGTGTCAGCTGGGCTGCAATTTTCTTCGGTATTCCTTTCTGTGCGCTGCTGCCGTGGTCTCGGCAGAGCTCTGAGAAGAAGTTTCAGCACTTCTGGGCCTCGGGGATGAGGTAAGCAGGGGCCGGGGTCGTCGAGACAGCTTCTTGTTTGTTTGACTGCAGCCGCATGTGGAGGCCCACGCAGGGCCATGCCTCGTGGTAGGCGCGCACGCGGGAAAATTCGAGTTTTGTGCTGCTACAGTATCGGGGCCTCCTGTGAAGCAGGGTAGTTTGGTTTTTAGTAGCAGAGTGCTGCTCAGGGGTGGGGAAGCCGATCTCCATGCCCCACTGTTTAAAAAAAAAAAAACAAAAAACCCGTGGTCTTTCCCGAGGAGTGACTACACATTGGGGTGAGGGGACTCTGAGTCTGGGGCACAGGATAGTGTGCCGGTCCAGACAGCATGTCTTCTAGGCCCCTATGTTTGTTGTGTGGGCCCAGGAGGGGTGCTATTTCAGAAGCTGGGCTGTGTAAGAGCTGTTTGAAAGAGTCTCTGACAATGGAGCAGGGGCTTGAACAGGAGGGGGAGAGCCAGAGGGAAGGCACCTCCAGCCTCCTGGAGGACAAGGCTCCCGGTGATCTCTCTCAAGAGCCAGTTCCGGGGCCATCGTCCCTGCAGGGTGTTCAGGCGCCGCAGGGGCATATCCCAGTGGGATTAGCGACGATTTTTTCTCCACAGTTCGTCTCCCTAATTCAGCAGGCTTTCGGAGTGCAGATGAAGGCCTCTGCAAGTTCTTCAGGGGGGGACTTGGGGGATAAGAGGCCGGGGACCCCCCTGAGCACAGGGGAGTCGGGCATTCCCGTGAAGAGGCTGCGAGCGGAGAGAGACCGGTCAGGGCAGTCAGTGGCTTCTGAATGCATGGCTTCAGAGGACTTAGAGCAGGATTTGGAATTGGTAGAGGATTTGGAGGAAGGAGAAATTATAGAACAGGAGGATCAGGCATGTGTGGTTCGGATTTTTAGGAGAGAAGAGTTACTGGAGCTGATATCTGAGACGCTGCAGGCACTTAATATTCCAGCGACGGGACCCTCGGAGGAGGCGCAGTTGGAGGATCCTTTGTTTATAGGAAGGTTTTCAATACAGTTTCCACTTAATTGTTGCTCTGGTGAGTTTGCTTTGTCAATAGGTTACTGGCATCAGAGGGCGGATCCTGGCTACTTATACTGGTGTCATCAAAGAGGTGTGATGTTTCTCAGTCTCCAAGCTGCTGGAGGAGGAGCAAGAACCCCAAAGGTTCAGGACTAGCCTGGAGTTCCTTAAGGAACAACAATTAGCAGGTAAGTCTAATTTCACCATGTAGATCGATTGTTTACTTTATCAGAATATAGAAAGACTAGGGGACATGCAATGAAGCTACAGGGTAACCTATTTAAGACTAATAAAAGAAAATATTTTTTCACTCAACGTGTAATCAAACTCTGGAATTTGCTACCGGAGGATGTAGTTAAAGGCTGTTAGTATAGCTGGGTTTAAAAAAGGTTTGGACAAGTTCCTGGATGAAAGGTCCATAAACCATTATTAAGAAGGGGGACACAGGATATCAATGCTTGACCCAGTACAAGCATTGTGGAACCTGTGTCTTTTCAGGAAACTGCTAGGTACGTATGACCTAGATTGGCCACTGTTGGAAACAGGATACTGGGCTTGATGGACCTTGGTCTGACCCAGTATGGCATATCTTATGTTCTTATTTGTTGCTCCTATGAGTCTGCTTTGTCAATAGGATACTGGAGGCTGGTGGGAGGTGCCAGCTGCCTATCTAGGGTGATGTCCTGCTCGGTCTCCAAGCTGCTGTTCGGGCGTGATTACCTACAGGTAACATGACTGGACTGGAGTAACTCAAGGAACGTCAATTAGCAGTTAAAGCCTAATTTCACCTTCCAAATACACCCACTAGCTCCCTTCTATTCCAAGCTTTAAGTCACCAAGTTTGCCAGCTGAGTAATGATCACTTGCCCACAGAGGCTTCGTCTGCTCTCAGCTTTCTCTCTAGGCATTCTATAGAGTCGGTGCTTTGATAACTATAAAGGTAGAACAGCATGCAAAATCTAGGCAAATTTTGTTAGGTGATGGAAGTCAGTGCTATTGATTAGACCTGGGAGAGTAAGATGAGCTTAGAGGAATAACACAACTTGAGAGCTAAAGCAAGAGATCTATGGAATGTCAGTGCCCCTGAAGAGAGAGCCAGGTGCTCTGAAACCTAACCCTTTGAAGGCCTACTTCAAAATTTTAATCCACATTCTGCAGCCGGCTTAATTTTTGCATATTTCAGGAAAATTGTACCTGTCTTATTCAATATGTTCTAATAGTGATTTTCCTTCTAATATGGTCATGTATTATATACCATTTGATAGGAATATTTAGTCAGAATTTTGGATCCCGAGAGTTTTGGGCTCGGCCTGGAAATTAAGTGCTGATGTTTATTCTGCTTGTATTATCAGTCATTTTATATATGCTACAAGGTATATGGAGCATTTGTATAAACACATAGAAGAGACAATCCCTGCTTAGTGGAGTTTACCGTGTAGTAAACAGACAGATAGGACAGTTGGAGACTGAAGACAGATCAGAAGAAAAACATGGATCCTGAAGTGTAGTCAGGTTATTAGACTAGCATTTCCTCTCTCTCCTTCCCTTTCACCCTATTACAGATGGCTAGGCTGTGGTGTAGTATATAATGGGAACTGAATGGGTTCTGAAAATAGTTTACAACATGACTTTCATTTCCTGCTTTTTTTTCTCTCCAGTTGAACCCAGGACCTTCAGTGAAGTGGAGACTAAAGGAATGGGCAGCAAGAATCTTGGAGATAGTGCTTATAGGAAGAGGAGGAGGAAGCAGAGATTTCCACGGCACTTCAGCATGAGCCCTGACACCACCCCGGCTCATGTGCTGACAAAAGTGGTAAGTCTGTCCCTTCTTTTTGTGGTTGCTGATAAAATAGAATACAAGTCCAGAACAATCCCATACTCTTACTCATCAATGTACTGAGGCCTGCAGCTGAAACCACAAGAGCCAGCAGTTGGGGTGTCTTACATATGTGCAAATAAAAGTCCACAAACAATATGCAAGTGACACCTTTTTATTAGATTAACTTAATATATTTTTGACAAGCTTTCAAGAGCTATATTCTCCATCAGTTTTTGAAGAGATAATGCAGTTACACTAGTTTTAATTAGTATATGCTCGTCTACAGTCTGGGCTGTCTGCATGTCAATTAAGTATATAAGCAAAATGTGGGATATAGTGACAATTTACATTACATCAGATTCCTTTTGATCTTAGGTAGTTTGCAATACAAGGAAAAAAAACATGGAACATGTTTCACTTGTTGTAACTTATAATCTAGAACTGGAAAACCTAAAGAAAATAATCAAAAGATCTCAAACCCCTGTTTCCTGATCGTCCCTCCAGGCTAGTCCCGGAATCTCTGGGTTGTCAACCTCTACCAGCAGCTTTGGAGACTGAAGAACTTCAGATCTGTGACGTCACCAGTATATAAGGGCTGGCTCTGCCTCCTTCACCAGTTTTTCAGTCTCCAAAGCAGCTTGTGAGGTGTGAGCCCAATGGTTCCAGGGCTCACTTGAGGAACGATTGTGTACAGACAGGAGAGCAACTAGAATATTTTTCTGTATTTTATTTGGGTTAGAGTAGCTTAATTGGTCGGGCTCAAAGGGTGCACAGGATTTGCCTTGAGATCCTTTGTGTTTTGATTTCTAACCTTTTCTTCCCTTCCCCCCCCCCCCCCCGTTTATTTGGGAGAGTTCAGCTGGGTGCTGGGGGTTGGGGTAACCTGCACTAACTGATTACTGTCCCGTTTGGGCGGGAACGGAATCAGTGTCTCTCATAGCACAGTGTGGCAGAAGGCTTGCCTGCCAGTGCTGACGACGACATACTGCACAGGTGTGTGGTTCGCTATTGCTGTCCGGTTCCTTTTATGGCATCGGACGCAGAGTCTGTGCAGTGCCGACATTCCCGAGGCAGCAGGTAAGGGGAACATTTACCTTTTTGTAAGGGACAGGAGTCGGCAGTGTACGGGCTGTGTTGGGCGGGAATCGCCTTTTCAGCGGTCCCAGGCCTCACCGCGTGTGCGGGAGGCGGGAAAAAGTGCCGTTTGGAGCGATCAGCGGCGGCTTGGTTATCTCCCCTTAGGAGCTTCGTTTTCTTATAGTTCCTTCAGGGGGCAGGTTGGGAGCCCCCCGGGAGGGCTCTGAGTAAAAAAAAAAATAATAATAATAAATAGGTGCATTTTCCTTTGGTGGTTTAGGGGTCCAGTTTGGCTGTTAGGGGCTACAGTCATTATGCCGGCCAAGCAACTGTGTGTGTTATCTCCAGGAACAAGCAGGAATAAGTCATCACATATGGGTACGTCGGTACCGACGGAGCCCGCGCGGGAAAGCTCCCCAGCTTTTCAGATTAAAAGCTTTTGGGGCCTCCCACTGCACATGCGCGCTGCCTTCCCGCCTTCCTGACCAGTTCTCGTCAGTTTCTTTTTTTCCGCGGAGCCAGCAGGTCGTGTTCCTGTCACCGCTGAAGAAATTGTTAATTCTCCAGGACCAAGCAGGAAGTCAGTCCTCACATATGGGTGACGTCGGCGCCGACGGAGCCCTCGCGGAGCAATTTTCCCTAGCTTTCAAAGAAAGCCTTTGGGAATTGCAGCGCGCATGCGCGGTCCCCTTCCCGCCCAAGGGTGCCATCTTAGCCAGTCTTCTTTTTTCCGCGGAGCCCTACAGACGTGGTCTTCTTGTCCCCGCAGAAAAAGCTGATTCTTCGTCGTTTATTTCTCTTTTTTCTTCGGTTCGACGCCGGTCTCTTTCCTGCCCGGACTCGTGACGCCGTTGCGAATCCTTCTCTTATTTTTCGGTTTTTCTGATTGTTCTTGTCAGTTTCGTTTTTTCGGTTTTTCGCTGGCAGCCCGGTCCTTTGACCTTGCAGGGCCCCTTTTTCCCCCGATGGCTGCCAGTGGTTTCAAAAGGTGTGTTCAGTGTGACAGAAATATGTCACTCACTGACACACACGATAATTGCCTCCGCTGCCTTGGCCCAGATCACGAGGAACTGATCTGTGGGGCCTGCAGCAAAATGTCCTCCAAAGCTTTACGGAGTCGGCGGCATCAGCGGGAAAGAATCTTCGCAGATCCCACCCGTACCCGGACCTCGTCGGAGGCCTCGGCGTCCAGAGGCTCCAGCTCTGAGCATCGCCGGAGTTCCTCCGGCAGAGGTTCTCCCTCCGGGGATCATCGGAAGGCGAAACCCGCGAGGGCGGCGTCGGTGGACGCTCCTGGTTCCGCGAGGGCCAGGTCGCATAGCCCCGATAGCCGTCCCGGGTCTTTGGAGAAGGAACGTCTCCCGAAGCGACCTCGTTTGGAATCGGAGTTGCCTGCTCGGGTAAGTCCTGTAGTCCTCCTGGACTTGCCTCCGAGGGGTCCGACGTCGGGGCCCGAGTCGGGGGCTGCTGGGTCACCTGAGGTCAGACTCAGGTTGACGGCCTTGGAGAGCAGACTATCTGCCTTCATGGACCAGCAGCGGGCACTGATCGCTAGCCTCGCTGGCGCCTCTGCCCCGACCGCCGGGACGTAGACGTCTAAGTCGACCCCGGAGACCGAGCCGATCCTCGAGTCCATGCGGGCTCGAGTCGATCCTCGGTCGAGGTCACCCTCGGCCTCCCGTTCGGGACCGAGGTCGACGACGCCGACTACCTCGGCGTCGGGGCGGCCGACGCCTCCGCCCGCCCGAACCGACCCCACCGATTCCTCCTCGGAGTCGGCCTGGGAGTCTGAAGTGGAAGAGTCACCTGATTCTTTTCGGACTCGGTGTGTCTCCTCGGACTCCCCTGAGTCCGAACCTCGGAAACAGTCCCCCCCCGGAGGATGCCTGGTTCTCGGACTTCGTCAGGGATATGGCCAAGGCTTTGGCCTTCCCTGCGGATCCCGAGGAGGAGCCTCGAGCCGAAGAGCTCGACGCCCTTCAGTACGACTCTCCCGCCAGGGAGCACTTTACTGTACCGGTTCCTCCCATGCTGGAACGACTACTCTTCCGCATGTGGGAGAGTCCGGCATCGTCGCCGGTATTAAGCAAGCGGGTCGATTCCATCTATCGAGTCCGCAAGAGCCCTGGCTTCCAAAAAGCACAGCTACCGCACCATTCCATGGTGGTGGAATCGGCCATGCATAGGCTTAAGAGCCAGAAGATGCACTCCTCGGTGCCTCCTGGCAGGGAGGCCCGCAACCTGGATGGCCTCGGTAAGAAGTGTTTCCAGGGCTCTATGCTTGCTTGTCGGGTCCAGACCTACCAGCTCTACATGGGCATGTACCTTAGAGACCTGGATTCTCTGCTGGGCTGTCCGAGGAACCTTTGCGGAGGTTCCTAGCCTTGTCCACTGGTATTCGGGAATGCTCCAAATTCATTTCTCGAGCAGCCTATGATGGCTTTGAAGCATCGGCTCGAGTGGCCGCAGCCGGCATCGGTGCCCGCCGACAGGCTTGGCTTCAGGCGTCTGACCTTGAACCCTGGGTGCAGGACAAGTTGGTCGATGTCCCCTGCCGAGGCGAGAACCTCTTTGGCAAGCCCATGGCTGAGAAGGCTGCACAAATCGAGACGGAGACTCTCACCAGAACTAGGCTCTCTAGGAAGACCTCTGCCCCTTCCCAGAAGAAGAAGGGCTCGGGAAAGAAGTCCTTTTACCCGAGAAAGGCGGCTGCCTATAAACACTACCCTCAATATCAGGCCTCCGCAGCTCCCCAACAGGGTCAGCAGGCCAAGGGACGGGGTAACGGGTCCCGTAGGCAGCAAACCCCCAAGCCTGCACCACCGGCCCCTGCTCAGCAGGGTGGGGGTTTTTGACTTCATCGGCATAGCCTCTCCCCCTCAGCTGGTTCCTCCCAGCACAGGAGGCCGGCTGGTCCACTTTGCCCACAGGTGGTCCAACATCACATCAGATGCCTGGGTGCTTCATGTTGTGAGAGAAGGCTATCTTCTCCACTTCCACCAGGTCCCTCCCTCCTATTTCCCGGGAGAGCCTCCACGACTCCCTCTGCACAGGGACTTACTCCTTCAGGAGTTAGCAAGTCTTCTTCAGGAACAGGCTGTGGAACCGGTGCCCCACCACCTGAGGGGTCAAGGCTTCTATTCCAGGTATTTCCTAATACCAAAAAGAACGGGAGGCCTCCGACCCATCCTGGACTTGCGCAACCTCAACAAGTTCCTCGTGAGGGAGAAGTTCAAGATGCTTACCCTTGGAATCCTTCTGCCCTACCTCCAGCAGGGAGATTGGCTATGCTCCTTGGATCTAAAGGATGCCTACACGCACATCCTCATCCACCCAAGCCACCGCCAATACCTAAGGTTTGTGGTGGCAGGAAATCATTACCAGTACAGAGTACTGCCCTTTGGCCTATCCTCCGCACCACGAGTCTTCACAAAATGTCTCGCGGTGGTGGCGGCTTATCTCCGGCTTCACGGCCTCTGTCTTTCCGTACCTAGACGACTGGCTCATCAGAGCATCGTCCTCTCCAGAAGTCACAAAAGCCACACACCGCACTGTGACTCTTCTTCAGTACTTGTGCTTTGTCATAAACTTCGCAAAGTCCACTTTGCTCCCCTCGCAAGATCTCTAGTTCATCGGCGCAAGATTGCACACTCTTCCGGCGCGAGCTTTCCTGCCTCTCGACAGGGCTCAACGGCTCATGGACCTAGCCGGCCGTTTTCGCAGCCAGTCCCTGGTCTCGGCCAGGCGCTTCCTGAGACTACTCGGCCATATGGCTTCCACCGTCCACGTGACCCCCAATGCCCGCCTGAATATGCGGCCTGCTCAGTGGTGCCTTCGCAAGCAGTGGCAACAGGCCATGGGCGGCCTAGCCGACTTAGTGCGGATCTCCGGCCCGCTGGCCTCTTCTCTACAGTGGTGGCTTCATCGCCCGAACCTGGTACTCGGAATGCCTTTTCAGTCTCCTCCGCCGGCTCAAGTGCTGACGACCGATGCTTCTCTCCTAGGATGGGGAGCGCATTGCCAAGGGGCATGTACTCAAGGGCTCTGGAGCACGTGGGAGTCTGCGCAGCAGATCAACTTCCTGGAGCTCAGAGCGATCCGTCTGGCTCTCAAGGCTTTCTCCCACCTGACTTCTCACCGGTCCGTCCTTGTCCAGACGGACAATCAAGTTGCCATGTTCTACGTGAACAAACAAGGGGGCACGGGCTCCTTCCTTCTCTGTCGAGAAGCACAGAGGCTCTGCTCTTGGGCCGTCAGCCACGGCATTCTTCTCAAGGCAGTTTATCTCCCAGGCCAAGAAAATTGCCTGGCGGACAAACTCAGCAGAATCCTCCAGCCGCACGAGTAGCGACTGGATCCCTTGGTAGTTCAGAAACTTTTTCTGAAGTGGGGCCTCCCCACGATGGATCTCTTTGCCAGTCCTCTCAACCGGCAACTTCCTCTCTTCTGCTCTCGGCAGCCGCATCCCCTTCGAGTAGCGGCGGATGCTTTTCTGCTCTCATGGTCGAAAAGCCTTCTCTATGCCTTTCCTCCCATACCGCTAGTCTCTCTAACTCTTTTCAAGGTTCTCCGAGACAAAGCTTCCATGATTTATTTATTTATTTATTTATTTTATTTACATTTTTTATATACCGCACTATTCGGCATCAGCGCGGTTTACAGAGAACAAAACAAAAACCAGAACAACAAGCTGTTCGGTGTTACATATAACAGGAGCATAAACTTGGAAAAAACAGTTAATAATGGGAGAACTATCTACATGGAGTATATGATCAGTTAACTAGACAACATACTCAAACTATTTACACAATTTAGCCAGAATGTTAGTAACAATGAGAAATCTGTGATTACGTTTGCGGTGGGACTGTAAGTTTTATTTTATGTTGGGTAGTATTTGATGAATAGGTTGAATTTGAGGGCCTTTCTAAACTGGGCTAAGTCGGTTATGGCACGGATATCAGGTGGTAGAGAGTTCCAGCATTTTGGTGCGCAAAATATGAAAGCTCTGTTTGCTGTTGCTAGGCTGCATGTTGTTATGGCCTTTGGCATTATTAGGGAGTTCAATGCTACCTGTCTCCTATTTCTGTTTGGTGGTACAGTTCGTATGAGCTCTGTGATTGAGTTGGCTGAGAGACCAGGTGAGAATCAAGGTCTTGAACATAATCCTTCCGTGTATAGGGAGCCAATGTAGCTGTTTGAGGATAGGTGTAACATGTTCACTCTTGGACGCTCCTTGTAGAACCCTTGCAGCAGTATTCATAGCAAGCTGAAGTGAGCTCAGAGTGGATTGTGGGAGCCCTTGCAGGATGGAGTTGGCGAAGTCGAAGTGTGGTAAGATCAGTGCCTGATAGATGGTTCTGAAGTCCTCTTGGTCTAGTAGGGAGCGTAGGTGCCTGAGCGTGCGTATCTTGACGTACACAGCTTTTACAATATTATTTATGTGTGATTTCATGTTGAGATGATGGTCCAGTGTGACTCCGAGGTATCTTATTGTTTCCTTAGTGCATAGATCTGCTCCCTTAACACTTATATGTGGTGGTGGAATGAAGTTGGGGTCTTTGGTGATGAAAAGAACCTCCGTTTTCTTATGTTGAATGCGGAGGTTTTGTGATAGGAGCCATTCTGATACTGCGTCGAAGCAATTTATTATAGGCAATAAATCCATATGCACTGTGGAAAATGGCATGTAGAGTAGGATATCATCTGCGTATATCATACATTCAACATTGAATGATCTGATGATATTGCAGATAGGCTGCATATATATGTTAAACATGAGAGATGAAAGAGAGGATCCTTGAGGAACGCCTTGTTTTTGATGGAAGAGTTTTGATTCTCCCGTTGTAGATTTTACATATTGCTTTCTGTTGTCAAGATACGATTTACACCAATCAAGTGCGGAGTTGCAGATGCCTTTCTCCAGGACCAAGCAGGAAGTCAGTCCTCACTTATGGGTGACGTCGGCGCCGACGGAGCCCTCGCGGAGCAATTTTCCCCAGCTTTCAAAGAAAGCCTTTGGGAATTGCAGCGCGCATGCGCGGTCGTCTTCCCGCCCGAGGGTGCCATCTTAGCCAGTCTTCTTTTTTCCGCGGAACCCTACAGACGTCCCCGTCTTGTCCCCGCGAAAAAGTTGATTTTCTTCTTTATTTTATCCTTTTTTCTTTCGGTTCGACGCCGATCGTTTTCCCGCCCGGACTCGTGACGCCGGTCTCGAGTCCTCTTACTTTTTTCGGTTTTTTCTGACTTAGTCAGCTTTCGTTTTCGTTTTCCCTGGCAGCCCGGTCCTTTGACCTCGCAGGGGCCCTTTTTCCCCCGATGGCTGCCAGTGGGTTTAAGCGGTGTGGTCGGTGTGACCGAAATATGTCACTAACCGACACACACGACTTTTGCCTCCGCTGCCTGGGCCCGGATCATGAGGAACTGATCTGTGGGCCCTGCAGCAAACTGTCCTCAAAGGCGTTGAGAAGTCGGCGGCATCAGCGTGAGAGGATCTTCGCTGACCCCAGCCGTACCCGGACCTCGTCGGAGGCCTCCGCGTCGAAAGGCTCCAGCTCGGACCGTCGCCGGAGCTCCTCCGACCGGGGTTCTCCCTCCGGGGACCATCGTCGGAAGGAAAAACCCGCGAGGGCGGCGTCGGTGGACGCTCCTGGCTCCGCGAGGGCCAGGTCGCATAGCCCCGACAGCCGCCCCGGGTCCTTGGAGAAGGAACACATCCCGAAGCGACCTCGCCTGGAGTCGGAGATGCCTGCCCGGGTAAGTCCTGTGGTCCTTCTGGACTCGCCTCCGCGACAGCCGACGTCGGGCCCGACGCCGTCGGGGCCCGAGTCGGGGGCTGCTGGGTCACCTGAGCTCGGACTCAGGTTGACGGCCTTGGAGAGCAGACTGTCTGCCTTCATGGACCAGCAGAGGGCACTGCTCGCTGGCTTCGCTGGCGTCGCTGCCCCGACCGCCGGGACGTCGACGTCCAAGTCGACCCCGGAGACCGAGCCGATCCTCGAGTCGATGAGAACTCGAGTCGATCCTCGGTCGAGGTCACCCTCGGCCTCCCGTTCGGGACCGAGGTCGCCGACGCCGACTCCCTCGGCGTCGGGGCGGCTGGCGCCGCACCCAGCCCGGGCCGACCCCACCGAGTCCTCGTCGGAGTCGGTCTGGGAGTCTGAGGAGGAAGAGTCACCTGATTCTTTCCGGACTCGGTGTGTCCCATCGGACTCACCGGAGTCCGAGCCTCGGAAGCAGTCCCCCCCGGAGGATGCCCGGTTCTCGGACTTCGTTAGGGATATGGCCAAGGCTTTGGCCTTCCCTGCGGATCCCGAGGAGGAGCCTCGAGCCGAAGAGCTCGACGCCCTCCAGTATGACTCTCCCGCGAGGGAACACTTTACTGTGCCGGTTCCTCCTATGCTGGAACGACTACTCTTCCGCATGTGGGAGAGTCCGGCCTCCTCGCCGGTCCTGAGCAAGCGGGTCGATTCTATCTATCGGGTCCGCAAGAGCCCTGGCTTTCAAAAGGCACAGCTGCCACACCATTCCATGGTAGTGGAATCGGCCATGCATCGTCTTAAGAGCCAGAAGATGCACTCCTCGGTGCCTCCTGGAAGGGAGGCCCGTAACCTGGATGGCCTTGGCAAGAAGTGCTTCCAGGGCTCTATGCTCGCATGTCGTGTCCAGACTTACCAGCTATACATGGGCATGTATCTCCGGGATCTGGCTAAAGAGCTAGCCGGATTCTCCGCTGGTCTCTCCGAGGAGCCCTTGCGGAGGTTCCTAGCCTTGTCCACGGGCATTCGGGAATGCTCAAAGTTCATGTCCCGAGCAGCCTATGATGGCTTTGAAGCCTCGGCTCGAGTAGCCGCAGCCGGCATCGGTGCCCGCCGACAGGCTTGGCTTCAGTCGTCCGACCTTGAGCCCTGGGTACAGGACAAGTTGGTCGATGTCCCCTGCCGAGGCGAAAACCTCTTTGGCAAGCCCATGGCGGAAAAGGCTGCACAAATTGAGACTGAGACTCTCACCAGGACCAGGCTTTCTAGGAAGACCTCCGCCCCTTCCCAGAAAAAGAAGGGCTCGGGGAAAAAGTCCTTTTACCCGAGGAAGGCGGCTGCCTACAAACAATACCCCCATTATCAGGCCCCTGCAGCTCCCCAACAGGGCCAGCAGGCCAAGGGACGGGGTAACGGGTCCCGTAGGCAGCAAGCCCCCAAGCCTGCACCACCAGCCCCTGCTCAGCAGGGTGGGGGCTTTTGACTCGCTCAGCATAGCCTCTCCCCCCCCGCTGGTTCCCCCCAGCACCGGAGGCCGGCTGGTTCACTTCGCCCACAGGTGGTCCAGCATCACCGCAGATGCCTGGGTGCTTCAGGTCGTGCGAGAAGGCTACCTTCTCCACTTCCATCAGGTCCCTCCCTCCTATTTTCCGGGAGAGCCTCCGTGCCCCCCTCTGCACAGGGAGTTGCTCCTTCAGGAGTTAGCAGGTCTTCTGCAGGAACAGGCGGTGGAACCGGTGCCACACCACCTGAGAGGTCAAGGCTTCTATTCAAGGTATTTTCTGATACCAAAGAGAACAGGGGGCCTCAGACCCATCCTGGACTTGCGCAACCTCAACAAGTTCCTTGTGCGGGAGAAGTTCAAAATGCTTACCCTTGGAATCCTTCTGCCCTACCTCCAGCAGGGAGATTGGCTATGCTCCTTGGATCTAAAGGATGCCTACACGCACATCCTCATCCACCCAAGCCACCGCCAATACCTAAGGTTTGTGGTGGCAGGACATCATTACCAGTACAGAGTACTGCCCTTTGGCCTGTCCTCCGCACCGCGAGTCGTCACAAAATGTCTCGCGGTCGTGGCGGCCCATCTCCGGCTTCACGGCCTCTGTCTTTCCGTACCTCGACGACTGGCTCATCAGAGCAGCGTCCGCTCAGGAGGTCACCAACGCCACGTGCCGCACGGTGACTCTGCTGCAGCACTTGGGCTTTGTCATAAACTTCGCAAAGTCCACTTTGCTCCCCTCACAGGATCTCGAGTTCATCGGCGCAAGGCTGCACACTCCTCAGG
Source organism: Ichthyophis bannanicus (assembly GCA_033557465.1). Taxonomy (NCBI): domain Eukaryota; kingdom Metazoa; phylum Chordata; class Amphibia; order Gymnophiona; family Ichthyophiidae; genus Ichthyophis; species Ichthyophis bannanicus. The sequence continues at coordinate 224,439,720 of CM066044.1, read as the reverse complement.
CGCGAGCGTACCTACCGCTCGACAGGGCTCAGCGGCTCATGGACCTAGCCGACCGCTTTCGCAGCCAGCCCCTGGTCTCCGCCAGGCGCTTCCTGAGACTGCTCGGCCATATGGCTTCCACCGTCCATGTGACCCCCAATGCCCGCCTGAACATGCGGTCTGCTCAGTGGTGTCTCCGCCGGCAGTGGCGACAAGCCACGGGCGGCCTCGCAAACCTAGTGCGCGTTTCCGAGCCGCTGATCTCGTCTCTCCGGTGGTGGCTCCGGCAGCCGAACCTGATATTCGGTATGCCTTTCCAGTCACCTCAGCCGACCCGGGTGCTGACCACCGATGCATCCCTCCTGGGCTGGGGAGCGCATTGCCAAGAGGCGCGTACTCAGGGCCTCTGGACCACGTGGGAGTCTGCTCAGCAGATCAACTTCCTGGAGCTCCGGGCGATCCGCCTAGCTCTCAAGGCCTTCTCCCACCTGACTTCCCAACAGTCCGTCCTTGTCCAGACGGACAATCAAGTTGCCATGTTCTACGTGAACAAACAGGGGGGCACGGGCTCCTTTCTCCTCTGCCGGGAGGCTCAGAAGCTCTGCTCTTGGGCCGTCAGTCACGGCATTCTCCTCAAGGCAGTTTATCTCCCGGGCCAATACAATTGCCTTGCGGACAAACTCAGCAGGGTCCTCCAGCCGCACGAGTGGCGTCTGGATCCCTTGGTAGTTCAGAAGCTCTTCCTCAAGTGGGGCCTCCCCACGATGGATCTTTTTGCCAGTCCTCACAACCGGCAGCTTCCTCGCTTCTGCTCTCGTCAGCCACCCCCTTCGGGTTGCGGCGGACGCTTTTCTGATCTCATGGTCGGGGAGCCTTCTGTACGCTTTCCCTCCCATCCCGCTGGTCTCTCGGACTCTTTTCAAGGTTCTCCGAGACAAAGCCTTTATGATCCTGGTGGCCCCTCGCTGGCCCAGACAGCCGTGGTTTCCGCTCTTGCTGCAACTGGCGGTGGAGGGTCCGATCCCTCTGGGGGTACAACCGGATCTCCTCACTCAGGATCAGGGGTCCCTACTGCACCCCAACCTCAGGTCTCTCAACCTCATGGCCTGGCTGCTGAGAGGGTAGTCCTTGCTCCCCTTCTCCTGCCGGCGGAGGTGGAGGAGGTCGTCCTGGCTTCGCGACGCCCTTCTACCCGCAAATGCTACGCCCTTAAATGGCGTCGCTTTGCAGTCTGGTGTACCCAACAGTCGCAGGATCCCTTCTCCTGCCCGGTGTCGGTGATCTTGCAGTCCTTGCTACACCTCTCTAATCTGGGACTTAAGTCCAACTCCGTCAAGTTCACCTCAGTGCTCTTTCGGCACATCATGTGCCGGTGGACGGTAGACCTCTCTCCAGCGACCCTCTCGTAGCGAGGTTTCTTCTCCGAGGTCTCCTTCTACTTAAACCACCTCTGCGCCCGCCAGCGCCTGACTGGGACCTGAATGTGGTTTTGCAGCGGATCACCTGTCCGCCTTTTGAACCTATGGCTACATGTTCTCTCCGTTTTCTGTCTTGGAAAACACTGTTCTTGATAGCCCTCACTTCCGCTAGACGCGTAAGTGAATTGCAGGCCCTCGTGTCTGATCCCCCTTACACTAGGTTCTACAAGAATAGGGTAGTCCTCCGGACTCACCCAAAATTTCTGCCTAAAGTGGTCTCCCCTTTTCACATCAATCAGGAGGTGGTACTTCCAACCTTCTTTCCCAGACCACACTCCAGCCGAGCTGAGACGGTCCTCCATACCCTGGACTGTAGAAGGGCTCTGAACTTCTACCTTGACCGTACGCGGGAGCACCGTAAAGCTGCTCAGCTTTTTGTGTCTTTTGACCCCAATAGATTGGGGCTCCCGGTCTCCAAGCGTACTCTGTCCATCTGGGTTGCGGACTGTATCTCTTGGGCTTATGGGGCAGCCGGACTCTCCTTAGAAAGTCGAGTCACGGCTCATTGCGTTCGGGCAAAGGCCACGTCAGTGGCTTACCTCCGCTCTGTTCCGCTGGCAGACATCTGCCGGGCCGCTACTTGGTCTTCGAGCCAGACTTTTGCGGTCCATTACTGTCTCGAGAGGGAGTCCCGTAGGGACAGTGCTTTCGGACAGGCAGTCCTCCGTAATCTCTTTGAGGTCTGAGCAACTCCTACCTACCGGTGCGTGATAATTCAGCGAAGATTCTATCCTTCTGTGCTGCTGAGCTAGAGGGAGCTCATTTTTGTGCTTAGGGTCTCCGGTAGCCTTGAGCTTGGGAGTCCCATAAGTGAGGACTGACTTCCTGCTTGGTCCTGGAGAAAGCGTAGTTACTCACCTGTAACAGGTGTTCTCCAGGAGCAGCAGGAATCAGTCCTCACTACCCTCCCTCCTCCCCTTGGAGTTGCAATCGTCTGCTTATGTTCTTTTTGCAAATTTTTATGCTGTCTTTTTTAGCTATGTCATCTGACTGGCTAAGATGGCACCCTCGGGCGGGAAGACGACCGCGCATGCGCGCTGCAATTCCCAAAGGCTTTCTTTGAAAGCTGGGGAAAATTGCTCCGCGAGGGCTCCGTCGGCGCCGACGTCACCCATAAGTGAGGACTGATTCCTGCTGCTCCTGGAGAACACCTGTTACAGGTGAGTAACTACGCTTTCTCTTTCAGCCTCCCGAGGAGAATCTCATGGTTTACTGAATCAAACGCTGCTGCTATATCTAAGAAGATTAGAACAACGCCTTGCCGGATGGTGTTTATGCTAGTGAGAATATCATTGAATAGGGTGGTAAGCAGTGTTTCCACGCCATGGTATTCTCTGAATCCATGTTGAGAATGGTCCAGAGGGGCTGCGGAATCTATGTGATCTTGGATTTGACGTTGTGCCTCTTTCTCAAAAATCTTTGCTAAGAGGGGGATACTGGCTATAGGCCTGTAGGAGTCAGGCCGTTTTGGGTCTAGTTTGGCGTTTTTTAGCAGAGGTCTTATGGATGTGAGCTTTAGTGCGGAGGGGAAGGAGCCAGTTGTAAATGAGAGGTTCATGATTTTTGCGATGAAAAGGGCTAAATGTACTTCGAAGATCCTTTATCCAAAAGGCTGGGCAAGGATCGGTTTGCGCAGTGGTGGTGTTCAGTGAGGTGATTGTGTCTTCGATGTGTTTGGCAGAAGGTGTGGCAAGTGCAGACAGGTATGTTAGGCAGGATGTTTCTTGTACATTGATTGTTGAGAGTTCATCTGTCTGTAGAAGTTTTGTTTGCAGGTAGTCAGCAAATTCTTGTGGGTGAATGTCGTCTTTTTGTTCGGGGGATGGTTCCTTTGATAGTGATTTGACTAAATTGAAAAGGTCACGAGGTTTGTTTAGTGATCTTTTGAGTGTATCCGTGTGGTATTGCTTCTTTCTGGTTATGATTGCCTCGCGGTGAGATGCTAGGTGGAGATTGTAGGCTGTATGATCATCGATGGATAGTGATCTACGCCACCGTTTTTCTAGTCTCCGTAGGTGTGTAAGAGAAGACCGCAATTCGGGGGTAAACCACGGAGCAGAGGTTCTTTTCCTTGATGTGTTTTTTTTGTGTGGTAATTGAGCAACGGAGTTGAGGCTGTTGTTCCAGGCGTCAATCGATTCTTCAAGGTTGAGTGTTGGGTCATTGAGGAGTGGTTGGGTGTTTGACAGTATGAGTTCCCTGTTGAAAGGTCGAAAACCCCTTGTGGGGGCTCTAGGTGGGTCGTTTGGTTTTCTGTTGTTAGGATGTGTGTTGCTCAGGGGAATTTGTAGGTTTATGAGTTTGTGGTCTGACCATGGTACATCGGTGATCGACTTTACAATGTTGCTGCTTTGTTCATAAACAGATTGTGGCACGAAAACCATGTCGAGAATGTTTCCTTTGGAATGAGTGGGTTCGATGATTAGTTGTTTATATCCCAGATTTTCAATGGCATCGAGGAGTGAGGAGGACTGGTTTTGCTGCAGTGACGGGAGGTTGAGATCTCCCATTATCCAGTTGGGAGTGTTGAGGTTACTGGTATTGGCGGCTAGGTCTAATATGGTGGGAAGGTCGTCTGGGGAGCTCGAAGGGGCTCTGTAGACCAGGTTGATAGAGTATTGTTTGTTCACTATAGTGATTATATCCAGGTTGTTGGTGCTATAGGAGTTAGTCATGTTGAAAAGGAGTTCAGACTTAGTGAGGATGAGTGCTCCTCCTCCCTTCTTGTTTTCTCTGTGGGTTGTGTGTATGGAGAAGTTTGGTGGAATGAGTTGGTTAATAAGTACATTGTCGTCTTTTGATAACCAAGTTTCGGTGATCATGAGTGCATCAAGATTGTGAAGGGTAACTATATCTAGGATTACAGGCCATTTTTTCCGAATTGATCGAGCGTTTATGAGCGCACATTTTAAGCTTTGTAGGGGTGGGGATTTGTGTTGTTTAGGGTTATTGGTTTGGTGTATTGCAATGTGAATCAAGTGGGAATGCCGGATACGGGCTTCTCTACTTGGGAAGTGGTAAGGGTTGCTTGACCATTTTTCTCCATGGATTTTGAGGATAGGGATATGATTGGTGGCGGGAGAATAGGCAAGGGAGGTCCCGAGCCAATCTGTGAGAAGGTAAAAACTGAGAAAGGTAATGAGGTGGAGAGACATTTTAGTTTCTTGAATGGGAAAGTGTAAGGGTATCTTGGAGTCTTGAGTGGTAGAATACGGTTTACAGTGTAATTGGTGCAGTACAGGTGCAAGTTACAGTACAAGTGGTGCAGTACAGGTAGAGTAGAATTGGTACAGGCTACAATACAGTAAAAGTGGCTAAAATGGGTTTGTGCTACTGGCGACAGTATATAATATCAGGCAGAGACAATTACTGAGTACAGTATCAATGACAAAAGATCTAGGATACAATAGATAACTGTAATAGGAATGCCGTTGCTATACAGACAACTGTAAGAGGCAGGTTAATGACAACATTTGGTGGTTGTGTAGAGCGTTGCCGGAATTGATGGCTTGAGTGGTCAGGTAGGAATGATTACTGTCAACAGTATAGGAATCAACAGAGAATGTGTCAGTTATTTGGTGATAGATAGTGGCAAATTGATAAACAGCATGCTGTTGATAGCAATATAGGGATTACTTTGAGAGTAAGACGTAGTTAAGTGGACGTTCTGTACATACAGTTGGTGTATACTTGCTGTGGGTTCAGACGGTGGTTGTGCCGGTACAGGTGGGGAGTTCACTTTTGTAGGGTTGCAGATTGGTGTTGTGGATGATTTTCAGGTCCTTCTGAGAGGGCCTTTGCCTAAGGGCCGTGCCAAAGGGCCCTCTGGCGAGGCCCTCAGGCGCGGGCCCGACAGGCGCGGGCCTGCCTGACGGCGGCTTCTTTTCTCGGCGATAGGCTCCGCCTCCCACAGCCCCGATTGGACTGGAGGCTCCTGAGCGGGAAGGGATGGCTGCACCCGCTCAGGTGTGCTCTACCCCGCTCGGGGAGCACAGAGCCGGAGAGGAGAGCAGGAGAAAGGCTGGCTTCTGGACGGCGGCTTCTTTTCTCGGCGATAGGCTCCGCCTCCCACAGCCCCGATTGGACTGGAGGCTCCTGAGCGGGAAGGGATGGCTGCACCCGCTCAGGTGTGCTCTACCCCGCTCGGGGAGCACGGAGCCGGAGAGGAGAGCAGGAGAAAGGCTGGCTTCTGGACGGCGGCTTCTTTTCTCGGCGATAGGCTCCGCCTCCCACAGCCCCGATTGGACTGGAGGCTCCTGAGCGGGAAGGGATGGCTGCACCCGCTCAGGTGTGCTCTACCCCACTCGGGGAGCACGGAGCCGGAGAGGAGAGCAGGAGAAAGGCTGGCTTCTGGACGGCGGCTTCTTTTCTCGGCGATAGGCTCTGATCCTGATAGCTCCTCGGTGGCCCAGACAGCCGTGGTTTCCACTCCTGCTGCAACTAGCGGTGGAGGATCTGTTCCCTCTGGGGTTTCAACCAGATCTCCTAACGCAGGATCAGGGGTCCCTACTACACCCCAACCTCAGATCTCTACATCTGATAGCCTGGCTGCTGAAAGGGTAGTCCAGCGACCCTCTCGTGGCAAGGTTTCTCCGAGGTCTCCTTCTACTTAAACCACCTCTGCGCCCGCCAGCACCTGACTGGGATCTGAATGTGGTTTTGCAGCGGATCACCTGTCCGCCTTTTGAACCTATGGCTACCTGTTCTCTCCGTTTTCTTTCTTGGAAAACCTTGTTCCTGATAGCCCTCACTTCCGCTAGACGCGTAAGTGAATTGCAGGCCCTCGTGTCTGATCCCCCTTACACTCGGTTCTACAAAAATAGGGTAGTCCTACGGACTCACCCTAAATTTCTTCCAAAAGTGGTCTCCCCTTTTCACATCAATCAGGAGGTGGTACTTCTGACCTTCTTTCCCAGGCCACACTCCAGCCGAGTTGAAATGGTCCTGCATACCCTGGACTGTAGAAGGGCATTGAACTTCTACCTTGACCGTACGCGGGAGCACCGTAAAGCTGCTCAGCTTTTTGTGTCTTTTGACCCCAATAAATTGGGGCTCCCTGTCTCCAAGCGTACTCTGTCCATCTGGGTTGCTGACTGTATCGCTTGGGCTTATGGAGCAGTCGGACTCTCGTTAGAAAGTCGAGTCACGGCTCATTGTGTTCGGGCGAAGGCTACGTCAGTGGCTTACCTCCGCTCTGTTCCATTGGCAGACATCTGCCGGGCCGCTGCTTGGTCTTCGAGCCAGACTTTTGCGGTCCATTACTGCCTCGAGAGGGAGTCCCGCAGGGACAGTGCTTTCGGACAGGCAGTCCTCCGAAATCTCTTCGAGGTTTGAGCAACTCCTACCCTCCATCCCGGATGGGGGCTACCGGTGGGTAATAATTCAGTGAAGATTCCTTCCTCCTGTACTGCTGAGCTAGAGGGAGCTCATTTTTGTGCTTAGGGTCTCCGGTAGCCTTAAGCTTGGGAGTCCCATATGTGAGGACTGACTTCCTGCTTGGTCCTGGAGAAAGCGTAGTTACTCACCTGTAACAGGTGTTCTCCAGGAGCAGCAGGAATCAGTCCTCACAACCCTCCCTCCTCCCCTTGGAGTTGCAATCATCTGCTTTAGTTTTTTTTGCAAATTTTTATGCTGTCTTTTAGCTATGTCATCTGACTGGCTAAGATGGCACCCTTGGGCGGGAAGGGGACCGCGCATGCGCGCTGCAATTCCCAAAGGCTTTCTTTGAAAGCTGGGGAAAATTGCTCCGCGAGGGCTCCGTCGGCGCCGACGTCACCCATATGTGAGGACTGATTCCTGCTGCTCCTGGAGAACACCTGTTACAGGTGAGTAACTACGCTTTTTATTGTTTTCTTTAGACCGCGTACCTGCCTTCCCCATTCTGAAACCGGTACTGCCGGTCTCTTTCTTTAAAAAAAAAAAAAAATTTTTCTTTTCTTCAGCACAGCTTGGTACTTTGTTAGGCCTTCAGGCCTACACAAATTCTCCTCATGGAGAAGCCAGTTCCTGCTTTTAAAAAGTGTACCAAGTGCAGTGCTGTCATTCCTGTTACAGACACCCATGAATGGTGTCTTAATTGTTTAGGACCTGACCATTCCATACCGGACTGCCCATCCTGCTCCCAGATGTCGAAACGTGGATTGCAGAACCGGGCCAACAAGTTCCATGTGCTGTTTCCTTCAGAAGCATCACAGTCATCCAGGTCTTCCTCTCCGGATGGATCTCAGGTAACCAAAACTCCAGTGGGCAAATCCTCTAAAAGCATATCTCTTTCTAAAGATCGAGAGGCTCTCAATTCTGAGTTCGAGGATTCTGCCCAGGCCAAAAAACCCCGGCGGGAGGTTCCGGCCTCCAAAGCAATCATGGGGTCACAGGTTGACATCGATGGCGCGGCCTCGACAGATCACCTGTTGTGCTGCTCTGGGGTACCGGCCCATACCGGTACCGACATCCAGGCAGCAGTGGCGTCTATGGGCAATACTGTCCAAGTCATGCAGCAGGCCATTCTGGCTTTTATTAATGCTGCTACGCCCTCGGTACCGCGGCCAGCGGTACCGGGTCCGGTTCCGGTAATGGCTTCCATACCGGAACCGAGGCCATCGTCTTCCAAACGCAGATCGGTTCCGCATGCCGGATCCGGGCTTTTGCCCGGTACCGATCCCATACCCGGTACGCCCGATGTCGATACCGAACGGTATGCGTATCGTGCGTTGGAAGCACATAGAGGATACTCTGCTTCTTCAGAGGATTTTAACTCCTCTGATGATTCTGATGAGTTCTCCCTTGATCTTCCTGAGGAGCCGCCTTCTCCTAAAAGGAGAATGTCTCCACCAGAGGATTTGTCCTTTCAGGACTTCATCATAGAAATAGCTAAAGGTCTTTCTATTGCTTCATCCTCTGAAAAGGACCCCAGATCAAAGAAACTGGATATTTTAGGATACTCTAGGTCTCCTAAAGAGGCAGTCACCCTGCCTATCCATGAAATCCTTCAAGAACACTTGATGGACTTATGGGAGGCTCCTCTAACATTGTCTCCTTCTCGCAGGTTGGACACCATGTACCGTGTCCCCCCTTCTCCTGGTTTCCAAAAAAACCCAGTTGCCTCACCATTCTATTGTGGTGAAGTCTGCAATGAAGAAGATAAAGAGTACCAAAAGGCACTCTTCTACTCCTCCAGGGCGAGAATGTAAGACTCTAGACTCTTTTGGCAGGAAAATTTTCCAGGCTACTATGCTTATAGCCAGGATTAATTCCTATAGTCTTTACATGGGCATGTTTCTCAGTGAAATCGCTCTAAAAGTTCGGCATTTTGCCCCCTTCATCCCTGAGGATAAAAGGGAGGAGTTCATTTCTTAGTGAAACACCTTTTGGATATTTCAAAGTTCTCCAACAGGGCAGCTTTTGATTCCTTTGAGGGTGCTGGTAGGGCTTCGGGCATTGCTATAGCAGCCCGACGTCTTGCTTGGCTCCAGGCTTCTGATCTAGAACCTTGGGTCCTAGATGGCTTACGGAATCTGCCCTGTACAGGTGAGAACTTATTTGGTGAGGAGTGGCAAATTAAGGCCACTCAAATGGACGCAGAAAATGCCACTTTAGATAGACTTTCTAAGTCTACCTCCACTCCTGCCAAAAAGAAGTCTTTTAAGAGGCCTTATTACAAGAAGTCCAGATTTTCCACAAATACTGGCCAACAATCCTCTCAGCCTCGTTTTGCTGCTAAACGTCAGCAACCTAAACAGGCAAGGTCAAAGCCTGCGGTGTCTGCTACGCCTCAGCAGGCTCATCCCCCTCAGGGGTTTTGACTTGCCCCTAGAGAACTTAACTTTTCTGGCTCTAGAACAACCAGAGCCCCTCACCATACCCGGAAGGTTAGCTCACTTTGCTCCCAGATGGGAGCAAATTACATCAGAGCAATGGACCCTCTCTATCATCAGAGAGGGTTACAAACTCCATTTTTCCGACCTTCCTTCTTATACTATGGTGAGGCAGTTCAATTCTCCCCCATCTCTCCTGACCCTCTTGGGTCAGGAAGTCTCCTCCCTCCTTGCCCAAGGGGCAATAGAGGAGGTCCCTCTTCTTCAACAGGGGACGGGATTCTACTCCCCTTATTTTCTAATACCAAAGAAGACAGAGGGCTTCAGACCAATTCTAGATCTGAGAGAATTGAACAAATTTCTTTTCAAGGAGAAATTCAAAATGCTTTCTCTGGGCATTCTCCTTCCATACCTTCAGAGTCAGGATTGGCTTTGTTCTCTAGACCTAAAGGATGCGTATACACACATACTCATCCACCCATCCCACAGAAAATATCTTCGATTTCTGTTTCAGGGACAACATTTCCAGTACAGAGTACTCCCCTTCGGTCTAGCCTCTGCTCCAAGAGTGTTCACCAAATGCATGGCAGTCGTAGCTGCCTTTCTAAGAGGCCTGGGAATTTTCATATTCCCATACCTGGACGACTGGCTCATCCGAGCTCCATCTCAGTCCCAGGCCCAAATTTCCCTGGACCGCACAAGGCGTCTTCTGCAGTATCTGGGACTGGTAGTAAACCTTCCCAAGTCTCAACTAATCCCTACTCAGTCTCTCGAGTTCATAGGGGCCCAGTTAGACACCATCACTGCGAGGGCCTACCTGCCTCAGCTCAGGGCCCAACGCCTGCTGAGTTTGGCCTCCCAAGCTCAGTCCAGCAGTCATTTGACAGCCCGGGAAATGCTGCGACTTCTGGGCCACATGGCCTCCACGGTACATGTGGTGCCCTACGCTTGTCTGCATATGAGAGCAGCTCAATGGACCTTGGCCACCCAGTGGACTCAAGCATCTGGAGCGCTCTCCGACCAAATACTCACCTCAAGCCGTCTGTTTTGGTCCCTCCAATGGTGGACATCCACCAAGAATCTGTTGTTGGGGGCCCCCTTCCAACCTTTGTTGCCCCAAGCAACCCTCACAACAGATGCCTCCCAGACAGGGTGGGGAGCTCATCTTCAGAACCTCTCCACTCAGGGCACTTGGTCTCCACAGGAGACCACCCTTCATATCAACCTCCTGGAACTGCGAGCAATTTACCTTGCCCTCAAGGTCTTCTATACCCTCCTTGTCAACCTGACTGTCCTAGTTCAGACAGACAATCAGGTAGCCATGTTCTATATAAACAAACAAGGAGGGACAGGCTCTCTGTCGCTTTGCAACGAAGCTCTCAGATTATGGGCCTTCGCCAGAGAGCATCAAATTCACCTTCTTGCAGTGTATCTTCCAGGAGTTCAAAACTCTCGTGCGGACAGACTCAGTCGAGTTCTGCTTCCACACGAATGGTCCCTACATATGGACCAGATACGCAGAATCTTTCAGGAATGGGGGACCCCGGACATAGACCTCTTTGCAAGTCCGTGGAATGCCAAACTTCCCCGGTTCTGTTCCAGAACTCAGTGTCAGGGAGCTCAGGCCCACGATGCCTTCCTCCTGCATTGGGGTCAGGAATTCCTCTATGCCTTTCCACCCATTCCTCTAATATCCAAGACTCTGTTCAAGCTCCAGAGGGATCACGGGACTATGATCCTCATAGCTCCCCGCTGGCCACGCCAGGTGTGGTTCCCTCTACTTCTGCATCTCTCCCAGGGATCCTCCCTGGACCTGGGAGCTGCGCCAGACCTCCTGTCTCAGGAGAAGGGGACTTTGTGGCACCCAAACCCCAAATCCCTACATCTCAGAGCTTGGTTACTGAAGGCCTAAGTCTTCAAGACTTTAATCTTTCTCAGCCTGTGAAAGATATCCTTCATGCCTCTAGGAAACCTTCCACGAGGCGTTCTTATGCTTTCAAATGGAAGCGTTTTTCCATTTGGTGTGCTCAGCAGGGTCTTGACCCTCTAGCACTTCCTTTGAATTCCCTCTTGGACTATCTCCTGCATCTTTCAAATGCAGGCCTTAAGACGAATTCAGTAAGGGTCCATTTGAGTGCTATTGCAGCATCCTTAAAACCTATAAATGGACAACCTGTCTCCTCTCATCCTCTTGTTGCACGTTTCATGAGAGGCCTGACCCTAACTAAACCTCCCATCCGACCTCCCCCGGTAGCATGGGATTTGAACCTAGTTCTAGGTCAGCTTATGAAGCCACCTTTTGAGCCTTTGGACTCTACCTCCTTCAAATTTCTTTCCTGGAAGGTTGTTTTCCTTATTGCAGTCACTTCGGCTCGCCGCATCAGTGAACTGCAGGCTTTAGTGGCTCATCCACCTTATACTAGGTTTCATCATGATAAGGTGGTCCTTAGGACGAATCCCCACTTTATGCCCAAAGTGGTCTCGCCTTTTCATCTTAATCAAGAGGTATATCTACCTGTCTTTTTCCCGGCTCCTCATGCATCCAGTGCAGAGAGGAACCTTCATACTCTGGATTGTAAAAGAGCTCTTGCCTTTTACCTCAACAGGACTCAACCACATCGAAAGTCTTCCCAACTTTTCGTGGCTTTTGATCCTTCTCATTTGGGACTTCCAGTCACCAAGCGTACACTTTCCAATTGGATCGCTCAGTGTATTTCTTTTGCTTACCAGAGTAAGAACATTTCTCTGGAGGGCCATGTCACAGCTCACAATGTGAGAGCCATGGCCACTTCTATGGCTCATCTTCACTCTGTGTCCATAGATCAGATCTGTCGAGCAGCCACTTGGGCCTCGGTTCATACCTTCACAGCCCATTACTGCTTGGACAAGGACTCCCGCCGGGATGCCTTGTTTGGTCAGGCTGTCCTCAAACACCTGTTCCATACTTAAACAACTCCTGCCCACCTTCCCTGGATGGATGCCTGAGATCCATATGAAGATGGTTTACCCTTGGAGGGGGATCTCCCAGGCATCTTAGCTAGGGAGTCCCCATATGTGATGACTTATTCCTGCTTGTTCCTGGAGATAGCACAGTTACTTATCTGTAACAGGTGATCTCTGGGAACAGCAGGAATTAGTCATCACAACCCACCCACCTCCCCAAGGAGTTGTATCACTATAGATCTATCTTCCTGTCCTCTCTCTATTGTCTCAGCTTTAAACTCGAACTGACGAGAGCTGGTCAGGAAGGCGGGAAGGCAGCGCGCATGTGCAGTGGGAGGCCCCAAAAGCTTTTAATCTGAAAAGCTGGGGAGCTTTCCCGCGCGGGCTCCGTCGGTACCGACGTACCCATATGTGATGACTAATTCCTGCTGTTCCCAGAGATCACCTGTTACAGGTAAGTAACTGTGCTATGTGGGGTTAAGCGCAGTTCCCTGTTGCCTGATGGCGTTTGTAAAGGGTGCGCGCCGGAGTTGGGGTCCACGGGCATGGATCCCATCCCGGAGTCTGCAGAAAAAGCAGATGCGGAGGACAGAGCAGGGCCCTCTTCGCCTTCCCTAGGGGATCCGGAGGCAGGTAGCAGCATGCCGACAGCGTCACTGCCGGGCTTCCCGCCACAATCGGGGGCGGCGAGTCTGGCTTACATTTTTTTCTACGGATTTCCTGGACATCCTCCAAAAGACCTTGTCCGGGGCGCAGGGAGCATCAGCGGCTGGGGGCTCTAGGGCGGATCCTGCTCAGAAACGACCGGGGTCGGCGGTGGGGTCTGCCAGCGGGGCTAAGAGGAGGAGACCATCGTTTGATGTGGTGGCTCCATCCCTTGGTTCGGAGGAGGCAAGGTCAGACGATGAGCAAGTGCAGGGGGACCTGTAAGATCTTGAGGAAGGGGAGATCAGGGACCACAAGGATCGAGCGTGCGTGGTTAGAGTGTTTCGGCGGGAAGAGCTGCCGGCACTCATTGCGGAATCCCTCAAAGCTCTTAATATGCCGGACGCTAGACCGGGGGAGGACGCTTCCCTGGAGGATCCGCTGTTGCAGGCAATTCGGAAGACGCAAAGAGCCTTTCCAGTACATAGGGTATTTAAGGAAATGATTCAAGAAGAGTGGGATATGCCAGAGGCCGCGCTTAAGGGAGTGTGGGTTATGTCAAGGTTATACTAAAAGGGCTGCCGGCGGGGAAAGCTCCGGGGTTGGATGGTCTGACGGGGGCGTTCTATAAGGTATTCCGGGAGGAACCTTTGGACCGGTTGGTTCGGGTGGCGAACAGTGTGCAAAGGGAAGGCAGGTACCTGTCGGCAGATATGCTTACAGCAGGGATCACGGTACTGCCCAAGGGGGGTAGAGACCCGCTATACTGTGAGTCGTACAGGCCCATCTCTCTACTGAATGTAGATGTAAAAATCCTAGCCAAAGTGCTGGCCAATAGGCTGGCGCCAAGGATGCCCGGGTTGATAGGGCTAGACCAGACTGGTTTTATCATGGGGCGACAAGCCTCCGATAACATCAAGAGGGCATTGGAAGCTGTATGGGGGGTACAAGAACAAGGGATGGAGGCCATGTTGCTTTCCATCGATGCAGAGAAAGCGTTCGACAGGGTGGATTGGGGCTTTCTCTTCTTAACGATGCAGCGGATGGTTATAGGCCCCAAGTTTATGCGGTGGGTGCAAGCGCTATACAGGGGCCCTAAGGCCAGGGTTAAAATTAACGGGCGGTACACGGAGGCCTTGGAGCTGGAACGGGGGACCCATCAGGGCTGCCCGATGTCTCCTCTTCTCTTCGCTATTGCCATTGAACCCTTGGCCTGTGCCATTCGGGATAATGGGAGGGTGCAGGGGCTGCAGAAGGGGAACGGCCACCACAAAATATTGCTATTTGCGGACGATGTCCTTCTGGTGGTGACACAGCCAGAGGAGTCGTTGCCAGCGCTTCTTGACTTGCTGGGACAATATGGGGAGGTGTCTGGGTTCAAAATGAGCCCAGATAAGACGGAGGCCCTGAATCTTAATTTGTCTTCGGCCCGGCTGGCAGGGCTGCAGAGGGCCTACCCATTTCGGTGGAAAGAGGGGGCTATCCGCTATCTGGGGGTCCATATCACCCCCCAGCCTAGTGGGCTGTATGCGGCTAACTATGGCAAATTATGGAGGGAGATAGAGAGGGATTTACAGCAGTGGGTAGGATATGAGGTCTCCTGGCTGGGCAGGATCGCATCGGTAAAAATGAACGTCCTCCCCCGAGTCCTGTATTATTTCCAGGCTCTGCCGGTGGCCATCCCGGGAGCGCATATGAGGCGCCTGCAGCGGCAGGTGAACCAGTACATTTGTCGGTGGCGCCCGCCTCGGGTGGCGCGCGAGGTGCTGTACCGGAGGCGGGAAGAAGGGGGGTTGGGAGTCCCCAATATGCAGGCTTATTATTGGGCCGCCCAAGCGCGATATGTGATGGACTGGCGGGGTGGGGGGGAGGGTAAGACCTATGTAGAACTAGAGAAGCACAGTGGGGGGGGGGGGAAGGTCCCTGGTAGGGCTCCCCTGGATGGGTAAGGGGGATGGGGGTGGGGGATAGTCCGTATGTGCGCCATGTGCTCGGGGAGTGGGATAAGATTAGAAAGGGAGCAGGGGAGGGAGGGCGAGGGGAGTTCTCGCTGATGCGGGAATTGTGCCAAACGGTGGAATTCCGCCCAGGGCGAGAAGGGGGGGGCTTTCGGTGGTGGGCGAAAGGGGGGCTGCTGTGCTTTTATCAGTTCCTCGATGGGGGTGAGTGGGTACCGTTTGAGACCTTGCAAGAGCAATTTGGGCTGCGAGAGGGGGACCGCCTCTATTATAGGCAAGTAGTTTCTTTCCTCCGGAAGAAGCTAGGGAGGGAGGGGATGGATCGGGATTATACCCCCTTGGAGGTGGTTTGGTATGGGAAGCGGACATCCCCGGGGCTTACCTCAGTGCTCTACTGGGCGATCCAGGGGCCAATGGGGGGGAAGCATCGCTACATGCGGGAGTGGGAAGGGGACCTGGGCATGGAGCTTGAAGAGGGACACTGGAAGATGGTGTTTGACCAGTTGCGGTTGTTACCCATATCGATTGCTATCCGGGAAAACTGGTGCAAGGTGGTTATGAGGTGGTATTACACCCCCGACCGATTGCATCGGATGTATCCCGGGGTGTCCAATCTATGCTGGAGGGAGTGCGGGGGCGTGGGCACGTTTTACCATATCTGGTGGGAGTGCCCGCGGATAAAGCCCTTCTGGGGGAAGATTCGGGAGTGGATTGCAGAGGTGGTGGGACGAGAGGTGCCGCTGGATCCGAGTGGGTTTCTAATGGGGTGGAGGAATGCAGGGGGGCCTGACCGAGATCAGCGGCAGATTCAGGCGTGCCTGAGTGCGGCCCGCTGCGAGCTGGCCTACTGCTGGCGGCAGAGGGATGGGCCGCAGGTGGGGCAATGTGTAGAGCGCTTGCGACAGGTGTACTTGATGGAAAAGTTGACCGCAGCGCGACGACAACGGGTGGAATCCTTTGAGCAGCGGTGGGAAAAGGTACTGTGCTATCTCCGCAAAGATATCCAGTACTAGAGGGGGATACAAGGAGGGGGGGTTGGGGGGCAGGGGGGAGATGGGGGGGGGGAAGGGTAGACCCGGGGTGTGGGGGGGGAAGGGTAGACCCGGGGTGTAGGGGGGGCCCGGGGGGGGTAGAGGGGGCCCGGGGGGGGGGGGATGCAAGGGGGCGGCCCCCACTAGGTCCCTGGGTTAGTATTTCAAAAAACCCTACACAACCTCGCTTAGGGAATGCAGGGCTGTGGGGTGGCCGGGAATTTGCTGATGGTTGTGTATTATGTATATGGTGGTTTGAAGACCCTTGTCCAACTACTTTGTAAGCTTACCTGCATGTGTTGGAACTGTTATGTACTGTTGTGAATAAAAAGTTAAATTCAAAAATAAAAAAAGATAGAAAGCAGAGGGTAGGGCTAAATGGCCAATTTTCCCAATGGAGAAAGGTGAATAGTGGAGTACCCCAAGGATCTGTGCTGGGTCTGCTGCTTTTTAACATATTCATAAATGACCTGGAAATGGGAATAACGAGTGTGATTATCAAATTTGCAGATGACACAAAACCTATTCAAAGTTGTGAAAAAACCCATGATGATTATGGAAAATTGCAAGAGGATCTTGATAAATTGGAAGACTGGGCATCCAAATGGCAGATGTACTTTTATTATTTATTTATTTATTACAGTTTCTTATATACCGCGCTATTTAGAATCAGCGCGGTTTACATCATAACAACGACCATAATGACAAACTGTCAGGTTTTACATTGAACAGGAGTACAAACTTGGATAACTGGGTTAACTATATACATAATCTATCTACACTGCAGTGTGAGGGCATTTCTAGATGTGGACAAGTGCAAAGTTATGCACCTAGAAAAGAAAAACCCAAACTATGGTTACACAGTGCAAGGTTCCACATCAGGAACCACAACCCAGGAAAAAGATTTAGGCGTCATTGTGGATAACTTGTTAAAAACCCTCTGCCCAGTATGCAGCGGTGGCCAAGAGAGCAAATAGAATGCTAGGTGTCTTAAGGAAAGGAATAGAGACTAAAACAAAGGATATTATAATGTCTTTGTATCGTTCCATGATGCGTCCGCACCTTCAATATTGTGTGCAGTTCTGGTCACCATATCTTAAAAAGGATATTGCTAAATTTAGAAAAGGTACAGAAAATATCCACCAAAATGGTAGGGGATGGAAGAATACCCCCATGAAGAGAGGTTAAAAAGGTTAGGGCTCTTCAACCTGGATAAGACGGTTAAGGGGAGATATGATAGAGGTCTATAAATTAATGAATGGAGTGGAATGGGTAAACGTAGTTCGATTATTTACGCCATCAAAATATAGAAAGATTAGGGGGTATGCAATGAAGCTACAGGATAACCTATTTAAGACTAATAAGAGAAAATATTTTTTCACTCAACGTGTAATCAAATTCTGGAATTTGCTACCCAAGGATGTAGTAAGAGCTGTTAGTGTAGCCAGGTTTAAAAAAGGTTTGGACAAGTTCCTGAAGGAAAGGTCCATAAACCATTATTAAAGGGGACCCAGAATATCCACTGCTTGACCCAATACAAGCATTGTGGACCATATGTCTTTTGGGAAAACGTCTAGGTACTTGTGACCTAGATTGGCCAATGTTGGAAACAGGATACTAGGCTTGATGGACCTTGATCTGACCCAGTATGGCATATCTTATGTTCTTATGTTCCCTCTATCCAAGCAAGAGTTTTGTGAATCACCAAGGAAATTGGTCAAAGATTTCCTTAGAAGCACAGGATAGGGTACTGTGTAGCAGCCAGCTTTTAATAAGTCTTCTTTCCCTCCCTCCCCTCCCTCCCCTCCCTAACTCCCACCCACCCCTGGGATAATTATAGCTTTATATAGGTGTTTAAACCTCTTAAAGGACAGGAGGTGCCATATTCACTCACTGATGCAGCTGTTTATCCTCATCTGGCATACATTAAGGACCTGAGATTAGTTAAGCTTGAGGTGAACAAAGTCAATTAAACGTATTAGGTATCATTTTATTAGTATCCCCATTTTATCCCCAGCAAACCTTAGTAAGCAAACAGCTTAAATTCCTAAACGCAACCCTAAAACTAAGATGCAGACAGCAGTCCAGCAGTAATATGGGGGCTTTCCAATATTTTGCATTGTTACCTGTATGATTTTCTCCCAGTTGGTGAGGGGTCATACGTGTGCACTAGGTGCAAGGAGCTCTTTGCTCTCAGGGAACGAGTCTCTGGAGGCTAAAGTAGCAGACATGGAGGACATAAGGAAGACAGGTACATAAACGAGACCTATAGGGATGTAGGAATGAAGTCCCTCCTCCAGTCTGGCAGCATACCTGTTTCCATGGAGAGGAGAGGTCACATGACAGGAGAGCATCACCCTGGTGTGGCAGAAAGTGATCCTGTAGCTAGGACCTGTCCTCCAGGTGATGTAAAACCCTCTCGCACCCTCTCCAGGCCCATGTGCCCACTAGGGGAAGGGTTAGGACAGCTGTTATAGTTGGTG
This sequence comes from Ichthyophis bannanicus, assembly GCA_033557465.1. NCBI lineage: Eukaryota > Metazoa > Chordata > Amphibia > Gymnophiona > Ichthyophiidae > Ichthyophis > Ichthyophis bannanicus. The sequence goes on along the minus strand of CM066044.1, from coordinate 224,421,389 downwards.
ATTCGATCATTAGGCATGTAGATAACTGGGTGACTGGTAGATGTGAGGATCACCTGGTAATATGCCTGCCTGGCGCAAAGGTAGCGGACCTCATGCGTCACCTAGACAAGGTCTTAGATAGTGCTGGGGAGGAGTCTGCTGTCTTGGTACATGTTGGTACCAATGACATAGGAAAGTGTGGTAAGGAGGTTCAGGAGGCCAAATTTAGGCTTTTAGGTAGGAAGTTGAAATCCAGAACGTCCAGGGTAGCATTCTCTGAAATGCTTTCAGTTCCATGCGCAGGACCCATAAGGCAGGCAGAGCTCCGGAGTCTAAATGCGTGGATGAGACAATGGTGCAAGGATGAGGGTTTTGGATTTGTTAGGAACTGGGCAACATTCTGGGGAAAGAAGGGGCTTTTTCTGAAGGGATGGGCTCCATCTTATCCAGGATGGAACCAGGCTGCTGGCATTAACCTTTAAAAAGCAGAGCAGCTTTTAAACTAGATAATAGAGGAAAGCCTACAGTCCCCCAGGAACTCATAGTTCGGAACAATGTATCTTTAAAGGACACTAGCAAAAGATTGAAGTTAGGGCATATCAGCAGAGAGGTGAAAATAAAGACAAACGTAGCTCAAGTGCCCTTCAGTACAGAGCTTAAAGATTCCAAATTACCCCTTCCTACCGCTAGCCAGATTAATATGAATAAAATACAGCCTCTAAAATGCTTGTATGAAAATACTAGAAGTGTGAAAATAAGATCGGAGAGTTAGACAATATAGCACTAAATGTGAGATTAGATATGGTTGGTATCTCGGAGACATGGTGGAAGGAGGACCACCAGTGGGATACTGTGATACCTGGCTACAAACAATATCGTAATGATAGAGCATTTCAAATTGGTGAAGGGGTTGCACTCTGGTAGGGAGGGCATTGAGTCACAAAAGATTAAAGTTTTGCAGGAAACAAAATTCACTGTAGAATCTCTATGGATTGAAATTCCATGTAAAAAGGGGAAGGCGATGGCGATGGTAGTGGGGGGTGTTGTATCGACTGCCTAGCCATAGTGAACAAATGGATGATGAAATGCTCAAAGAAATCAGGGAAGCTAACAAAAGTTATAGTACAGTAATAATAATGGGTGATTTAAATTACCCCGGTATCAACTGGGTCAATGTCATGGCCGGACATGCTAGGGAAATAGTTTCTAGATGAAATAAATGACTGCTTCTTGGAGCAGCAAGTTCAGGGACCGACCAGAGGGGAAGCCATTTTGGACCTAGTCCATAGTGGAACACAAGATCTGGTGCAAGATATAAGGGTGTTGGCCAATGTTCCCTCTAATTTTCTGTAGGATGTGTGGCCATAAAATATCAGCTGTGCAGCTTTTGAAGGAAGGTTAAATTTTTGTGCACCACATAATGACATTCAGAATTATATACTTTAAAATTTGACTACACGTCAGAATACAGTATGTACACCACATTGATTTTAATCAAATTAAATGAAAATAGACGATTAATAAATGAAGTTGAAATTTTCTAGTAATTACAATTACAAATGCAGTATTTGTTAATTTTTATTGAAAGTCATTGTTTCATGTAAATTTTATGTATGGAAGAAAAGAATGAGCTTACTAATTAACAGTTCATTCTCAAAATGTTTCTCTTCGATCTTTCAAATTTAACCAGTCTGAATAAATTTTATCAAGGTCTACCGATCCGCCATCTTGAAGATGACTCTTAACATGCATCAGCATTTCCAAATGTTCTAACTGTAAGTGATTCCTTATTTTGTTTTTTAAACTGTTCATCAAGCTGAAACCACACTCACAATCTGCACTAGAAGCCAAAAATGTTCCACCAATATCCATCAATTTCGCTAAATCTGCAAAGTGAGCATTCTGAAACGCCAAAGTCACCATATCCGGAAAACTGTATCAGTTTGCTTTTGTTTTTTTTCTGAGACTAAGAACTTGAAGTCATTGTACTGCTGAATAACAATATGTTCCTCCATAAGAAATTGTTTGTACTTAAGCAGAGTGATCAGACGTTTTCAATTCCAAATTCATAATCACACTGTGCTATTGCTGTCAAGTCAAAAGCAGACCATTCCTCAATTTCATTTTCAGGAAATCTTTCCCCTAAATGCAGACATAGCATATTAATGAAAAGTGTGGAACCAGTATCCACTGAAACGTCTCCAGGTATCTTGTCGAAGATTTTTAACATTATCACTCCATTTTACTGTGTCACCCAAGTATTGCATTCGGATTTTGTTCAGCTTACCCTGTGCAAGATGATATGCTTCCAGTGGTGTTGGCCCACGTTTTTGAAATGCCATTGTTAATGAATCTAGTTCAGATAAAACATCATTCAAAATTTGCAATGTTATATGGAATTGATGGCTGTTTAGCTTTTTATAACGGTACTTTGCAATGGGATCATTATCCTTCTCTTCTTCAAAGTATTTTAATAATGGATCATAATTTTGAATAATTGCTTGAAGAGTAAAATGTCTAGATAACCACTGCACTTCGTTCAGAGGTCTTAAAGCAATTGACTCGCATTCAGAAGCATCTGCTAATTCTTTAAATTGTGACCTTTTAGTAGAAGATCGACAAAAGGTTATGTAAACAGTTCTCATGAAAGTTTCAACTTCTTTCATCAACTTCCTTCCATGATTCAGAGATCCCCAAATCTTCATGATGGGCAACACAATGCTGCTGCACTAAATGCAAAACATTTTTTTAGCTGCGCAGCAACACCATTTATTCTGCCTGACATGACAGAGGCACCATCCGAAGTAAACATGACCATTTTGTTAAGGCCAAGCTTGTATTTCGCATAGAATTCCCGGAGTGCACTGACTATTGATGCAGCATCACATGCTTCCAACTTTAGCATCCCACCAAATGAAGTTTTATACAGACATGAATTTACTGGCGATATTTGAAGTACAGTATTAAGTATTTGTTGACGGAAATGTCTGTGCTTTCATCAATAGTTAATATATGATACTCTGCTGATGCAACATCTTCTATGAGCTTATCTTGGACATTGATGTTTATAATTTCAAGAAATTCAAACACATAGTTTTTGCTTCTCCAGCTTTCAGGTATGGTTATATACTTGAACATGTGTTCATTAATATCTTGAACAGAGAGCATGGAAATATTCATCCGAACAGCCAGCAAAACACTATCAATTAGAATTTTAACTTCTTCTGGTGTAGAACACTGCCGTTCATTACTAATTTGCCTTTTCTCTTTTTCAGCGGTGCTCTCAAACAAGTTAAATAATCCTCCTCTTAAGTTTTGGATTCTTAGCTCTTAAGTTTCTTAACACTTTCTTTATGAGACTTAATAGACAGATGTTTCAAAAAGTCCAGTTTCCACATACCATCCCAAAATTTGCCACTCAAACTCTCCAATGTTTTTTTTTCATCTCGGCAGTATAAACAGACTACTCCGTCATCCTCTTCGTAAGTGAATATTTCACGCAGTTGAATGCACGTTTTATCCCGAGATTTCAGTGTCTCCGTTTCAACAATTTCTTCATTCAGGCTTAAAAGCTCCAGCCGTTCTCTTACGTTTTGTACCTCTCATCGCTATCGGTTTTGACATTTTAAAAATTTGACATTTTAAAAATTAACTTTTCAGTTTTCAGTGTAATAAAAAAATTTAATAATGCAATTCGAATTACAGATTACAATTGGACTACTTACGCATGTCTCAAGCCAAAGTACGGAAGCGGAAGTTTCTCAATGCGCCAATTAAAGTTTAAGACCAAAGATCTTATATCCTGAAGGTCTATAAGATTGCACTAGAAAATATTGTAGAACAACAAATTAAAATTTTAAGATGTCTGTGTGTTCTATCAGAACCGTAATTTTTGTACGCTCTGTTGTAAAGTATGTGCACTCGCTCGGTGAGGTGTGTGCGTGTGCACACGTGCACAGCTTAGAGGGAACAGTGGTGTTGGGGCCACTTGGCAATAGTGATCATAACATGATCGCATTTGATTTAATAAATGGAGGAAGGACGGTAAGGAAATCCACAGTACTACCTTTTAACTTTCAAAAGGCAGACTATGATAAAATGAGGGAAATAGTTAAGAAAAAACTAAAAGGAGCATTTGCAAAGGTTAAACATTTACATTGAGTATAGGTGGTGTTTTGAAAATACTATCTTGGAAGCCCAGACCAACTGTATTCCACACTTTAAGAAAAGTGGAAGGAAACCCAAAAAACTGCCAGCATGGTTTAAAGGTAAGGTCAGAGAGGCTGCTGTTGCCAAAAAAGCATCTTTCAGAAAATGGAAAAAGGAACCAAATGACAAACTGGAAACAACATAAGCACTGGAAAGTTAGATGCAAGGCATTGATAAGGCAGGCAAAGAGAATTTGAGAAGAAGCTTGTAAAACCCGTAATAAAGACTTTTTCAAGTACATTTGTAGCAAAAAAAACTGGGAGTCAGTTAGACCATTAGGTGATGGGTAAAAGGGGCACTAAGAGGGGACAAGGCCATAGCAGAGAGACTGAATTCTTTGCTTTGGTCTTTACTGAGGAAGATGTAGGGATGGTATTTAAAGGTGATTCTGCAGAAGAATTGAAAGAATCAGGTATCACAGATTTTAATGATAGTTCAGAGATTACTAATAGTAGGTCTGCAATCTAATATTTCAGTTCTTTCAACACCCTTGGATGTATACCATCTGGTCCTGGTGATTTGCCACTGTTCAGTTTATGAAATAGTTGTAATACATCTTCTTGGTGTATACAGGGTGGCCCAAAAAAGTAAGAACATCTCGTAGCCTATAAGTTATTTAAAAATTCAAAAAGACATATGTAAACGATTGACAAATTTAAAAAAAAAAATGGCAACCGGAAATTGTCAAAATAAATTAAGCTTTTAATTTACGAGATGTTCTCACTTTTTTGGGCCACCCTTTAGAATGGAGGATGGCCAATGTAACGCCAATTTTTAAAAAGGCTTCCGGGGTGATCCGGGAAACTACAGACCGGTGAGCCTGACGTCGGTACTGGGGAGAAATAGTAGAAACCATCATAAAGAACAAAATTCCTGAACATGTAGATAGTCATGGCTTAGTGGGAGTCAGCCAAGGAAGGTCTTGTCTTCCTAATCTGTTATGTTTTTTTTTTTTTTTTTTTAAGGTGTGAATAAACAGGTAGGCAAAGGTGAGTCGGTTGATAATAGTGTTTCTGGATTTTCAGACAGCCTTTGACAAGGTACTTCATGAGAGACTTTTGGCAAAATTAAAAAGTCATGGGATAGGAGGCAGTGTACTATTGTGGATCAGGAACTGGTTAAAAGATAGAAAGCAGAGGGTTGGGCTAAATGGCCAATTTTCTCAATGGAGAAAGGTGAATAGTGGAGTGCCCCAGGGATCTGTGCTGGGTTTGCCTCTTTTTAACATATTGATAAATGACCTGGAAATGTGAATAACGAGTGAGGTCATCTGCAAATTTGATTACAATAATTCAAAGTTGTTAAAACCCAAGAGGATTGTAGAAAATTGCAAGAGAACCTTGATAAATTGGAAGACTGGGCATCCAAATTGCAGATGAAATTTAATGTGGACAACTGCAAAGTTATGTACCTAGGAAAGAACAATCCAAACTATGGTTTCACGACGCAAGATTCCACATTAAGAACCACCAACCAGGAAAAAGATTTAGGTATCGTGGATAACGTGTTGAAACCCCATGCCCAATGTGCAGCGGCGGCCAAGAGAGCAAATAGAATACTAGGTATCATAAGGAAAGGAATGGAGAACTAAACAAAGGATATTATCATGCCTCTGTATCATTCCATGGTGCGACTGCACCTGCAATATTGTGTGCAATTCTGGTCGCCGTATCTTAAAAAGGCTATAGCTTTATTAGAAAAGGTACAGAGAAGAGCCAGGAAAATGGTAAAAGGGATGGAAGGATACCTTTATGAAGAGCGGCTAAAAAGGTTAGGGCTCTTCAACCTGGAAAAAGAGATGGCTGAGGGGAGATAGAATAGAGATCTATTAATTAATGAATGGAGTGGAACGGGTATACGTAGATCAATTGTTTATGCCATGAAAATATAGAAAGGCTAGGGGACACGCAATAAAGCTACAGGGTAACCTATTTAAGACTAATAAGAGAAAATATTTTTCATGCAACGTTTTAATCAAACTATGGAATTCGTTACCGGAGGATGAAGTAAAAGCTGTCAATGTAACGGGGTTTAAAAATGGTTTGGACAAGTTCCTGGAGGAAAGGTCCATAAACTATTATTAAAGGTGACCCGGGGTGTCCATTGCTTGCCCCAGTACAAGCATTGTGGAACCTGTCTTTTGTGGAAACTGCTAGGTACTTGTGATCTAAATTGGCCACTGTCGGAAACAGGATACTGGGCTTGATGGACCTTAATCTGATCCAGTATGGCATATCTTACGTTATGTTCTCAGATATGGGGTGACGTCAGCACCAACGGAGTCTGCGCGGAGAATTTCCTCAGCTTTCAAAGAAAGCCTTTGGGAATGCTACCACGCATGCGTGGTCCTCTTCCCACCCGAGGGTGCCTCCTTTTTTCCCACAGATCCCAGCCAATGTCAGTGCAATTTACCTGGAAAAAATCCTTGCTATAAACCTTAAAAAATAGCTGCTCCCTGTTTGCTTACCGGTTCCTCTTCCCACCTCGAGCCGGCACCAGCCCTGGCACTGTTCTCGGCTTTTTTCCATTTTTTTCTTCGAGGCTTGCCTCAACCGACGTTCATGCCCTTTTTCTCCCAGGGGTCCACAATTCTGACCGGGTGTTTCCCCACCGTGTCTCCCAGTGGGTTCAAGAAATGTGACCACTGCAGTCAAACTATGTCTGTCACCGACACCCATGACTGCTGCCTATGTTGCCTGGGACTGGACCACGACAGCTCCTGCTGCGACCTGTGCCAATCCATGATGCCTAAGACCAATAGAAAAAGGTCAGTTTCAAGAGAAACTGTTACTCAGTTCCAACTCGGCCCTGGCCTCCCTGACACCGAGCTCCAAGCCCAGCATGTCCAGAGAGGGCTGATTGTCCTCGGAGTCCCATGGCGGCGTCTCCTCCGGAAAGATCTTGGACCCTGAGCGGAAAAAGAAAAAGGCCTCGAAGTTTGCCGAGGCTGTGCCGGAGAAACCTGGTAAGACTGCCCAGAAGGACTGGGGCGACTCCGAGAAATGTCCTCTTAAGGTCCCCAAAAAGGACACCTCAGTCGGTGAGGACCTAGCATGGATCCTTGAGGCCGTGATCCTTGTTGAGGATGCACTTGCGAGAATGCCAGCACCAGGCTGTAGACCCTCTGTGCCCACGCCGAAAGCTGTGGAGCCTTCTGGCTTGGAGTCCAGAATGGCCGCCATGGAGCTGCGATCCTGGCTGTGCAGCAGGCAATGATGGCAGGTTTGCATCATTTGCCCTGACGACTAGGCTCCTGACTGCGGGGGAGATCCCGGTCATCGAGCCAAGCTCTGAACTTCACCGGCCTCTGGTAAGCCCTCGGCCCTGGTCAAGGTCCTGTTCCTTGGGAATCCAGTCCTCCCTGGCCAATTTCTGAGACTCCGACCCCAGATCCTTGGGAGGGCCCTGGCACTTCAGGGCGGGCCTTGGGCCCCAGACTCGACGTCCCCTCTCAACTCCAAGTGGGAGACTGATGACGAAGCCTCCCTGGAAACCAGACGGCACCAAGATGTCCCTTCAGACCAGTCTCTCCTTGTGCCATTCTCCGGAGGACGTGGCCTTCCACGACTTTGTCAGGGATATGGTCAGGGCCCCCTCGGTTCAAACCAAGACGAAGGAGGACCTGCACACCAAGGAACTGGAGATCCTCCAGTTCGAGTCTCCACTCAGGGAGACTCTCATGGTGCCAATACAGCTGATCCTCAAGCGGCTGCTACTGAGAATGTGGGAGACCTGGCGTCGGTGTCAGTTGTCAGCCGATGCCTCGACGCCATATATTGCGTCAGGAAAAGGGCCGTGGTTCCACAAGCCCAAACTCCCACACAACTCCATGGCTGTCTAGTCAACCATGCAAAAACTCAGAAGCCAGAAGACTTACTCTTCTGTCCCCCTGAGCAAAGATGCTAGAGCTCTTGATGCCCTATGTGCATGTGCTTCCAGGGCTCGATGTTGGGTAGTCGAATCCAGGCCTATGAGCTATACATAAGCATGTATCTAAAGGCCCTGACCCAGGAGCTGTCGGGATTCTCGGCGGGGCTAGCTAGGGAGCCTCTCGCTCAGTTCCAGGCTCTCACCTTTGGAATCAAGGACTGCTCAAAGTTTCTCTCCCGGGCAGCTTACAATGGATTCGAGTCCGCAGCCCGAATAGCAGCAGCTGGCATCGGAGCATGACACCAAGTTCTCGGACCTTGAGCAGTGGGTCCAGGACAAGCTGCTCGACGTCCCCTGCAATGGTGAGAACCTGTTCGGCAAACCAATGACTGACAAAGCGGCCAAGATAGAAGCCAAAATGGTAACCTGCCAGAGGCTCTCGAAGAGGACCCCTTCCTTTCCCCGTAAAAATCCTTCAAGGATAAGTCCCCTATTCCCTGGAAAAAGGGGGAACTTCCAGTAGGGTCACCGATACCAGGCCTTCTCGGGCCAGCAAAGGGTTCTCGCCCCAAAAGGCAGGGCCAAGGAGCTCAGAAGCCTCAAGCTCTGGCCCAACAAGGGGGGGGAGCTTTTGACTCCCAGAGCAGGGCCTCCCCTTCTCTGGGAGACCCTCACCAGCCCACTGGAGACCACCTGGCACTCTGCCCTAAAGTGGGCCACGGTCATCTCAGACCAGTGGGTGCTGCAGGTGGTAAAGGAGGGATACCGTCTCCACTTACAACAAGTACCACCCAGGTTCTTTCCAGGAGAGCCAGTGTGATCTCTCCTTCACCAGACCCTTCTGCTCTCAGAGCTCACAGATCCGATCAGGGACAACGCTAGGGAGCCCATACCCAGACATCTATGAGGGAAGGGCTTCTACTCAAGATACTTCCTTGTCCCCAAAAGAACAGGTGGCCTCAGGCCCATATTGGACCTGCAAACCTGAACACATTTCTGGTGAGGGAGAAGTTTAAGATGCTCTCCCTTGGAATACTGCTGCCCTACCTCCACCAGGAAGATTGGCTGTGCTCCTTGGACCTAATACACTTACATCTTGATCCATCCCTCCCACAGGTAGTACTTACGGTTCATGGTGGGAGGAGGGCACTATCAGTTTAGGATGTTGCCCTTCTGCCTGATCTCATCCACAAGGGTCTTTGCCAAGTGCTTGGCGGTGGTAATCGCTCACCTGCATCTTCAAGGGGCTTTCGTCTTCCCCTATCTGGACGACTGGCTAATCAGAGGCAGTACGGCCTCAGCAGTCAGGCAGGCCGCAGAGCATACCACCTTCTTACAGCAGCACCTGGGGTTCGTCATCAGCTACCCCAGGTCCCATCTCGCTCCAATCTAAAGTCTGGAGTTCATAGGGGCGCAGCTGGACATGCTACAGGTTAAGGCTGTCCTGCCAAGAGAAAGGGCAGACCACCTCATGTAATTGGCAAGGGAGGTACTGCCAGTCAGTATTGGCTCGCTGCCTCCTCCACCTGTTGGACCACATGGCCTCAACAGTCCATTTTAAACCACTAGCCTGCCTACATTCGTGGACATCCCAATAGTGCCTCCACTCTCATTGGACTCAGGCCACGAGCAGGCTTCAAGACAGAGTTAGTCACTCACCAGCTGGCAGACTCCCTTACCTGGTGGCAAAACTTGTACCACCTTCAGGCGGGAATGCCTTTCCAGGCACCCGCACCATAGCAGACCCTGACGACGGATGCCTCCCTCATGGGTTGGGGAATGCATTGCAGGAACAGCCGCATGCAAGGTGGCTGGTCCCAGGAGTCACCACTCTTTCAGATCAGTCTCCTCGAACATGGGGCCATCTTCCTGGCCCTGCGGGCATTCCGCTACCGCCTATGGCACCAGCCTGTCCTGATCCAGACAGACAACCAGGTGACCATGTTTTATATCAACAAGCAGTGGGTATGGGTTCATACTCCCTCTGTCAGGAAGAGGTGGCTCTCCTCTCCTTTGCAGTGCGCAATGGCATGCTCCTATGAGCGGTATATCTACCAGGTCAGGACAACTGCTTAGCAGACAGGCTGAGCAGTCCTTCGCCCATACGAGTGGCGCTTGAATCCCAGGGTAGCGAAGCAACTCTTCCACTGCTGGGGCAGGCCACTGCTGGACCTGTTTGCATCCCCGGACAATGCACAGCTACCGCGCTTCTGCTCACGCCAACCGCACCTGGGGAGAGTGGCGGCGGATGCCTTCCTAATTTGTGGTCAGAGGGCCTGCTATATACGTTCCCACCAATCCCTCCCCCCCCCCGGTTGCCAAGACCCTCTTCAAGGTCCAGAGCAAGGGGGCATCAGTCATACTGATCGCACTCAAGTAACCCTGGTTCCCCCTGCTGATGTCCCTGTAGGTAGCACTACCAGTCCCACTGGGCCGAACCCCGGACATCCTATCCCAGGAGGAGGGCTCTCTTCTGCATCCCAACCTGGGGTCCCTGTCGCTAACCACGTAGCTGCTGAAAGGGTAGCACTGGCCCCCTTCAACCTGCCAAGGGAAGTCGAGGAGGTCTTACTGGCCTCTTGAAAAGCCTCCACCAGGCGGGCCTACACCTAATTGGAGACTGTTCTCTATCTGGCGTGCAGAGAAAGCAGAGAGTCTCTTCTCTTGCCAGGTGCAACCGGTTCTCCAGTACCTATTACACCTGTCACACACCGGACTGAAATCCAACTAGTTAAGAGTGCACCTAAGCGCACCATAGCCTCACACCTCCACCCTATTAAGGATAAGCCCCTCTCTAACCAGCCCCTGGTTTATAGGTTCCTCTGGGACCTCCTGTTGTCCGAACCCTCCGGCAGAGGAATGGAACCTCAACGTGGTGCTCTCCTAGCTCACCAAACCGCCATTCAAGCCCTTGGCTAACTTGGAAAGTGGCCTTCCTGGTAGCCCTCACGTCCGCTTGAAGCAAACTCCAGGCCCTGGTGGCAGATCCACCATATACGAGGTTCTTTAAGAACAGGGTGGTGCTTCTCTCACACCCCAAATTCCTTCCGAAGGTGGTCTCTTTCCACCTCAACCAAGAGGTGGTCCTCACCACCACTCCACCACCAGTATGAGGAACTCATACTTCACACACTTGATTGCAAATGGGCCCTGTCCTTCTTTCAACAGACTCGGGCTCATCAGAAAGCTCTGCAACTTTTCATGTCATATGACTCCAGCAGACTGGGGCTCCCCGTGACCAAGCAAGCTCTGTCCACTTGGGTGGCGGACTGTATTGCCCTTGCCTATGAACGAGCTGGCCTCTCCCTTGACACTGGATCACAGCGCATCACATGAAGGCGATGGCCACGTTGGTGGCCAACATCTGCTTATTGTCGGTGACAGAGATCTGCAAGGCCGTCACATGGTCTTCAATTTATTCATACTCACTACTGCGTGGAGAGCGAGTCCCGCAGGAACAGTGCCTTTGGCCAGGCGGTACTCCGTAATATTCTCAGGATATAGGCAACTCCTGCCCTCTGACCCGTCTGTGTTCAGGCTACTGGAGTGATGGTGTCATGGACGCTAGGTTCTTGCAGTGTCTCTCAGTGGGAACTCGCCTTCTGCAACTCACAGCTACTAAACTAATCGCTGTTGGTGCTGTCTTGGTTCAGTCCTCGGCAGCCTGGATCTAGGGAGTCCCATATGTGAGGTCAGACTTCCTGCTTGTTCCTGGAGAAAGCGTAGTTATTCACCTGAAGCAGGTGTTCTCCGGTAACAGCAGGAATCGGTCCTCACAACCCTCCCTCCTCCCCTGGGAGTTGCTTCCCTACCTTGTTTTATTTTTACTGCTGTCCTAGCTATGTCATCTGACTGAGCAAGATGGCACCCTTGAGTGGGAAGGGGGCCACGCATGCATGTTGACATTCCCACAGGCTTTCTTTGAAAGCTGGGGAAATGCTCCATGTGAGCTCAGTAACTACGCTGTATGGGAAGCCCAGAATAGCATGACACAAAATGTACGCCTATAGAAAAAAAGGGATGGGAATGCCAAAATAAATTGATACTATGCTGGTGCACAAGGGCATATGGCAGTTGAGTGGATGAATACGTCAACTACTAAGGTTTGGGTGCTATTGGAGTGGGGATTAAGGGCCAATTATGGCTGCCAATAAAATGTAGGGTGTATAGAATTAGATGTCTTACGCATTGGAACATGGAAAGTACAAAGCATGAACCAAGGGAAGTTGGAGGTGGTCAAGAATGAAATGGACCGTGTACAACTTGATCTGTTGCGTGTCAGCGAACTGAAATGGACTGGCATCGGGCACTTTGCATCAGATAATCACATGGTCTACTATGCTGGAAATGAAAGACAAAGAAGAAATGGTGTTGCATTTATAATAAAGAAGAAACTTGCAAGAACTGTAATGGAATTACAATGCAGTCAGCGAACGCTTAATCTCTATTCGTCTACGAGGAATGCCTATCAACGCAACTATAATTCAAGTATATGTCCCACCAACAGCTGCAGAAGAGAATGAAATTGAAGAGTTCTATGAACAAGTACAAGCTGAAATTGACAGAACATGCAAACAGGATATCCTGATAGTCATGGGTGACTGGAATGCAAAGGTTAGCAACAAAGAAGAAGGCAAAGTAGTTGGAAAATCTGGACTTGGCAACAGAAATGAAGCTGGAGAAAGACTGATAGAATTCTGCAAGACCAACGATCTATTCATCTCAAACACCTTCTTCCATCAACACAAACGGCGACTGTACACATGGACTTCACCCAATGGATTGTATAAAAATCAAATTGACTACATCTGTGGAAGTCAACGATGGAAAAGTTCTATAACATCAACAAAGACAAAACCTGGAGCTGACTGTCGTACAGATCATCAACTACTAATATGCAAACTCAAGCTAAAGTTGAAAAAAAGCAAACCATTCATGAATGCAGCAAAATATGACCTTGAGAATATACCACTGGAATTTAAAGACTGCCTGCAAAATCTATTTGCTGCTTTAGATACAAATGATAGAGCTCCAGAAGAGATATGGAATGACATCAAGAAGGTTGTGTTGGAAGAAAGCGCGAAGTCTCTACAAAAGGTGAATAAGCAAAAACGGCCAAAATGGATGATGGAAGAATCTCTGAAAATTGCCCAGAAACGCAGAGAAGCTAAAGCCAGAGGAGAAAGAAAGACAATTGCAGAACTCAACAGAGATTTCCAACGTGCAGCAAGACAGGAAGGATAAAGAAAAGTACTACGACGACGCATGCAAGGAAATAGAAGCAGAAACTATTACAGGAAGAACAAGATCGGCTTTCCTAAAGTTACGAGAGTTAAAGAAAAAATTCCAGCCTCGAATTGGAATGTTACAAGATGCTCAAGGTTCTATGTTGAATGATGCTGAGAAGATAAAGAAAAGGTGGAAGGAATATGCAGAGTTTTTATATGATAAAGATTAAGTGGACCAACAGCCGTTTCAACCTGTACCTTATGATCGGGAACCATTGGTGATGAAAGAAGAAGTTAAAGCAGCATTGAAAGCCTTATCAATGAACAAAGCACCAGGCATTGATAGCATTCCCATAGATGTATTACAGCAATCTGATGCAGCTGTTACTGTACTTACAAGGTTCTGCCAAGAAATATGGAAGACAACATCATGGCCAACTGACTGGAAAAGATCTGTGTTTATACCAATACTAAAGAAAGGTGATCCAACTGACTGTGGAAATTATTGCACAATTGCTCTGATCCCACATGCCAGCAAGATTCTACAGAAGATTATTCAAAAGAGACTACAACCATACCTGGAATGAGAACTACCTGAAGTGCAAGCAGGGTTCAGGAAAGGGCGAGGAACGAGAGACATTGCGGATGTGAGATGGATCCTTGAAAAGACTAAAGGATACCAAAAGGATATCTATTTGTGCTTTATCGACTATAGCAAGGCTTTTGACTGTGTAAACCATGAGAAACTCTGGGCCACATTAAGAAGCATGGGTATACCAGAACACCTGATCGTACTCTTGCACAATCTGTACATTGATCAAGAAGCAACAATTCAAACAGATCAAGGAGAAACAGAATGGTTTAAAATAAGCAAAGGTGTAAGACAAGGCTGCATACCTTCCCCCTACCTGTTTAATTTATATGCAGAGCAAAAAAATCAGAGAAGCAGGATTGTATGAAGACAACAGATGTGTGATGATTGGTGGAAGACACATCAACAACCTTCGCTATGCTGATGATACGACATTACTGGCTGAAAGTGAAGATGATCTGAAACATTTGCTTCTCACAATCAAACAACATAGTCTCAAAATGGGCCTGCACCTTAATGTAAAGAAGACAAAGATCATGACAACTGGCATAATCAACAGGTTCATCGTTGAAGGAGAAGAAATTGAAATCGTGAACAACTTTAACCTACTTGGATCAACAATCAAAGAAGCAACAAGCAGTCAAGAAATCAGACGACGCATTGCTCTTGGCAGAATGGCTATGAAAGACCTAGATAAGATTCTCAAGAGCAGAGATGTCTCTCTCCATACAAAGATTCGACTTGTTCAAGCCATGGTATTTTCAATAACATCATATGGATGTGAAAGCTGGACAGTGAAAAAGATAGACAGGAAGAAAATTGATGCCTTTGAATTATGGTGCTGGCGGCGAATACTGTGTATACCATGGACTGCCCAAAGAACAAACCAGTCGGTACTAGAGGAGATCAAACCTAAGCTTTCTTTAGAAGCTCAGATGACAAGACTTCGACTTTCATACTTTGGACACATCATGCGAAGAGAGAAATCATTAGAGAAAGACATCATGCTTGGCAAGATAGAAGGTAAACGCAAAAGAGGAAGGCCAGCAATGAGATGGATCGATACAATAACAGCAGCTACGGGTACCAGTCTGTCAACAATGAACTGCCTGACTCAAGACTGAACACAATTTAGGATAGCTATCCAGAGGGTCGCCATGAGTCAACTCCGACTCGACGGCACTTAACAACAACAACATAGAATTAGAGGGAACCCATATATTGATAACATGTTAAATGTTGGGACAAATACTTTAAACTTAGGAGTGAGAGGCTATTGTCTATGGCCCCTGTTATTCGGAGTGGAGGAGTAGCCTAGTGGTTGGGGCAAGGTACTTCAGGCCAGAAGGTCGGGGGTTCAAATCCCACTAGAGGACAGCAACCTTGGGCTGGAAGGACTGGGGTTTCTAGTCCCACAGGTGTTCCTTGTGGTCTTGGGCAAGCCACTTAACCCTCCATTGCCCATGTTCCTTGTAAAATAGTTATCTCCAAGTTATAATGCCCTGTTCAATGTAACTTCAGTTCAATGTAAACCGCACCGATGCAGGATAGCGCGGTATATAAGAGAATGTATGTAAATAAATAAATACTGCCTTTCAGTAGGGAACAGACTGAGGGTCTTTAAGCAATGGTAGAATCAGAGATTGAATTGATACAATAGAGCATAGCAATGAATCACACTGTGGAATAGATCGGAATTTCTTTTTTAAGTTGTCCTGAAGTCTCTCCCTACATGGGCCATGTTTCGGCTTGTGTGAGCCTTCATCAAGCGTTATGGGACATGAAAGGATATTAAATCACAACCACACCCTTAGCCAACTGCATATAAATATATCACACTCCCAAACTCATTACATACTTAAAACTATGTCTCTTATATGGGTGAAAAGACCTCAGACTAATGCATTACCTCCCACTATGTGGCGAAACAAATCACCATAGGGGATTAGAGCTTCATGCATCATCGGTCCCAAAAACTCCCCTATATACTGCTTAATAAACGTACAAAAAGTACTTTTTTACACTTTTTCTTTTCTTAAATTAGATAAAACGTTTGTATTATATATGTATCTTCAAGAAGCTCATATTCCTTCAGAGTACACACCACATCAGAAGGGAACGCAGCACTGTATTCTGAAAAGAACACAGTTTCATAATCAAATCACTTTTCCCTTACAGCCATAGATAAGTAGAATTTTTTATCTTTAAGTTGACAAGCTCATCTGAGATTTAAGCTTACCCCTGATGGAGCCTTTTTCAAGGAGAAACGAAGATCTTTGTTGGGTTAATGATTAACTTCAGGCGGCAATGGGGTTAGAGGTAGTTGAAAAAGAAGCTGTTGAAGTTAAAGGATTGCTGTTGAAGTTTAGAGGAGCAGCACTGAACACTGAAGTTGAGGAGGGCAGCGCTGAAGCTTGACAACTTAAAGAATATGGACCCTCTCAAGTCTCTATATTATCCCCTACTTTATTTAATATATTCTTAGCCCCATCAGCTACATATGTCCAGGAAATGGGCATTAACATCCATTTATATGCTAATGATATTCAATGTCTAATAGCACATGACAAATGGGATCAGAACTTTAAAAATTCTGAAACATCCTCATTAGAAAAAATACTCTGATGGTATATTACCCATAAACTCATCCTGAATCCGAATAAATGCCTGGGAGTTTGGATCACTAGATTCAAAACCCATATAGAATATAGTCCAGAAATAGCTGGCACTCCAATCCCACTAAGGGACACTATTCAGTCTTTAGGGGGTTTTGTGGATAAGGAACTGACCTTTTCATCTTACATTTTTGACCTGAAAAGGAAAGGGGTTTTTTTATCTCCAGGAACAAGCGGAATAAGTCCTCACATATAGGGTACGTCGGTACCGACGGAGCCTGAGCGGGAAAGCTCCCCAGCTTCCCAGAAGGAAAGCTTTTGGGGCCTCCCACTGCGCATGCGCGCTGCCTTCGCGCCTTCCTGACCAACTCTCCTCAGTTCTTCTTTTTCCGCGGAGCCAGCAGGTCGTGTTCCTGTCACCGCTGAAGAAGTTATTTTAATTTATTTCTTTGGCCGCGTGTCTGCCTTCCCCGATTTCAGACCGGTACAGCCGGTCTTTTTTCCTTTATTTCTTTAAAAAAAAAAAAAAAAAATCATCTTTTTTTCCCTCACTTGGTGTGTTGGTTCTGTGAGGCCTTTAGGCCTTCACTAATTCTCCCTCATGGAGAAACAAGCCTCTGGGTTTAAAAAATGCACCAAGTGCAGCGGTACTATTTCAGTCACAGACACCCATGAATGGTGTCTTAAATGTTTGGGGCCTGACCATTCCATTCCGGATTGCCCATCCTGTTCTTTGATGTCTAAACGTGGCTTACAAAACCAGGCAGCCAAGTTTCACATGCTGTTTTCTACAGATACTCCAGCATCGACATCTTCCAGGTCTTCCTCTCCTGATGGATCTCAGGTAACCAAACATTCCTCTGGCAGGTCCTCAAAGGGCAAATCTCTCTCTGCCCCCGGGCTAGACCCTGAGGACCCTGCCCCAGCCAAACAACCCCGGCGGGAAGCTCCGGCTTCCAAAGCTCCTCCTATGGAGTTACAGGTTGACATCGATGGCACGGCCTCGACCGATCACCTGTTAGACTGTTCTGGGGTACCGGCTCAATCATCCGGTACCGACATCCAGACAGTCGTGGCGTCCATGGATCATACAGTTCAATCCATGCAGCAGGCCATTTTGGCTTTTATTAAGGCTGCGACGCCCTCGGTACCGCACCCTGCGGTACCGACTCTGGTTCCGGTACCACAACCGGTACCCAGGCCATCCACATCGACCAGGATTCCGGTTCCGGGGTTTTTCCCGATACCGATCCGGTTCCGGGTACCTCCGATGTCGATACCAGTCGATACGCGTATCGATCCCTGGAAGCAAACAGACGATACTTTGAGTCTTCTGATGATTCTGATTCATCAGATGACTCTGCTGAAGTATCCCTTACTCTACCTGAGGAGCCCTCTTCTCCAAAGAGGAGAATGTCTCCTCCAGAGGATTTATCCTTTCAAGACTTCATCATTGAAGTAGCTAAAGGTCTTTCTATTTCTGTATCCTCTGAAAAAGAACCTAGAGCACAAAAGTTAGACATTTTAGGATACTGTAAGGTTCCCAAAGAGGCAGTCACCTTGCCCATCCATGAAATTCTTCAAGAACACATGATGGACTTATGGGAGACTCCTCTCACCCTATCTCCACATTCTCGTCGTCTGGACACCATGTATCGTGTCCCCCCTTCTCCTGGGTTTCAAAAAACTCAGCTCCCTCACCACTCCATCGTAGTGCAGTCAGCTATGAAAAGGATCAAGAGTACTAAAAGACACACTTCTCCTCCCCCAGGAAGAGAATGTAGGACTCTGGATGCTTTTGGAAGAAAAATCTTCCAAGCAAGTATGCTTATTGGCAGAATCAACTCATACAGCCTCTATATGGGCATGTTTCTGAAGGAAATTGCATTAAAAATACGCCATTTTCTCCCCTTTATCCCAGAGGATAGAAAGGAGGAGTTCCTTCTTCTGCTGAAATATACCCAAGATATTTCAAAGTTCTCCAACAGAGCAGCCTTTGACTCCTTTGAGGGTGCTAGCAGAGCCTCAGGTATTGCCATAGCGGCTCGCAGAATTGCTTGGCTCCAGGCCTCTGACCTAGAACCCTGGGTCCAGGATGGGTTGGGAAATTTGCCCTGTACAGGTGAGAATCTGTTTGGTAAGGAGTGGCAAATCAAAGCCACTCATATGGATGCAGAAAATGCTGCTTTAGATAGACTTTCTAAGTCTACCTCTACCCCTGTCAAGAAGAAATCTTTCAAAAAGCCTTTCTACAAGAAGGCCAGATTTGCCACAAATACTGGCCAACAATCTTCTGCAGCTCGCTTTGCTCCTAAGCGTCAGCAGCCTAAACAGGCCAGGGCAAAACCTGCAGGGGCTGCTACAGCCCAACAGTCCCAACTCCCTCAGGGTTTTTGACTTAAAACTAGAGAACTTAACCTTTCTGGCTCTAAAACATCCAGAACCTCTCATCATTCCAGGAAGGTTAACTCATTTTGCTCCCAGATGGGAGCAAATCACATCAGAGCAATGGACCCTCTCTATCATCAGAGAGGGCTACAAACTACATTTCTCCAACCTTCCTCCCCATACCATGGTGAGAAGTTTCAATTCTCCCCCATCTCTCCTAGACCTGTTGGGTCAGGAGGTGACCACTCTTCTCGCCCAAAAGGCAATAGAAGAGGTTCCTCTTCCTCAACAGGGGTCAGGTTTTTACTCCCCTTATTTTCTCATTCCCAAGAAAACAGGGGGGTACAGACCCATTCTGGATCTCAGAGAATTGAACAAATTTCTATACAAGGAGAAATTCAAGATGCTTTCTCTAGGTACTCTCCTTCCATACCTACAGAGTCAGGATTGGCTTTGTTCTCTAGATCTCAAGGATGCGTACACACATATACTCATCCATCCATCCCACAGAAAATTCCTACGGTTTCTATTCCAGGGAAAACATTTCCAATACAGAGTACTTCCCTTCGGTCTAGCCTCTGCTCCAAGGGTATTTACCAAATGCATGGCAATAGTAGCTGCATTTCTACGCGCCCTGGGACCATACCTGGACGACTGGCTCATCCGAGCTCCATCTCAATCCGAGGCTCAGACTTCCCTGGATCGCACCAGGCGAATTCTACAGTATCTGGGACTTGTGATCAATCTGCCAAAGTCCCAGCTCACCCCTACTCAATCCCTAGAATTCATAGGGGCCTGGTTGGATACCACCACTGCAAGGGCCTATCTACCTCAGGCCCGTTGCCAGCATCTAGTGCACTTAGCCTCTCAGAAGCCTCCAGAAGCCACTTGACTGCCAGAGAGATGCTACAACTATTAGGCCACATGGCCTCCACAGTGCATGTGGTGCCTTATGCTCGCCTACATATGAGAGCAGCTCAATGGACTTTATCCACCCAGTGGACTCAAGCATCAGGAGCTCTCTCAGACCAAATAGCAAACTCCAATCGTCTCTTTTGGTCTCTCCAATGGTGGATATCCACTCAAAATCTGTTGTTGGGGGCCCCCTTTCAACCATTGTTGCCCCAAGCAACCCTCACAACAGATGCCTCCCAAACAGGTTGGGGGGCTCATCTCCAAGATCTCTCCACTCAGGGCACTTGGTCTCCACAGGAGACCACCCTTCATATCAACCACTTGGAACTTCGAGCAATCTTTCTAGCTCTCAAAGTTTTTCATACCCTCCTCAGCAACATGACAGTCCTTATTCACACGGACAATCAAGTAGCCATGTTTTACATAAACAAACAAGGAGGGACTGGCTCTCTGTCGCTTTGCAACGAAGCTCTAAGATTATGGGCCTTCGCCAGAGAGCATCAAATCCATTTCCTGGCAGTATATCTTCCAGGAATCCCAAACTCTTGGGCAGACAGACTCAGTCGAGTTCTGCTTCCACATGAATGGTCCCTGCACATGGATCAGGTACTCAGAATCTTCCAGAAATGGGGAACCCCAGACATAGACCTCTTTGTAAGTCCGTGCAATGCCAAACTTCCCCGGTTCTGTTCCAGAATTCCGTGTCAGGGAGTTTAGACCAAGGATGCCTTCCTCATGCATTGGGGTCAGGGTTTCCTGTATGCCTTTCCACCCATTCCTTTGATTCCCAAGACTCTGTTCAAACTTCAAAGGGATCAAGGGTCCATGATCCTCATAGCTCCACGCTGGCCACGCCAAGTGTGGTACCCTCTACTTCTGCATCTCTCCCAAGCCCCCTCCCTGGACTTGGGAGCTGCGCCAGACCACCTGTCCCAGGAGGAGGGGACTTTGTGGCACCCAAACCCCAAGTCCCTTCACCTCAGAGCTTGGTTACTGAAGGCCTAGACCTTCAACACTTCAATCTTTCGCAGCAAGTGAAGGATATCCTACATGCCTCTAGGAAACCTTCCACTAGGCGTTCTTACGCTTTTAAATGGAAAAGATTTTCCATTTGGTGTGCTCAAAAAGGTCTTAATCCTCTGGCACTCCCATTGAATTCTTTTTTGGAATATCTCCTGCATCTCTCCAATGCAGGACTCAAAACGAATTCAGTAAGAGTCCATTTGAGTGCTATTGCGGCATCACTTAAGCCCATCAATGGACAACCTGTTTCCTCTCATCCTTTTATTGCAAGATTCATGAGAGGCCTAACTTTAACTAAACCTCCCATTTGACCTCCTCCGGTGGCATGGGACTTAAACTTGGTTCTTGGTCAGCTTATGAAGCCACCTTTTGAACCCTTAGCCACTACCTCCTTGAAATTTCTTTCCTGGAAGGTTATTTTCCTCATTGCAGTCACTTCAGCTCGCCGCATCAGTGAACTGCAGGCCTTAGTGGCTAATCCACCTTATACAAGGTTCCATCATGATAAGGTAGTCCTTAGGACAAAAACTCACTTTATGCCTAAAGTGGTCTCACCTTTTCATCTTAATCAAGAGGTATATTTACCTGTCTTTTTTCCAGCTCCTCATGCATCCAGTGCAGAGAGGAACCTTCATACTCTAGACTGTAAAAGAGCTCTTGCCTTTTACCTCCACAGGATACAGCAACATCGAAAGTCTTCTCAGCTTTTTGTTGCTTTTGATCCTTCTCATTTAGGACTTCCAGTCTCCAAAAGAACACTCTCCAATTGGATTGCTCAGTATATCTCTTTTGCTTTCCAGAGTAAGAACCTTTCTCTGGAGGGCCATGTCACTGCTCACAACGTGAGGGCCATGGCCACCTCTATGGCTCATTTAAACTCTGTGTCCATTGACCAGATCTGTCGAGCAGCCACCTGGGCCTCGGTTCATACCTTTACAGCCCATTACTGTTTGGACAAGGACTCCCGCCGGGATGCCTTGTTTGGTCAGGCTGTCCTCAGACACCTGTTCCATTCTTGAACAACTCCAGCCCACCTTCCCTGAATGGATGCCTGAGATCCATAGGAAGATGAGGAACCTTTCAGGGTCTCATACCCTTCAGGGGATCTCCCGGGCATCTTAGCTAGGGAGTCCCCATATGTGAGGACTTATTCCTGCTTGTTCCTGGAGATAGCACAGTTACTTACCTGTAACAGGTGATCTCTGGGAACAGCAGGAATTAGTCCTCACAACCCGCCCACCTCCCCTAGGAGTTGTATCTCTCTCTCTCTTCCTTTCCTCTCTATTGTCTCAGCTATAAACTTGAACTGAGGAGAGTTGGTCAGGAAGGCGGGAAGGCAGCGCGCATGTGCAGTGGGAGGCCCCAAAAGCTTTCCTTCTGGGAAGCTTTCCCGCTCAGGCTCCGTTGGTACCGACGTACCCTATATGTGAGGACTAATTCCTGCTGTTCCCAGAGATCACCTGTTACAGGTAAGTAACTGTGCTTTCCTTTCTTGGGTTGATCAGGTCAATAAAAACATATTTAAACAAGAAATCATTACAAACATTAATCCACTCTTTCACATTGACTCGTTTGGACTATTGCAATTCACTTTTTACATGGGTCCCATTATACTCTATAAGATGGCTTCAGTTGGTCCAAAACACTGCTGTTAAACTTATAACACAAAAAATACTGAACACGTTACTCCTCTCTTGGTAGAGCAACATTAGCTGTCAATTATCAATAGGATTAAGTATAAAATCCTGACTTTAGCGCAACGTACATTCTATACTGGATTTCCACATTACCTCTTTCCATCTTGATCCCCTATCAACCAAATAGGCAGCTTCTCTCCTTGCAGGTTAACTTACCTACAGTTCCTTTCCTTAGGTCAGTTCAATTGGCGGTAACTAGACAAAGTAGACAAACTGAGGGTTTCAACGTATTATCCACGATGACGTCTAAATCTTTTTCCTGGGTGGTGATTTCTAAGGTGGCACCTTGCATCATGTAACCATAGTTTGGGTTGTTCTTTTCTAGGTGCATAACTTTGCACTTGTCCACATTAAATTTCATCTGCCATTTGGATGTCCAGCCTTCCAACTTTTCAAGGTCCTCTTATAATTTTTCACAATCCTCTTGAGTTTTAACAACTTTATTCTAATTATTCTATTATTCTATTTTGTGTCGTCTGCAATTTAATTTAAAAGTTATTTGATATAGTGCTTGTTACACAATAGTAGGCTTCACAGCAGCTAAGTTTACGTATCCAAATTCAATGGCCAGATGAACCTTCAGTGAAAAAAAACAAAAAAAAACTTGATGGGTTGACAATTACAAACTTAAATAACATCATTAATACAAATCGGGTAGAAGCCACATAAGGAAGGGACACGAGATAGCACGACAAAAAATTCTGGTAACTTGACCACAATCTGAACATGGTACTGTAAGTTTCATATTTTCCCTCTTACATATATCATATTTACCTGGATTCAGCATAAGACTTTTGGAACAAACAAGTTTTTAAGGCTTTCTTAAATTTTCTGTAAGAACTTTCATAATGGATCTCCTATGGCAAAGAGTTCCACAACATAGATGCCTGGAATACAAAGGAACTTTGTCTAGTTTGCTTTCTTGGCTGCCAGTTTGCAGCAGCAGCCAAGAAAGCAAATAGAATGCTTGAAATCATAAGGAAAGGAATGGAGAATAAAACAAAGTATATTGTTGTTCCATGGTGCCACCGCACCTGAAATATTGTGTGCCATTCTGGTCACCATATCT